>CM027392.1:57777919-57879642 GCA_015711505.1 Sylvilagus bachmani | reverse complement strand
TGTATACAAAGAGAATTGAAAATGAATCTGGATGTGAATGAAAGGGGAGGGGGAGGTGGGTAAGGGGGAAGGGTAGCAGGGGGGAGGGGAGGTATGGGTGGGGAAGCCATTGCAATCCACAAGTTGTACCTTGGAAATTTATATTCTAAATAAAAATAAAAAAAAGAAGAAGAGGTAGCCTGGGTGACAGACTATCCACATCAACTTGCAGGGAGCAGAAGTAACTTGTTTGTGCCCTGCTTGAAGAAGACTGACAGCAGTAGAGATGATAGCATCATGGACATCTCAGTGGCTTCAGCTCACACAATTCTGATCGAAAGATTAAAGTGCAATAAACTTCCTGCTTGATTGCCACCAGCTGTTGTGCTCGGATCAGATGCAGGCAAGAGCAGAACTTTCCGTGCAGATCTTAAGCAAGCAGGATCAAGTTCCTGAAGCATTTCTTAGAAGAATTTGGTGAGGAGAGGGAGCATGGCTTTCCCAGTATGATCATGAAAACAAAGGTGGAAGTGTTGCAGTCAGTGCAAAAGCATCCTAGGCAAGAGCAGAACCGAGGGCACTGGTTTTCTGGATGCATCCTTCTTGCTGACTTTCTAGAGGGCTAAAGAATGGTAGGGAGTGTTTTGAGAATGCTAGCCAAAGCCTTACCTGAAAACGGGCAGAAAGCTTCACCATAGCGTTCTACACCAGGACAGTGGCCCTCACTTTCTCATCAAAAAGGGCAGTTTTACAAGGGTTCTGACAGTAAACCATTACATAACCACCTTGCACTCCTGATTTTACTGCTTCTGATGTCTTTATATCCTCATGTTAAAATATCCTTGAAGTGTAAACATGTTTTCATCCATAAATAATGTAAAAAAGACTGCATTGAGACAGTTAAATTCCCAGAATGTTCAGTTTTTAGGGATGGACTAAATGGTATCATCACTGACAGAGTGTCTTAAGTGTGATTTGGCTTATGTTGAGAAATAAAGTTTATATTTTTATTTTCCATTTATCCATGGATTTTTTTTTTGATGTTCTGTAGTATGAATGAGTTTATACTGTATTTGTTTTTCTGTGTCTGACTTATTTCACATCACCTAATGTCCTCCAGATTGATCCATGTTATACTACATTATAGGATTTCAATCTTTTGGGGGGGCATCCATATTATTTATATATATATATATATATTATATACACACACATATGTTTTTTGTATATAATCCATATTTGACATTTTCTTTATCCCTTTATCTGTTGTTGGTGGATACTTAGTTTTATCCATTTCCTGGCTGTTGTTAATAGTACTGCAGTCAACAAGGGAATGTGAATCTTTTCAACAGAGTTCTTTTCCTTTGGGTTATACTGAGTTTTGAAGTTGCTGCATCATAATTTTTAAAGGGTGTTAAACAATTTTATGCTAAAGATTTTAGCAACATTTGTGAAGTTATCATAACTCCTCAAAATACAAATTCAAAAAATTGACATGGAAATAAACATTTTTAATAGCTCTATATGTGTTTAAGGAATTAAATTCATTTAAAAATGTTCCTCCAGAGATAACTAAAGGCCTAAATAGTTTCACTAATGAATTCTGCTAAACATTTAAAGAAATAATAGCACAATATGTTCTTTTAAAAAATAGAGAAGGATCAGATGCTTTCATCTTATTTAAGGGGCCAACATACCTTGGTATCAAATCCTAGTGAATAAATAATTAAGGGTTGTAGAATTGTAGTCTCACTCAGTATACTGAAGAACCCCAAGTGAATAGCAAATGAAATGCCAAAAAAGTAACAATAAAATATGAATCATTCGATTTTTCTTGTCTTTAATTTGTGTCTACGCGGCTATTGAGATTTGTACTTTTATGTTTTTTTCATGTCAGTTTTTTTTTTTTTACTTCTAATGTAGGACTTATTTAAATATCCTTTATAGGGCTAAACTGGTAATGACGAATTCCTTCAGAATTTTGCTTATTAAGGAAAATTTGATTTCTCCTTCATTTCTGAAGAAGAGCTTTGTTGGTATGGCATTTTTGGTAGCAGTTTTTTTTTTTTTTGTTAAGATTTTGTGAATGTTTCATCCAATTTCATCGTGGCATCCTGGACTATAAAGATTTGACTGAAAAGTCTGCCATTAATGTGATGGCAGTGACTTCTTACTTTTCTCTTACTTTATCTTTTTTCCTCCCACTCTCCTTCTCCCTCTCTCACTCTCTCCCTCCTTTTCTCTTCCCCCAGTCCTCCTCTCCCCACTCTCCCCCACCCCCCTCTCTTCTCCATCTACCCCCTCCCTCCTTCTCCCTCCCTCACTCCCTCCCTCTCTTTTCCCCTCTAGTCTTCCTCTCCCTCCCTCTCTCCCTCTCCCCCCTCTCTGACCCTCTTCCCTCCAGCTTGACTATAATATGCCTTGGAGAGGATTTGTGTTGATTGGATTTATTAGGGTTCCATTGGGCTTCCTAGATCTAGAAGTCCATTTGTTTCCCAAGAATTGGAGAATTTTCAGGAATTATTTCATTGAATTGGCTTTCATTAAAAACACTTTTTCCCTTCTGTTTCCTTTCTGAATAACCATAATGAATGTTTTCTTGCTCCTTCTTTTGTTTTTATTTTCTCTGGGTTATTTTAAAACACTTGTCTTCAAGCTCAGAAATTGTGCCTTTTCCCCATTTAGTTCTACTGCTGAGAATCTTAACTGCATTTTTAATTTAATTTATTGAGCTTTTTAGCTCCAAAATTTCT
Source organism: Sylvilagus bachmani (assembly GCA_015711505.1). NCBI lineage: Eukaryota > Metazoa > Chordata > Mammalia > Lagomorpha > Leporidae > Sylvilagus > Sylvilagus bachmani. The sequence continues at coordinate 57,876,910 of CM027392.1, read as the reverse complement.
TATGTTTTAATGATTTTCTCTCTGTTGAATTTCTCATTATTATAAATTATTTTCCTAATATTGTTGAGTTGTCTTTCCTCTCATTCTGTTTCCCTAGAATTATTAATTTGAATTATTTGTCAGAAAACGTATTTATTTCAACTTCTTTGTGTTCTGTTGCTAGAGAATTATTGTCTTCCTCTGAAGGCATCATGTTACTTTGTTTTTTACATGCTTCTTTTGCCCTGTGTAGATTTTTGAGCATCTGGTAGGCCAGTTTTTCCTGCCAGTTTTATGGGGTGACTTTCGTTATAGAAGGCTTTCTTCTAGATATATATTTTAGGGTGTTGGTTGAATATTCTGTGTTGGACTTTTATTCTAGGTGAGTGCTTCAGCTGTAACCAATGTTGATGTCTTGGGGCCTCAGTTATCCTAGGCTGCGGTTTATAGGATTGCAGCACCAGCTGGTATGCAGCTGATAGCTCTGTGTGTCATGTGTCTGGGCGTGGGAGTGGGATCCCATCAGTTTCTGTAGGTCAGGTGAGTATAGGCCACTCCAGTGAGCCCAGGTGCGTGTAAGCGTATCATGATAGCAGGGTTAGGTGCCTGTCATTTTTGAGAGCTACAAAGGGGCTGTGATGCAGCCATGTGTCCAGATTGGTAACCTCTCAGTGTCTGAGGACTGCACAGCTGACTTCTCAGGGGCTCTAGGAGGTGGCGTCTTCCAGGGCTGTGGGAGGGTGGACAAGGCCAGGCATCTGTTTCTATGTGCCTTAGTGGGCTAGACCTCTGAGAGGAGGTTATTCAGCTACTTCCTGGGACCATGGTAATATGGATGGGCGATCTAGTTGCTCCCTGGGACCTTGGTAAAGGAGTGAAGCCATTTGAGCTAGCTTTTGTTGATAGTAAGATTAATGAACTTACTGATTATAATGCCATCAGGATTTCCTGTTTTTGTGTGTTTTGTTAAATTTTCTGATTTCTCTAAAAGTTAAATTTGTTGTTATAAAGGTAATAATATTTAATTATAATTTTAATATATACTGATTTATAATTTACAAATTTTATATAGATACTACATGAAAGTTTAGATATGTGTGTAAGTGGTACAGATTATTATATTATCTACTAGGTATATATACATACTTATGTAAATATATACATATATTTATGCATATCAAACTGACTATACCTCATTTCAGTATATTGAAAATTTCCAGTATTACAGAAATTTCCTCGTCAGATCTCTTTACAGTCAATACCTCTATGCTACAAATGTCTACTAATCTGACATCCATCACTATAGATTAATTTGCCTATTCTTGAAGTTAATTTGGATAGAATCATGTTATTCTGTAGTCTTTTGTGACTGCCTTCTTTAGTTACAATTATGTTTGTGAAGTTCATACTTATTCTTTTATGTGGTGATAAATAAGTTTTTGTGATGTGTAGTATGTTACTGGCTAGAGACAGTCTATATATTCTATCACTGATTGTTATTTGGGCTATTCTTATGTATAACTGTGAATAATTACTAATATTGGTAAAAAAACAGTTATGAGTATAATTGCAAGGAAAGTATTGTCCATATTTTGGGGAAATATATATCCATGGCATATGCATCTGTTGTGGAATGATTGGATCATAAGCATGTCATATTATATTAGCTTTAGTAGATGTTGGTACAGAGTTGTTAATTGTGCTTATACCAGTTGGTATTCATATAATAATGTTTGAGAGATTCAGTTTAATTAACATTTGATCAACTCTGTATGTTTTGATACCTCTTACTGTGAATTTTCCGACTTTATTGTTTTTCTCCAGATTTGGTTTTGCTCATCCAAGTTACTGCATTGTTATATAAGTTTAAGAATAACTACACTATTTACAAAAAGGCTGTTGGGATTTTCATTTGAGTAGTGATAATATATAGGTCAGTTTTGGAAGGTTGACATTCTAATATTGGTTCTTACAATCTATATTATAGCATAAATCCTTTTACTTACATCTTCTGAAATTGCAGCAAAATAATTTATGGTTGCAGTCTAGGGATATTATATATCATTGAATTTAGAATATTAATTGATTCAAATTTTGCATTTTTCTTTGGCTTATGAGTTACATACAATTGTTTTTGTATAGTTTGAATATTTGCTGGGGGTGGGGTATGGTGCATTTTTCCAAGATCCTTATTTATTCAGTTCTAAATTAATCTCCCTTACAAGAAAAAGTATTCTCATTTTAATCCATATTTTAATACTTAGATTTAGATAAGCTAGAATATACTGTCACACAAGTATCAGGAGTTAGGGACTGAACGTATATTTTGAAGGGACATAGTTCCACCTGGTAAAGTCTTCTGGCTCTCAAAAATTTTTACCTATTCCCTGGGATTGGTACTATGGTATAGTGGGTTAAGCCACTGCTTGTGACACTGACATCCAGTTTGAGACTGGTTTGTGTTCAGGCTACTCCACTTCTGATCTAGCTCTCTGCTAATGTGCCTGGGAAGGCAGACGAATATGGCCCAGTTACTTGGGCCCCTGTCACCCACCTAGGAGACAAGGATAAAGCTCCTAGATTCTGGCTTTGGCCTGGCCCAGCCCTGGCTGTTGTCGCTGTTTGGGGATTGAACCAGTGGATGGAGGATCTGTCTTTCTACCCCTACCTCTGCTTCTCTGCCATTAAAATAAATATATAAATCTTAAAAAAATTCTTTTTTTATAGAAAGACTTTATTTAATAAATATAAATTTCATAATTTTGGATTATAGCGGTTCTTCCCCTGATACCCGCCCTCCCACACCCAAACCATCCCACTTCCTACTCTTTTCCATCACATTCTTCATTAAGTTTCATTTTTAATTATCTTTGTATACAGAAGAGCAACTCTATAGTAAGTAAAGATTTCAACAGTTTGCATCCACACAGACACACAAAGTATAAAGTGCCATTTGAAGACTAGTTGTACCACTAATTCTCATAGTACAACACATTAAGGGCAGAGGTCCTATGTGGGGAGCAAGTGTACAGTGACTCCTGTTGTTGATTTAACAATTGACACTCTTATTTATGATGTCAGTGATCACCCGAGGCTCTTGTCATGAGCTGCCAAAGCTATGGAAGCCTCTTGAGTTCACAAATTCCGACCTTATTTAGACAAGGCCATAGTCAAAGTGGAGGTTCTCTCCTCCTTCAGAGAAAGGTACCTCTTTTTTTGATGGTCCCTTCTTTTCACCGAAATCTCATTCACAGAGATCTTTCCTATAGGTCATTTTATGCCAGAGTGTCTTGGCTTTCCATGCCTGAAATACTCTCATGGGCTTTTTAGCCAGATCTGAATGCCTTAAGGGCTGATTCTGAGGCCAGAGTGCTGCTTAGGGCATTTGTCATTTTATAAGTCTGCTGCGTGTCCTGGTTCCCATGTTGGATCATTCTCTCCTTTTACCATTGGCTGAATTCTTTACTTAACACAGAATTATTCTTAGGTGTTTAAATCCAGTTGAAAATTGATCCCTTTTAAAAATAAAAGTGGGAATAAGAGAGGGAGGAGATGTACAGTTTGGCACACGTTCCCTCAGACTTACCTATAAGGGTAAAACTAAACACTTGCCATGGGACTCCAAATCCCATTAAGTTGTCAGGTACCAATGCCATATTTTTTTAAAGATTTATTTTATTTATTTGAAAGATAGAGAGGTAGACACAGAGAGAGATGTCTTCCATCTGCTGGTTCACTCCCCACGTGGCCACAGTGGTCAGAGTTGCATCAATCTGATGCCAGGAGCCAGGAGCTTCTTCCAGGTATCCCACGTGGGTGCAGGGGCCCAAGGACTTGGGCTACCCTCCACTGCTTTTCCAGGCCACAGCAGAAAGCTGGATTGGAAGAGGAGCAGCCGAGACTAGAATCGGCACACATATGGGATGCCGGCACTGCAGGCCAGGGCTTTAACCTGCTGCGCCACAGTGCTGGCCCCTCATTGCCATCTTACTAGTTAAAGTGATCAGTTTAAGTTCATAACTGATCATAAAGATAGGATTAAGTGTCAAAGGGATCACATAAATAAGACCAAATATGTGTTAATAATAATTGATATAATTAAAAAAAATCACGTCCAGTCTCCTTGTAAAATACGTTCACACCATGGCAAAATTCCCAAGAGTTCCACCCCATTTCTGGATAAACTCTAAGTAGAGACTCTTACCTCAATATTCTCAGACCAGAAAGGCCCAAATTATCATTATCTATGTCATGTACATCTTCTGTAGTTGAAACTCTAGATATGGTCCATCTTGGAGCAAAATTCCTCTTCATCTGTATAGATTTGGTCCTAGAAAACAAGCTCTCTACTTCCAAAATAAAATGGTGGCACAGATGTTAAGAGAGATGTTCTTGTTACAAAAAGGAGATAATGTATGAAAGCAAAGAGTCAATGGTTCCGAACAACTTTGAATCCCTGAAGGGAAAGTTTCTTAGATGATAAGTTTGGAGAATAATCTGTGGCTCAATCTTACACTTACTTGAGCTGCAGAAGTTCTCCCTCTCCACGTGGAAGTTCTCTTGTCCTCTGCCTTAGAGACTGTCACTCTCTGGCTTGGTCACCTCTTGGCTGTCTGACATCCATCAAAGCATTCTTCCTCTTTCTGGAAGGATGGCTACACACATTGCGTCTGAGTAGCTGTTTTAGCCTAGTCCTGCTCATAGAGTGTTAGGAATCCAGCAACCCTCCATTTTATCTTCTCTCTGCCCCTCTAGTATGAACTGACAATGCTTCTGCTGATACAACTGTGTCAAACATCTTGGTTGGTCCACTCTGTATGCCAGAAATCATACTGACAGAGTCCTCTGTAGATTCTCTGTAGATCTTTTCACAGTCCTGTCTGTGTTATTACACATTGTTTGCATTCTATATTAACTACTACATATCAGAGAAAACATACAATGTTTGTCTTTTTGGACCTTATTTCACTAAGCATAATGGGCTCCAATTGGATTAATCTTGTTGCAAAAGACAGGGTTTATTCTTTTTTATGGCTGAGAAGTATTTGCGTGTGTGTATGTGTGTGTGTGTGTATAACTTCAACTTATAATCACAGGCTTAATGCACCACTAACCATAATGTTCAACAAATAAAATGTAGAAAGACCATTATTCCACAGGAGTATATGGACAAGAGCTAAAAACAGTAATCAAATCATAAGATTTCAGTTTCATTATTATACATTGTGTTCTTTTTTTAGGCATTCTATAGTAACTGTCACATATCAGAGAAAGCATATATTTGTCTTTCTAGGATGGGCTTATTTCTTAAGCATAATGGTCTCCAGTTTTATACATTTTGTTGCAAAACACAGGATTTTATTCTTTTTGTAGCTAAATAGTATTCCACTTTGTGTTTGTATCACTTTCTCTTTATTCAGTTTCCAGCTGGTGCATATCTGGATTGATTCCATGTCTTAGCTATTGTGACTTGAGTTGCCATAAACATGGGAATACAAGTAACTTTTTCATATGATGATTTCATTTCCTTTGAGTATATTCCCAGGTGTGGGATGGCAAGGTTATATGGTAGAGCTGTTTTCAGATTTCTGAGGAAGATCTATGCTGTCTTTCATAATGGCTATACTGAGTTTACATTCCCACCAACAGTGCATTTGAGTTCCTTTTTCTCCACCTCCTTGCCAGCATTTATTATTTTTTGATTTTTGGATCATTGATATTCTGACGGGGGTGAGTTGAACCCTTATTGTGGTTTTTATTTGCATTTCCCTATGACTAGAGATCATACAAAAAAATGCTCAGTTTAATGACTTCAACATGTATACAACCGTGAAATCATCACCATCGTCAAGAAATGTGCCATTCCTTGTATTTTGTTTATGCTTTCTTTAAATCTTTCTAACTTCAACATATACTCCCAGGCAAACACTGATCTGCTTTCAGGCACTGTAGATTTGCATCCATTTTTATGTAGTATGTGCTTTTTGAATATTTTTGCTCAGCATGACAATTTTGAGATTCATTCATATGGTTAATGTATTAATAGTGTGTTCCTCTTTATTGCTGAGTAGTACCCCATTGTATGGATATACCACATTTGTTTATCCATTCACCTGATGATGGGTATTTGGGTTGTTTCCAGTTTTAGGCCATTACAAATAAAGCCCGCTATGAACATGCCTGTACAAGTCTTTGTGTTCTCCTGAGAAAATACCTATGACTTCGATTGCTGGGTCATACGGTAAGTGTATGTTTAACTTTATCAAAAAAGAAAGCCCAATTGTTTTCTGCAGTGGCTGTGTGGTGTGTTCCATCAGGAATGCTTGGGAGTGCCAGTTGTTCAGATTGCCTTCCAAAGCATATTATGGTCAGTCTCTTTAATTGTAGCCTTCCAGTGTGTGTATCATGCTATTATCTCCTTGTAGTTAATTTTCATTTTCCTGATAAAAAATACTTTGAGCATTTTTCTAGTTTCTAAAGGGATTTTTGTGTGTTTTTTGCACTTTGTTCTGATATCTTTCCCATAAGTGAGTTATCTAAGCATTATTGACTTGTAAAAGATCTTAACTTTGGAGGGCAATGTTGTGGCACAGTGGGCTAAGCCTCTGGCTGTGGCACTGGCATCCCATATGGATGCCGATTCTAGTCCCAGCTGCTCCTCTTCCCATCCAGCTCTCTGCTGTGGCCTGGGGAAGCAGTAGAAGATGGCCCAAGTGATTGCGCCCCTGCACCTGTGTGGGAGACCTGGAAGAAGCTCCTGGCTCCTGGCTTCAGATCAGCCTGGCTCTGGCCATTGTGGCCATCTGGGGAGTGAACCAGTGGATGGAAGACCTCTCTCTCTGTTCCCCCCCCCCCCCCCGTAACTCTACCTATCAAATAAATAAATTAAAGAAAAAAAAAACTTTAAAAAAGCGTTCTTAACTTTGTATGAACAAAAATTCTTTGCTGACACATATGTGGTGAATATCTTCTCCCAAACTGCTATCTACAGTTTGGTTTTCAAAGAAAATTTGAAGAAGTCCATTTACTTTTTATTCTATAGTTCATGTGTTTGTGTTCTAATAAACTTTTTCCTACTATGAATTCACAAAGATTATCTACTCTGTTTTTGTGTAGGTTTTTGTTCATTTTTGATTGTACTTTTAGGACTGTGGTTCATGATGAGTTTGTTTTGTGTGAGGGTAATGATGGTATGGATATGTTGATGAACATATGCTACTGCAAGGATGTCTTCTCTGATGAGCACCATTTGTTCTGGAAACTTTCTTGTCCCCGTTATAATACCTTGTTGCCTTTGTAAAAAGTGTGACCATATCTGTGTTTGTTTAAGTCTGTTCCACTCGTCGTTGTGTCTTTCATTCACTTGACCAAAGTATCTTGGTTAATGTAGCTTTATATTAACTTTGAAATAACATGGGATGGTACTCCAACCTTGCTATTTATTTTTAAAAATTGCTTTGCTTACTATACTCTGTCCCTTGAATTTATATATTTATATACACATATACACACATATATTAGAATTAGGTTAATTTCCACAAAAAAGTTTAATGTAATTTGAATTGATTTGTGTCTAGAGATAAGATTAAAAATAATTATCTTATAAAATGTTTAGCAATCTATAAGTGAACATGATGATTTTGTATTTGCGTAAATCCTTTTAAATTTGTCTGGGTATTATACAATTTTATTGCACAGTTCTAGGAAGTATTTTCTTAGATTTATTCATAAGGATGATGAATGTTATTCCTCCTTAATGAATAAGGGTGTTTTATTTGCTCCGCTTGTAAATGGAATTGTTCAGTGATTTGATTTTCCAGTTAGCATATAAGAATAAAGTTGACCAGAGTTGGCATTTGGCACGGAGGTTAAGCTGCCACTTGGGAGGCCCATGTCCTATACTGGAGCACCTGAGTTTGAGTCCTGACTGCTTCTAGTTCCAACTTCCTACAGTGCACACCCTGGGAGGCTGGAGATGATAGCTCAAGTACTTGGGTCTGCACCTGATGTTGAATACCCAGATTGAGTTCCAGGCTCCTGGCTTTGGCCTGAGTCAGTCCCAGCTGTTGTGGGCCTTTGGATTGTGAACCAGCAGGTGGAAAATCACTGTCTTCCAAATAAATAAATAAAATTTTTAAAAAGAAGTACATTTTGCATTTTAATGTTAGCTTGGATCTTGTGACATTGGTTATCATGGATTAGGTCTCAGTTATCATGACAAACATATCTGCATATGATAAGTTTTGCTTCTTTTCTAATATCTATGCTTTGTATTTCTTTTATTGCAATTTCTTAGTCCTCTAGTACAGTGTTGAAGTAGGAGAAGACAACATTCTTGCCCTGTTGCCAATATTAGAGATAAAACAAATCATTTGTTGACTCTTAATTATAAAATAAACTGTAGAATTTTCCTTTATATATATATTTTTTTAATTGGAGAGATACAGAGAGGGACAGACAGACAGAGGAGTTTCCTGCTTTAGCAGGAAATCCCCTCAGATCAGGGATTCTGTCCTTCTGTGGGCAGTGACTCCAATCAGCTTAATTCTCAAGGACTGCTCTGCTGGTTTGAGCCCTTCCTCATGCACGCACATGAAGGGGTTAGGAGGTGACCTGTATGGTGTCAAATCCCAGCTCAGTTCTCTAAGCCTCTGTAGGGTGCTTTGGGCATATCGGTGCATGTGTGATTCAGCACCTTGGCTGAGCCTCATGCAGAACACTTTCTGAACTTCTCTCCCCTCTGAGATTTTACCCTCACACTGCGGTGTCTCTAGGCTTCGTTCCTTGGTTCCCCCAGTCAGAGGAGCACGGGTTTCTATTGGAGTTTTATGTCTGTGCATGATGCTACTTACAGCTCAGCTGAGTGAGAGAAAAATAGTGATGAGCCTAGAGAGGCTGCCCGCGTGCGCTGCCTCGTCCAGCTGCCTCCCTTTGCTTCTCAGAGTCTGTAGGTCAGCATTCGTTTGAGTCTAAGTGAAAAACTGGAATCCGTGTGGTACATGGGTGTGGGGAATTAGAGCCAGCAGCAGATTTCAGCTCCAGATGAGGAGGAGCCTAGTGACTGTTCAGTAGTTAATGAGTTAAGACTTTCCAGAGTTGTTCAGTTTTTCTCATAATTTATATCCTTAGGTATCTGTTTTATTTAAATGTTAAATGTTCAAGTTTATTCCACAAATTGACCACAGTATTCTTAGTTCTCCTCCTAATGTCATAGGATCTGCAGTGATATTTCCTCATTCATTCCTAATGCTATTCATTTGTTTCCGGTAATATTTTGTTTGTTCTACTAGCTCTAGTTAGAGGTTTAATCAGTTTTATTAGTTCTGTTTCCATTTTTCTCATTTGAAAATTAGTGAAATTAGTATTCTCTTCTTTTTTTAGCTTCTTAAGAGAACAGCAGAGGGCATTCATTTCCTACGTTTCTCTTTCCCTTATATATGTAAAACTATTCGTTTTCCCTCAAATATTACTTTCCATGTGCTCAACTTTTCCCCAGCCTGAAGTTGCTCCCTAACCCGTGTGCTTATTTCTGTTGTGTATTCAGGCAAGAGGCTCTCCTTGTCTCCAGGGTTCTCTGTGTGTGCAGCTCGTTTTTAAGATTTATTTATTTATTTGAAAGGCAGAGTTACAGAAAGAGAGGTAGACACACACATATACACACACTCACACAGTGTGTGGAATCTAAACCAAGATTACCAGGCATGAAAAAAGCAGGAAAACACAACTTGTGCTGGTTAGAATAAGCAAACATCAAAATCAAGAACCAAGGAGACCAAGTATTTATACACTGAAATTTATAAAACGTTGCTGAAAGAAATCTAAAACAACTTAAATAGAAAAAAAATCCCACACTTACAGGCGGCAAGATTTAATACATTATTACAAAGCAATAGTAATCAATGCACTAATAATATAAGGGTAGAGCTATAGACAAGTGGTACAGAAATAAACCCATATATCTACAATTGATTATTGATAAGGCTGCCAAGTCTGTTTCTTATGAAAATGATGATATCTTCAACAAATGGTACAGGAACAGTAGGGTTTCCTTGTGATCTTTGTTCTGAATTCCAAGCTATGTAACATTAATATATCTAACCCTACTTTATGTTTGTTTCCCAGGTATATATTTAATTCTCAGTGTTCAAATATTTTTTGTTTGGATGATTCTCTTTTTTTAAAGATTTATTTATTTATTTGAAAGGCAGGGCATGAGAGAGAGAAGGAAAGAGGGCTTCTATGTGCTGGCTCCCTCCCTCAGTGGTCACAACGGCCAGGGCTGGGCCAGGCCGAAGCCAGAAGCCAGGAGCTCCATTCTGGTCTCCCACCTGGTGGCAGGGGCCCAAGCACTTGTACTGCCATCCATTACCTTCCCAGGCACATTAGCAGGAAGCAGAGCAGCAGGGACTTGAAACAGCGCTCATATGGGATGCCAGCATCGCAAGCTGCGGCTTAACCCTCTGTATGACAACACTGACCCTGGAGGTATTTCTTACATGCAGCACACATTGAGGTTTGCTAGGTGACCCACCCTGAAAACCATTTTATCTTAATGATTTACTAAGAAAAAACTACATCAAAGTATGTTGTGAAGAATTTTATAACTGGCAAAAAGGGAAATGCCTTTAGGTTCTATCTCTAATAGAATAATTACAAAATGAAGCACTAATTACAATGAAGATAAAGTGGTTATTTTATGTCTAACAGAAAAATTCAACTAGAATATTATCAGGAATATATAGGAATATTACTTAATGATGTAGGGTCAGAACTTCAATTAAAAAAACCCAATTATAGGCCGACGCTGTGGCTCACTAGGCTAATCTTCTGCCTGTGGCGCCGGTACCCCGGGTTCGGTAGGGGCACCGGATTCTGTCCCAGTTGCTGCTTTTCCAGTCCAGCTCTCTGCTGTGGCCCGGGAAGGCAGTGGAGGATGGTCCAAGTGCTTGGGCCCTGCACCTGCGTGGGAGACCAGGAGGAAGCACCTGGCTCCTGCCTTCAGATTGGCGGAGTGCGCCAGCTGTAGTGGCCATTTGGGGAGTGAACCATCAGAAGGAAGACCTTTCTCTCTGTCTCTCTCACTGTCTAACTCTGCCTGTCAAAAAAAAATTCTAAATGTCTGTTTGCCTAATTACTGAGTTTCAAGACAGATGAAGGAACACTGGGAAGAAATAGACAAATCCACAGCTATAGCTGGAAGCTTCCAACACACAGATATCCTTCACTAGCTGCTTCACTCCCCAGTCGTCCGCACTGTTAGGCTGAAGCCAGTAGTCAGGAGCTTCATCTGGGTCTCCCTGGTGAGTCAGGGTCCCACCACCTAGGCCATCTTACACTGTTTTCTCAGGAAGCTAAGCTTCATCCGCTGCACCACAGCACAGTCCCGATCCCCAACTGTTAGCATGATCTCTTCAGTTTAGAGACTGTGATGGGCCCCACCTCAGTGTCTGCAGCATAGTTTCCTGTTCATTGTTAATACAGGGTTACAGCAGATATTATTAATGTATAGCTTTGACTGTGTACCACTTTGATGTATTATTAATGTATAGTGATGGACTTTAGTTTACTAATTATAGGCTCACATTTTGTTTCTCATCTCCAAGATTGTTATCCTTTATGGTTATGTGTCCTGTGTCTTGAAGAGGATTTTTCCATATATTTTATATGGTTATTATTATTTTTTATTGTTTTAGGCAAGATGGTAAATTGATTTCCTGTTGTTCTTTCTGAAAGTAGTAGTCCAGGCTTCTGAGTAGTGTCAGACAGAAGCACTTCTCTAGCTTTCTTCAGCGTAGTACTGTTGCTGTCCATGTGTCTCTATTTGGGAGTTATAAAATGTGTTTCTGTCTTTAGTTTGGACGGATAGTTTGTTACTTGAATTTCTGGGAACCCATTGTACTATTTCTTCCAGCACCTGCTGTTTCTGATGAGAAGTGAGCTTCCAGTGAGACCGGTCACACCCTGACTCCAGCGTCACTGTTGACCCTCTGGAGCTTTGGGGCTTTTCTCTTTATTTTGAGCTTGCAGCACGTTGAGCCTGTAATACCTCAGAGTGAAGTTATTTGAGTATTTTCTGTCAGATGCTTGCTGAGCTTTTTGATCTGCTCATTTATGTCCTTCATTAGATCCAAGGCCTATGGGCATTTATTTCATGTTTTCTCTGTTAGTCACACTGTCTCTTTTTTTGGTTATCAGTTTCACATATGTTATACTAAGATATGTATATTGGTCTACAGACCAAATGAAGCTTTATTCATTTTTTATTGTGTTGAAATTCACATGAATTCAAATGAATCATTTTAGTATGAACATCTTAGTAACATTTAGCGCAACCACAGTGTTGTGCAACTACCAGCTCTATGTAGTTCTATTTTAATAAATGACCTCAAAAAATTATCATATTGATTAAGCAGTTATTCCAACTCTCGTTTTTTCCATGTGTTTGTAAATGATGTGAACCACATTCCTTGACTAGTGGCCAGAACTATTTGCTGAAGAAATTTTCCTTTTCACATTTTGTGGTCTTGGTACTCTTAATGAAAATCAGTTGGTGTATATGTATGAGGTATTGCAGCACTCTATTCTGATCCATTATTCTTTCCTTATGCTAGTGCCAAACTGTTTTGATTGTTGTAGCTTTATAGTAAGTTTCAAAATTTGGAAGTGTGAGTCTGCCAACTTTGTTCATTTTTTTCAAAACTTTTTAGGCATTTGGAGCTACTTACAATTTCATTCAGATTTGAGAGTCATCTTTCCATTCTTCAAATAAAACTGCTAGAATGTTGATGTATAGCACTGTATCTGTACATTGCTTTTTATATTATTGTCAAGTGTGAAAGAAGAAATAAAAGTATCTGTGCATTTGTTTATATGTAAATATATGTTTATGTTTATATATTTGTATATCCTCTATATATTACATTTATTGGGTATATTTATATATTTATACATATATGTATATATTTACATACATTTAAACACATTCATGTATATAAATACATACATATATGTATGTATTTACACATATATGTATAAATATATATATAAAAGAGGGTACTTCAGAAATTTCATGGAAAATGGAAAGAAAAATTTATTTTGATGCAAGAATGATTTATAATTTTATGTATAATTTATTATATGCATTTTCCTTGAACATTATGAAGACTGTGTGTGTGTATGTATGTATCTGAAAATACACACAAACCACAAAAAGCTACTGGAGCTAATACAAGAAGTCAGCAAAGTCAAAGGATACAAGATCAACACACAAAAATCAGGTATGTTTCTGTATACTAACCATGAACAGTTCCATAAAGAATTTAGGAAAACAGATTTACAAGATCATCCAAAAAATTATCAAGATGTAATTAACCAAAGAGGTTAAAGACTCATACTTTGAAAATTAGGAAACATTCCTAAAGGAAGTAAAATAAGACCAACATGATTGGAAAGACATTTTATGTGCCAAAATTTAAAGACTTAATGTTGTTAAATTGACTACATAGGGAGAGAATAAAATTTTTAATAGAATTTTAGTGATGGCTCTATTATTTTGTCACTTAACAATGTCATCCTTTTATGTTGTAAAGAGGAATCAGGTGTTCATTGTTTTGAGAATCCCCAAGCCTTCACTTCGAGCATAAATAAGAATTCCATACAGTTAGTACTCGTTCCATTTGTAGCTGCCTTTGTCTTTTTCTGTGTTTGTTTCTGTAAGCCTTTGGCCATTTTCCAGCTCTTCTTTCAAAGCTGATTCTGAGAAATTTTGCTTGATTTTTTTTTGTTTCTTTTTTGAACAATCTTTTCAAGTGGCATGTTGTTCTATAAATTTTTATTCTCTTTCTTTCTTTTACAAAGAATGGGCAATTCTGATCCGATTTTAAATGTACTGATTGACATTATCCTTTTGTCTTTGTCCCACTATTAAACATACCTAGTTTTTTTCCTCTGATTTTTTTTGTGTTTTGGGTCTATAATTTCCATCCTGTATGTTTTCTAGTTTGCATTTCCCTGGTATGTTTTTCCTGTATGCTTATTTCTTATGACCACATCATCCTTTATGTCTATGAATACATTTATGCTAACTACTTTAAAGCCCTCGTCTGTTAAATACCACATCTGTGTTGTTTGAATCACGTGCATCATAATTTTGTGTACTTTTCCAATCTAACGATTTTTATGATATCCTCAACTTTTTAGATAATGCTGTTAGATTCATCTGGCTTATATCTCTTCCACAGAATGCTGATAGGTTCTAATAATGTGCTGGACTCACCTTTCTAAGACCTGTCTCCTCACAGCTGACTGGCTGCTCAGCCTCCCAGCATTTGCTGTTTCTGACCTTGCTACATCACGCGTGCTTGTGAAGGTGGCACATCAGCCAGCGATCTGGGGGTCGTTTCAACACATGGTTCCGAGCTCCTGTTTCTATTCCTACACTGCCTTGGGTTTCTGCTGTCACTTTCCATACTTGGGTCTAAAGTCTGTCCTCTTACTTTTGGCATCCAGTAGCCTGTGACTTTCTGCCGTGTAGTTTTGTAGTGTCTGTCCTACTGAGAATGGTGATCTCATTATACTTTGATTTGCCTTCTCCTGTAGTTAGTGATGGTGAGCATTGTCTCTGATTTCTGGGTAATCATGGCTGCCTTGGGTGTTGTGTTGCTTGGAAGGGCTTCTCTGCTGCTTGCGCAGGCCCTGTGTGCTCTGTGTGTTCCTCAGTAATGTCCTGCCCCAGACGTATTCACAGTGATAGTACACACACATAGTGAGAGCTCTTCATAGGGAATTCCCTCTCCAGTGTTCTTGAAGATTTTTTTTCTGTACTTTGTTACCATTTTTATATGTCAGTATTGGTTAGTCAGTAATAACTCCTCTATCTGTGTATAGTCTGCTAATTTTGTATCTTATATTTAAATAACATTTACCTCAATTCCACGTAATAGAGAAAAAATATTTTAGTATATATAAGGAAAAGATGCTAAGTTAATAACACTAAGGTATTGCATATATTGTAGTATGAAAATTTGTTAATTATTTTTTCCTTTTTATTATTTTAAATTTATAAAACATTATGAGGTAGTACTACAGTTTCCATGTAACCCTCACCCCCTTTCCCTTATTAAAACCTCGTATTAGTATGTTTGTCATGATAAATGAACAAGATTTATTAATTCTAAGAACAGCTGTTAAAAGATCATATTTATTTAAGCTTGAATGTAGACAGATTTATGCTAGTGTGAATACTGTTTGGTGTTGCACAGTCCATATAACATATGTGTGTAAAGGCTGTGTGCAAACTCCTCTTCTGTTTGGAGAGTGATTTAACACTTTCACTACCTTTGTTCACCGTTTACCTTTATGCTTCAAAATATATCAGTGCATGTTTTGAGAGAAAGTGTATCATGAGCCCATATATGTTTGGGAAACATTATATCATTGGAAGTTTAATATGTTCATTACCAGTAAACAGTCCTTATCATTACTAATTTAACTTTGTTAAATCTTGTTAAACAATTTAACAAGTATCTTTTTCCATCTTAAACCATATTCCCCAAATGAAACAGCTATTAAAACTTGAAGAATCCTGTGGAAACTATTAGGGAAATTACTTCCTCTGAATAACAATTAAAATATTTCTCAATTTGGAAATCAAATCTTATCATATAAACCAGATATGAGCATAACATGATTGAGTCATACTGTTGGCAAAAGAATTTTCTTTGATGGTCTGCAATTGTAGCCATGCCTTGGATGTTATTTACATATCCTGAATTCCTAACAAGCTACATTTTATAGTTCAAAAAAGGTAGAACAATATAATGAGATCCTAGACCAGTCAGATGAGTGGTTGGCCTTACCTGACTTACATGTCCTTGTCCCCAGTGGAGGTGGTAAGTGGAGGCAGTCATCCCAAGAGTGTGTAGTGTTAAGCGTTTATCAAGTGCCTGTGATAAACTGGGTGCTGTTTCATATATACCATCTGATTTTAATCCTCATGTTAGTATTACAAAGTTGGTTACTGTTATTGTACCTATTTTAAAAATGAGGGCAGTGGAACTTAAGAGTTGTCTGATTTACCTAGCATCCTAAAGTTAGTGGCAGAGATGATATCGGACCTTGGTTTGTGTGTATCTTTCTTAACTTAGTATGCATAATTAGCTGTGGTAATGTGTTCATGATATACATTATCCTTATATTAAGGACTATCAAATTGAGTTAAGTTAGACCAAGTAATTTTTCCAGAATTTCACATTTAGGAAATTACAGACATAGGACTTTAAATTGGAGATTATTAAAAATAAGTGGCATTTCCTTTCCAACTTGGATCCATCTTTGTACAACTAAGACACTTCATTATGGCTCATCTGATCACATTTGGTTCCATATGAGGTGTTGGCCTCGTAGGGGTTCCACTGTAACTTCAGGGATGGTCCAGTCAGCCTTCAGTTGCAACAGTTTGTTATCCGTGAAGTTGTCGTAGGCTATGATGTTGGTCTGATCCAGGTTTAGAGAGAAAATTTAAAGCTTTATTGTATGATTCCACCTATAAGATAGGTGAAGTAGTCACACACCTAGAAACAGAAAGTATAAAGATGGCTCCCAGCATCCAGGTGAAGGGAAGATGGGTTGTAGGTGGATATGGAGTTGAAGATTTATGAGCTGAAAAAATTCTCAAGGTTGGTTCAACAATGTGAGTATACCTAATACTACAGAGCTGCACACTGAGAAAGAGGTAAGATGAAAAATTTCATATCATGTCTATTTTATTTCTGTTAAGAAGTTGAAACCTTTAAGAAATCTCCTTTGAGAGTTCCTCCATGTAAAGTTGACGTGGGTGACCTTGGAGGAAACCGTCACTTATGGCTTTCTTCTTTATTCACAGTGATCTGCAGCCCTGGATCTTACAATCCCCGTGATGGAATTCACTGCCTTCAGTGCAATAACAGCCTGGTATATGGAGCAAAAGCATGCATTTAGGCCATCATCTTGACTTACCCGGTGGTTTATTAAACATAAAATTATATTTTGAAATATTAATATATAATAAATCACTATTATGTGAAAATATATCAGATTTTACAAAAAAATGGTGTCATTGTTTTAATCAAATACTGTTTGTCCAAGTGCTTTCTAATTTCAGACCTACATGTGGCCCCAAAATATCTCTTGTGTCATTGCATTTTAAAAATGGTGCTGTGCACTTGGCAGGTCAGTTCAGACGCCGCTTGGAACACCAGCATCCCACTTGGAAGTGCCTTGTTTCAAGTCCTGGATCCACTCCTGCTTCAGCTCCCTGCCAAGGCACACCCCAGAAGAGCCAGTGATGGCTCAGTTTGTTGGGCTCTTGCCCCTCCTGGGGAAGACCCCAGTTCAGTTCCTGGCTGTTGGGATCAGCCTGGCCTACCCCAGATCTTGTGGGCATTTAGGGAGTGATCTGGCAAATGAGAGATCTGTCTCCCTCACTGTCTCTTGTCTGCTTTTCAAATAAATAAATATGTGAAAATAAAATTGTTTCAGTCATACTGTGTTGGATTAGTACCCCACAAATTTTAAGGTTTTATTAAAAATGTCCCACCTTATTTTTATTATGTATTCATTATATTCAGGCCACCACATTCTTCATAATGACTTCGATTTCAGCTTGTTTGATTCCTCTGACTGACTTCATGTGCTTTTCCTCGTTCTGCTTTGATCTTTCCTAGTTCACAGCCACTTTGAAAGTTGGGGCCCTTACTACGTGTTTCCCCCGCCTTGAGCATACAGCCTTGTCACAGCCACATGGTGAGGTTTTCATTTCATTCTGTGTGGTTATCTTAAGCTTTTTCAGTTTAGAGTCCCTTAAATTACCTTTTTGACATTTGGGAATGCAGTAATCATTATGTGTACCTAAATTACCACTTGAACTTTCCCACTGAAGAGACCGATGAGGTCTTTTCCTTCCCTGAGAACACCTCTACTAACGAGAGTCAGCCGGTCAAGCTCGGAGTTCATTCCTCCACTAAGAAGACAAATGCTGGTTGACAGCCATTCCTGCCAGCCCAGACTGGCATTCACCCTCTCTCAGTGTGAGATGCTGTACCTGAATACGAAAAATTAGCCGATATTCAGAGTTTAAACATAGAGAAGTGCATGAGTAACTCATGCAATGAATAGTTTCTCTGTCCTACTTATATTTGTGTCAGCTTTACTCTCTGGGACATCCTCTGTCTTGCTCTTCACACTTCCTGTTTAAAAGGATGTAAGCTTTTATGAACAGCAGATGTAGCCTAGTGGGATCCCAGCACAACTGTACAGCACACTGACAGGAAAAGTTTACCTACACCTGTAAAAATAGACCAGTGAATGAATAAGCCTCTCATTTGGTTTCCTATGGATAAGTACAACCCCGAGGTTCTCACACTGAGTCAGAGGAAGAGAAACAGCCTGTGGGCATATTCCTTCAAAAGCCACTTCATCATGATGATGTAATGCTCTTGAATGGTTTATAAAGTTTTTTTTCAAATGCCTTCTTTCCTTGAGTAAGTAACATTTTGAACATTTCACTGTCAAACTAATTAGGGAAGTTTGAATGTGAATTTACTCGAAGTAGTGTAATCTGTATTAACATTTTAAAACAAATACCGAGTGGGCATTGGGAGCTGCAGTGGAGTCACCACTTGGCATGCCCAGGTCACGTGGCAGAGTGCCACTCCCTGTTTCATCTTCCTGCTAATGTACATCCTGGGAGGCAGAAGACAATGGTTCAGGTCTTGGGTCCTTGTCACACATGTGGGAGACCCAGATGGAGTTTGGACTCCTGGCTTCAGCCTGGCCCAGCCGTGCCTGCTGTGGGCATGTGTGTGTGAGCCAGTGGGTAGAGCATCTCCCTCTGTGTCACATAAATAAAAATAAATTCTTAGAAAGTGCACCAGAATGTTAATAACGGTTGTCTCATGCAGTGAGACCATGTGTTAATTTTTTGATACTGTTCCCAAATGTTATACAGTGCAATGAATTAATTTCAAAAAGACAACAATAAATGTACCAACAACGAAGTAGTGATGTATAGAATGCATTGTTGCTGATCTTGCCAGTTATCAGCCCAGTGCTGCCCTCAGGTCCCTTCTCCTCTTCTTCCTAACAGCACAGGGTTTGTGTACGGCAGAGAATGGTCCTTTTAAGCCACTCAGCACAGGGCTTTTTCTGCCCCCAGTTTTTCTACTATCATAAGGACAAGGAGCTTGACCTGTGCACACTGAGGACAAAGTGGACACAGTGAAAGCACTGGGCCTTGAGGAGGGTGTGTCCTTGCCCTCCTTGCACCTGAACCAGCCTGCCCTGGGCCTCCAGGGTCAACGTGACCCAGGGAATTTACCTAAAGGAAATGAGATTGGCATTCGAAGGAGCTGTCTGCACCCCCATGTTTATAGCAGCTCAATCCACAGTAGCTAAGAGGCAGAATCAACCCAGCTGACCATGAGTTGACAGAATACTACTGAGCCACACACACAGTTGACAGAATACTACTGAGCCACACACACAGTTGACAGAATACTACTGAGCCACACACACAGTTGACAGAATACTACTGAGCCACACACACAGTTGACAGAATACTACAGAGCCACACACAGTTGACAGAATACTACTGAGCCACAAAAAAAAAAAAAAAAAAGGAATCCTGTGTTTTGCAACAAGATGGATGCACCTAGAGACCATTATGCTTAGGAAAAGAAGCCAGTCCCCAACAAATCCCATGTTTTCTCTGATATGTTGTAGTTAATATAGATTACAAAAAAAGCACGAGTGAAGCTGACGTGACTTCATTATTGCTTGTAGCCCTTATCTGTATTCCTGTGGAACAGTGGTCTTTCTGCTCCTGTTGAACATTATGGCTACTTTGATGCATTAAGCTTGCAATTATAAAGTAAATTGGAAACATGTCATTGCAAAATTTAAAGTAAAAAAAAAGCAGAGGATATTGAGGAAGAGAAGTATGGCTATCTTCTTAGAATTTTATCTGTGAAATCTGTTCTCTTTATATTAATCATAAAAAAACAATTTTTGACTGGTTTTAGCCAAGTTAGGTTTCTGTTTTTTGGAAAAAGCATTGTAAGAGATATGGTATCACAAGAAATTAGTAAAATAGAAATAAGGAGAAATTAGCACTTACAGTTTTATAACTCAGAAATTGACGGTGTTAATATTTTGGTAAAGTTTGTGCTTTCATGTGAATTTTTTATTCATGTTACATGTAACATATTGGAGCCAATATTCTTGATATTTTATATTTTCATGTTTGTTCACTTAATATAGTTTCAGGAACTAAAGTATTTCACGTGCCCCTGCAAAAAGTGCAATAAAATGGTTAAGCATTTCTGATTATTATACACAGCATAAGTGTTAACATCTTCCTTTAAATTCTCTAGTCTTTTTGAGTAGTCTTAGAAGTACAATTGATGCATTTGGATATTTCTAGTCCTCTGCACCATTTGCCAAATTATTTCCTAAATAATCACACCTGTTTGTAAGCTACCACATATTTCCTCTGATATGTTTTTAAAATAATTCAGTACATGGGAATAGTTCCCCCTTTAATGTTTTCATTTTTTCGAGAGCTAGTGTGTGTAACCATTCCCCAAATAATTATGCTGCTGTAGGTTTTATGATATTTATTGTGTTTGTTGTGTGATGTCAGAAACCCTTCACATAGATTCTCCTATTTAAACTACCCATTCCGGGACTTATTATTATTCTCATTTCATACGTGAGGAAAACGAGTCGTAGTCATGAAGTCATGGTAGGTGGGGAGCCTGTGTCAGCTGGGGTTGCTTCTGTTGCTCCTTAGCAGAGCCCACTCAGCTAGTGCAGTGGCTTCCCTGTGTCTTCCTACCCGGTGGCCACGTGTCCTGTTTATTCCAATGTCCCTAGGGCAGCTTAGACACTGTTGCACCTATAGGCACTTAATTTGTCTTCCTTTCAGATAAAAAGGCAAAATAAAAACTCTAGGAGACTTATGTGGCAGTGAATGAATAGTGTCTCAAGGCTATGCGACATTGTAAGGGAAGCGGGAAATGAATGTATTCACTTTTTAATTTAAATTGGAAGTGAAAGGGAGTAAGATGGGTTCATGAGCTAGTGGTGGGTGTTGGGTGGGCCAGTGACAGTTGTTGACTATGGATCATTCCTTTAATCTGCCCTGATACACACCCTTCTCATTAGAAGGCCTTGATGTAATGTCGTCATTCTCTGGCCTGGACAACTGCCAGCCCTTACTCATTACTGCATCCAAGCTGAATTTCAGAATCGTGGATGAGGTGTACAAGGGACATTATGCCCAGTGTCCCTATGGTCTAGACAGGTTATCTGCCTCTAACATACCTGGTATAAATTGGATAAGAGAGAGCACACTCTGAGCAGCTAAGAATCCCTGCACAGCAGAGGAGGGGACAGGGACACCCCCTCAGCAGCCACCCTGTGGGCACGAGGCAGTGAGTCTTCCTCGAACTGGCGCAGGTTCCGTGGTTTGTGCCGCCTCTAACCTGTATGGTTTTCTTCCTTATCAATTCTATTCCACTTTCCACACGCTGCACTGTAGCTTCAGTTTCACTCTTAGAATTCAGAGACCCAGCATGCTCAACAGGCGGTCACGGGCCAGATGTGGGTTTCTAAGGGGCAGTACAGATGCCCCTTGACTTAAATGGAGTTAGGTCCTAATAAACCTCACTGTGAGTGGAAGAATACCATATGCTGAGAGTTATTTTCATGTACGCAGCCTACTGACTGGAGTGAATTGTGAATGACGGGGCTTGTGCAGTTGCGGGGTCGTCAGTTCTCTCTCCGGTGAAGGCACTGGCCATGAGTACGTGCTGGTGGCTGGGCAGGAAGACACAGAGCTGTGACTGCGTTTGTTCCTCTGCGTATTTCTGGGTGACAGAGAAATGCTGTATCTGCCTGCGGCTCGTGTGAATCACAGTCGATGTTCATCTCTTCTAACGTGCACATCGCTGCAAATGCCTCTGCCGCTTTCTTCGCTGTACACTCTGTGGCTCCAGTACAACTTCTTCCTCTGCTTCAGTTCATCGTTTGCCTCGGTTGATTCGTTCCTTGTTGGAAAGCTCGGTAGCTTCCATGACGGTAAGTTTATGAGCATCCTGTCAATGTGTATATCTCGCGGCTTCCTGACGCTGTCCTGTTACTGACTTTCATCAACCAGAGTCACCGTTAAAGCCTTTGCATGTGTTTACATGGCTTCTGAATGCAGGTCACGCATCGCTGTGTGACTTCTTCCCATGCTACAGTGGGGATGTTCTGGGTGGCACTTAGAATAGCAAAGCCTTCCAGGACTCACAGAGCCTGACTTAGTGGCTCCAATAGCTGTGCAGATGCTGGACATCGGCGGTCAGCCTTGAGTGCAGCTGTGACCTTGGTCCCTCGATGGCATGAGTGCAGCTGTGGTCAGCGGCAGATGCAGGGTCTTCCCAGCTGCATGCGCATCACCAGTGTGCCCCTCACTGCCCTAGAGCACTGAGACCAGGAGAATCCTGAAGGAGAGGCCGTTCTGCCCACGTTATCCTCTGGAACACAGCGTTTTAGAAACGATCTTCCCATGGTGCTGATGCCCTGCGGGCTCTCGCAGTGGTAAGTGGGAGGTGTGAGCTTGCTCACCTTCTCAGTGCTCTGGCGTTCTCCCAGGGGAGGAAGACGCAGGCACTGGGCAGAGCAGTTTGAGTTGCCTCTTGGGACACTCACCTCTCATGTTGGAGTCCCCAGTTCGAGTCCTGGCTACAGAGCTGCTGATAAAACTTCCCGCCAGTGCACATCGTGAGAGGCAGCGAGTGATGGCTCCAGTACTTGGGGTCCTGTCACCCATGTGGGAGACCCAGATGGAGTTCCAGCATCCTGGCTTCAACCTGGTGCAGCCCAAGCTGTTGTAGACACTTGAGGAGTGAACCAGGAGGTGGGAGATCTCTGTTTTCCTGTGTCTCTGCCTTTCAAATAAAATAAGTAACGTTAAAAAGAAAGTCTCTTATCTGAGTCCCTCAACATTTCTACCCCAAATCAGTGTCACACAGTCTGAATGCACTCCTGGTGAATATGTGTACTGACAACGAGTCTCCTCAACACTGAATATTTTTTCTGACAAACATTTCTCCTCCACAGTTACCCTGTGCACTCCTCTACCAAAACCTCTGGCACCTTCGGTTGTGGCCCTTGCCGCCTGATCAACGGCCTTCCTATGAAGCCTGGGGCGCCCCTGGACGTGTTGGAACCTGGCACGACTTGGGACGCCCCTGGACGTGTTGCCATGCACGACTTTCTGGAAGCAGTTGTTTCAGGCTCACAGCACACCCTTTCAGCATGTTGAAGATTTCTTGCTGTACCATGGATTGTCAGGCTAAGTGGCTTGTGTCTCTGTGTCTGCTCTCCCATCCGTGTGACAAGCAATTTCTTGCGTGTCATCAGCCAGCCCAGCTCTCTTCTTCATGACGACAGTGGATTTAACCGATGTTGACAACTTCCCCGCATCACTCATTTACTTCTTGTCCTTTAAAATGGTGGAGATAATTGGTTGCAAAAGCCCTAAGTCACCTGCAAGAGCCAGTACTGACTCCCCACTTTTATGCTGGGCGTCTGGAGTTTCTCAAGGGAAATTGCCTCCCTCTTCTCACCAGAGCAGAGGTACACAGATTCTGATACAGCACTTTGTAGGTGAGACGGAGCAAAAACGTAAAATACTGGTGATGCGGCACACTGGGCAGGGTCGGCTGTTGGTGCACACAGCTGTGAGACGGACTGGGGGCTGTGGTGCAGAGCCACTGCCTACATCGTAGGAGAGGACTGGGTGGCATGTCACTAACAGGGAAAGGACCCGAATTCCATACTCCATGTACAGTGTCTAGGAAGTGCACATCACTTTCCCACTCACGAAGTCAAAAACCCTTCTAAGTGTGACCATCAGAAGTTAGGGACCGTCTGTTGCATTCTGTCTTGCCATGTTGTGCTGTGTTGAGTCACCACAGTCAAACTTGGAGACAGAGATGTGGAGGGGCCTCCAGGGCCTCAGCTCTGCTCACCCTCCTCTGCTCTGCCCCCAGTCGTCTGCATGTGGCTGAGGACGGGCTGGCTTCCTTCCCTATTACAGATTTCTTCTCAGAATCTTTAAATGCAAAGAGGCACGAGGATCACAGGGCTGTTCTCGATTTTAGAGTGACATTTACTTCAACTGGGAGCGGTGCTTCTACTCTGCTGCTTCGCAGCCTGAAAGACCATCAGCTGGGATGAGGCTCTGTCTGAGCCCTTATCCTGCTGTTGTACCAGAATCCATAAGGCAGGTGGCTTATAAAGAACATTTGCCTTGGCTCTTGGTCCTGGCATCCAGGAAGTCTAAGGCCTCGGCTTGTGGACGGATGAGGGCCTCATGCTGCCTCAAACCACAGCAGGGCAAAAGGAGGGGTGGGCTTGGGAAGAGAGACGGCAGGGGGGGTGGGCTTGGGAAGAGAGACGGCGGGGGGGGTGGGCTTGCTTTGAAGCAGCCCACTCGTGATGCCTCACTTCCACGAGGACCCACCCCCAGAAAGGCATGAGTCTCTCGAAATAACCCAATCAGGGGTCCCCTCTCCCAACACTGCCACAGTGGCAGTCACACTTCAGCATGAGTTTCAGAAGGGATAAAGTATCTTCAAATCATAGCAGGGTCAGGGCAGGATGGCTCTGCCACCATCCGAGGCTACTGCGCAAGCTGCTGCCCAATTGTGCAACGTGACCCAGGGGTGCAGCCTGCTGGCAGTGGCGTAGCAGACAGAAGATTGTATCGGCTCCTGGGGTGGGTCACTGGGCAGACCTTCGGGGTGTTGATGAAAGACTTGCAGGCCTCTTCCCATGAATATTCTCCTTTCAGGAAACACCTACTGGATTGGCACTGGTTCTGGTGTTGGTCAGCGAGTGGCCATGTGCCCCGAGCTGCATCAAAAGTGGGCGCTGTCATCCTGTGGGTGTGCTGAGCAGGAGATGGGTGTGATGAGATGGAGCGTGGGCAGGCCCTGAAGGGAGTTGAGTTGCACTAGGAAGTGGGTTGACTTCCACGGCTCCTGTGCCCCACTTGAGCCTGCACTCAGGATCTATGGGAGGTCCCCCGTGACATCTGAGCCATCTGACTACACGTGCAAACCAGGCCTAATTATATAAAGTCAGCACCATGGGAAATTAAAGTAATATGAAACATTTTTTTTCTGGCAGATATGAGGTAAAAACAAAGACATATATACTATATATGTCTTTTTTTAATTTTTGACAGGCAGAGTGGACAGTGAGAGAGAGACAGAGAGAAAGGTCTTCCTTTGCTGTTGGCTCACCCTCCAATGGCCACTGCGGCTGGCGCACTGCGGCCGGCGCATCACGCTGATCCAGCGCAGGAGCCAGGTGCTTCTCCTGGTCTCCCATGGGGTGCACAGCCCAAGTATTTGGGCCATCCTCCACTGCACTCCCTGGCCACAGCAGAGAGCTGGCCTGGAAGAGGGGCAACCGGGACAGAATCCGGCTCCCTGACTGGGACTAGAACCCGGTGTGCAGGCACTGCAAGGCAGAGGATTAGCCTGTTGAGCCACGGCGCCGGCCAATATATATGTCTTAAATTGAAACACATAAGAAGGGTAGGATATGAAAAAGTGAACTGCAAATTATTCACTTAGACTCTTTGAAATGTTTTAATCACAATATTCTCATTTTTTTCAGTGGGTCAGATAACAAACATTTCTACATGGACCCTGTGCTTTATAAATACTGTCTCGTCTGGGCTGTGCATTTAATCCACTCAGAGGCTGGTGGTCCCATCCTTGTTTCTCTGAGGAGGTTTGTGATGTGGGAGGGACGTTCTGGCCTTGGTTTCAAGAGACTGTGGCCCCACGGATTTGGAGTCAGGCTCAGGCCAGGAGGCAGACAACCTGCCTTCGCCTTTCAGGGGCTGTCTCGTCTTCTGGGCCCAGACTCAGCCCTCCACCCAGCGTCCCTGCCCTGTCTCCTGAGAGCATCTCGCACCTTCCTCTGTGATCAGCGCCTGCTCTTTTACCCCAGCTGGAGTTCCTTGCGGAGTGTTCAGCACTGAACATCAGGTTTTCCCTCTGTCAGAAAAGGAGAAACACCGGTGATTCATTGATTATGTTACCCATGGGAGATAAAACTGAGGTGGTCTGATCCATGCATGTCATTGTACACACATGTCTGCATACACTGGTGTTTATAGCTATGTGCAAGTGGTCACAGACTTACTGTGAATTTACATGGGGAAATCAGTATGGCAGAGTCTCCCTCCACCCCAGACATCCTTTACTGCTGAGGGCAACTTCCTTGGATTTCTGAGTTTCTACCCAGTGATGCATTGATGCATTTGTTTTTGTTTTATTCAGATCCTGCTTACGTTTCTGTGTACGTTGTAGGTCTCAGTGAGTACATTTAATCATTTGTGCAAATGCATGCATGTGTAGAAAGAAAAGCTACTAGCTATAAAAATATTCATTTGAAAATTCATCTGAAAATACATTTGAAGGAAAATTACCTCACCCAAAGCCTACTTTTATTATTTTCTTTCAAAAGGGTGTTTTTATGTAATAAAGTTTTTGAGTTTCAAGTCATTCTTCTCAAAGTTTTAAAGGTTTCTAACACATCCTGTATTTTCTAAATTTCAACCATTCCATGCTCTAATTAGCCAGTCCCTTTACTGTCTCTTGTGATAGTTCATTTGTCTTTCTGTTGATGTTCTGCTTACTGTAATAAAACGTTAATTTCTTGACTTAATTGGAAGGCACATTTTGATTCTCAGTTCAGCACTGGTTGAGAGAAACAGAGCAGGGAGAGGGAGAGGGGAAGGGCAGGAGGAGGGAGGGAGGGAGGGAGGGAAAGAGAGAGGAGAGAGGAGAGAAGAGAGAGGAGAGAGAGAGAGAGAGAGAGAGAGAGAGAGAAGAAATCTACTATTTGCTGGCTCATTCCCTAAATGCCTACAACAGCCAGTCCTGGGCCAGAATGAATCTGGGAGCCAGGACCTCCATCTGATCTCCCATGTGGGTGGCAGAGACCCAAGTCTTTGAGGCACTCATCTGCTGCCGGTTACCTCCCAGAGTGTGCATCAGCAGGAATCTAGGTGAGAAGCAGAGGAGAGACTGCATCCCAGACACTCCGATATGGGACGTTGGGGTCCCGACAGGTGGTTTACCCAGAATGTCTGCCCTTGTGTTGTTGTTTTCAACGTATCTTAAGGTATCAATTGGCCATAATTTGCAACCTACTAAAAAGATATTTAGGAAATAACATTTTTGTATCAAGCTCCTTTATTGTAATGATGCATATTTTTAAATGGAAATGTTTTCCTCAGAGAAAATACAAGGTTTACTGCTTGAGACTAGTGTCGATCCAGGGAAGGTCTGTGGATTTTCCAGGTGACACCATATTCATTCTCTACATAAGCAAGCAAAGACCCAGTTTTCTGACATTCTCACAGCATGCAGAGACCACTGTGGTTATTTCAGATCTCACTGCCCATTCTCGGAGGGATTGCACTATCGAGGGAAACAGGCTGTGGATGACATGGGTGGGGTCCGACAGCATCCTGTGCAGGTGAGAGAAGATGTCTACTCTATGAGGCAGATAATGGCCCACCCGCCCACGGGCTAGTGCTATCTGTTGGCAAAATGATAACTTTATATAACCTCGTCTCAACAAAATGTACCCTTGTAAGATGGAGGAATGCCCAATGTCTCAGTCTTTAATGCTGACATTTAAGTCGTGGAAAGCTGATCACACCTGAGCAATTAGCTAATAATTTCCCTGAGTTCGTTCATGCAGTCTGTGTGCATATGGTCCATTTGACTCCAACTTTCTTTATGAATGAGATGAAAATTAGCTAGAGCATATGCAAATGTGTGATGGTTCAGAGTTAGTGGCAGCATTAGGCTGGGTAAAGTCTTTGGGGTTCAGTAGTGACAGATGTGTCCATGTTCCCTTGAAGATTATGCGGTCTTTAAGCACTGACTGCCTCTTGTGTGTTTTCACCATCTGCTGTGTGCTCTGTGTGCATTTCAGGGGACCATTCCCACCCCAGTCGGCGGAACGCTGGTCATGCTCTCAACACAGGACATTGCAACCTCACATTCCTGTCGTGCAGAGACCAACGGGCATGAAGGCAAGAAGCCACACCTTAGTGCTTTCTGTCATCCAATTACTCCATACTTAATAGCTGATCAATACACGATTTAGGAGTAACAATGTATGCAAAGTATTTAAGGGCTCCAAATGTTTATAATTTTCCTATTTCACTCTGTCTGCATCTGCGAACACTTCTTTCCTCAGTGCCCTAAGTGCTGATGTGATCAACCACGGTGGGGCTATCCTGTAACATGCATGGATCAGAGCATCAGAGCTTCCAGTAGCTTCTTTTGTTCCCTGTCCAAATGAACGGAAAACAAAGTCTGGAACCCTGTGTAACTACAAGCAAGTGCACCTGGCCTTCATGTGTGTGTATTTTAACTTAGGTGGCAGGGCTGCTGGTCGCCCTTCTCTTGGAGAATGGCTGGCACAGGGCGGTCACTGGGGATCTTACTGTGCACTGTAGGGAGAGTAGATGGCTCATTCCTACGGGACATGTGAGAAGCTCGACTGGCAGCCGAGGTGTCTGTACCACATTTGGACTTGAAGTGCAAACTCATCCAGAGTTCAGCTTCCCTGAACTTGGCTCCAAAGCGTCGAGGGAACCTTCCCTGCTTCACTTCCTGGAGTGGGAACGGAGACTTGCCAGCCGACTGAGTTCCCCAGTTTAAAGAATGAATCCAAGTCAATTCGAGAACACAGAGTGATGTAATAAGAAGAAGTATGTGTGCATTTAGCTGTGGTCCACAATGGAGGAACTTGGGAAGCAGTAAGAACAATGTGTTAATCATCTTTAGCCTTGCGTTTTCCAAATGACCAAGAAAGAGACTGAAACATGGACTGTTACTATGAGAAAGAAAGCAACTTCTGTACAAGGACCCAATCCCCTGAGGATAGACTTTAGCTCTGTGTCTGTCACGACATGGAATTGCACAGGGCTGCAGTGGAAAGCACCCCGTGGGTGATCCATGGCTGGACGTACTGCTCCGTGTGAGGGGGTGAAGGTGGCCCGGCCGTCGTGAATGCCCGCCTCGCTGGGCTCAGAACTGACAGACGTGCAGGCACACGGCGAGGACGGTTGACAACACAGCATTTTTAATCTGTACCTCTAGAAAACATTTATATACGCGCTCTAATCGAGGGATTATAGAAATACATTTAATATATAATAGTGCACGTTCGGGTACTTACTGTGAAAATAGCACATTTATTTAGAGAGGGATTTTATGCCCAAGGTCCTTGATGGTGTGTGAAACACATCTGCTTCCTTCTCTCGCAGTGTTTGTTACCAAGAGAAGCAAAAGCACCGACCAGTCTCCGCGGTTCCTCGTCGGAAGTGTCCTCCTCCAGAGTCATCCGGGACGTCACAGCAGTGACTACTCGTGTTCGGCTCCCAGAGCCATGCAGCGTGTCCTGCTCTGAGAAGCGCTACATCTGCCTGCACTCGTGCCTCGTGCACATGGCCTGCCGCTCGATCCTCCACGTGCCTTCCTCGTAGGTGCAGTGGCAGACGGTGCACTCGTCAGTCTTCACTTCTCTGCCAGCTGGGATGACAGCAGTTTCGGCAAAGCAGTTTGGACCTGAAAAGCGGAATATGTGCTTTAGTGCAGGCTGATAAATACATAATGCACATCGTTAGGCAGTCAGCGTCTCAGCCCGTTCCACTCACTCTCAGGAAGGACAGTGGAAAAGTTATAAAATAAAGTGCTTCAGCGTTTTGACTCTGAAATGAAATCAATGCGTTTACATTTTTATGACAACACTGCTATTTTTCATTAACAGGCTCTTCCGTTGCTGGGGCCTTATACATAGGTCAGGTTGGCATCGTTTGATTTAATTAATTCTAAGTAACCATGGAGAAAGCACGATTAACTGGAAGCTTCCCTTAGGCTGGCGCCGTGGCTCAACAGGCTAATCCTCCACCTTGCGGCGCCGGCACACTGGGTTCTAGTCCCGGTCGGGGTGCCGGATTCTGTCCTGGTTGCCCCTCTTCCAGGCCAGCCCTCTGCTGTGGCCCGGGAGTGCAGTGGAGGGTGGCCCAAGTGCTTGGGCCCTGCACCCCATGGGAGACCAGAAGCACCTGGCTCCTGCCGTCGGATCACCGCGGTGTGCTGGCCGTGGTGGCCATTGGAGGGTGAACCACCGGCAAAGGAAGACCTTTCTCTCTGTCTCTCTCTCTCACTGTCCACTCTGCCTGTCAAAAAAAAAAAAAAAAAAAACTGGAAGCTTCCCGAACCCTTCTAGTTCTTCATGACAAGGCTTCAACACGCAAGCTGCTTGAAGGCGCACAAGCCAGTGTCACCCCCACTCCTCTTGGAGCAGGTTTTCAAGTTTCAACACACTTGTAGTCTGTGAAGTGCTGGCTCAGGGTCTGCCCCAGAACTTCCGACTCCCAAGCACAGGGTGCCGCCTGCACATTGGCTTTGCTCAGTTCCCAGGTGAAGGACACCATGGCCAGGGGACCACCCATGGAGAGGCACCACTGAGCATGTGCAGGGAGGGGTCTGTCAGTCTGCCAGGAGACCAAAGTCCTCTGCAGCCCCCAGTCAGCAGCTCCAACTGGTCAACCAAGGCTGTCACATCTGCCCTTCCCTCTGCGTATGAGCTCAACAGTGTGACTCAAGGGGTATCAGAAAGATGTCCAACGTGAGCTGAGACAAATGGCTTCTTAGTCAATGGCTTTTCTGTTGAGGTTCATACACCTAATTCCAATACGAACAATTGCTTTGCTTCCAAATCTCCATCTAAATTTCAAATATCAAAAAGAACCACAATGAAATTCAAACATCGGTAATTACTGCAGTCTAAATAAAGGCTCTGAACTTTGAACTTCATCTGTTTGCCAAAATTCTCATTTTCCTTCTTTCTTTGTTTCTAAGCCTTTTATAATGTGCTCAAACAAGCAAAATACGTTTAATTATAACATGCGAAGTCATCCACGAGATGGACCAGTTTCATCTGCAACATTTTAAGAAGACATTAATCTACAGAACTTCAAGCTGAAAACTAGCCTTCCCATACGTCCGAGTGGAGTAACTGACGCTTTTCTGGGGTTGTTTTCAGGCCAGTCGGTGGGCAAAGGGCCCAGGCCCTGAATATCGTGATGGGGAAGCACCCTGCTTCTCCCAGACCCCGCTGTCTTCTTGCCCACTGACACCTCCAGGTTTAGTAATCCACTCATTTCGGAACGACTCCCAGATCACAGTTTCATCTTGCTTGGCGGAGTTTAATTTGGGGGACACGATCTGCTTCTAAGTCATCCCAACATTTGTCAGTGTGCTTTGTACACAGAAGGTGCAACATAATTGCCTAGAAAGCCTGTATTGGTAGAATCAGGTACTTAGAAGTCTTGTAAACATACATGAACCATCTGGTTCTGCTCCGGGGTAGTTTCGTGATCTTGGACTAACTCCTTGTTCTCGCCCCAGTGACCGCCCCCATGGAATGAGAGTAATACTGCCTCCCAGTGCACGGTGCTGGGACTGGAACCTCCTTGTGCCCCACACTTGTGTTCTGAACGCTGCACAAGTCCTAGCCTGAATCAACCTTTCTGTGTCATTGCAACAGTAAATTCACTGAGTTTCTTCCAGATTATTCGTTTATATCTTCACTCTTTATATTGCTGTAGGATTTTGGATCTTAACTTTTCCGTGTTTTGCAACCTCTTAAAGTCATTATTGTTTTTGATTTTCAAATAGTCTGACATTTGCCTTGTGAGAACCTGAGCGTCCAGGCAGCTCTGGTAACATTTTAATGCACTACTGTAGTCTCTTAAATTTTCTCTCATTTCTGAACCAAGAACACACCTTCAGCTCATCTTGTCTATGTCTGGAGTTGGCTGGTACTCCAAAGGCCCTGATCCCTTTTGATGGAGAATGCACCGAGACCTGAGACCTGGGTATTGCATGTGCCCACTCTTCTAGATTGGCACAGTGCCTAGGCCCTCTTAGCAGGCACAGATGGGAACACACACACACACACACACACACAGATTACAAGTTCATAATCATTAGAATTCAACATTTTTCTTAGATTTTATATACGTATATCTTTTTACTTACAATGTAACCTTTTTCTTTAAAAAAAAGATTTATTTATTTATTTGAAAGGTAGAGTTACAGAGAGAGGGAGAGAGAGAACTTGCAGATGCCGGTTCACTCCCCAAATGGCCATAATGGCCAGGACTGTACCAGGCTGAAACAAGGAACCAGAAGCATCTTCCAGGTCTCCGACCTGGGTGCAGGGACCCAGGCACTGGGGCCATCCTCCCCTGCTTTCCCAGGCACAACAGCAGGGAGCTGGATGGGAAGTGGAGCAGCAGGGACTGGAACCAGTGCCCATATGGGATGTTGGTCCTGCAGGCCACAGCTTAACCCACCATGACACAGTGCTGGCCACTAATGAAACCCTTTAAATTCAACATATTTTCTTGCTTTATTCTATTTTTTTCTTCTTAGATTTTACTTTTTTGTGCTATCTTCAATAAGATCATAGAAAACACCTGTGAAAAGCTACACATAGATTTCAATTTTTTGCACTAACACAAACCTTTACTAATCATAACTCGTCTCAGCAGGATCTAGTTTGAGGCACTACAAAGGATAAGGTACCACTTTGAAAAGGGCCCCTTATCAGGGGGACATAAGATACAATGAATGCGAGAACACATGTCAAATTAATGATGAGGCATGATAGAGGAAGTGGGATCACTGATGCTTTATGAAAAGTTTAT
The DNA here is from genome assembly GCA_015711505.1 of Sylvilagus bachmani. Classification (NCBI taxonomy): domain Eukaryota; kingdom Metazoa; phylum Chordata; class Mammalia; order Lagomorpha; family Leporidae; genus Sylvilagus; species Sylvilagus bachmani. Next base: position 57,844,083 of record CM027392.1, on the reverse strand, counting down.
GGGGACAATGCCCCAGAAAAGTGAACAGTCTGCATATAAATAAACACGTAATTCCCTCTAAGAAGGGAAAAGTCACGTCGAAAATGAAGCCTGCAGGGAAGACCATCCACATCAATTTGCCCGGAAAATATAATCCATCTTATCCATGTCCTAATTGAAGAGGATCGGCAAATGGCAGCGGCAGCCACAGCCAGCACCCCAGATGTCACACCTGCAAGCAGAGTGAACTCAGGGCTGCACGGGTCAGGGCAGGCAGGAGCAGGACCGTCCGTGCAAACTGCTCAACAGGCGGCCTCAAGGTCCTGAAGCATCTCTTCCAAGAACTGGACCAGAAAATGGGCAGGCTTTGCTGGTGCCCTTCTGAAGACAAAGCACAACCACAGCAACGGCTGCCAAGGGTGAAGGGGTCATGTGACGCTCGGGCATTCTCTCCTTGACTTCCAGGAGGGCCACAGCGTGACAGCATCTGATGCACAGGCGAGAGCATTGAGAGCATCAGACAAAGCCTCAGTGCAGCAAGCCTGGAAGCTCCCCAGAGTCCTGCGCAGCACAAGTCCTGCTGTCCCTTTCTCACAAGCGCAGTTCTGCAGGGTCTCAGCGGTACATCCTCAGGCAGCCACCTCACTGCCCTGACGTGGCCCATCCTGAATGCCTCTGGTTCCCTCACCTTAGACATTGTTTAGCGGGCAGCCCCTTTCCTTCCTTAGCGGTATAGAGACTGCCCGGGCTCTCCTGGGACCCTCCGCCCTTAGGGGTGGACTAACAGAAGCATCTCCAGGGTAGTGGAGCTTATGTTGAGAGGTGAAGTTCACACTTTTTATTTTTCATTCCATTCTCACCTGGACTGAGCTCATTTACCTGTTTTCTAACCTATAGTCACAAAAAGTAGCTTCAAAGTCACAACATGAATGCAATTTCTTTTTTTCTTTCTTTTTTTTTTTTTTGACAGGCAGAGTGGACAGTGAGAGAGAGAGAGAGACAGAGAGAAAGGTCTTCCTTTTTGCCATTGGTTCACCCTCCAATGGCTGCCGCAGCAGGCGCGCTGCAGCCGGTGCACTGCACTGATCTGAAGCCAGGAGCCAGGTGCTTCTCCTGGTCTCCCATGGGGTTCAGGGCCAAGCACTTGGGCCATCCTCCACTGCACTCCCAGGCCACAGCAGAGAGCTGGACTGGAAGAGGGGCAACCGGGACAGAATCCGGCTCCCCGACCGGGACTAGAACCCGGTGTGCCGGCACTGCAAGGCAGAGGATTAGCCTAGTGAGCCGCGGCGCCAGCCATGAATGCAATTTCTAATGAGTCACAGAGGTCTGTCTGCCCTTGCACTTCTTAGAGATGGTGCGTTTTGTTCAGAAGCCCCCTAGGTCCCCTCTGTGCAGTCATGTGACTGACAGTGAGTGACGGCGATTGACAAGTTAGGGTCAGGCAGTTTCCACGTCTTCACCCCATTCTTGCTTTCTCATCACCACCTCGAGCCACCGCAGCAGTGGCTTTTAGTAATTTATAATTTCTCCTTCCAGTGTGACTACTTTTCACAAGTGTGAATTAATTTCATTTTCCTTTCACAAAAGGCAGCAAACGTCCTGCCTCCAGGTGCCTTGCTTCTGTCCCTGAAGCTTACATTCAGCTGACCTCGCCCCGCCCAGCCAGAGACTGGCCCTGGTGTTCGGACCCCACCGTCCGTGTGCCTGCACCACAGTTGGTTCAATACCGCGTGGATGTGGCCCTGGCTAGGTACGATATGTACGCATCGTCGTGCATTTGTCGTCCTCCGCCTCAGGTGAGAAAGAGCTAGAGACGTTGTCAGGAACTTGTGTTTACGAAGACAAGTGAGGAGCCGTCAAAGACACCAGACGTTAAATGATGGAAACCGCATGCTGGAGTTGGACAGCCACAGCGTCGCCTGTGTGTGCACAGGGAAGTGTGTGGTGACGTACAAGCAGCTCTTTCTGCCCAGGGGAGGAGGGCAGGCTCAACTCAGCCCTCACAGGTCATGGTCTGCACCCCGACCTGGGCGAGGGAGCTGCAAGCCCAGGACAGGCAGATGTCTGCCCCTAGGGCTGTGCTGAGAACAGTCCCTGGGCAGAGCCTACCGTGCTGTGGTTCACTGCGACTGCGACCTGTCTAAATCCGCATTCTCCAGCCCCATGCTGGTGTGGGGGACAGCCATGTGCGCTGCCCCTGTGTGATGGGCAGACAGACGCAGGGACAGGCAGTTTGTGTTCCAAACGAGCGGTTACTGTGCACACTTACCGTGCACAATCAGCTTTCTTCACCTAACGATTTTGGTGTGAGAAAAGAGTTAATCAGATAACTTAACTGGAATTATGTGATAGGTTGCTCTTTTTCCCTACTTCAAAAACTTAGTAATGATACGGTTAAAAATGTTATTATTTTATAAATTCTTGTTGAATCAAAGCACATATACATGATAACTCATAAAAACTTAACTGAAATATAATTTTAGACTTGAACAAGTCCAATGACTGATTTTCTAAGGCGTTCTTTTTTTAAAAAAATATTTATTTATTTGAAAGTCAGTGTCACAGAGTGAGGGAGAGAGAGACACACACACACACACACACAGAAAGATGTTCCGTCCCCTGGTTCATGCCCTAAACAACAGCAATGGGTGGGGTTGGGCCAGGCCAAAGCCAGGACTCAGTATCTTTTTTTTTTTAATTTTTAATTTTATTTTTTTTGACAGGCACAGTGGACAGTGAGAGAGAGAGAGACAGAGAGAAAGGTCTTCCTTTTGCCGTTGGTTCACCCTCCAATGGCCACCACGGCCGGCGCACCTTGCTGATCCAAAGCCAGGAGCCAGGTGCTTCTCCTGGTCTCCCATGGGGTGCAGGGCCCAAGCACTTGGGCCATCCTCCACTGCACTCCTGGGCCATAGCAGAGAGCTGGCCTGGAAAAGGGGTAACTGGGACAGAATCCGGTGCCCCGACCGGGACTAGAACCCAGTGTGCCGGCGCAGCAAGGCGGAGGATTAGCCTGGTGAGCCACGGCGTCGGCGAGGCCCCAGTATCATCTTCTGGGTCTCCCAAGTAGGTGCAGGGGCCCTAGCAATTCGGCCATCCTCTAGTGCTTTCCTAGACCATTAGCAGGGAGCTGGAGTGGAAGTGAGGCAGCCAGGACTCCAACTGGCATTCATATGGAATGTTGGCCAGCCCCTGATTTGCTATTTTTAAGGCCAAGAATGTGGTCTTTGTCAATGTTTCAGAATGTGTGTTTTGCTGTTGTTGGATGAAGGAGGCAGTGGATGTTGACTGAATCTGGTTGATTGACGGGAAGGCTCGGGTCAGCTACATTCCTACTGATTGTTTTGTGTCAGATCTGTTGATTTCTGATAGAGGAAGGCGGAATGTAGCAGCAGATCCGTGTAGTTCTACTTGCAGTCCGTTAGATTTCTCTTCAAGTGTCCTGATGCTGTGTTTGTAAGCAAATACCTGTTGAAGACTGCGAGGGCTTCTTTGAGGATTCACACTTGCATCGTTGTATTATATTATGTCTGATAAGCGACATGTGACATTACATTGATCTGGCCTGGGTGCAGGTAAAGGGCCCTGTGGCTAAAAATGGCTCATTTCACAAGCTCATGGGGTTAATACTTTTCCTGACTGGCACCTGGACACTTTCTGTGCTATTCTGATCTCGGTGCAGAGCCTGTTGTCCACACCATCAGGGCACTTGGGTCCAACGTAGGGCATGGATGTGGTGTCTGCCCCAAACCCCTTGTTAAGACTTCATGATATGTAGAGAGTAGGAAGAGGCAAGTCCTTCAGGATAGTTAACTCATCTCATGAATGGGACTAGGGACTCACAAAAGGGGTTCAAGGGAGCTGCCATCCCCCACACCCTCCCACCTCGTGCCACAGGGGGAGGCTGCCACAGACAACAGGAACCTGCCAGCACGGTGGAAAACGTGAATTTCTGATGTTTCCGGATTCCCTAGGCAGTGGGATTGAGTTATAACAGCATGAGTGAACCGAGTCACGTAGTATCCAGCTGGCTTGGGATGTGCAGCACAATTAACAGCCTCGGTGGGGACGGCACTGTGGTGTAGCGGGTAAAGTCGCCGCCTGCAGTGCCGGCATCCTGTATGGGTGCCAGTTCGGATCCTGGCTGTTCCACTTCCAATCCAGCTCTCTGCTGTGGCCTGGAAAGCAGTGGAAGATGGCCCAAGTCCTTGGGCCCCTGCACCTACGTGGGAGACCTGGAAGAAGCTCCTGGCTCCTGGCTTCAGATTGGCACAACTCCAGCCATTGTGGCCATCTGGGGAGTGAACCAGCGGATGGAAGACCTCCCCCCCCCTCTCTCTGCCTCTCCTCTCTCTCTGTAATTCTGACTTTCAAAAAAAATAAATAAATCTAAAAAACAAACAAACAAACAAACAAACAAAAAAACAACAGTCTCAGTGGCGAGCCAAGGAAGGAGCTGTCCAGCATCCGTGGCAGAGCCTCCAGCCCGTCTCCTGGAACGCGGTCTGGGCCCCACGGTGCCGAGGCCAGGTGCTGCTGTCACCTGCCGTGTGCTGAACTCCGAAGGCCTTGGCTGCGACTCACAGCCTGCAGATGACGCTGGAGCCTTGGAGTGTCTGTGGCTGAGCACCTGCCCTGCTGCGCCCCTGTCTCTGGCACAACCGCCTCCCACAGTCTCAGTCCCGGCGCCCACCCCTGCTCTTCCCTGGCTCACAAGCTTCACCCTGGGGGCTAGGACTGCGTGCGGCACAGAACTACAGCTCAGTGTCTGGACGGCTGAGTTAAATTTTTATAATCAAATAATGCCTTTGGCACAGAGAGATAAAAAGTTTCCCTGCTGTGCTGCGGGGGAAGCTGCCAGTGTACTTTATAGTTGTACAACGAGGACTGGTATCACCACCATCATGAACCAAGACACAAATAAGTACCTGGGGACCCATCTCTCCCCGGTCTAGCCACAGACGGAGGCCCTGCATGCGGGGTGACAGAGCAACAGAGCAGAAACCCAGGCAGCCCGGGAGGCCTGCGGGGCCAGGGTTGTGGCAGCAGTTTATGTCAGCACCGGGTTACTTGGCAACATTTCCTTTGGAGCCGTGAAATCGAAATGAAAGCAACTCCCAGCACACCGACCTTTCCCCACAGAGCAACTGCCTGTTCCTGCCAAGCCGCACGCCCAGGTGCAACGATGCGACAGGGGCACGGCCGGGCTTCTGTGCTCCTGCCTCTGTGGTTTTGTGGAAGGCACCCAGTACAAAATCCTTTAACCACATCGAAATGAGGGGAACAAACGCACACATGACCCTAGAATAAGCATGCAAATGAGGCACATGTGGCCTCCGCGCAGTGGAAATCCTCCTCCACGGGAAATGTGGGTCAGCGGCAGGCTGCCTGCCCAGGGAGTGCCGGGAGCAGCCGGGCGTCTCACGGCGCTTGCTCCTTGCCAGCCCTCTGGGGACGTCCCCGGCCCCAGGACTCCTGGAAGCCAGAGCAGAACTCTGCTGTCATTGTATTTCCACTCAGTCTCCACCAGAATTCAAGAAATAAAATATATCCACACTTCACAGGTTAAAGCCCCACATCTCAGAAATGCACAGAATGCATTCGCACTGGAAATGATAAACGGGAGGCGCTTTGCAAAGCTCCTATGTCCATCCGTCTAAAGTGGCCCCACTGCCAGAGAGACGCAGCCCAGCTCCTCTGAAGACCTGGTGGAGGAAGGGCCCCTCCAGGGGCGCAGCTCAGCTACGCCAAGCTGCACTGAGCACTTCAGGTCTAAATGCCTTTGGCCATGGCAGCCTCCACTCAGGGCCAGTCATCCACACTGCTTACCACTGACAGCCCATGGAGAAGCGTCTGAGGAATAAACCGGGCAAATGTGAGAGAAGATGTGACTGACGCCATTGTAGAACAGGTCATCATGGGGCAGGTGAACTGACATGCCTGCAGGTGCCTGGAATGTCACATGACCTTGGAACACAACATGACTGCGACCCCAGGGCCCCCTTGTGCCTCGCAGACGTCTAACAGAACAGGATACTTCATCTACTGCACTCCCTAGAAACAGAATTATAGCAGTTTTGAAATTCTAGTTTAATCCTACTGTACATTTCCCACAACTCTTTTTGTGGATCTCTCCTAGATGTGGATTTCAAAATGCTTTTGCACCAAAATAAACTTTTTTTTTACATCCATTTCCCAGGAACTTTTTGAAGTGCCCTCATGTGTAAGGATATAATTTATACAACAGTCGAGTTTCAAAGTTTATAGCAACTACGCCTGGCCTATGTCATGGAGAGAATCCATCACCTGCACTGGCGCTACTGACACGGCTCTGAACCCACTGCTGAGTTGTGCTGTGCCTGGGTTTCGCCCCACTCCGTCCCAAGGGAGATGCATGGGTGCTGATGGCCCCTGAGGCTCAAGATGCTCTAACTACAAATTATCAGACATTGCAGATCTTTTGTTCTGAGTCCTTTGACATTCAAATGAGAAAATAAAAAATCTAGAACGATCACAAGGTTAGACCTGGGGTTAGATATCTGACTTCATTTTGCAAAACATACATTTATCTCTAAGTTTTTCTATTCCAGCTAATGTGCCAGGTGGTCTCCCTACATCAGAATCTCAAGTGTGATTGACAGCACACCAGGGTATCTGTTTGTTATTGTTAAAGGCCAACTGAGTGTTTTTGAATTTAAACAGAATATTTGAAAAATATGCTAATCAAGTTTGTAATTTATTCCCAATAAGCTCTTTCTCTTCCCATAAAGTTTTCACAGTCACTGTCGACAGCCACACTGGGAGCCCTCAGGAGCTCCCAGAACAAACTCCCTACCTTGAAGGGACAAGGGCCTGCAGGGGTGGCGAGGTGTGTCCCCCAGAGGAACCCCGTGGCTGCTGCTCCCTTCTCTGAACCTTTGATAGCTTTAGCTCCAGCTCCTGGGACTCCCATCTGACCAGTGCGAGTGTCTCAACGTAGATTCTGCTGTCTGCCCATACTGGAGGCGTAAGAGTATGGGAGCCCATGGGCAGTGGCACAGATTGATACTTTTCTACTTCCGTCCGTGAGGTCCAGCTCTGTTCCATACCGTGATGTGCCGTCATGTTCCACCTTCAAGAGAGAAGCCTACGTGGCTCCTGAAAAAACTCCCAGGACAGACAGCAGCTCCAGGAAGCGCCCTCTTCAGGTTCCTGTAATCTATTTCAAGATCACTGGAAGCGAAGCCAGCATTAGCAGCATCTATGGAGTGAATGTGCTGCGACTCGGAAATGCAGAAGCAATGATCCCCACACACTCAGCAAGAACGGAGATGAGCCTGTGTCCATGGTGCCCTGGTGTCCGGCTCTCCTCCAACGGCAGGTTCAGGCAGCCGTGATCTGTGCACAGTGCATCAGCAGGCTCCACGTTACCGCCCACCCTTAGCCCAACGGGTCAGCCCCGCTCCATTCACCCATCTGCACAGGATGCATGGACTCAACACCCCGGGCTGCCTGGGGCTTCTAGGAGGCCTGCCTCAACCTTGGAGACTGACACTGTCCTTGCCGGAGGCGTCTCAACTCCTGGGTACAGAGCTAGTGCGAAGAGTGAGAGGATTTGGTTGAAACCTGAATGGTAAGCTTTGGGATAAATATTCATGCTAGGATTAGAAGGAAATTACATTATTAGCAGCTGGTTCGAGAGCCCTCTACCATACCTAAATTCATCTCTGAGCAAGCAGTACATTTAGGAAATTCAGTGAGCAACTAGGCAATAGCCACAGAGCTAAGAGATAAACCCACGTCTTCGTGAGCTCATGTGGAACAGCAGGATGGGAGGCAGCTGCATGTTGCATGAACCAGGATTAAATCTAAGGAAAAAAGAAGGAACACTAAGTGGTGTTCTGCTAGGTGTTTCTCTGCTCTCAGGAAAGTTAAAAACGCCCCACACAAAAAGATGGCCACAAACTAACTTCACCATGATCAGACTAGTGACCAGTGTGCCGTCACTGCACACTGCGGGGGTCTCAGAGTTGGAAAGAGGTTTGCCCAATTGCCTCCCAGCCAGCACGCAGCCAGCCCAACAGCAGGGAACACACTGTGCTGTCTGTGGCAGGCGGCCCATTGCAAAACTGCAAAGTGAGTGACAGAAACAGAGGTGCAGGTGAATACATAATAAAGCATAATGGAGACCTAAGTGAGCGTAGATGCGACGCAGAGACTGCAGCCAGTGCAGCTCAGCACACGAGGGCACGCAATTTGGGAAAAGACGTTTGGCAGGAAGGGGACAGCAGTCGCAGGCCTGGAAGGGGCAGGGGCCAGTGATAGTGCGTGGCCTTCCCAAGCCGATGGAAGGAGGGACGTGGCGCCCATGTGAGCCCCAAGGATGCAGCCGCTCTGGGGGTCACTGAAGTGTTAGGAGGGAGCCCAATCCTGATGAGACAGACACCAACGCCACTGCACCCTGAACAACCTTCTAGGAGAATAAACTTTAACACAAAAACTGTTCAGAGAGACAGAGAGGGGCACTGTATAATGATTAAGGGTTCAATTCAACAGGAAGATGTAACTATTATCAATGTATATGCACCTAATTACAGGGCACCAGTTTATTTAAAAGATATGCTAAGGGACTTAAAGGGAGATGTAGACTCCAATACAATAGTACTGGGGGACTTTAATACTCCACTCTCAGAAATAGATCAACCGGAGAGAAGATCAACAAGGAAACAGTAGATTTAAATGACACTATAGCCCAAATGGATCTAACAGATATCTACAGAACTTTTCATCCTACACTTAAAGAATTTACATTCTTCTCAGCAGTGCATGGAACCTACTCTAGGATTGACCACATACTGGGCCATAAAGCAAGTCTCAGCAAATTCAAAAGATTTAGAATCATATGATGCAGCTTCTCAGACCATAAAGGAATGAAGTTGGAAATTAGCAACTCAGGAATCCCTAGAGCACATGCAAACACATGGAGACTGAACAACATGCTCCTGAATGAACAATGAGTCACAGAAGAAATCAAAAGAGAAATCAAAAACTTTCTGGAAGTAAATGAAGAGAACAACACAGCATATCAAAACTTATGGGATACAGCAAAAGCAGTGTTAAGAAGAAAGTTTATAGCAGTAGGTGCCTACATCAAGAGATTGGAAAGGCACCAAATAAATGAGCTTTCAATGCATCTCAAGGATCTAGAAAAACTGCAACACACCAGACCCAAATCTAGTAGGAGAAGAGAAATAATTATAATCAGAGAAGAAATCAATAGGATTGAATCCAAAAAAAACTTCACAATAAATCAGCCAAATGAAGAGCTGGTTTTTTGAAAAAATAAACAAAATTGACACACGATTGGCCTAACTAACTAAAAAAAGAAAACACCCAAATCAATAAAATCAGAGATGAAAAAGGGAATGTAACAACAGATACCACAGAAATAAAAAGAGTCATCAGAAATTACTACAAAGAGTTGTATGCCAGCAAACTGGGAAATCTATCAGAAATGGATAGATTGCTGGACACATGCAGCCTACCTAAATTGAACCAGGAAGACATAGAAAACCTAAATAGACCCATAACTGAGACAGAAATTGAAACAGTAATAAAGGCCTTCCCAACAAAGAAAAGCCCAGGACCAGATGGATTCACTGCTGAATTCTACCAGACATTTAAAGAAGAACTAACTCCAATTCTCAAACTACTCAGAACAATCCAAAAAGAGGGAATCCTCCCAAATTCTTTCTATGAAGCCAGCATCACCTTAATCACTAAGCCAGAAAAAGATGTGGCTTTGAAAGAAAATTACAGACCAATACCCCTGATGAACATACACACAAAAATCCTCAATAAAATTCTGGCCAAGAGAATGCAACAACACATTAGAAAGATCATCCACCCAGACCAAGTGGGATTTATCCTTGGTATGCAAAGATGTTTCAATGTGCACAAATCAATCAATGTGATACACCACATTAATAGACTTCAGAAGAAAAACCATATGATTATCTCAATAGATGCAGAGAAAGCATTTGATAAAATACAATGCCCTTTCATGATGAAAACGCTAAGCAAATTGGATATAGAAGGAACATTCCTCAATACAATCATTGCAATTTATGAAAAACCCACGGCCAGCATCCTATTGAATGGGGAAAAGTTGGAAGCATTTCCACTGAGAGCTGGTACCAGACAGGGATGCCCACTTTCACCACTGCTATTCAATATAGTTCTGGAAGTTTTAGCCAGAGCCATTAAGCAAGAAAAAGAAATTAAAGGGATACAAATTGGGAAGGAAGAACTCAAAGTTTCCCTCTCTGCAGATGATATGATTCTTTGTTTAGGGGATCTAAAGAACTCTACTAAGAGACTGTTGGAACTCATAGAAGAGTTTGGCAAAGTAGCAAGATATAAAATCAATGCACAAAAATCAACAGCCTTTGTATACACAGGCAATGCCATGGCTGAGAAAGAACTTCTAAGATCAAACCCATTCACAATACCACAAAACAATCAAATACCTTGGAATAAACTTAACCAAGGACGTTAAAGATCTCTATGATGAGAATTACAAAATCTTAAAGAAAGAAATAGAAGAGGATACCAAAAACTGGAAAAATCTTCCATGCTCATGAATTGGAAGAATCAATATCATCAAAATGTCCATTCTCCCAAAAGCAATTTATAGATTCAATGTGATATCAATCAAGATACCAAAGACATTCTTCTCAGATCTAGAAAAAATGATGCTGAAATTCATATGGAGACGCAGGAGACCTCGAATAGCTAAAGCAATCCTGTACAACAAAAACAAAGCCGGAGGCATCACAATACCAGATTTCAGGACATACTCCAGGGCAATGGTAATCAAAACAGCATGGTACTGGTAAAGAAACAGATGGATAGACCAAAGGAACAGAATAGAAGCACCAGAAATCAATCCAAACATCTACAGCCAACTTACATTTGATCAAGGATCCAAAACAAATCCCTGGAGTAGGGACAGTCTATTCAATAAATGGTGCTGGGAAGATTGGATTTCCACATGCAGAAGCATGAAGCAAGATCCCTACCTTACACCTTACACAAAAATCCACTCAACATGGATTAAAGACCTAAATCTATGACCCGACACCATTAAATTATTCGAGAACATTGGAGAAACCCTGCAAGATATAGGTGCCGGCAAAGACTTCTTGGAAAAGACTCTGGAAGCACAGGTGGTCAAAATTAACAATTGGTATTGCATCAAATTGAGAAGTTTCTGTACAGCAAAAGAAACAGTAAGGAAAGTGAGGAGACAACCTACAGAATGGGAAAAACTATTTGCAAACTATGCAACAGATAAAGGATTAATAACCAGAATGTACAAAGAGATCAAGAAACTCCACAACAACAAAACAAACAACCCACTTAAGAGATGGGCCAAGGACCTCAGTAGACATTTTTCAAAAGAGGAGATCTAAATGGCCAACAGACACATGAAAAAATGTTCAAGATCACTAGCAATCAGGGAAATGCAAATCAAAACCACAATGAGGTTTCACCTCACCCCGGTGAGAATGGCTCACATACAGAAATCTACCAACAACAGATGCTGGCGAGGATGAGGGGAAAAAGGGACACTAACCCACTGTTGGTGGGAATGCAAACTGGTTAAGCCACTATGGAAGTCAGTCTGGAGATTCCTCAGTAACCTGAATATAACCCTACCATACAACCCAGCCATCCACTCCTTGGAATTTACCCAAAGGAAATTAAATTGGCAAACAAAAAAGCTGTCTGCACATTAATGTTTATTGCAGCTCAATTCACAGTAGCTAAGACCTGGAATCAACCCAAATGGCCATCAACAGTAGACTGGATAAAGAAATTATGGGACATGTATTCTATAGAATACTATACAGCAGTAAACAACAATGAAATCCGGTCATTTGCAACAAAATAGAAGAATCTGAAAAACATCATGCTGAGTGAAATAAGCCAGTTCCAAAGGGACAAATATCATATGTTCTCCCTGATCAGTGACAACTAACCAAGCACCAAAAAGGAAACCTGTTGAAGTGAAATGGACACTATGAGAAATGGTGACTTGATCAGCCCTTGTTCTGATGTTGATGTACAACTTAATACTTTATCCCTTTTAGTATTTTTTTGTTATCCTTAATAGTATTGGTTGAACTCTGTAATTAACACACAATTATTCTTAGGTGTGTACATTTAACTGGAAAGTGATCTCATGAGTGGTTTATTACGGACACACTGACATGCTTTCCTGTCCTTCCTAATTTGCTTTAGTGTCATGCTGCATGTGCTGTGTTAAAAGGGTTGGGCACAGGGCCGGCACTGTAGCGCAGCAGGTTAACGCCCTGGCCTGAAGCACCAGCATCCCATATGGGCGCCCGTTTGAGATCTGGCTGCTCCACTTCCAATCCAGTTCTTTGCTATGGCCTGGGAAAGCAGTAGAAGATGGCCCAAGTCCTTGGGCCCTTGCACCCATGTGGGAGACATGGAAGAAGCTCCTGGCTTCAGATCGGCACAGCTCCAGTCATTGCAGCCAATTTAGGAGTGAACCATTGGATGGAAGACTTTCTCTCTCTCTCTCTCTCTCTCTCTGTATAACTCCGACTTTCAAATAAAAAGGGGGGGGGGGAGGTTGGCGACAATCTCAGCAGCACAAAAAGAAATGTCCAGGAATCTCCCCTACTTCTAAATGCAGACTTTGGACAGCTTCCATGCAAGACAAAGAGCAGAACTTTCATTATTACTCTTCTGACAAATTCATAAAAGAACGGAACCTATCTTGGTTGTATCATTAGTTTGTTCTCAGGTTTTATGGCACATGTAAATCTACTTGTATTCTACAATATTTACATACAATAATTTTCTGTTTTAAGTAATTTCTGAAACAGAAAAATCTGTGAGCAACTGTTAAGCAAGCAGATGGCACTTGGATGCTTATATAAAATCTGTTTTCATTTTCTCCTAAGCTTACCACATGGTATGAAGCTATAATTTATTTTCAAAAAAAGTTTAAATATAGAGAAACAAAATTTTACTCAGTTAATTGGAGACTGAGTATATAAAATGATAAATATTGGTAATATTTTATCATCTTTTATAAGTGTATCGATTTATAATTTATAATGTATTTATAAATTGTTTAAACATTAATAAAATGATTTGGATCAATATTTGAACAAAAAGAGAAATTGCCCTCCAAAAAGCTGAATTATAATTACACTAGTAGGAATCCAATGCTCTCAGGGAAGAGTAACAGATTCTGAAATAAAATGGTGGTCGTCTATTTGGGACCAGCAAGACACAGGGACCAATAAGAATTTCTCAGAGAAACTACAGCACATTGCTGTGGAGTTCCCACATGTCCTGACCACCTCCTAATCGTCTTCCAAGACAACCCAGACAACCAAGGCCACCGCCAAAGATGACAGAAGAATGTTCCATTGTTCCATGCATGGGCAGAGGTGGGGCTGCCTGGGTGCCCAGGGCTGACAGAGCTGTACCCAGGAACGGCTCCTTCAGAGCAACGTCAGGGCCCACAGAGAAGGAGGCCCGGGAGAATAGGCAGCGTGGAGAGCCCAGTTCCCATAGAGAGAGGCCTTACACATCCACTCTTTTTTTTTTTTTTTTTTTTTTTTTTTTACAGGCAGAGTGGACAGTGAGAGAGAGAGACAGAGAGAAAGGTCTTCCTTTTGCCGTTGGTTCACCCTCCAATGGCCGCCGCAGCCGGCACGCTGCGGCTGGCGCACCGTGCTGATCCGATACACATCCACTCTTCAAAGAAGCACTCCAAAGGCAGATAAAGCAACAGTGAGTCCCACAGCGAGTAATTCCCCTTATCCATGGGGGACACCTTCCGAGACCCCGTGGATGCCTGGCACACAGAGAGCTCCAGTCCTGATTATATTAGGTTTGCTATATGCAGGAGGGACTTCAGAAAGTAAGCAGAAATGCGTATCTTGAGAAAACCATGCAAGGATTGCAGAATTGTTTTGTACCAAAATAAACATGTTTTAATTCCACTTTTCATGAACTTTTTGGAGTACCCTCATATATGATAAAGTAGGCACAGTAGCAGATTAATAGCAATAACTGATAGTGAAATAGGACAATTATGACAGTGCTGAGATGAAATGAGGGGCATGACATAGCATTGTGATGGAGCATACGGCTGTGAGGTAGGGGTCAACTTGAACACAAGCCCTGAGATACTGGGATGGAGATGGCTGCTCAGTGACCAATGAGTAGGCAGACAAGAAGATCAAGAATAGCAGAACAGAACATCCGCTTCCAGATATTGGAATTGCCATACACAGAATCTAAATTAAATCTTCCCGCCACATTCAAGAAGATAAAATGTCAGGGAAATGGAAACAGTCCTAAAACTGGAAGGGTAATGATATTGAGCTGATGGCTAGAAGCAAGACAAGGAGCATGCAGCTGAGAGTAGAGTGAGGGAGCTGGAAGACAGAGGAATCCTTGGAACGAAGCCCTGGGAGACAAAGGCGGGAAAACGCAGAGAGCACAGAGCAGCCATAGAGGGCGCGGAGTGCAATCTGACAGAGAGCGGACTTCCTCGGGCCGGGCAGTCTCTGCAGCACACTCAGCTGCCATCGTAACAGGAAAGCTGCACACTGAACATGCAAATGAGTGAGTGTGGCTGTGTGACCATAAACTTTATTCACAAACAGGCGGTGATTGTTGGCTTGGCCAGTGGCCACGGTGGTCAACCCTGGTCTACCCTGTGTGAAGAAAACGCTCCAGCAGCAGCGGGGAAAACAGCGGATGGGCTAGGTTTACAAAGATTGCGGCGGGGAAGGTAGGAAAGGCATCAAACCACAGATGAGAGCAGCCTTGAAACAGACAAGAGGGAAAATGTTAAAACAGATCCACAGCTCGGAATGCCATTATAGAACGGGGGCAGCGTGGCTGTTCCAGGCAGGCAGAGAAGCAAAGCTGGTTCACCTTTAAAGGAGCAAAAGGTGAGCTTGAGGGGAGGCCCCACTGTGTGCGGCAGGAGGCAGTGAAGGACTGTCTCAGAGTTTTGAACGAAATGGTCAAACCAGGGGTGCCGATTAAGCCATGACTCTTTAAGAAGCAAATCGACACAAAGACGGTTTCCGGTGGACAAGTACAGAGAAGATTCATCCTGACACACAGGCTCATCTTCAGGCAGAGGAACAATGTCTTGGAAAGAGTCGGGAGAGGTGGATCGATAAAGCGGTGACATGGGCAGTGGTCTTGGCCTGCTGTTGTGGAAAGCAGTGGCATCGGCACCTGCTCCGTTCCCGCCCAGGGTGCACATGTGAGTGTTCTCTAATGCTCATGGAAAAATGCAGTTAAATCCATGGATGGGTTTTTCATAATATGCATTTTCTGAAGAGCCATCATACATGACAACCTAGAAGTGTCCGGAGGTGCAGTGCTAGAAGCCCTTGTGTTGCCCAGGCAGTGGGCAGATGCAGCAGTTAACTCCCCCTGAGAAGCCAAAGGGTAAGTGCTGTGGTGTAGTGGGTAAAGCCACTAACTGGCTGCTCCTCTTCTGATCCAGATCTCTGCTATTGCCTGGGAAAGTAGTAGAAGATGGCCAAAGTCCTTGGGCCCCTGCATTCACGTGGGAGACCTAGAAGAAGGTCCCGGCTCCTGGCTTCAGATCCACTCAGCTCTGGTCATTGCGGCCTTCTGGGTAGTGAACTAGTGGATGGAAGACCTCTCTCTCTGCCTCTGCCTCTCTGTAACTGTCTTTCAAATAAATAAATACAATCTTAAAAAAAGTCAAAAGGGCTCATGGAGACAGCTGGAAAGAAGAAAAGCCAAAATTTTCTAAGTTAATACCCAAAGATCCTGAGAGGAGATGGAAGTCCAAACTCAATTATGTAAGACACCCAACCCAACAGTGACAGGGTGCATTTCTCAACCACACCCTTAAAACCTAGGAGAGGCTCAAGGACAGAGGAGTCAGATGGAAGAAGGCAGACCCTGCCAGTGGGGATGGGGAATTCACGGTGGCACCCTTAGAAATGACTCCCTGTTGCTAACAACAGCAACACAACAACAACCACTTAAATAGAAGCAATGAGTGGCTAAAACAGATGTTGAGCCTGCAGTACATAACGGGACCAGGGGGATGTGCGAGGGTCATAACCCCCAGTTCAGGGGTCTCTGGGTCCCACCACCCTCATCAGGTAGATCCCAGCATTTGCAGACTGGATTCCTTCCTGTGAGTCTGGCTGCAGGCACGGAAACAGTTGTGGAGGAGGAAGGCAAAGGACAAGTGACCGATGAACATTTCTGAACACTGACCACGTGCCCGGTAACAGCCAAGGCTCTTCTGGTCCATGTTCTCCTTTGCTTCGGGCAGCACCGTGGTGGTGGACGCCGGCAGCAGCACCTTTCCTTCCAGTTCCCCTGGGCTTCATCACCGATACCAGGGGCACTGACAGCCAAGCAGCGCTCTGCAGCCCCCCGCCCCCAGCCTAGGAGTAAATGTGGTTAATGCACTGAAATGCATTTGAACCCTGAAGACCTGTCAAGGGGACTGGGTAAAGCCACAGCGCAGAAGCACATCACAAGGACCGCGTGGGTAAGTGTAGACTCCGTGTTTTAAGTTGTCTTGGCAGGATGTCTCACATCTTTTAGATAGGAAGGCGGGGAAAATAAAGCAACTCCACAGCTGCAATTAAGAGAATCATTTCCAAGTTAATTACGCCATATTTATTCATACCAAATAAAACTGTGTTGACAGGTAGTGATTGAATGCAGATACAGGCTGTCAGAAAGGAGGAAGGGGGAGGTTGCTAAAAATAGGACACAATGTCAAGTGTTCTGAAAAGCAACAGGAAAATTCTTCCCCTGGTCTTCCTGGGCTGCTCGGTTCTAACAGCCCCAGAGTTTCTCCAAATAAGTAATTCAAGTCCTATATTAAATATCAATTATGTCTAAAGCATGCCCCTGAGTACAAGTTTAAGATTGTATTTACATCTGAGTCTGCAGCCTTTAGATACAGCTGATCATTTTCAGAATGCAGAGGGACAGGTCCTACTTTCCCACTGTACAGAGGGGAAACTGACACTCACAGATACTCATTCAACTTGCTCAAATGTGTAGACCACAAAGTCACAGGCAGAAAAATCAAAATCAGCTCTTGCAAATGGAAGCCTTGCCCATTTGCCACCCAATCAAGTATAACTTCTCCCCCTAAGGAAAAGTTGCTACTGTTTTTAAATTATTCTGTGCAGCACCGCCCAGAATATCACTGGGCAGATAATTGTATAAACACCAAGGACACAGTGCAGGAAACCAGGAGTGACCGTCTCTTCAGGTAGCTTGGGGCATCAGGCTGAATGGCAAAGTCTACCAGTATCATCATTCAGTAGTGACTTTTTGGATGTACTGAGCATTGTTTTAAGCACAAAAGACAATTCCGACAATGTAATTCACAAAGAATCCCAATA
Source organism: Sylvilagus bachmani (assembly GCA_015711505.1). Lineage (NCBI taxonomy): Eukaryota > Metazoa > Chordata > Mammalia > Lagomorpha > Leporidae > Sylvilagus > Sylvilagus bachmani. Next base: position 57,826,639 of record CM027392.1, on the reverse strand, counting down.
AGACATCAGTGCACACAGAGGGAGTGTTTGAGGCAGTGGAGTGAGGGGCTGGCCAAGGTCGCAGCAGACACGGGAAAGAGGCCTGTTTCTCCCAAGTGGCATCTGGCCCCTGCTCCTTTGCCTGAGGTCACCAGTGTGGCACCACACCCCAAGGCCACGGCTCTCCTGAGGGCCTGCAGCCCAGCACGGGGCCTACGCTGGGGTGGCTTTGGAGACAAACCTTTTCATTTCCTTCCCATTATCTATGTTGGAAACTCTTTTTCCCACCATAGGAGAAAGAGCTCCCAGGCCTCTTTCCAGACTGGTTTTACCCATGTGAAATCATCTTATAATGACAAAACCACTTTGATTACTTCTCTGCACAATTTCAGACCAGTTTTCCATGGAACACTGCCATGCCAGGAATCCAGGTCCCCCCTTCAGATACGAAAGACTAAGAGGAGGAGGAACTACTGGTTCCTGCCGAAGAAGGGGCAGGGATCCTCACTGGAAGTAGAAGCAGGTGGACAAATGAGATGTGAGACCTGTAGTCCCCTGGCCGCCCGCTGCAGCCTGTCACTTTCACAAGAGATGGTTTAGTGCCTGAGTAAAATGTCATGACCACAGCAAATCGCCTGGCTGTGTGCATTTATTTCAGACTTCTTTCCACAGCTGCCCTGTCAATCCTTGCTCACGTAAGTGTGTGCAATACTGCTGCCCTACAAAAGAAGCAAAACTAGAATAGGTTTTTCCTCTCTTCATCTTTTGTGCACATGTTCTCGTGGTTGCTGTTCACTTCTACTGTACGACTCTCCTAAGCATTTCATGTGCAACGTGTCTGGTGGTGATAAATTCCTTCGGTATTGCTTATCCACGAAAGACTGTTTTGCATTCATTTCTGAAAGCTAGTTTTGCTGCGCAGAGTATTCTTGATAGGGTTCCCCCTCCTTTCAGGAGTCTGACTGTTTCACCCGATTTTCTTTTGGCCTGTAAGGTTTGGGTTGAGAAGTCTGCCGTCAACCTCACAAGGAGCCCGTAAGTGACTTGCTGCTTTTCTGCGGCTGCTTTCAGATTCCTCCGTCTTGCTGTTTTTGAGGTTGGAGTATATGGTGTGTCACAGAGGCTAATTTCAGTCAAATCTATCAGGGCCCCTTTGGGCGTCCTGGGTTGGTTAACTGTGTTCTTTCCCGGATTTGGAAAGTTTGCAGCAACTATCATATTGAATAGCTTTTATACGTCTTTCCCCTTCTTTTCTGTTGGAACACCCACAACATGGATATTTGCCTGCTCAATGGTGTTCCACAAATCTCACAGGTTTTCTTCATTCTTTTTGTTTTTTTCCATCTGAATGGAATGGATTGCTTCAAAATTCCCATCTGCAGGCACAGATGTTGTTTCCACTGCTTGCCCTTTTCTGAGTTTGAGGCTCTCAATTACATTTTTAAAATTTCATTTATTGGGTTCTTTAGCTCCGTGGCTTCTGATTGGTTTTGTTTTTTATAGTCCCCATCGCTTTGCTGAAACTGTCATTCATACAAGTTGTTGAATTACCTATTTCTCATGTATCTTGTTACGTCTCTTTAATATCATCCATTCCAATTCTCTTGTCAGGCAATTCATTGGTTCCATTTCTTTGTGGCCTCCTCCAGAGAGTCACCGTGTTCCTTTGGAAGGGTACTGTCTTGCTTTTGTGTGATTCTTGTGCCTCTAGTTGATTTTTGTGCATCTGGTAGGCCAGTTGCTTCTACCAACTCCCTAGGTTAGCTTTCATGGTGAAGGCATTTTTGCTGGTGACGTGTCCTAAGAGGCTGGTTGGATGTGCCGTCTCGGCTTTGGCTCCGGTGGCCACTTTGGTGTAGTGTCTGTGTACCTTCTGCAGCTGTAATCAACACTGATGATGTCAGTGGTGTCTCTGTGTCCTGGCTGCAGGTGTGACACTTCTGCAGGTCATGTGAGTGCAGGGCCACCCAAGTGGGTGGGTGGGGGGTAGTTAGCTTGGGCAGGGTACGGGCCTCTTGGTGTCTGAGCTGAAGCCATGGGCCCAGAGGGGACACAGTAACTTCACAGGGCCTCTAGGGGCTGATCTGCTCAGGGAAGTTTTTCCAGCTGCTTCCAAGGAACAAAGATGGGTGGGCAAGGCCAAGCATCTATTGCTCAGGGCTACATTGGGCCAAGCTTCTGAGAATGGGCTGCCCAAGTGCACCGTGGGGCCATGACGTGATGGGTGGGGCTGCCTGGCTGCTTCCCAGGGGCCTCAATAGGCCAAGCCACCAGGAAAGTCTGCTCAGTTGCTTTGCAGGACCTGAGTGAGTGAAATCTATTTTTAGACAAATCACTTTATTTTTCCCTTACTTGATTCCTATCCCTTTCTCTACATTTGCAAAGACCAGTAGTATCAGCTAGTGTGTTTGCTTCCCTAACATCCCACTGTCATGTCACATAAAAATAGAATAAATAAGAATATGTCGAGGTTTTTATTTTGTTTTGTTCAGTGCTTTTACTAGGAAAAAATGAGCAACAGAGCAATTTTTATACATTTTTTTTTCTTCGGAAAAACACATCACAGAAAACCTACCAAGCCAACTCACTTGTCACTAGGCATCCTCTCTCATCACCATGTATCAGCTCATGAATGTGTGCAGCATATTGCGTTTGACATAATACTGTATTCTTTCTTATTACAAACTAGGGTATAATATAAAACAACCATTGAATATACCTTCGTGTGCTGGAGTTTTAACTGCACTGTAGGCCCAGGAATCAGACTGGGATTGAAAGGAATATGATATTTCAGTTTTAGACCATTTTATGGTATCCAAATGTTTCTGCAGAGGCTGTAGGAAGCTTCATTAAAGTACAACAATAGGAGTGGGTGTTTAGCGATTAACATGCTGGTTAAGACACCTGTGGCCTGTAGCAGAGGGCCTGGGTTCAATACCCGTGTCAGGATCCTGACTCCAGCTGCCTATGAAGCAGTGGTGATGGCTCATGTACTCAGCTTCCTGATACCCACACTGGAAACCTAGACTGAGTTTCTGGATCCTGGCTTTGGGCCTTGTCCAACCTTCACCATTGCAGGCATTTATCTGGAGAATGAACAAGTAGAACATATTCTCTCTCTCACTCAAATAAATAAAAGACACTGCAATAGATATCACCATTCATTTTAAGTTTTACCACTTATATTTAAAATTTTCTACAAATTTATATCTCATTTCTGTTTCACCCCTATATTTCAAAATGCTATCTTGAAGACTCTTCAGAATGCTCCATTGTCTATACACACTTAGAGCTGAATTTTCCAACTTGTGGGTGCTGTCAAACATTCTTCAAGGCTGCATTTTTGGCATATTTTTACATTTTGGATTATTAACTTATTTTACAAAGAGTCTTCTTCTAAGATAGTCCAACATGTATACTGGAACAGTTATACAGCGGATTTCCTGGGCCCCATAGTCTTCATCTCTTATCACTAAGTTCCTTCCCCAGGGTTTCCACCATGAAGATCAGTATAAAACAGAGTGCATGGTTGATATTCCTCTCTTGTGGGTGTGACTCTTGCCCAATCATGCTTCACCTCGCACCGGGCATTTCAGCAGCCCGGATTAATGGCTGGTGTTTTCCAGGTGTCAGGACACTGTCTGGGCTTACCATCTCTAGCTTCAGAAACGGAGCCCATCCAGACTTTCCCACTGCACATAGGGCTAGAGCCTCAGCACGCCTGTTCACATATGGAAATCCCTAAGCTTGAGATGCCCAGGACCCAAGTAACTGTGACCACTGTGCTCATCTGTTAAAATGTTTAGTTGTATATACAAGAAAATACATACATCTTTCAGCTTGGTGGTATTTGGGTATGTCTGTACCCATGCACATACCACCTCAATCATGATACAGAAAAATATTTCACGCCAGCAAGTTTCCTGTGTCTCTTACCCATCAGTAATAGCATCACTCTGTCTTATCCCCACTGACTGGCTTTCCCATCCTTGAACTTCAAGTAAACAGAATTGTATAGCATGTGCTCTCTTCTTGGAAGTGTCTTTCAGTCAGAGTGTTTTTGGGATTCTATTATGTAAGACCACATCTTGTATAGATCAAGTCTTTCATCTCTTTTATGTTCAGGGAGCTCTCTGCTCTGTGAATATGCCATACTGGCAATCTGTTCTCCTCTTGATGGGCACCTGGGCTGCTTGCAGTGTGAGGCCACTATGAATAAAACATACCAGTCCGTTTTTGCAACTGTCTTTTGGTGCACATGCACACTCAGCTGTATCAAGTGGTAGAACCTCTAAGCCACAGGGTAAGGCACAGCTCTAACTTAGGAGAGTGCCAAGTGTTCTGTATCCTTACACTGACAGCCTCTTAAACTATTTTGTTTTAATTTATTTGACTGAAAGATATTAAAAGAAGGCTTTAAAATTTTTCAAAGGAATGAACATTAAAATCACAGCTATGTAAAGCTCCTAATGCTACAGTGACTGTAACATATTGCCCAGTTTCTCACTCCTTACCTACAGTAGTGGCCAAGGGCTTCTGAGGGAGCAAGGCAGTTTTTATTTTGCCTTAAAAGGTGCACAATCCAAGGTCAGGCAGCCCATTAGTTTGGTGAGTGATGGAGACTACAAGCCACGAGGTTTGCAGAGAGGGACGCTCACAGCAGGTCAGGCAGCAGAGAGAATGGCTGGGCCAAATCTGCCACCCGGTACCAACCCGCCCCCAGGAACGACCTTCCGAGGACTCGCCCCGGGATAGACACCTCCTCTGGGCTCACCTCCCAGATGCCATCACCTGGCATGTTTTTACATTTTGGATTATTCACTTATTTTACGAAGACTCTTCTAAGATAGTCCAACATGTATACTGGGATAGTTATACAGCGGCTTTGCCTGAGATCAAGCCCCTACCCTGCCAGCACCATCAATCCACGGCTGTGGAACTTAAATGCATGTGTGAATAGGGAAGCCAAGTTGTGTTCAAACCATAGCATAAAGCACCTGTCTTACAGCACACGATCAATTTCTTCCCTCCGATTTTGCTACCCTGGAGTAGGCCTTCGTTTGTTAAAATTTTTCTTCCATCTGGAATGGTCTCCCCGCTCCTGGCCAAGTGAACATACCCTTCCACCCCAGTTCTCCCCTGGATCCCGGTGGAGCTGTGCCCTCTCTGCAAATGCTTGATTCACAACAATCCTCTCACAGAAGATGTCAATGTCTGCCCCTTCTCTCGAGCTACAGGCCGCCACGTTTTATCCATCTTATGACCCAACCCTGCAGTGCTGAAGCCCATTGCTAGTGTGCCTTGAATGTTTACGAAAAAAAGAATGAAAATGTACACAATTCCTCCCTGGCAGGGGTGTCATCGATTCTGACTATGGAAAAGGATAATCTGATATTCACGGATTCAATTTACCCCCTTGGAAACTGCGTTCTAGAAAACCATCCATATGAGGCAACAGAACTTCCCACCATCTTTCAATACCTCCCTACAGGGGAACCCAGGGATGACGCACATGAACGTGTAGAAAACATGAACGTAGGGGTTGGTCCCTGGGGTCGTCCATTTGTGGGAGGGTTTGGAGGCCCTTTCTCGGCTTCTGTGTGATTTGGTATCTTGTAACACATCAGCAAGAACCCCAAGTAGACAGAGCAGCTTGGACTTTGATGTGCTTCATCGCATCACCATCAACTGACTTGTGTTCCAGGGAATGAGCATCCATGGGTATCCTGAACCATCTACAAGGTCGACTTGGTAAGAGAAGCCCAGCACAGGTCCCTGCATGGAAGGAAACAGCATACACCTCTCATCACTGCCACCTGCTCCCTCTCTGAGTTCTAGGGAGGCAGCCCTGATAGCTCAAACAAGCACATGGCAGTTGGAGAGACGCCTCCCGCTCTGACAAGGTCATGCTCCTTCCAGAAAACCCAGGCTGCTGCCACCCCTGAGAGATGCGGGCTGCTCTCTGCACTTCTGTACACGTGTCTGGAACATATCACGCCCACTGGCAGGTGAGTTCTCCTGTCTCGTCAGCCCAGAGTTCAGAGGGACACGTGCCTCCGACTTCTCACGTCCCTCCAGCACTGCCCAGGGCTCGGTTACCCCTGCAGAGCCCTTGGATCTGTGCTCATTCTTGCATTTTGAACAAAAGCAGAGTACACAGCAGCGTGTGGGAAGCATTCTATTCACGATGGCGCATCACCTTCCAACATGACTGCGACATTCGGATGCACACACCACCGCACCTCCCATCGCTTCGCTGGTTTGCCGCCTCCTGCTCGCTGAGAAGCACACCCCACAGTGATGCACAGTGTCTTCTTGTGGTTCTTCCTCGGCAGCAATCGTCAGCCGTGAATAAACCTGAGGGCATGTTTTCACATGACTCTGGTCAATAGCATTTCCCTGTGGAACTGTAAGGAGGCACGGGCAAGTGAGATTCCAAACTCTTCCCAGGAGGCTGACGGAGGAGGAAGGGCCCCCGCTCATGCTGTTCCGGGTGTTGGCTTCGTCACAGCCTCGGCTGGGTATCTGTGGGACCACGGGGACCCAGGTTGCTGCTTCAGGTTCTTGGGCCACCTGCCTCCCCTTGTGTGTTACCAAGATAATGCCAAGGGTTCTTGACTATCCTGCTCTGGTTTCAAGTCTCCTGGAGGCTCCCCTGGGCCTCTGTGTCCTGGGGGAAGACGGCTGTGATTCCTGCTGCTGCTCCCTGCAGCCCCCTTAGGCCTGTTTCTACCTCATGCTGCTGGAGTCCACAGGAAGCCAATGCAGACCTGACAAAACAGGGGTCCTATAGGGTCCCCGTCTCCCCTCTTCTTTCAGTGTCAGGACTGGAAATCCGAGAGCAGTGTGTGATCTGTGGCCCAGCCAGCTGTGAGTGCTTGCCTGCAGGCTTGAGCTCAGGCTGGGGCCCCACACGTCCCCAGGCATTGCTAAGGGTGTTGAGGTGCTTGCGCAAAGCCCCACGCCACAGTCCTTTAAGCCCCACATGAACTCTGCAATGCATCCGTCTCTGTGGACGTGCCTGGGCAGGACATCCTTGCCTTGGCTGTGCGCCACGCGGACAAGCACTCCTAAGTTCCCACGATCGACGCTTGTACAGGGCCCCTGGCACCCGTGCTTCTTTCCTTGGGAGTGCTATCAGCCCATCATGGTTTGGGGCTCTCTCTTGTGGGAACTCCCTGCCAACCCTTTTTGGGCAAATCCTGTGGCAGGCTGGGTGGGACAGACAGATGTATGTGCTGTGAACGGGGGCTGTGCTTGGCCCGAAGCCCTGGCACAGGAAGTAGTGGCACAGATGAGGGCGTGAGGCCTCACCACGGCCCTGCACAGCAGGCACCTGGCCACCCCTTTGTCCCACCAAGCTCTCAGGGCAGGCATGGGCCCTGTATGGCTTGCTGTCAGCAGCGGGCCATTAGCACATGGAATGCAAACACCACAGGGGTTGCACTGGGGCAGGTGCTCTACCTGCATGCACCACCCTGAGACCACCACAAAGGAATCAAGCAGGCCAGCAACCTTTGCCTTAGGACTGGGCAGCAGGCAGAGGCTGGAGAAGCAGCGAGGCAGCAGCAATTCAGGGCGGGAGTGACAGATACCAGGGTGGATCAAAAGAGCTGTTCCGGCTGACACTGGGGCTAGCCGGAAGGAGCAAAGGCACCCAAGATGCCTGGGCTTGGGTCACATGAATGGGTTCTGCAGCTGACCAATGAGTCAGAGAAAGAACCCAGCTCAGAAGCAGGACCCAGAGAAAACATGCAGGGACTAGGAGCTGCTGGTACAGGAATGGGACCACTGTGCAGCTCTCCTCTCTCCACCTGGCAGAAGACCCTCCAAGGAAGGAACGCTGCCTCAGGCACGGGGAAGCAAGGCTGGCTGCGGGCGAGGCTGGCTTGCCTCCTCGGAGCTCATGAGGAGCCTGTTGAGAGATACTGGGTGGTGGGGGGGGGTTGAGTGGGCCACTAAGAGGCCCCGAAGGTTCTGTTCTCAGGAGGGACTAGAGGGTTTCCGGGTTAATGGGTCATCTCGGGAGGGGTCTGCTGTAAAGGCCAGCCTGGCCTGGTCTCTGTGCACCTTGTCTCTTACCCCGTGGTGCCCTGCACCGTGAGGGGACCCTGTCAGCAGAAAGGCCACCAGCAGGTGTGGCCCTTGACCGTGGCCAGAACTGGGAGCAAAAATAAACCCCCTTTTTGTTGTGTAGCTTGCCCAGTGGGTGGCACTTCGTGCTGAGCAACAGGAAGTGGACTAGGGTAGGCTATAAGGCCTCCTCATTTAAGACAGTGCCCAGTAGACTCCCGCAACTGGACAGAGGCCTTCTAAGAATGTCAGGGGCCCTGTCCTGCTATCCCAGGAAATGCTGCCCTTAACCTGGACTTGCGGATTTGTGTTGGGGGGTGAGAACTCTGGGGTGCCGGCAGGGAGTGAGGGAGGGAGTGGGGGTATCTTGAATGTTGGGGGGTGGTCCTAAGTGCCAGAGAGGGAGTGGGCTGCATTGTGCTGGGTGGGCTGTGCTTGTCTGATGTGTTTGCAGCTCCATAGACCACACCCCTAGGTGGTCTCCCGCAGCTGGGCTTGTGCTGGACATGTGACTTGTGTGGGACCAGGGGACAGGAGCTGGGGAAAGACTCCAAGAGTTTGAGAAAGATCTGCAAGTTGGGCTTTGCCCTCTGCTGGAGGTTCTGCAACCAGGAGCCCATCATGTGAAGAGCCATGGGCCTGCCTGCTGGAAGCTGCAGGACCCCACAGCACGGACCCATCCCCACCGCCTGTACAATCACGGGCCAGATGCAGTACCGGTTACTTGAGGCCACATGTTTGGTGGCAGTCGCTGATGGGAGCAGTGCCATGTGATTCCCAAGCTTGGGGGAGAACATCAGGGCTGAACAGTGAAGTGACTTCTCACGGGTCACAGCACGGATAGGCGAGAATCCACGATTTGATGCAAGGTCACCTGGCTTCAGAAGGTGGCTCAGGAATCCCCACCGCGCGGCGTGTTGCCTTCTCCTTTCCCCGAGACCGCACTCAAAGGAGCCGCCTCTTGCTGAGTGGCGTTTTCATATGGACATGCAAAATCAGTTCTATTTCTACACAAGGAATCTCTCTGAGAAAACACGACATAAAAGCCTACCATTTAAAACTGCTGACAGAAACAGTGAGACTGTGGAGCATGAGCCCTGAGGAAGCCAGCCAAAGGGAAGAGCAGCTGCAGCTCCCATCCCCTGCCCACGCAGACAGGGAGACCCACGCGGGACCTGTCAGCCCGGCTTTGCCAGAAATGCGGAAAGCCCGGCAAAGGCTGCCTGAGGAGCAGGCAGGGTGAGTGTGGAAGGAGGGCGCCCAGGTGCTCCATCTGCCCTGGGCTCGCCCCCTGAGCTCCTCTGCCCTGCAGCCATCAGCCCACTCCCCAGCACGGGACTCTGGCCCCAGTTCAGGAGGGAGCAGGCTGTGTGCTCAACTGATTGATTTTCATTTTCCCCACTGAATTTTCTGTTAAGATTTATTTATGTATTTGAAAGGCAGGTGAGACAGAGGGAGAGGAAGAGGGGGAGGGAGACGAAGAGGGAAAGAGATCTTCTGTCTACTGGTTCATTCCTCAAATGGCCACAACAGCCAGGGCTGGGCCAGGCCGAAGCCAGGAGCCAGGAGCTCCATCCCGGTCTACATGGGTGGCAGGGCCCAAGCACCAGGGCCCTCTTCTGCTCCCTTCCCGGGTGCTTTAGGAGGGAGCTGGATGGGAGGTGGAGCAGCAGGGACTTGAACTGCTGCTCCAGTTTGGGATGCTAGCTTTGCAAGTGGTGGCTTACCTCGCCACAACTCCAGCCCCCTGCGTGGAGAATCTGTCACGCATCTGGATCTCTCTGATGCTCCCTGAAAGACCGACAGAGGTGTTCCTCTCTGTCTGCTGAACTCAGAACCTTCTCAGAGTGGAGAAGCAGAGACCTTGCTTCTAGCATGGTCAGGCAGGCAATCAACTGCAGCCACCTGGGCCAACAGTGGCTCCAGAATGCGCAGCAGACCTCTGCTGGCAAAGGAGGGGAGCCGGACCTCGGTTCTTTGGGATATCAGCCCTCCGTTATCCCACCCAAGCACCCATGCAAACGGGGGAATCTAGACAGCCTTGCACATGTCCACGGCAAGACGTGTGGTCAGAAACAAATCCGAGGGGACCCTAAGCTTTCACCCAGGCTGATTCCGAGGCAAAGCCGAAGTCTGGCTAAGAGCTGAAGGCAGCACCAGGCAGAGCCCGATCTGCAGAGCTGCCAGAGGCCCTGCGTGGCTCCTCCCTGCCACCCCTCCCTGCCCAGGTCCTCCTCCTTCCCTCTCCCCTTTCTCTGGCCCCTCCTCTTTTTTCTCCTCCTCCTCCTCCTCCACTTCCTCCTCCCCTCCCCACTCCTCCTTCTCTCTCTGCTAGAATTCAAGACCATCTTTGTGAAAACACTAACTGAACAACAGCTAAGTCGCAGAGGCCCTAGGAACAGGGGCGGCAAGGAGCACACTGTGAAGCCAGGTGGGAGCCGGGAGCTGACCGCCACAGCCCCCGCAGCAACAAACCCCGCGAGCTGTCCACGAGAGGGGCTCCTCTACAATTTCACCACATTGAATACTCAGGGGTTTTGCAAAAGAGGGGGGAAATGAGAACAGAGCACAGCTGGGCTGACGGGAAAGCAGTCCAGGAGGAGCTCTGGGCGCAAACGCTTACGATAGAACAGAAAAAGGTCTCAATCCCTGATCTTTTCCCAAAAAGAGCCATGGAGCCCAAGCTAACAAGAGAGGGAGCAATAAGATCATAACAGAGATCAACGAAATAAAGAATAGAACAACAAGAGAATCGGTAAACCCAGCAGCTGGAGCTTTAGAAAGATCAACAGAATGGATAAACCTTCAGCTAGAGCAACAACAATAAAAAGAGAGAAGGCACAAAGGACTGAGGTCAGAAATGAAAGAGGGAACTCATGGGAATAAGAGGTATTTTGACAGTACTATGAACAAGTGGACCCCAACAGACACACAGCCTAGATGAAATGGACCAATTCCTAGAAACACACAAACTACCTAAGCTGACTCCAAAAGTAATAGAAAAGTCACAAAATTCCTGTAAGAATAGAGGTATTGAAGTAGTAACACAAAACATCTCCTAAAAAGAAAACTTGGGGAGCAGATGGCTTTGCTGGTGAGTTTCATCAAACACTGAAAGAAAACTTAGCACAAATCTGTCTCAAATTCTTCCATATGGTAGACGAGGAGGGAACAGCAGGCACACAGCTACAAAAATTATCAACAAAACACTAACCAACGGAATCCAAGGGCACATTAAAAGAATTAAACAACATGATCAAGTGAAGTCTCAGGGTGGACCAACAAGACATCAGTGACTGAATGCAGAAGGAAGGGGAGAAAGCACTCAAGATCATCGCAACATGTGGAAAATGCATTGGACACTCTTCCATCACTAAAAAAGCCCTCAGCAAAGGAGCGACAGAAGGGAACTTACCCAACACGACGAATGCTTTTATGACAACTACTATCATTATCCTCAGGGATGAAATAATGAAAGTGCCCTTATCCCAAACAGGAACAAGACAAGGATTTCCAACTTCACCACTGCCATCTGACATTGCTCTAGAAGTTTCAGCCCCAGAAATCAAGCAAGGGAGATAAAGCATCAGAATTGGAAAGGAAGAATTAAAGCTATTTCTGTTCACAGAGGGCACAGTCCCAATTAATATTTAGAAAATCCCCAAGAATCCACAAGAAATGGTAAGAGGGTAATACTTGGACTCAGCAAGGGTGCAGGTTACAAGATCAACATATAAGTTCAGCTGTGTTTCAATGCATAATCCCTAAAAGAAAAAAGAGAGCAATTTAATTCACAACAGCTATATAATAATAAATAAAATAATAGGACACCTAGCAATAAACTTAGCTGACGGGGTGGAAGAACTGTGCAATGAAAACTACCAAATATTTCTTAGAGAAAGCAAAGACACAACTAAGTGGAAACACATCTTATGCTCATGGCTTGGAAAACTGAATATTATTAAGATGATAATACTATCCAAAACAATCTACAGATTCAGTTCAATCCCTGTCAAAACTCATCTTTACAAAAATGGAATAGGCTACCCTTAAATTCATATAGAACTGTACAGGACTAAAAATATCCAACATAACTTTTAAAGAAGAAAAAAACAGAAGACATACACATTTTAATTTCAGAGTTTACTACAAAGCTATAGTAATCAACAACTGTGATACCAACATGAGGACAGACACAATAAACAGAAAACAGTCCAAAAATACACCGACACAACGCCAACTCCACTCAATGGGAAAAGAACAGCCTCCAACAAACAGTGCCGGGAACCAGATACCACATGTGAAAGAATGAAGCTGGGCCATACTTCACACCATATACAAAGACCAACTCCAAATGAGAGTATGACCTAAACACAAGAATTAATTCATAAAATTATTAAAAGGAAATCAACATGTAAATCTTCATGGCCCAGGATTTGTCAATGGGTTTTCAGATATGACACCAAAACATGAGCAACAACAGAAAAATGGATAACTTGGACTTCAGTAAAATTATAAATGTTGGGGTATAAGAGAACATTTTGTGAAAATCCAACCAATAGAATGGAAGAAAATATTTGCAAATCATGCATCTGATAAGGGCCTAGTGTTCAAAATAGAAAGGCTTACAATGCAAGAGCAAAAGGCCGAACAACTTTGGGGCCGGCGTTGTGGCATAGTGGATAAAGCCACCACCTGCAGTCCCGGCATCCCATATGGACGCTGGTTTCAGTCCTGGATCCTCCACTTCTGATCCAGCTCTATGCTGTGGCCTGGGAAAGCAGTACAAGATGACGCAAGTCCTTGGGCCCCTGCACCTGCATGGGAGACCTGGAATAAGCTCCTGGCTCCTGGCTTCGGATCAGCCTAGCTCTGGCTGTTGAGGCCAACTGGGGAGTGAACCAGTGGATGGAAGACCCCCCTGCCCCCGCCTCTCCTTCTCTTTCTGTGTAACTCTTTCAAATAAAATAAATAAATCTTTTTAAAAAATCTGCAAAACTTAATATAAATAGGCAAAGATTTGAATAGCAATTTGTCCAAAGATAAAGCAAATAAGTATGTTAAAAGCTTAGCATCATTAGTCACTAGGAAAATGCAAATCACCCACAATGAGATACCACTTTACACCTTGTAAAATGGTTATAATAATAATCTCACACTAAAAGAGAAAATAACAGTTTGTAATGAGGATGTGGGGAATCTGAACCCTGATAGATACGGTTCACGAGCAGGTACACTTGTGCAGGTGCACTGGAAGGGCCTGGGGTTCTTCAGGAAGTTCGAGCAGAATCGCTGTATTCCATTGCAGGCTTTGCCGTTCTAGTACCACAGGCGGAGCTGCTCCAAGAACAGGAACTTCCCTTTTCAGAGTTCTGGAGGCTTGAAGGCCAAGAGCAAAGTGTTGGCAGACGTGGTCTAGGCCTTTCTCCAGGGCTCCAGGCGGACACCCCTCGTGTCCCAGTTACACTGGGAGTTTGGGCTTTGAGAGGAAGCAACTCAGTCCGTAAGAGCTGCCGTAGAAGTCCAGACCCAGAGGAACTGAGAACACACTCTGCATCAGTATTCACCAGAGCCAGCCAGACAGCTGTCACCAGGGTGTCCGTCGCCAAGTGAAGGGGTAAACAAATGCCAGCAGGTGCACGGGAGCCCGCAGTTACCTTCAACCACAGGCAGCAGTGCAGTCTGGACGCTCGCAAAACAACGAACTCTGAAAGTGTTTCGTGAAGTGACATGCACCCAGCACCAGAGGACAAAGATTGTACGACTCCACTCATGTGAAATAAGTAGAATAGGAGATCCGAACTCAACAGAGGATTCGGAGAGAGAGGAGTGGGCACAGACTTCCAGTGTGGGATGATGGAACTGTTTTAGACGCAGTTGTGAGGCCTGCACAACCCTGTCTAAGTGCAGAAAGGGGAAACGTTATGCTTTATGTCATGCATATTTTACCACAGTAAAGAAACTTGAGGGGTTGGCGCTGTGGCATAGCAGGTAACGGCATAGCAGATGCCGTTGCTGTGACACTGGCATCCCATGTGGGCACTGGTTTGAGTCCCAGATGCACCACTTCCCATCCAGCTCCCTGATAACGTGCCTGGAAAGGCAGCAGAGGACAGACCACATGATCGGGCACCTGCACCCACGTGGGAGGCCCGGACGGTGTTCAAGGCTCCCAGCTTTGGCCTGGCCCACCTTGGCCATTTTGGCCACCTAGGGAGTGAACCAGCAGATGGAATCTCTCTCTCTCTCTCTTTGTGTCTCTCTCTCTGCAACCCTGATTTTCAAGTAAATAAAATCTTTAAGAAAGAAATTTTAAAAAGAAGCAAAATACTTCTGTGGATCCAGGACTAATACTTTAATAAAAGCCATTATAGTGTGCCTAATTTAAGGGACATATTTATCAGTACATATTTATCAGTACAAGGGTACTTCATATCAGCACATATTTATCAGTACATATTTATCAGTACAAGGGTACTTCAGAAGTTCATGGAAAATGGAATTAAAAGGTAAGTTCATTTTGGTGCAAAACTATTTTGAAATCTATGCATGGCATTTTCATAATACACAAGTTACAAACTTTGTGAATACCCCTCATAGACATGGATTTCACTGTTTTCCTACCAAAATACGCTGTGTTTTTCCTTTAAAAATGCTTATGTATCTGAAAGGCAGAGAGAGAGAGAGAGAGAGAGAGAGAGAAACTCCCATCCACTGGATCACTCCCCTAAGCTGAGGATGAGGAGGGCTGGAGCCAGGAGCCAGGAGCACCACACAGGCCTCCCTGGAGGGTGGCGGAGACCCAGGTTTTCCACCAGTGTGTTCCTCAGCCACCAAATGCCAACCACAGAGATGCAAGGGAGGAAGAAGTGCCTGGCAGGGACCGGGAGACGGGCTGATTGTGTTAAGGACCTGACGGGCAGAATTCCCACACACGCAGCCGCCTTTGCTTCTGTCTTCTCAGCTTTACAGGGGAACAGAACGCATTTCTCTGCTCTACAATCTGGAGGTGCCTGAGCAGGCTCCACAGATTCCTCGCAGCTGGTGATGCTGTGGGCTTGAGACAGAAATGAAGACAGGTCAGCTCCTCTTCCCGGCCGAGCCGCACCAGACGTTTAGATGTTCTGTGTCCTCACGTTCAGCACTGTGGGAGCAACACTCTCACGCAGGTGCTGTGCCAACTGAGCATTCATCACAAAGTGTGGCTCACGGCAAGGTACAGTAATAAGTGGCTCCTGGAAAAATGCATGTCCACCAGTGCAGTGTCTCCATGTCTCCCAGTGCTATCGGTTTATGTCCTGCCATGACCAGGACCATTTTAGTGCCTGGTCCGGCCCGGTCCTTTGAATTCCAAGACACCTGGGTGCAGGGGCTGGGTTTTGGAGCAGCAGCGCTCCTGGCTCAGGGAAGACAGGCTGTCAGCATTCCTGGGGCCAGAGGCCAGTTCAGATTTCACATAGGATTGTGGGCCCTGGGGAGGGACAGGCGGGACTCTGTGGGCAGGTGCTGGCAGCCAGGTGGAAACTGATGCAGCCGTGGTCCCAGGAAAGCCAGCTGTGTTCTGCAATGCCTACCCTGCACAGCAGCCGCCTCCACTTGGTGCATGAGCCTGATCCCCGGGGTGAAAGTGAGGCCCCTCCCCAGGGACTGTAGGCTGGGTGAGTCCTGGAGCATTCTGGGGCTAAGAGGAGTCGCTCTGGGAGGTGCCCTGTCCTTTGGCACCGCTGTGGTTTTCCACATGTGGGTGAGGAAGGAGCGTGGTGGAGCAGAGGGGATCTGTGGCACAGGGGACTGGGTGTTTATGCAGGCCCAGCTGTTCCTTCTCAGCAGCCTTGGCTCCTCCTGCAGGCGTCCCCCATGTAGTTCAAGGACACAGGCACAAGGTGGCGCTGCACTCCAAGTGATGGCCCCACAGATGCTCGTTACCTCTGGGAGCAGGAGGGTTGAGGAGGCACTGATAGATAGAGGGCTGCAGAAGCCAGGCCTGTCCATCACACCAGGGCAGCAGGGCAGCAGGGCTCCACCCACCCCTCCCTACTGCGGGCGTGACTGACTTCTCAGAGAGCCACCAAATCTGGAACAGCCTACACAGCGTTTTTGCCAGGTATGATCTTCAGTCCTTCTGCACCCACGTTCACATGACAAAGGTTTGCCACCCTGTCCCCAAGGTGCTAGGCCACGTGTCACACGTCTAGCAGGTGCAAACCAGCAGCAGCCGCCTGTTAGGTCCACTAGCAAATACAGCAGCCGGCCCAGTCAGCTTGCTATTGTGACCAGCACAGGCAGGGTCCTCTGCACCCAGCCCCTTACAGCGGGGCCAGAGCCACTGCCTCACTTCCCCCGGGACCCCGCCCATGCCCCCGAACAAGGAGCGGTTTTGCAGCCGGCCTTTCACGTTTCTGAGGTCAGAGGTTGGCAGTGGACGTAACGCGCAGAGCCCAGCTGCTGGCTTGCTCACCAACCCCTAGGAAGCAGTGTCCACTGCTGACTGCCGGCTCCCAGCACCAGAGCTGCTGGGGAAGTTCTTGGCCTCAGGGACCAAACCCTCACCACAGGCTCCTGGCAGTGACAGGGGAGGAGGATGCTGACCCGAGGGTCATGAGGACATGAGGACAGCACCAGGGAGGGGCCCGCCAGCCTCAGAGACCCTGTGCTCCAGGGGTCTGGCCGCTTCCTAGCTCTCTGACCACTACTGACTGCAGCACTGGTCCCTGGGGTGCAAACTCATTCACCTCCCTGACCCCTACCCCCATCCCCTGCCACCCACCGGCACACCTGGCCTCCAGCAGAGAGCAGCCTGATGACGCTGACAGAGCTCCTCCCTCCCTCCCTAGCACAGCCTGCACAGGGAGCCTTCCCGAGGGCTGGTGGGGCTGGCCTGGCACCCTGACTTCTTGCATAATAAAGGCATGGGCCCCACGCCCGGTGCCAAGGAAGGAACTGAGAGTCCCACAGCGTGCAGCGATGGGGCAGCTTCACACAGGGCAGGTGTGGAAACAAGGCAGGCGAGCTGCCATGAGTGTTTCTCCCTAAGACTGCACAGCCGCTCCTGAACACATACGGTTCATCGTGTGTGGGATATGAAATGAGACGTGGCCTGGGGTAGTGCAAGCTGGTGCATGTGTGTGTTCACAGGTACATGTGTGTGCACATGTGAGCAAGTGCCGCCCGTGTGCCAGGACTGCACGAGAGCTCTCGTCAGTCTCCTGTGCCAGGGCTCCCTCTGTGTCCGTCGTCCTGGGAGCACCTGGCTCACCTGGCTTTGCAGGATAGCAGGGCCCCTGCGCCAGCCCCACAGCCCCTTCACTAAGCTAGCAGGCTTTGCTCCTCTTGAACTCTCGGAAGGAAGCTGGCAGGAGGCACGAGTTACACAACGGACTGAAATAAAGAATGGATGTCCAGGTGAAGTAACTGCAAATCCATGGTGTGTGGTGACAGAGTTCAGGAAATGGCTTCGGTGGCTGACAGCTCCCGACTGTGGGCACTTGGGGAAGAGCGTGTGTGTGCGTGCGTGTGCACATGTGTGTGCACGCATTCATGTGCATGTGTATGCATGGGTGTGTCCACGTGTGTGTGCGTGTGGGGGTGTGGGGGTGTGCGTCTGTGTGGGTCAGTAGGGGCTTCTCTGAGCTCCTTCTCTGCCCACAGACAGACCTCACTAGCAGCTCAGCCACCCACTTCCCATAGTAGAGCACCTGGGCTTAGTACCCAGCTCCAGCTCCTGACTCCAGCTTCCTGCTCCTGCAGACCCTGGGAGCCAGCGGTGATGGCCCAAGTGACTGGGTTCCTGCTGCCCACGTGGGAGACCTGGACTGGATTTCAGGCTCCTGGCTTCAGCCAGGACTAGTATCAGAGTATCAGCTGTTGCATGTGTTTGGGGAGTGAATCAGCAGATTGGAGCTCTCAGCTCTCTCTCTCACACACATTTGCTCTGCTTCCCAAATAAATAAATTAAAAACTTGTAAAAAAGGTCACAGCTGATTCTAGCCAGATGTGGGATCTATAACCTAGTCAGTCGTCATGTTATAAAATGATCGTATTTTCATTTACGATTATAGCCTGCAAAGAGTTCTTATGCCTTGGTGGTGACCCTTCCACAATCCATTATTCCTGTAACGAGGCCCTCTGCATGTGCTGCTCCTTAGAGCACTTTGTGAACAGCAAGCCAACATTTTCAAAGATAACCCCACTTCAGCAGGGACCTCCCAGCCTGCAAGTGAGAGTGAGACTCAGCAGGAAAGAAACGCATGGCTTCACACTAACTCACATGTGCAATCTGTCACACAGCTAATTATTCCTTCCAAGAGAAGCTGTCACATATTTGTCTCATAATATTGTACCTCATTCAGGCTCAGCTGCCAAGGTGTCAGCAGGATCAGGAAAACCACTGCCCCGCCTGTCCAGTGACCAGCTGAGACATGTACATTTGTGTCAGGAAAGGAAACTGCATGCGCTCCTAGGTCGGGAAGTCCCGAGTTCCCTCCGCCAACATGGGGTGTGGGACACAGGTGCCATCGTAGCGGCTCTGTCAGCACCATGGATGCTGAGAGGAGAAAGTCTGCATGGGGCTTAGAGTTTAGTGCAGGGGCGGAGCCAGACAGTGAAAATCACGCATGCAGCGAGGAGTCAAGGAAGGTGCTGTCTGTCTCAGCTGCAGGCTTCCCTCAGCGACAGGGAGTGAGCCCAGTGCTGCAAGCCACGGCGCTGAGCCAAGTAGCAAGGGCAGGAGGAAGCACGTGCAGGACTTCCCCCAGGGACCTTCCGCCCCTCTGCAGATGGGGCCGGAGCTGGCATGTGAGGTTGGTCTTCAAAGACAGAAATTCCTAGACTCGAGACACCAACCCCAGTGATATTCTAGAGACAAACCGTAATTCCTAACAAAAGATCTTGACCTTCCCAAGGAATTCTGACAAAATCAAACGCAGAAGAACCTCCCGATACAGACATGGGAATGACACGGCAAGTCTTCTCTGTCTCTGTGGCCAATCTCATCCAGGCCCCATCATGTTGGAGTAGCATATGAGAAGAGGGAGCCAATGAGAGTGTGTGTGTCTATGTGTTTGTTTTTCTGCACACACGCACACATGTGTGCACACATGCATGTGCCTTGTTCACACGCACATGTACACATTTGTATAGGCATGTTATTTTCTGCATACATGCAGACGAGTGTATACATGTATGTGTTGTTTCTGCACACACGCACACATGTGCATGTGCGTGTGTGTGTTCCTCTTATTCTGTTTTGAGCACTGAGGACTGCTCACCAACGAATGTGGGAAGCCTGTTCCTGTGGATAATTTCGATCCATTTGCTTCCTTGGTACAGTCGTTACCAAGGCTGGACGAAACTCTTCTGTGTTATCCACCTCTCTAAGATGTGTTTGAAGTTGCTTCAAAAATGAACTTTTTTTTTGGACAAAACTGTACTGTCTCTTCAGGGATAACTATTTAATGGTCTAGGCTAGCCACAGACCTGGCCCAGTGTGCTGAGACACCCCCAGATGATGCACTGTCTGTGGCAGGTACCCTCGCATCTCTAGTACCTCTGCATCACTGCTCTGACCTTACTCCACTCCTGCTGTGAGCACATTTAACTGCCTAAAGCCACCACCTCAATAGTGTGACCCTTTACACTGCAGACGCTACAGAAAGCTTTTTCTGTAATTACTGAAATCAAAGAACTTATTGAAGAGTTGTGTTAGTTTTTTGTTCAGTTTAAGTAGCTGTTTTAGTATAGCAAAAGTGCAAAAATAATGAATTTCTTAATACTTCGAGTAAATTAGAGTAGACAGATAAAATATGTTTGGAATTATGTCTATTTCCCACATGATAACATTCTCATGTAAGCTCTGTGAGTTGCACAGCCAGGACTTGTATAATGCTAAGGGTATCACTGACAAGAGTTCCCTTCGAGACACTGTCCTCATATGAGCTGCTTATTTTCTACTGTCAGGTTCACAGTTGTTTTGGTCACGTGGACTGGTCCTCCTAGCACAGAAACTCAGACAGGCAACACCGAGTTCCCATGAAAACAGAACTCTGAATGATGTCTCCTTACACTGGGATCCGCCGTAAGAAATGTGTGATCAAGGACATGGAACAGGCCAGTCACAGGAACCAATGAAGGCCATGTGTGCCTCTACACGTGTGTCTACTGCAAGGCCTTGCTGGGCTGTCCTGCAGGAGGTCGGAGGCAAAAAGCACCTGGGCCACCTCGGTGCCCTTAGGAGAGGCTGACGAGGCACCCTCGGATGACAGTAGGGCAGCACCCGAGCTCGGGGCTCGGAACTGCCAAAGAAAACACACCTGTTCAGTTGTGTCCAAGAGGGAGCCGTATATCCACAAACACTGAATCTCCCTGTAGATTTTCACTAGCCCATGCCATTTCTTTTCTCCACTCCAAAAGCTTTTATTTTTGTGTGCAGTACTCTGAGTTGACAGTATGCCTGCTCTATGTGCCTGATTCTCTTACTCCACCGAAATAAAAGTAAGATCTTGGGCTCTTCTGGAAAATGGGAGTTCTCACAGCGTTGCTGCCAGCCTTTATTGCATTCAGGTCAACAAGGAAACTGCTGGCCCCTGCCTGGCTTCGGTTATCTGAGCCTGGAGCTCAAAGGCTACTTGCATGCAGCACCCCCCCGGGCCAGGACAAATGGCTTCCCCTCCATGCACTGGGTCTCATAATTCAACTGAAATATCCAAACTCAGTCCCCTCCAGTCATCCAATGTGTGTCCTTGGAGCACAGTCCAATCAGAAAGGGCTCCTGCCCACATCAGGTGTGTCTTTCTGTCCTCAGTCGTGACGAGCAGGTGTGGTACTGAGCTTGCTCTGAGCTGCAGCTCTGCCCCAGGGTTACGGGAGGATAGTGAGAAACAGACAAAATACAAGATGAGCTAGGCTCATCATGACAATAGAGTACCTTGAGGCTATAAACAGAAACTTTGGAGAACCTTCCTGAATACCCAATCCATAAAAACGAGCAATAAAACAGTGAATAGAGTTTCTCTTTCATGCCATATAACTCTTAAAGCTTCACTAAAGTGATTTTCTTAGTTATTCAGGAAGAAAACATCGTCATACCAATAATATTATTTCTGCTCACAGAATAAATAAAAGCAGAGGAATTTCAAAGATTCACTTATGTGGGAACAGACTCACAGAACTGTGCGCAGTGAGTTACAATCCCCTGCTCCCACCACTAGGCTACCGCACAGCACTGAGTTTCACTAAATGGCTCCCTGCCAGCCTGGGGCTTCCAGGCAGCTGACTGCACATTCTGTGAAACAAACACGGATCCAGGATCAGCCAGCCGGACAGGACGGCCCCCATAAAACAGCACTGGCATGACAAGTGAGCCTGGGTGCTGCAGGTGTGCACTGCTCTGTGGCAGAGCTTTCCACACGCGGTGCTAGGAGGCCCCACCCCACACGCCCCAGGTTCCCTGCAGCTCTGGACCGCAGCAGGTGTGCTCACACTCACACGTGGTGTTAAAGAAACACGTGCTCATCCACAAGCCTTCTTAGGAAAAGCATGTTAGCATCACTCCAACACTGCCCGATGAACAGCCACTGCTCTCACGTGGGAGGCAAGGGGGCTGTGTGATGGGAGGGAAGAAGCTTGTGCCTGGAAGTGCAGCAAGTGTGTGGGTCTGGTGACAGCGAGACACCTGGAATCCACTTCCCAGAGACAAACTTGACCCTGTAGCCCCCAAGGCTGTGACTTTGGAAGACGTGATCAATCCCAGAAGCTGTTCATTTGGGGAAACCATCACAACAAAAGCTTAGTTTGGAACCACAAAATCTCGGGATGCTTCTAACTCCAGGTTCTGGAACCACAGGGTTTCAAACTCTACATATGTGGCTCTAACCCCACCGTCAAACTTGAAGCCCTGTCACACGAATGGTTCTGTGAGCAGCTCTTTCTTCTCAGGACATTTTCAAATCTGACTGAGCTCCTCTTGCTCTGATCCAACACACAGAACCCTGGACCCTCTAACTGCAGACACCACTCCAGGGACCCTCGGGATTGGAAAAAGGAGGCCTCTGGTGGCTCTTGGTTGACGGTCATCACTGTCACCTTGACCAGGTCTTCTCAAGATGAATCCTTTCCAGGTTTTTCAGTGGTCATTGTCCTGGCTTGTCTCTGCTTCTGTCACAAGGACATGAAAGAATTCAATTCAAATAAGGAAGTTTTCTGAGCAAGCGAGGCCTGATTCCACTGGAGCACCGTGAGAAAGAGCACCCCGGTTAGATCCCGTTGGTGTTGCAAGTTACCGCCACTTCCTCAGAGGTGCCACCGCGCCAACTGCACCCCAGGGGACACAGACACTGGGTGTAAGTACACCTGTGCCTTCTTCTATTGTTCTGTTCAGATGGTGGCAATGAAATCAAGCAGAATACAGACTGTGTGGCTCACACATCAGAACTTGATCCCCAACAGTTCTGGGGCTGAAAAATCACACATCCCGGGTTGTAGCTGGGGAGGGCTCTCGTCCTGGCCTGCACTCGGCTGCTTCCTCACTGTGTCTCTCCATGGCAGAGAGAGTATGGGAGAGGTGAGAGGTGCTGCTTTCTCTTCTCACAGAGGCCCCTTATCACACCCTCACTCAAACGATATCAAACTTGACTCGAACTATTTAAACACCTCCTAGGGGCTATCACCAAATTGTGTCACCTGGAATAAGGTTTCAACATACAAATTTTGAGGGGGACATAGACCACAGCACCTCTTCAAGAGTTGTGTAGGGATAGGCTTTGGGGCGCAGTGCTGGGCTGCTGCCTGTGATGCTGGCATTCCATATGACTGCTGGTTTGTGTCCTGGCTGCTTCACTTCCAAAATACCTCCCTGCTAATGTGCCTGGGAAGGCAGTGGAAAATGATCCAAGTACTTGGGTGCCAACATCCACAGGGGAGACCCCAATGGAGTTCCAGTCTCCTGGTTCTGGCCTGGCCCAGTGCCAGCTGTTGCTGTCATCTGGGGAGCATAGGGAAGATCTCTGTCTCTGTCTGTACTCTGCCTTTCAAGTAAATTAAAACTTTAAGAAAAAAAGAGAGTTGTGTAGCTGTGGGAAACTTATGCATTGCTCTAAACCTTGCTTTCTTTTATTTGTAAAATGTGCATTTTATTTATTTCACAGAATCACTTGGAGGCATACATGATGAACTAAAAATTTCTAGAAAAATCCTGGAAAACTTTAGTTCTTGAAAAATAAATTACAGCTATTCCCATGACCACAATCTTACAAGGATGTTGGTTAATCCTTTCTTACTGGTGCAGTTTATCCTAAGAGCAGTGGAACTCCATATCCTATTTCTAGACAGAGCACCCTGGCACTTGCCCCCTCAGCTGGCCAGGGAAGAAGTCTGTGTGTGGACAACACAGGCTCAGCACCAGCAGCCCTCTGCTGCTGTTCCCCCACTGACCAGACTGCAGGAGTGAGTCTCCCCAGCCTCCTCCCTCACTGACACTCCTCTGAGCCATCCAGACTCCCCTGAAATGGCCACCCGCCTGCTCCTAAGGAAATGAAAAAGTGCACCCATCTGTTGAAAGGAAATGATTTCAGAGAGAGATTATAGCTAAGTCTCTTTGTAAGTCTTCCACAGAATAGCAGCCAAGGACCTTGGGTGAAAAATGCCTCACATTCACACGACGTTTCACCCTTCATGGCTGTGCGCACCCAGCACTCGCTCACCAGACAGCGGAACCCTGCCTCTGCCTCCCAGGTCTTATCACAGGGTGAGCAACAGAGCCTTCAGGGTGTTCAGTCTTCTGTCCCCACACCTGCTGTAAAGCCAGCGAGGGCTTAGCCAGGCTGCTGGCTCCCTGCTTATCTGGCTTTGTGAACTGCTTCCACCGAGCTTTGCTGGGCACCACCCATCAGTATACAGGGATGGTGGCTGTAGGCAGATTTTTAAACTTTATGTTGGATTTTCCATAAGGATATAGGGGATTCTTTTTATTATGTCATCTCATAAGGACTAAAAGGCACATTTCTCTCAAGTCTCAAAAGAAGAGCTAAATGTGCTCCTGTAAGCAAGAGTTTTTTATTATCAGCATCACGTACTGTGCAATGGATTAGATTCTTACCCCTTCTGCTATAAGAAAATTCAAAACAATTTGTATCCAACTTTAATAAGTGTATATGACCTTTGGAAATACTTTGGGTTCATAGCCTTGCTATTGAACTTAACCTTTTCTTCTTTCTCTCAAATTGCATTACTTTTAAAATAAAATAAAATAAAAAAGCTAGCGCTGCATTCTCTCTCTTGGGTTGGCCTGCCAAGTGCATTTTGAAATGAATAAAACTGCTTTTCATTTGCATTTCTCGATGTTGATCTTCAAAGCGTCTCTCACAGTGGTGCTGTGAGCATGTGCCAGGTGTAGTTGGTGGCCAGAGTCCCTGTCCAGAACTCTGTACCACCTCATCCAGCCTGCAGGGACTCCAAGGTGAAGCTGAAGGGAGGGTTCTTCACTCTTAGCCAACAAAACAAGACTCACAAGTCCATCCTGTGCCTGGTGACACCCATTCCCCTGCCCACTGCAGCAGGCACATAAACTGGTTACTTGTTATTGTTATTGCTTTCCTTGTACTTCACATGAGCTTTTGCAAAAGTTAATAAAGTCTTCAGCAATTACTCTAAGAATGTCTAAATTTAATTACGTTTCATTACTCAAGCCATATGAGAAATGTTTGCGTGGTCCATTGAGTCTCAGAGGGCTCTGGCAAGTTAAATATCCCCTCTTTGACTGTCACACTTGCAATTCTTAACTGAAAGTCTCCACATCTCTGTGGAATATGCTTAATAAAAATGTTTCAAAAGAACTGTGTCATTTCTGCTAATGTTCTCAACTCCTTTAATAGTTGCTAAGATTTATTACTGTAAAACCAACTTTCTCATTTTTATTTCTTAATTTTAGCTCCCGTATATAAGGGAGAATGTGCAGTATTTGTCTTTCTGTATCTGGTTTATTTCACTCAGTGTGATGTACCATTTTGTTGCAAATAACAGAATTTCATTCTTTTGATAGCTGAATAGTCTCTCTCTCTCGTGTGTGTACGTGCATGTTTGTGTGTGGGAGTGTATGACATTTTCTTTATCCACTCATCTGCTGATGGACACCTTTGTTGATTCCATATCTTTGCAACTGTAAACAGTGCTGCTATAAACATGGCGGCACAGGTATCTCTGATAAAATGTGTTTATGACTTTTGGATACGTACCCAGAAGTGGAACTGTGGATCATATGGCAAGTTCATTTCAAGTTCCTTAAAAAATCTCCATGTTTTCCATTGTGGCTGCAATAATTTGGATTCCCATCAAGAGTATATAAGAGTTCCTGTATCTCCATATCCTCACCAGCATTTGTTGCTCTGTCTTTTGGATAATAGCCACTCTCACAGGGGTGAGGTGATATCTTATTGTAGTTTTGATTTGTATTTCCTTAGTGTCTTAATGACTAGTGGTGTTGATCATTTTTTTCATATATTTGTTGGTCATTTGTATTTCTTGCTTTGAGAATGGTCTATTCAGGTCCTTTGCCCACTTCTTAACTGGATTGATTGCTTTTTGTTGTTGAGTTTTTTACAAAAGGGTTTCATTTATTCGAAGTGAGAGTTAAAGAGAGAGGGAGAAATAGATAGAAAGAGATCTTCAATCTGCTGGTTCACTCCCCAGAGGGCTGCGCCAAGCCAAAGCTGGGAGCCAGGAGCTTCATCAGGGACTCCCACATGAGTAGCAGGGGCCCAAACACTTGTACCATCCTCTGCCGATTTCCCAGCCCATTAGCAGGGAGCTGTATCAGAAGTGGGGCAGCCAGGACTCAAACTGGTGCCCATATGGAATGCTGGTACTGCAGGTGGTGGCTTTGCCTAATATGCCATAACACTGGCCCCTTATAGAGTTTTTTTTTTTTTTTGAGTTGCTAATGTATTCTGGATAGTAATCTTTTGTTGGATAAATAGTTTGCAAATATTTTCTCCCATTGTGTTGGATGTCTCTTCACTATGATTGTTTCCTTTGCTGTGCAGAAGATTCTGAGTTTGATAAATCCCATTTGTCTTTACACCTTTATATTTACTTGAAGTATTTAGTGACTGTAGACTCTGGAATCTAGTTAGTCACCCATTCTTGTGACTCTCAGCATTTGGTACAAGGGCAGGACAAAGGTGTGTGGGACTCTGACCCCGCTGTGACACCATGATGGTGGCCTCTGAGCAGCACACGTGACACGGATATATCCACAACTAGATGGTGAATTGTTTTCTTCCTCAGTAAGTCCATATTGTATACAAAAATCCTGAAAGATTTTGCCAGGTTCACAAAAGAGCTTTACACACCTAGGTATAGGTTTTAAATGTGGTTTGAAGGGGCCAGTGCTGTGGCACAGCAGGTTAAAGCCCTGGCCTGAGGTGCCAGCATCCCATATGGGCGCTGGTTCTAGTCCAGGCTGCTCCACTTCCGATCCAGCTCTCTGCTATGGCCTGGGAAATCAGTACAAGATGGCCCCTGTATCCATGTGTGAGACCCAGAAGAAGCTCCTGTCTCCTGGCTTTGGATTGGCACAGCTCCAGCTGTTGTGGCCATCTGGGGAGTGAATCATCCGACGGAAGACCTCTCTCTCTGTCTCTACCTCTCTCTGTAACTCTTTCAAATAAATAAAATAAAATCTTTAAAAATATTTGAATATAAATCACAGACAAGGCCCTATATATAAAAATATTCATGAAAATCATCAGCCTATATGTTTCTCTCATTCATTTCAGTAGAAAGAATGATCAATATGGTGTTACAAATATAAATACTTATGAAATACAGATGCCCAAAATATTCTTTTCAAATGAAATTTTATGGTTTGTTGAAAAACTGGGATAATCAGGGAAGAGCATCCCAGACTTCAGCTTGAACACAGAATGAGACAAAAAAGCACAGCCCCTTCGGGGAGCTTCTGCCCACTGTTACCCACAGCACTGCTGGGTGCCCAGCTACGGAGCACTAGCAAAGTGAATTTTCTTCTAGATCAATTCCATGTAGCTTTGTTTGTTTTATATAAGAAATCTCGTCATGCTGTCATGACTTCAGGTGTTCCTTATGAGTTAAAAATTGTGGCCAGTATAATAAGTTGGAAAAGATGTTTTAAAGAAGGAAATAAGAGATACTAACTTCCTAAAGCAGCTACTACCAATAACTTGCATATTTCCTTCCAGAGACAATCAATCACTTTCATTATGTTTTCTGTTATTTATTCTTGCTGTTTAGGGACACAACTGATTTCTGTTGTTGTTGCTGCTTCAGCAATTTAGAAAACTCTCATCCATTCTAATCACTTATTTTTAAATTTCTCGGATTATCTATATAGTCTGCCTTTGAGTAAAATTTTCTTTCTTTTCGTATTATAATTCCTTGTACAGCTTCTATGACTGCTACTGTATTTTTCAGAATTTCTGATAAAATGGTGACAACAGGCATTGTTTCCTCTTTGTTGAACAGAGCACTCATCTGGCTTCACCTTCCAGTAGATTATCATTTTGTTTTCACGCTGTATCAGAGTTAACATCTGCTTCTTATTTAAGAAGTTTCTCAAACATTTTCTCATTTAGCCTTACAACACGGTTGGTTACTCCCACTGACTTTCTTTTATCTTGACCATCTCTGAATCAATGGGCGAGCTTTCTGTTCCTGTTCCTAACAATGGACGTACTTGGATGGTATTTTGTGTATATTTTAATGCATTTTTGTAAGCAATTTGAGTCACTAGAGTTTTTTTTTTTTACTCTCATAAAGACTTGGGAGGCTCCATATCCTTCATTCATGTTAAGTGGTTTAAGCAGAGGCTGGCATTAAGGTGTAGCTGGTGAAGCTGCCACCTGTGACACATGCATGTTGGCTCAAGTTTCGGCTGCTCCACTTCCAATCCAGCTCCCTGCTCATGGCCTGGAACAGCAGCGGAGGATGCCACTGGTATCCGTGTGGGAGGTCCACAAGAAATTCCTGGCTCCTGGCTGCTGCCTGTTTCAGTCCTGGCCACTGCAGTCATCTGGAGAGTGAACTAGTAGATGGAAGATCTCTGTCTTTCTGTCCTCTCTCTCTCTCTCTCTCTCTCTCTCTCTCTCTGTCTCTCCCTCTCTCTTTATAACTCTTTCAAATATATAAATAAATATTTTAAAAAGTACCAAAGAGACCTATGTTATTGACAGTTTGACAAACTTATTTGTAAAACAATTTGAGTCTCTTTGTTATGAATAGATTTATATAAATTAAGTCAATGATGCTGATGTGTCTATTTAGATTTTTTAAAATCAGTTTTGGAAATCTATCTACATTTCTCAAAATTTATGTATTCACTTAGTTTTCAGTACTTTAGTATATAATTGTTCACTGTATTCTTTTTCTAAATTTTGCAACCATAATTACAGTTGTAACTAGGCGTCAGATCTTTTTTCCTTCTAATATTACTGATAGGTATCTTTTTATTTTGTGCTTAATCTGTGAATTTACTGTTATTTTTAATTATGATCTTATGCAGCTTTAAAAAAATATTTACTTATTTGAAAGACAGAGTTTCAGAGGGAGAGGAGGGGGAGAGACAGAGAGAGAGAGAGAGAGAGAGAGAGAGAGAGAGAGAGAGATCCTCCATCCACTGGTTCATTCCCCAGATGGCTGCAACAGTTAGGGCTGTGCCAGGCTGAAACCAGGAGCCAGGATCCAGGTCTTCATCCAGGTCTCCCACGTGAGTGGCAGGGACCAAAGCATTTGGTCCATCTTCTGTTGCTTTCCCAGACCATTATCAGGGAGCTGGATTGAAAGTGGGGCAGCCAGGACATGAACTGATGCCCATATGGGATGCTGGCATTGCGAGTGACGGCTTTAACCGCTATACCATAAGGCCAACCCCAAGCATGCAGTTTTCTGTATGATTCCTTTGTTCCATGACTTGTAAAAAGTCTCTGCAAAGTGGTTTGTGCTTCCTTTTGCCAGAATTCTACTTGTCCAAATGGGAACGCTGTGACCTGGAAACTCTCGAAGCATGAAGGAAGTGCCGTAACCTGTGCCAAGAGACTTGATCGACTCCAGCCTGGCCTCCATGGGCAGTAGCCTGTGACCTAGACCCAGGTGCTGAATCCTGGCTGAAGGCCACGTGCTTTCAAACCACACGACACATGCTGCCGCAGCCCCTAGCGCCCATCAACACACTTCCTGGAGCCCCTCCTCTGCTGTTCTGTGCCTCTCCAGTTCCCTGAGCCACCATCCACCCCTTGGTGGCCCCCACCACTTCTCCACAGCCCCTTCTTGTTCCTTCTTTGCTCTCTCTTAAGAAACCTTGGTCACCTGGTCTTGGCTGGCATTGGACCTGGTTACCCTGGACTCACCCCCAATGGCAGGCATCTCAAGATTGTCCTGCTGCCTTTCACAGGTGCCCAATGCTGCTTCCTGTGACAACATCTGGCCCCACCCCTAGCAAGCTCATGGGAAAATCTGAACCCCAGGCCCACCCATGTCAGTGGCTTAACCACCTCCTCCCATCTTCTCCACAATCCCTGCACACAGTCTAGATTCAGAACCGTGTGCAGAGGACACACACTCAGTCTCATGGCTCCTAAGCATTAACAGCCCAATTCTCTGCCCCCATCTCCAACATCACCCTTGAGGCCCCCAGCCAGCTCCTCACTCCCAGTCACTGTGACACTGTCTGCTGTACTGCTCTGGGTCTTATTTCTCTGTTCATGTCCAGCACTGTGCTTATATTTTCAAAATACACACTTCAAAAAGAAATATGCACAGAGGGCTTTCCAGATCCATAGATTCTGCATCTGTGAATTTAGGCAACCACAGTTAGAAAATATTAGAAAAAGTGATTGCACCTGCACTGAGCATGTGCACAGTATCCATCTCATCATTCTTCTGGAAACAATCCGGCACCAGCTACTCACATAGAACCAACACTGCAAGGGCAGCACAAGTTACCCAGCGGTGACTTAGAGTGCACAGGAAGAAGTATGTGGGTTTTATGTGAATCTGCTCTCTTTTCTACAGGGGACTTTTGCACCCATAGATGTGGTGCCCAATCAGGGATGCCTGTATTGATCTGAGAAAATAGCATCCGAGAGAAGGAAGAGTTTAGAGGTAGAGAGGAACAGGTAGTAATGCTGAAATGCATCATTCGCCCAGAGAACACAATTCTGTAAACTTTCTCTGCCTAATCATGTCACTGTGGAGCAGCCACAGCAAAACCCAACAGAGTTCATGTCCTTCATAGGCTCCCAAGTCCTTCCCCGCATTTGGTGTTTGCAGCAGGAAGGGTTAAGGAACCTCAGCCCCTCTGGCCATGTGGCCAGAGACTCTATTTTGTACTGGTAGTTCAGCATACCGTGCAGACTTTGACACTTGGTAAGACTGAAAAACTCTTTGGCATAATCAACTTGCTCATTGCCTTGTTACATTTGCATATATTTACATAACTGAAATCCTCCTCTTACAGTTTTGGATCCTGTTTCCAGCATGGACTTTGTAATGTGTGATGAAAGCTCTCTGCCTGGATTCATTCTCCATAAAATGAACTGCTGGATTCCCACAGAGTCCCCTGGAAATGAATTAGCCACTGGGGATAACGAACAGAGGACAAAGGAATATACCAGTGAACTGCATCAAGTCAAACCGGGCAGTTTGCCCTGAGGCCCACAAAACCCGTAACCTGCTATTCAGCTCCTCAGAACAACCCTGCTCACAGGGCAGAGAAGTGTTCAGAAAACAGTGGTCTCCTTCACTTCTAGATCAACCCATCAGCCTAGAACTCAGAAGAGCTACTGCTAGTCTTGCTTGACCAATGTACTGCCCCCACGGTACAAAGTCAATGCCATGGTCTCTGGATATGATGACCCAAAAGCCACTCCACCTTCATCCTGCTGGGCTCAACTGCATCTCTGAATTCCAAATTCCTTCTACTTGAAAAGGTTCCTTGGGTCTACAGGAGCCTCATCAAAGTCAACATCCAAAACTTGCCTGATTCCCTTCTACCACCTGCGGCTCTGCCCACGTTCCACCCATCAAGTTCCTTCCCCTAAAGCCCTTCAAGTCAACCCTAACACTTTTTCTCTCATGCCCACATGCAATCTGTTAGCAACTCATAGTATCCATTGGTCTCTTGACCTTACTCCACCACATCTCGAGTTTTGCATGTTGTCTACAGCTGCAACTCTAGGAGTATCCTTCTGAACAGAATGCTGTTGGTAACATACTATGGATTGATAACATCCTGGAAACATACTAAGGATTGATGAGGATGTTTACCAAAACTGATCTGAAAATTCAATGCATCCCAATCAATATGCAAATGGGGATTTTGTAGAAACTGACAAGGTGATTTTTAAAATTTTGTGACAGCGGTGGGCCTTAGGGCGTAGTGGTTAAGATGTAAGTAAAGATGCCCACATGCTGTACTGGAGTGTCTCTGCTATCCAGCTCTACTCCTGTCTCCAGCTTCTTGCTAATGTGAATCCTGGGAGGCAGCAGATGCTGGTTCAAATAAATGGGTTCCTGCCACCCAAGCAAGTGGCTTGCACTGAGGTCCAAACACTTGGCTTTGGCCCCAGCTAGAGGCCATTGTGGGCATTTGGGGAGTAAACTCGTGCTTGGGAGTTCTCTCCCCATCTATCTCCTCTCTCTCTTATGCTCTCTTTCTCACTCCCTGTCACTCTGCTTCTTAAGCAAATAAAATTAAAATTTTGTAACAAATTATGCCGACACAAAAAAATGTAGACACAAAAGCAACCAAAAACAATAAAGTTGGAAATCACAGAGTACCTGATTTCAAGATTTACTGACAACTGTAGAGTCAAGAGTCTGGCATTGGCATAAGGACACACAGCTCAGTGTCACAGAACAGATGGTCCAAAAGTAGGCCCACATGTTTATGATGAGCTATTGATCAAATAATTCAATGGCTCCAATAATTCAATGGGCAATAGCTGACTATCATACAAGAGAAGGCAGACATCAACTCTTACCTCCCACTTTGTACACAACATCCAGACATAGACAACATATATGAAATAAAATCATACAGCCTTGGGAAGGCAGAAACATATAACTAACTTTTTTGGCTCTGGATTAGGCAAATATTTCACAGAAATGACACAAAAAATATAGACCAAGAAAAGTTGATAGTTTGAACTTCAATAAAATTACAAATTCCTGCTGTTTAAAGGCATTATTTAAAAAGTGAAAATGCCATGAACAAAATAGTCACTGTGTATGTGTGTGTGCACATAAGTGAATGAACATGTGCTTGTGTGTGTATAGGCAAGTGTGTGCATGTGAAACAAAGGGTAATAATAATGACAATAATAACAACCAAGTAACTCAATAATAATAAATTGAGTCAAAAGCCTGAAGAGGCACTTCACGAAATAAGCTGCATAATGGACATAAACGTCACGGAACGTTGCCCTCGCCAGTAGTCAGGGAGATGGAAGTTACAGTTCTTTTCACTCCAGAGCTCCTTCAGTGCACAACACTCAGCACCAAGTGCCCCCATGCTGCCCGCCACCTGTGTAATGGCACATTTCACAAGTGCTGCTTTGTCCCAGGTTTGAGTCGAGGATAACTCTCATTTCATCTTCTGCCTGGACTTATCTCTTTGGTGATAATATTGACTAACAAGAAAGCCAAGCCCTCGATTGAGAACAGAGTCTGGGAGGGTAGCACAGTTCTGCTCCAGGCTGGGGTTCCTCTGGAGGCTCAGGCTGAGGGGTGGACAGCTGTGACGATGCCACATTTGCCACAGCATCCTACGGTACTCTCTCCTGCCAGGCTTCTACAGTCCCGTTGGGCAGGACTGTTACTTTTCACTTTTGGTGAGCTTTAAGTAATGAGGAGGCACTGTCAGGGTACAGGCTGGGGAAGAGTTACTGTAAGTACTGTGCTTTGCCTGTACTCCCAGTATGCCAACATCCACCCTCACATTCCTTTGGAAAATGGAATGGAGTCTAGCTCTTGCTAGTTTGGCTGGAATTCTGACAGTATTACTAAGAGGGGTGGGTGCTTGCTGCAGCAGTTAAGCTGCCCCTTGTGCTCATGATCCGGCTTTGCTGTAGATTCCAGATCCCTGCTTATGTGTGGCTGCGATGCAGTGGTGACAGCTCAGGTAGCTGAATCCCTGTCACCCATGTAGGAGACCCAGATTTCACAGCTCCTGGGGCTTGAGCCTGGCTCAGTCCTGGCTGTGCTGGGCATTTAGGGAGTGAGCTAGTGGATGGAAATGTCTCTCTCTATTTGTTTTTCTAAATCAATAAATATTTAAAATATTACTGAGAAAACATTTCAGGAGTAGGGAGAAGTCTTGGTTGCAGCAAACTGAACTTGATTTTAATCATTTTACAAACCAGATTTACATTCTCTGCACAGCCCCTCAAATGCAAGAACTGGCTAGACAGAAAAGGATGTCCTTAAAATAAACACGCTTGTATCCTTCCTCTGTCAGAAAATCTCAACAAATGTGCCTTTTCTTCGGGCCTTCGTGACCTGTAGGAGGCACAGGGAGGGGTCCACCTCATTCTCAGTCTGGTAGTGCTTTAGGTCACGGCCATCTGGCGGCCTGGTGAGCCTCGCTCCTGGAGTCTGGAGAGCCCACTGGTTTCACTATCTTTCTGGCCCTGCAGCCAGGCTCAGAGCCACAGGGAGGCTGCGGGGTACCAAGTCCTGTGGTGTGGACAGGGGTAAAGTAGACGCAGCATCTCCGTCAACTCAAGGCATGTGGCAGGGTCAACTCTCTCCCACAGGTCGGGAGCTTGGGCTCTGTAGTCTCACTCTTTTTAAAAGGGTTCACAACATAGAAATGTATTCAGGGGAGACCAGAATGTGCCTCCCCAACAGGGGCCAGTGCCGCAGAAGCAAGTGCAGGGAGTCCCCTGCCTTTAAATAAACCTAAGACACGGGTTCACAAACACAAAAGGGGGCCTGTTGTCTTGACCAGGGGCCACAGAGGTGAGCCACTGAGTGCTGCTGTAGACCCCGTCAGCCAGATGCGGCACTAGAGGGAGCTCCGGATGGCCTCACAGACCAGCCCTGTGTGCAGTGTTTGCCTTCTCCCCATTGCACCCCTGGAGTCTCCAAGTTCTTCTCCCTTGGCCTGTCTTCCTCTGGACAGTCACTGATCTTGGCTGCAGGTGCCACAGAAGCCAGATGCCAAAATGTTCCTCCTGAGAGCTCCTTTATTGTGTCTCCCGTGTGCAAATGAAATACACATTCATGCACTTCTGTTTGATTTCCTCTGTTCACTCTTTTTCAAAATGGGTGTGGGCTGACTAGGATTCACGGGGCTATAATTATCTTTTCTCTATAATATAAAGAAGCATCACATTCTATACCATGGGATCCATAGCCTAACCTGTGTCTTCCTGTTTCCATGTCCTGTTTGATTGGTGGGCATGGCTGTGGAGCACAGAGTATGACAATGGACAAATCTCAGGCCCTGGCACTAGAGCTGTCCCCGCCTCATGGGAGAAAACAGGTGACGATGTACACCTGAGTATGGTCAGTGCCACAGTCTAACAGACTCCTTTTTCTGTGAATGTGAACATGGAGTAGCCACGCACTCGGCATGGTAAAGATTAGCCTAGGCAAGTGTGTTCGGGAAGGGCTGTGAGGCATCATGGGTACAGTACAAAACTGAGGACAAACAGCTGAAGGGAAGTATCGGCGGTGTGGTGTAGACTCAAGACAAGAAAAGGGACTTCACGTCACCATGACAGAAGCGGGCCCAGACCAGCTGGAAAGCTGGTGAATGCCAAGGGGTCGGCCTGCCCAAGGGGCCAGGTGAGAGGCCTTCAAAAATCTAGTCAGCATCAGATGTATGACTTCTCATAACAGTTACTTTGTTTGCTAAGGCAGTCACACCCCTTAAAATCATATTTTGTTTTTATCTTTAGAGGTAAAGAAGTATATTCTCCTGTTTTGTTGATGTCATTTTACAGATGAGCAAACAGGCCCACAGGTCAGTCTGCCCTAGAGGGAGGTGGAGCAGACCTAACAACTATGCTGTAGATCCCATGCATGGTCTGCTCCTCTTCCCAGCCTCTCTTGCCTGAAATTGTGGTTCTCTGCGCCCTGCTGAAGGGGAAGGGGCCAGGGCCTCATCTCTCTACACATCTTCAAAGGCAAACAGAGATAGGCTTTAAGTGTCTATCTTGTTAATATGTCAAGTGATTTGCTGGTGCAAAGAGATTGGATAAAACAAGGAAACCTGAGAATTAATCAGAGAAAAGGGAACTGTTGTCTTTGTATATCCCAAAGAGATCACTGGGTCATCTATCAGACAAGTATGCAGTTATGTCACTGAGTAGCAGATCCTTAGTGTGGACAGCTCTTCAGGGCATCTGGTTCAACAGGGGAAGTGTTTATCTGGGAAGGTAGCCTCCACCTTCAGACTACTGCAGAGGAGTGAGTTAACTGATTTGGACTCTCTTCCTTGCTTTGCCTTCTAATCTGCCTTCTTTCAGCTTTCATCCCTTTTTTAGCCCTTCCCAACTAAGGTTAGCTGATCACTGACTTCTCCAGCATCGGAGGCCCTCCTTGGGGAGAATTTCAGTGTGTACCTCTGAACTAAGCTTAATCTGCTTCTCAGGTAACCAAAGGGCTGTCAAGCAACTACTCTCTGTAGCCAGCATTGGAAGAATAATGTTGCAGCAACGGCTAAAATATCGACACTCCAGAGGCACATAATTCTTATTATCTAAAAAATTTCAGAGTTTCTAATTAAAGAATTGGCAATGGTTTCCCCCCCATATGATAATGCCTCATTCGATGATGGCTAAAGTGCTTTCAAAAGACACTCAGTGAATGTGTGATTAAAGAGACATTCAGTTCACAGCTGTCAGGATTAGCAAATTGCAACCGCTCTTAAGTGAAGGCATTTGTTTTAGAAAAGATGAGATGCAATTTTCAGAATTGGAGGTTTATGGATACCTCCTGGAGTAATGGAGTCCTTTATACCTGAGGTTTATCTTCCTGAAAGACAAATAAAGGGTTCGGTTTTGCCTTTAGTGTGAGGGCAGGCTGTGCCTCCTGATCAACAAAGAGGGTACTTTGCATTCCCTGGAAACATCCACTGAAAATCCTTGCTACGAATATTCATGGGCTTCTTTTCCTGGAGACAGAGACAGATTGGGCAAGTCATCCACTGGGCTGTTTTTCCTCATGGTGTCAACCACGGACACATCACTCCAGCGGAACGCACCCCATGTAAGTGTTTTGGAGGCAATTCCAGTTACCTCTGGTAATGGCGCCATTGATCATCCTGGGGATGTGGTAGAGATATCTGTCTTGGGATGAATAGCTTTATTGTCTGTTGTGACAGTTGATTTCCTGTCCGCTGAGGACACAGGCTGGAGACAGTTCAGGCCACTGCATTAATGACCAAGTGGCTTTTCCCAGACAGATCTCCTCTAGGGAGGAGGGATGGGGAGCTCCCCCGAGTGGCCTACCTGGGAAATACAGCTGCAAACTGAACCTGCAGTGCTCACAGAGCAAGCTTTGGGGGCTGCTGGAAAGAAAAGCTGTGGTGATGGGTGGTGCTGTTAAGAAGCAAAACTTGCAGGGCAGCCTGCGGGGGCCAGAGGCAGGGAGGAAGTGCCTGAAGTTTCTTCCTTCCATAAGCAGCACTTGACATACTAATCCTCACGGAGCTTACCCTGATTTTTCAGGTGAGACACTGCAGAGCTTAAGCCAATTAGACATGGGGTGTGTGTGTGTGTGTGTGTGTGTGTGTGGAGGGGGGGCAGTGGCGGGATCAAGCAGAACACCTCCTCTGTCTAGCTCCACAGCCAGGGTTTGTCTGCCTTTCTTTAAGGAGTTCATTCCAACTTGACACTCAGAGTACAGCAAGGAGCCTTCACAGCTGTGGTCTGCCAGCAATGCCATGACCTACTTCCCAACTGTTCTTCCTGCCTCCATTACCTGAACCTGAAAAGGAACCTGTCTGTAGACTTCTGATGGCTCCACATCCTATAGAGCCAGCCAGAGGGCAGCTGCTGTGACCTCTGAAGTGTCATATTCATGCATCTTCTCCTCCCCAGAGCTGCTGCCTGCACCAGCGTGCAGCCTGCTGTTTCTTCCTCTGGAAGCAATAGCAGCCTCCTTGTGAACTCCACAACCAGAATGGCTTTGCAGGACTCAACTATAATTGCACCGTTTCCATCCTAAAAATCCCTGCTTTGCCCTCTCCCAGCTAAATATAACTTCCTTCACAAGGCATAAAAGCCCTTCCTAAGCCAGGCAGTCCCCATGCTCCAGGCCCTATCCATACTTCTCAGGCCTCCCTCCACCTCCAGGATTCAGGACTACGCTAGCTCATTAGGAGGGCAATGCTCAGCCTCGACAGGTGGTCCGGCCCAGGACCCGCACACTCCTCCTCCTCTTCCCTTATGGCCCCGAAGGCCTTCTTCCTTGTGGTGATGCATCCTGCACACACTCTGGAGCTCACCTTCACATAACCTGTGCTTCCAGAGGTCTTCTTATTTCCATTTCATCTCCTGAGGCAGACGGCAAAGAATCAGTCCGCATCTGCCGCCTGAACTAAGAACTTCAAAATCAACGGTGTTAACTCAATGGTCTCTACATCCACAAAGGTAGCTATTTTAATATCTGCATTTTACAGGCACAGAAATGTCCTTTGATTTACTCCAATTCTTACTCTGAAGGCTGCAATTCCTCACAGGGCAGTCCACCACCTGGGTTTCACTTCAATGACCTTCAGTCATGAAGAATCATTTCGATGATGTTCAAAGTTATTTTGGTAAGAAGGTAGAGAAGTATGACACATGGTAGAGAAAATGCCACCCGAAATATTTTAAAGTTAAGTGTCCAATTTTGAAATAATGGGCACCATTTTCTATAAATTAAACTACTAAAAGGTTAGCAAGGTCATAAAAAATCAGAGGCTTTCTAAATTCCTGCAACCTTTGTAATCCAACAGAGTGATCTGCATCAGAAAATGTTCCCAGTCCTCAACCGGATCATCTCACTGCTGGGAACGCATCCTAGTCATGTAATTCAAAAGCAGGTGAGGCTGCATCTATGGTGAAACCCACTGCAGGGGTCTCAAGTTTTCCCATCTCCCCTACCACATTCATCACAATGCAAGTAGCACAGCAAAGATAAGTTGTTTACAAGGCGACCTCCTTTCTAGACCATGAGCTCATCAAGGGCAGGCCCCATAACTTGATTATGTTTGTATTTGCACTGAAATAATAAATGCTTCAACATTCTATAAATGCACACATGTGCATGTGGAAAACATGCCTCCAAAAATGAAAAGGAGAACCAACTGTTCAACAAGAGAAGATCTCTACCTACAGTATCTCCAGGGTTCCTTCAGCCAGAGCACAAAACGAATGGAGCTATCGGTTCCCAGTGGGATCAACCTGCTTAGGAAGCTGGCCACAGGTCTCCCAGGTGAGGACATATGGGCATGTATCCTTAGAGATTCAAAGAGCATTACATAGAGGTGTTGCTCAGAGAATTTCCAGTCCTGGGCCCCAGCAGGGTCAAAAAGCATAGTACAAATGGTATAGCCAAGACTAGTAGGGGCCATATTTTAACCTGGGTCTCCAGAAACACACTGAGAAATCCATGATCACAAACTCTAACTGGAAATGGAGTACAATGAACTCAGAGCAGCACTTTTTCTTGGGGGTGGGTGTGTGGCATAGAAGGTTAAACATCCCATATCAGAGTATCAGGTTCAAGTTCTTTTTTTAAAAAGATTTATTTATTTATTTGAAAGTCAGAGTTACACAGAGAGAGGAGAGGTAGAGAAAAGAGAGAGAGAGAGAGAGAGAGAGAGAGAGAGAGAGAGAGAGATGTCTTCCATCCAATGGTTCACTCCCCTACTGGTAGCAATGGTCGGAACTGCACCGATCCAAAGCCAAGAGCCAGGAGCTTCTTCCAGGTCTCCCATGCAGGTATAGAGGCCCAAGGACTTGGGCCATCTTCTACTGCTTTCCTAGGCCATAGCAGAGAGCTGGATTGGAAGAGGAGCAGCCAAGACTCGAACTGGCACCCATATGGGATGCCAGCACTTCAGGCCAGGGCCCTAATCCTCCGCACCACAGCGCCCGTCCCTCAGGTTCAAGTTCTGGCTACTCAGTGCTTCCAATCCAGCCTCCTACTAATGTGCCTGGGAAGGTAGCAGATGATAGCCCAAGTACCTGAACCCCTTCCACCCTCATGGAAGACCCAGACGGAGTTTCAGCCTGGCACACCCCTGTCTGTGTGGGCATTTGGGAGTGATCCAGGTGCTTGAAAGTACTTCATTCTAATGAACTCATAGCAAATACTTGGAGGCAGTATACCTGTAACTAGAATCATTTATTTAAAAAATAAGATCATGCCCCCATGTTTGCAAACAAATGTACTAATTTAAAATGTTCTCAAGTTTACAAAAAAAAAAAAGCTGCTAATTCAAGACCTCAGGAGGTGATGAAAACAAATCAAATTCCTGAATTTAAGAGATCAAACTTTATCCAATCCCCATTTTTACCTAACTTGCCAGAAATTAGAGGATCCGAGAGCTCTCTGAAGATACTGCTGAGCACAGAAGCCTGGAACAGGCAACAGCAAACCATAATTAAGACTGGTTAAGGAAGAATGAGGTGCAGTGTGGAAGTACCTATTACAGAGGCTGGGAAAGTCAAGTGCTTCTCCAAAGAAAAATAAGTGATTGACGCTCACTCGGCCCTAGGAGGATTAATGTGATGTCTTCTAAATCATTACTCCCACAAAACCAAAATATGAGTAAAACAGAAGCTGCTGGTCACAGACCTGCACTGGCAACTTAGAGTACAGTGATAGGCTTACACTGGGGAATGCCAATGGCAGCAGAAACCTTCTCACTAAGCAGGTGTTTATTTAGTATTTATTTTTAAGGAAAAATAAGTCATTTCCTCCAGGTTTCGGTACCCAGGAAAGCAGAATCACGTACTTCTTTTTGTAGTGGATATTCATTACATTTCTCTTTTTGGAAGCTGAGAGTTGAATTTTATGGCAATCCTTTAACTGGCAGAGGGATGGAGAACACACTCTGCATCAGACTACTCCATCTTGGTTCACTATTCAGCAAGTTTCTCTCTGCCTTGATATTTTCAAATTTTAAGACATTATTCTCTGATCTCTATCTTTTATTATATATATATTTTATACACACATATAATACATAAATACACATTCATGTAGTATATATAATATACATAATATCTCAAGATAAACACAAACCATAAATTTATTTACGCATTTGAAAATGCATCTGAAGTCTGAAAACAACCTCATTCCTTTAAGCTCTCCTGTGTTCTGCTTTCACGGAGTCTGATCAGGAAAGGAAACACTCAAGAAGAGTGTGAGAACAGGAGCCTCTACACACAGTGGTTTTGCAGGGGGGGTCCACCTCAGGCCAGCAGCAACAGGAACATGGACAAGCTCATCAGAATGCAGGGTCTCCGGCCCCAGCCCAGCCCTTCTGGGTGAGCAAGTCTAGGCATGGAGCCCAGTGGTGGGTGTGTGTGACTCTCATGCACAACACGTGCTGGGAGCCTAGGACCCAAGGAGCGGAGGATGGTGGACTCTCCAGTTGGTCGTCTAGAAGCACAAGGGCCTGCAGGATATGACTCTGCACTTTCATCCCCCTGCACTTTCAGCCCAAAGAAGGAGAGTCTCAGCGTGGAAGAGTGTAGTGCTCAAGGGAAGACGAGCAATGTGACTGCAGGATGGCCCGTGGGGCTGCTGGGCACACAGGGCACAGAGGGGACCTGCAGGACAGAAAGCTTTACTAAGACAGAGGCTTCTGTGTGCTTCTGAAGAATCCTAGGATGGGCTGTTTAAGTCATCTACAAAATAACAAACTGTTTTGTAACGTGAATGTACCCATGGACATGCCCCCCAGCAACGCTGGAGGGCTTCAGTTTCTCCAGGATTCTGCAGATGCTTCACTTAGTGTTTTTTCATTACAACCGTTCCAGGGGTATGGAAGAATCTCACTGTGTCTATAGCTTTCATTTCCCTATGAACTAATGACATTGAGCATCTTCTCTAGTGATTACTTTCTGTTCGCTTCATCTTTTTGGCAGGAGTGTCTGTTCAAATCCTTTGCCCGATTTTTATCAGGCTGCCTTCTCAATTTGTATGAGTTATTTATACAACTGGATACCAGCCTTTGATCAGATCTATGATTTGCAAATTATTTCTGAAGCCCAGGACTTGTCTTTTCATTTTTCTATCAGTGTTTTAAAAATGCAAAAGTTTTACATTTTGAATCACTTTATAAGTGTCTTTTCTTCTTACAGATTCTGATTTCGATGCTGAATGTAAGAATGTCATAAAGATGCTCTTCAAACATTTTAATCTAACAGTTACACACTTTAACTTCCTTATTTTGGTTTATGATTCATTTCGTGTTAACATTTTCTCCCATGAGTCAAGAAGTGTGCTACAGAGGAGTGCCCAAAGAATGGCTCTCGAGAGTTAGTCTTCATCCCAGCAGCCACAGAAACAGAAGAGAAGGTGTAGGTCTTCTTCGGGATTTCTGCATGTGAAAATCTAACTGTCCCAGAACATAACTACCCAGGTGAAGAATAAATGTGTAATGATTTGCATGCTGGATTTATTTCCAGACTCTGATAATTTTTTCTATTATTTCATATATCCATTCGTACACCACATTATCTTGATTATAACTTGCTAATATGTTATGAAACTGGCAAACACAAAATTTCCAATTTTTATCTTTATCAAAATTGTTTTGGATAACCTTTATGTTCCATATGAATTTTAAGATTAGTTTGTCAATTTCTACCGAAAAAAGTTGGATGTTGGAATTTTTAGGAATTGCATTTAATTTATAGTTCCACTTGGATAGAATGTTCATCTTCATAATACTGAAACTTCTACTCATGAAACATCTATTTTTAATACCTCCTTTATTTCAACAATATTTTTAATGTTTCATTGTGCAAATCTTTCAATTCTGTTTTTTAAGTTCTATTCTTTTATGTTATTCCAATTATTTTATCAATTTGATATAAATTATTCATTTATAAAAGTGTTTATTTTCATCTATGTAAAGGCAGCATCAAACATATATTCAGAGAGAGAGAGAATCTTCCATCTGTTGATTCACTTCCAAAACACCCACTGCCTCCCAGGATACACCATAAAGAAGCTGTGTTGGAAGTGAGTGACAAGGACTCAAACTCTAATATGGCATGCAGGCACCCCAAGTGGTGACTTAACCAGCTGCTCCACAACACCTTCCCTGAGAGTTTTTGTATATCTGCCTGGTATTATTCTTTATTAGTCCTAAAAGTGGTGCGTGTGTGTGCGTGTGCACAAGTGAAATCCTTAGAATTTTCATATACAGGCTCATGTCCTCTCTCCATAAAGGCTATTTTACTTCTTAATTTGTCCTCTCTCTTTTCCTACCTACTTTCCTCCCTCCTTCCCTATGTAGAACCGCTACTCCATTGATGGGTAGATGTGGTAACAGTAGATATCCTTGTCTTCTCCCTGATCATTATGGTATTGAGGGAACACCTATATTGTTAGTTCTGATTTACTCACATTTGCTTTTTATCAGGGAGAAAACATTCCAATTTATGTCTAGTTTGTGGAGAACGCTAATAATTAATGAGCGTTAGATACTGTCAAATACCTTCTGTGCACCTATTGAGATCACATGTGGTCTTTATTGACATTCATCTTGTTAATATGGTATATTACATCACCATCTTAATTTTTTAGCTGATGATCCAACCTTGCATTCCTGGAATAAATCCACTTGGTGTTAGTACATAATCCTTTTCATAGCGCTGGACTGAGATTGCTGATGTTCTGTGAATGAGTTTTCCATGTGTGCTCATGAAGGGACGTGGTTTGCAGTGTTCTAATCTGTGTGTGATGTCCTCCTCCAGCTCTGGTATCAGGGTCCTAACAGATACAGACATTAAACTTGGAAGTGCCCTCTTTGCCTCTATTTCTTGAGTGAATTTGTGAAAGATTGGTACAGATTTCACCAGTGCAAGCATGTAGGCCTGGGCTTTTATTTCTGGGAAGCTTCTGATTATAATTTTAATTTTTATTTTAGGCCAATTGAGAAATGAACACAGTTGATTTTTGGCAATTTGTATTTTCCTAAGAATCTGTTGATTTCTCTCAACTTTCCTGAGTTGTTGGACCAAATTTGTTCTAATATTGCTTTACAATCATTTTCAATTTTGGAGATTCAATAGTGATACCCCCTCCTGTATTCCTGGTTTGTGTCTTCTGATTATTTTCTTGTTACTTAGTCAAAGTTTTGTCAATTTTATTAATCCTTTCAGAGAACCAACTTTCGAAGAATTAACTTGACTTGGTTTTACTTCATTTTTCATAAGCTTTTCTATTTAATTGATTTCAGTTTCCATTTTTATTATCTTCCCTTTGTCAGCATGCTTTTGGAATAATTTGCTGTTCTACCAGTTCCTTAGGTAGAGGCTTACATTATTGATCTGAGAGCTTTCTCCTTGCCTGACATAGATGTTTAAAGCCATAAATTTCATTCTAAGTGGCCACTTTAAAATAATCCCACAAAGTGTATGTTGCTTTCATTTTTTATTATTCAATTTTTTCCCCAAGATCTGTTTTCTTCATTGACTAATGTATTATTTAAAGTGCACCAGATGGGGCCAGCACTGTGGCACAGCAGGTTAGGGCCCTGGCCTGCAGCACCAGCATCCCATGTGGGCACCGGTTCTGGTCCTGGCTGCTCCACTTCTGATTCAGCTCTCTGCTATGGCCTGAGAAAGCAGTGGAGGATGGCCCGGGTCCTTGGGCCCCTGCACCCGCGTTGGAGACCCGGAAACACCAGTGGATTTTTGACTGGATTTGTGCTGAGTCAATGGATGAGTCTGAGTCCAACACGCATCTTCACATTACTTAATCTTGCGATCATAAACACGCCCTCTCTCCTTTTACTTGGGCTTCTTTAATTTCCCGCAAGCTCTGCGATGTTTACGATGGAGGGCCCGTGCCAGACCGCAGGGTTGACTCTGCTCGCTGAGCTGCAGGCTGCTACTCGCAACTT
The DNA here is from genome assembly GCA_015711505.1 of Sylvilagus bachmani. NCBI lineage: Eukaryota > Metazoa > Chordata > Mammalia > Lagomorpha > Leporidae > Sylvilagus > Sylvilagus bachmani. The sequence goes on along the minus strand of CM027392.1, from coordinate 57,782,481 downwards.
CGGTTCTTTACTCGTTTCCACTTGTTTGTTGCCGGTAAGCTAAGCAGCTGACTTTACCCATCGACCTCTCGAAAACCGAATATTCACTCTGTCTGCGTAGACACCGTCCTGTCCTCGGTAAATACCCACAGCGCGTTTCCCCTCTGGTGAAATCCGGGGACTGTTCACGGCCTGCCGGCGTGGGGAGGCTTTCCTTCGTGAGAACGACACAGACTCGAACCCCGCCCGCGCCTAACGATTCTGAAACACGCAGGAGAATGGCCGGTACTCACCCTGACTCCTCACCGGCGACACCTCGGGGCTCATCTTACAAATGCAAACAGTCTGTCATTTTGCTGCCAAATAAAGCGGCCATGCTCATCTTCTTGTGAAACCGGAGCTGCAGGTAACCACCACCGGGCAGTGGCGGCGCCGGTGGCACCTGAGGGAGACGCCGCTGCGTCTCCAGGCCTGGGGCGCGCGACATGGCAGCCCCGTAGTGCCGTATTCCACCTCCGAGATGCCCGCCAGCCTTCCTGTTTCAGCACTGACGTCCTCCCCCTCTAGCCGTAAAGCAAGACTACTGTGGCGGACCGCCTGCAGACATGCGCACTGAAGACCCAGGGCCTGCCTGGAGAGCACGCCGACGGGAGTTCAAAATGGCGCTCATGGTGTGTGCCATTGTGGGAGAAAGTGAGTCAGGAAAAAACAAAACAGTGCCACGCAACATCCATTGTACCACATGAAACCCTGAAAGACTGATTTACGCAAAGTCAATACAGTGAACACATTTGATTTGTGATCATTTATTTGTATTCAGGGCATTCTTGTTCCAAACTTCTGCTCCTTTCATGCGGGTGACCTTGGCAGCAGGAACTGAACTGTAATTTCTCTCCTGCGGGGAGAGTGAGCTATTTAAGGCTGCAGGTCAGGACGTGCTGAAGTGAGGGGCAAAGGTCAGGCTCAGGAGATCAGCAGTCAGAACTTTCCTGGGTCACACACTAATTCTACCCAGGCACTAATGTCAGCTAAAACACCTGATTCTGGTGCCCTCTTATGTGTGATACAGCAGGCCGGCGTGCAGGTCTTTAAACAAGCATCACTTCCGCGTGTGAGAAGGCAGGCCTGGGCCCCTGCACGTGCTCCAGCCATCTCGGGCAGTTAGGCCAGTTTCTGACAGAAAAGCCTTCCAGTCTCCTAGCAGCTCTTGCTGTAGGTTCTATACCCAGCCTGCCCTGACAAGGTCAGAACACCCTGGGACTAGAGGCAGCTGAACGCCAAGTACTGCCAAACAAAGCACAAATGTGATTAGACACATTTCAAGTTATTTTTAGTTTATTCCTGAAAAAAGGAAGTTGCTATCTGCTATTTTGATATAACTGGATCCAGCCAATGATATCACATATGTCTAGTTTTTAAAAAACACACATTAATCAACTTCTGAAAATCTCTAATTTTTCCTAAACTTCCCTCCACAAAACCCTGCCTTCTTTAGTCCCATGTTGTTTCTCAAGTACACAGGTAAAGGCTGGACATTCATAAGTTTCCAGGCTGCTCAAACCATCAGTGCAACAATAAAACATACCGTGTATCTCTGAGTACACTTTATTTATAGAGCTTTCACTTTTGATTTTTTTTTTGCTTACTCAAAAAAAATTATATCTTGAATGACAAAATTTTGAGTATAAACAAATTATTTTGAAAATTTACAAATGTTAACATATCCATACATGATAAAGAATTCACTCAAATAGCTTCAATAGGTAATTCTCTGGTTGTCCACCCTAAGTGGAATAAATTCTAAGGGCAAAAGAACTGCAAAGAAATCCTGAACTCTACTTGGTAGATTTCCTGCTGGTGGTGGTATAAATAGAACATATACTGTCCCTGCCAAATAAGTAAATCTGTTTATGGTGCTGGCTTGTTTATTTGCAAAGATGGAGAACAAGAAGGACAAAGGCAGAGACAGAGGAGATGAAGCAAAACACTAACAATGGGTAAACACGGGATGTATAATTGGCTCTTGTCCAATTAGTTAAACTTTTCTTCAGTTCTGAGATTTTCCTAGAGAACAAGGCAGATTAGGGGCTGGTGCTATGGCATAGTGGGTTAAGCTGCCACCTGCAGAGCCAGCCTCCCAAGTGCCAGCATCGCATATAGGCGCCAGTTTGAGACCCGGCTGTTCCACTTCTGATCCAGCTCCCTGCTGATGCTCCTGGGAAGGCAGCACCCGTGAGGGAGATGGGAACAAGCTCTGGCTCCTGGCTTCAGATCAGCCCAGCTCCAGCTGTTGCAGCCATTTGGGGAGTGAAACAGGATGGAAGACCTCTCTCTTGCTCTGTCTCTCTCTCTATGTAACTCTGCCTTTCAAATAAATAAATAAATCTTTTTAAAAAATAAAAGAAAAAGGCATATTAAAAAAGGCTTCAGGTATCAAAATCTTGTGTTTCCATCTATTGTAAACACCATAGGAGTCTCCAGGTATCTAAAGCCAAAGCTTTGTTTCTAATCACAATTGGAAGAGAAATGTGAAATATCCTGGATACTTAAGATGCCAAGTGTTTGATCCACCAGTATTTAAACCACTTGCAACCACCTGCTCAATATCATTTGACTGAAAGTGAAGTTACTCCACAGTTCCTTCCCCACCACGAGAGATCTGTGGCCCAAAGGCAGCCTCGCTTCTGCTGGCACAGCAGTGCTGCCACAGACCAGCCCCAGGGAACTCCGCCCACCTTTTCATCGACTTCTCGTTCCCCAAGCTGCAGTTCTGCCCCCCCCCCCGATTATTTCTCATTAATAGGAGCAAAGTGTATTCATTTCCCTCCGTCTCACAGCTGGCATTGACCTGATTCTCAGCTAAAGGAGTCAAAGCTTCTTCACAAGTAATGCACACCAAGAATAGCCAATGCCTTATCACTTAGTCAGCGGCTCGTGTCTTTCTATGGACACTGTCCACTGACATCCCCTGGACTGGTGGTGCAGGGGCTCTGTAATCATTACATTCTAACATGGCAATCTTGCTCATTCAGGACCATCTTTCATCAAAAGGAACTTCATTCTTTCTTCCATTTATTTATTTCAAGTGTGAGACAATGCGTTGTGATGAAATCTGGGTATGTGGATAGACAAAGGTATTTGTGGCACCTCATGGACCACGCAGTTCTGACGGGCATGACAGGCACCTCACAGCTGTTCCAAACACTGCAAACACCCGTCTGCCTGTCTACCCACAGCTTGCCCACCGCTGACCAAGCCTCGGCCCAGCGGCCCCAGGTAAGGGGCTGATGACATCACAAGGGCATGCGCCATGCTCCCCTGTGGAGACCCAGCAGGTGCCGTGGGATGGCACCCGGACATACCAGTCCCTCACTGCATCTTCAGAGTGTGCTCTCTTCCATATCATCCCTAGCCTCTCTGTCTGTCACCCTTCCCACCATGCTAAGCCCATTCTCATCAAATACTCTCCAAATCAGTGATGCCCGGAACAGCACTCAGACCTCGCGTTCGGGGTCACCCTCTTACTCAGGGCTGGGAACCACGGCCTGGCTACACTGAGACCAAGAACATCTACTTGTCATTCTCATAATGCCAGCAAGGCTTCTGAACTCCCAGGGGCTCACCCTGGGAATAAGGGGGGTCTCTTCCTGCCTAATTTGCTTATGACAAATATTCAAGTATGCTCCAAGTTTAATTCACTTAGTAATGAAAAGAAATTGAGCCCAAGCAGCATGTTTGATTTATCTTAGAAACAGAGAAAGAGCTTTGCAAGAACAAACAAAGTTAAATTAAAATAAGTAACTCTCCTCAATGGTGGAAATTGAGTGCTTCCCAAAGAACTTAACATCCATAAAACATGGGGCTGATACCACCAAGACAGAAGAGACTTCCCTACACCGCAACTCCCAACCACACACCACACATGGCCAAAACATCACATTAAGTGCATGTGCGTTGCAGGGCACATGTGTTCACACTCACACACGTACACAGACTCCGTTCCCTGGGAAGCAGTGGGCAGTAGTGCCCCTTGTCCCTGGCGGGCTGCACGTACCGTTTTTGCAGATGGGGCAGCACTGGTCAGGCTCGTACACGGGGTCCACGCACTCGGTCTGGGGACAGGCTGACACTGTGCACAGGACTTCGCCGTTGGCCTCACAGCGGCACCGCTCGCACGGAGACACCTGAAACACAAGCCCGCGGTCAGGGTCACGCCGTCAGTGTCCTCACCTGAAAACATCATGTTTTTCTTCCCCTGAACATGTGGTGAAAACACCAAGCATTTTAGTGGTCTGGAAAACAATGCAGGCACGGACAGAGGAGTCTGGGCAGATCGCAGGTCTCTTTGGGCGCAGGCACACACCTGTTCCCACTTCCCTCAGAGCAGCTTGGGGTTTTAGCTGTCAGCCTATTGCACTTCTCTCTAACTGTCTTTTGAAGAAAGGGGTTGTTTCTTTCAAAATTGAGCAAATAATATATTGCTCCTGAATTGCTGCCCAAGCGCTCATCACAAGGAGTCATCCTTGTCCCAGAGCCAAGATGCCCTGGTCTGGCCTGGAGCATTGCCAGGGTTTCCAAGCTGG
>CM027392.1:57662723-57771551 GCA_015711505.1 Sylvilagus bachmani | reverse complement strand
CTCTCATCTGCTCCTGCTGTGGGATCTCTCCCTCTCTCTCCCTCTCATCTGCTCCTGCTGTGGGATCTCTCCCTCTCTCATCTGCTCCTGCTGTGGGATCTCTCCCTCTCTCTCCCTCTCATCTGCTCCTGCTGTGGGATCTCTCCCTCTCTTATCTGCTCCTGCCATGTCTACCATGGGCCCTAACAAGAGGCAGAACCAAGAGGACTGCCTGATCTTGGACTCAGCCTCCAAAACTGTGAGCTAATTTAATCCCTTTTCTTTACACCATACAAAGCCTCAGATATTTTGTTATAATGGTGGAAAACCGACTGAACCAAGCTCAGTCGATACTGACTGAATTGAGAGATACACGGTTAGAAAGACATGAACGCTAAGATTATAATTTGATGGAAAGCACGAAAGATAAAGTCTGCAGCCTTACTCAGGGAGAGCTGTGCAAACTCGTCACAGAAACCTGCTCAAGGACGCGGTGCCTCCCCTGAGAAAAGCAGAAAGAAGACAGATCCTCTACTGAGAAGAGCCATGACTCCTAATCCCCAGAAAGAACAGACACACAGATCCAAGTAAGGCATAGACACCAAGGCAGTGACTTTAAAGAAAGGCCGGGTGGGGGTGAGGAGTGTGCGGAAATGGGTCAGGTGAACGTATAACCTGTGGTCGGAAGGGAGAAACCAGGGCTGGTTTTTGAGCCTTCTACAGCTGCCATGCACATTAATTTTTTAAAGTTTATGCATTTATTATTACTTATTTAGAAGGCAGAAAATACACAGAGAGAGAGAGAGAGAGAGAGAGAGAGAGAGGTGGACCATCCACTGTATCACTCCCCAGTTACCCACAACAGTCGGGGAAGGGCCAGGCTGAACCCAAGAGCTAGGAATTCGATCTGAGTCTCCCACATAGGTGGCAAGGACTCACATACTTGAGCCATCACCTACTGCCTCCCAGAATGCACACTGGCAGGAAGCTGGATCAGAAGCAAAGGTGGGACCCGAGCAAGAGACTCGTGTATGGGATGCAGGCATCCCACAGAGTGGCTCACTTCCCTGCTCCACAACGCCTGCCCTGCCACACCACATTCTGTGTAGGTTCTCTCTGTGCCACCTGTCAGTGTCCTCCTTAACAGCTAAGAATTTATGCTGAATGACCCAGCTGACAAACCCTTTTTAAAACCCCACTACAAAGTGTACAAGAGGTCAACACAGCCATCTTGCAAACTGGGAAATGCATCCTGCAGATCAGAGACTCCCGGCAACAACCCGAGGAGCAGGCTCCCCAGGTCACATAACCAACGCATCCGTCCTTCCACTGAGAGCTGCATGAGTTCCCACGCTCTTGCAGGAGCTGGTATTCTCAAGGAGAGTATCAAGAAACACACACGGCACCCACCTCAAAGGCTCGGTCTGCTTAGGGAAATCAGAGAAGCCAACCCAGCAGCAGGACATGTCAGCTGAGAGCCTCAAAGGCAAAACTGCCATTGTTGGTGGAAATGACAGGGCAGCGAGCAAACTGGAAGACGGTTAAGCAAGGCAGGAAGATGGGGAAGGTGGAAAAGACAGAAGGGCTGGTGTGGGCATTGAGCCGAGGGGTTAGCATGACTGCCTCCCATGTCAGAGGGCCTGGGTGCAGTGGCCAGGCCTGGTTCCTGATCTGCCCAGGTCTGCGTGAGCAGCAAGCAGGAGCCCGGAGCCTGACGGTCAGCAGATAAGGCTCTGGCAACTGGGTCACTGCCACCCATGTGGGAGACCCGGCTTTGGTTCCTGGCTTCTGGCTTTGCCGCCCCCTTCCATCCCCCATCCCTCCCCCTCTCCACCACTGTTTGTAATGTGAGATATGAACAAGTAGCTTAGAGTTTTTTCTGTCTATATAGCTCTCTGCTTGTCAAATAGTGAAAACCTTAAGAGGGGAGGGCAAGGTAAACAAGAGGATGAAGGGTTGAGACAGATGTCAAAGTCACTGTACATTCTAAATGCTGGGCGGCCATCGTGAAGAAGGGCAAGAGCAGACTAGCCTTGGGAGGCCGAGAGCGCACACACTGGGACTGCTCCTATACACACGGGGACGTGGGGTAAGGTGACCAACACTCTGTGTCCATGGCCCCTGCACCACAGGGCAGGATCAATGTGGATCTACTGAACACATGACAATCCCTTCACACCCATCAGGCACAGGAAGAGGTAATTCTCTGGCTTCCACCCCCAGCACCCATCCTTACCCAGCTGTGAGCTCACTCACTACATCACAGGGACCTAGGGCAGTGTGGCTTCAAATCCACACACGGTATACACATGGGTAAGTGACTTGGCATGGCTGCATCTCAGTGTCCTCAGGACTGTAGTGCGGATGAAATGACCGGAAGCACACAAAACTGGATAAATGTGGTTCTTGGAGTCATGAAGATGGAACTCACAAGTACCAGTATTTAGAATATGCAAGAATTCTTGGAAATCAATTGTGAAATATTTTTTAACTGAAAGGAAAAAAAACGAACAAAGTATATTCAATGACAATTTCCAAAAGAGAAAATAGACATGGTCAATTAATAGGATCCTATGAAGAATGTTCCCTCTCAGTAAAACCCAGGAAAATGAGAATCAAGGGAGGGAGTGTTTCCTATGTGCGGCATGAAGAAGATGCACGATGACAGCAAGCCTGGGCAGAGGAGGGAGGCCAGCGCAGTGCTCACGCGTGCTGAGACGCAGATGGGACGATGGCCGTGGATGCTGGCACACAGGAGGTCGTGGCAAGAGGACCAGGAGGCAGGGAAATCCTTGCGACTTCTCTTTTTGCCTTCAGTCTTGCTTGGGAGGAGGCATTCAGGTGAACTCTGCAGTCAGCCCCTCAGACCTGCCCTCCGTGGGGGTCAGAGCCCCGAGAAGAAGGCCCTGCCATCTCCCTCAGGATGCTCGGGGTCTTGTGGGGAAGGTGGGCTCCACGGTGTGCAGACAGCAGGGGCACAGACACCCCTGGGTCCGGGATGCGGGCCCCTGGCTCTGTCACTTCTCGGCTGGCTGCACACTCAGAAGAGAAAGGACAGGGTACTATTTACACGCCTCGACTGACAACCTAAAATCCTCTCTGTTTCTAACACAGGAAAGGTAGGAACAGCTGTCTATAAATAAGTGAACGGAGACACAGCCTGCTAATCAGGTGGAACAGCAGACAGCAGTGAAGAGTGATGAGTGAGTCTACGGGCTCACAGCTGAGCCTCACACACAAACAGAAACAGGTAAATGACAAAGAACACATGTGGATGTGGCGCGGTGCTATTTGCATAAACACCATCTTTTTTTTTTTTTTTTTTTTTTTACAGGCAGAGTGGACAGTGAGAGAGAGAAACAGAGAGCAAGGTCTTCTTTTGCCATTGGTTCACCCTCCAATGGCTGCTGCGGCCGGCGCGCTGCGGCTGGCGCACCGCGCTGATCCGAAGGCAGGACCTCCTGGTCCTGACCTCCTGGTCTCCTATGGGGTGCAGGGCCCAAGCACTTGGGCCATCCTCCGCTGCACTCCTGGGCCACAGCAGAGAGCTGGCCTGGAAGAGGGGCAACCGGGACAGAATCTGCGCCCCGACCAGGACTAGAACCCAGTGTGCTGGTGCCGCAAGGCAGAGGATTAGCCTAGTGAGCCACAGCACTGGCCCATAAATGCCATCCTCAAGGATTTCTGTAGCAATGGACCTCCTGCAGACACAGGCTCAGGAGGCCAACGAGGAAGCGCGCCGAGGGCTAGGGACTAACCTCATGCAATGGCAACTTCCGAGGAGGAAGGAGGCCCAGTAGGAAGGGAGGGCAGTGCTGTGTGCACCCTTTCATCTGGGTAAGTTAGAGAATCAGTGCCCCGCGTGACAGGATCATAGCACCAAGGGGCCCTACGCTGTGTCCCCATTCCATTCCATCACATTTGATGAGTTTTAAACACTTACATACTGTAAATACCCATTTTGACGCAGAACTCACTCCACAGCAAAGGCCACTCAGTAGCAGCATAAAATATGCCACCTCCAATACCACTCATTGCCCTGATGTGTAAGTGTCAGATCGAGGGTCCCCAGTCACAGTTTCTGTGCAGGGCACACTGGAAGCATGAAGAACACTATCTCCACTTAACACTCCCTGGAGGGTCGGTCAGCACCCACCACAGAGGACCAGACACCAGTGTGCTCTGAGATCTAGAGAGCCGGGCAGGGGTTGGGAGGAAGGCCACAGGCACTGTCAGGTGGGGTCACGGGTACCATGCATCCCTCTTGGGTACAGAACACAGCAGTGGGCCCTGGGGGGTTTGGCACAGAGAGGAGAGACCCTGAGATCAGGGGCTGTGATGAGAGCCACACTGGGTCCCATCACGGGGCCCAGGCAAGAAACAGGCATGCCAGCATCGTGAGGCTACTGTGATCCCTCCCAGCTCTGCACAGGAGTCATGCTCGGAACAGAGTAAGGAGGGAGATGCATCTGGGGAGAACTCCTAAGATGCCAAGCTGTCGCCCAAATGTGACCAGAAGCTCGCAATCCCCAAAGACTGGGGCGCCCCAAAGAGGCTGAGGACCTGGCATTGAAACGAGTTTTCAGCCATCACAGGCCGTGGGCAGACACAGAGCTAGAGGAGCGTCTTTAACTAAAAACACACTGCCTCCAAGTCTGCACATCGGCGTCTCCTGGCCTACCTCGCTCTACCTGTGTTCTGATTAGAGCTCAGATGCAGAAGGAGGTGTCAGAGGCACACGTGACCTCCCTGGCCTTGTCACCAGGTGGCGAAAGAGTCCTTCCTAGCTGCTCACTGCAGCACACTTTGTGGAGGGAAGGGCAGCCTGTGGAGTCGCAGCCTCACCTTCACATAAGTCCCCTGAGCTTCTGACCTGGAACCTGGCACTCCAGGCTGGGGAAATGCAGAGCCACGCCTCCTCACTCTCCTGTCCTGAATGCCACAGGCGTGGTGAGCTGCCAGGCCAGGGCATCCGCTGAGCCCAGGCCACTCGCACCACTGCCCAGAGAAGTGCTTCCTCAATGCGTGTCAGGCCCTGGACCGAGGGCCCTGTCCGCCCCTGATTACCCACTGAAACCGGGAAGGTGACGTGTGCAGGGCGCCCCCTTCCTGCAACAGTCACCGGGCACGACTGCCCTCCTACCTTCTTAATGGAACCTGCCTCATGGCAGCGCCCAAGTCAGCGCCAGCCCCGCGCTCCCGCAGACGGGACCAGCAGTAGCCCTGGCAGCCACTGCAGAACTCAGTCCGCCAGAGGCCCCAGGGACGGGCAGGTGCCTGCCCCATCTGATGTCCCTTTCTCCGTCGGGGTCTGCACAGGCCCCACGCTCCTTCCTGTGCGACAAGGCGGCACCAAGGTGAGCCGACACTGATCCAGCGTGGGCAGCCGCAGAGTGAGCGACACAGAGCCCTGGCCACCTCGCCCTTCTGCAAAGAACATTCTTTGCGGTTCTCATTGGCTCTCTGCTCTCTGTCAGAGCAGGAATTTGTGTGCAAAGGGACTTCATTCAGAACTGTCCCAGACGCCGTCAGCTTCCCGGTGTCAGGAAGAAAGCAGCCCAAGGGACCACAGGGAAGAGCAGACATGAAGGACAACACAGGCATCGCCGCGATGCCCGAGCCAGCCCTGGCCACTCCCAGCTAATTCCGGGTCGTCTGAGGTGAGTGCCGGCCCTGTGTGCACATACCGATTTGGTGCAAAGAGCTGGACAGGAGGGTGGCTGTGAGGCCGGGCCTGGGAACAGACACACCCCCACCACCTGCACATTCCAGCCAACTGCAACAGAGCGTTCAGGAGGCAGAAGCAGGAGGAGCTGGGGCCAGGGGTGCAGGAGGCCAGACCGAGGGCCCCTCCCTGGGCATAGGGGGGCTCTGGCCTCCCACCTGGGGAATGGAGACGATGAGGAACTGCTTTGAAGGGTAACCTGCACACCCACACATTCCTAAAGCAAGGCCTGGCAGAAGAGATGTGACCTCATGGGGCACCACCTGCCGCGGTCCAGCTGGGGAGAGAGAAGGCCTCTGACAAGTTTCATCAAAAGTGGAAACTTTTCTTAAAACAGCTCGAAGATCAGTGCCCTTTTGTTTTTGAATTAAAGGATTGCAGTTGAGAAATCCTGGGAGAAAGAGGAGGGCTTAGTTTCACTGAACTCGGTGTGAATGATGGAAGTCAGACGCCCGCCCACCAAAGAACAGGCTCCTAAAGGCATGTCCCTGGGGGATAGAACTCACATTCGCTGTGTGAGAGGCCCCGTGAGAACAGTGGGCTGGGCACAGCGACGGGGGAGGGTCTGGGCAAGCGGGCAAACGTGGCGGCCCCGGGCCCTGCACACAGGTGCAGCACTCCCTCTGGGCAGTGAGGTTGTTCCTGACCCAGGGTGCGCCCCTCTGCCCAGGGCTGTCCTGGCTCCCACAGCAGGGCTCACCCCAGCTACAGAATGCCACACACACGCCTGTCTGGAGCCCCTCTGATGTCAGACTCACGGTGCCATTCACGTCCCTTCTGCGTTACCACCCAGCATGTGCCGGGCCACCGTGGGTCGCACAGCTGGCGTCTGGAGCCCCTTCGAAGTGTTCTGAGAGCCCAGCACGTGGTGGCATCTGCTTGCAGCTGAGGATGGCTCCTTCCGTGGGGCTCAGGGCCCATCATCCGGCACTCACACCTGCGGCTGCAAGGAAGCTGACGGCTGACCCCCAGCCACGTCTGTCATCCCTGCTCTCACCCAGAAGCAGCCAGGCTTGCTTTCTTGGCCCCTGCGTGCAGAAGGCAGCGTCTTGTCAGAACCCCTCTTCCTTCTCAACCAACCACCCTTACACCTCTGCAGGTGCGGCCCAGCCACAGCACAGCGACTGGGAGCGAAGGCGCCGAGAGCACTCCCGCCTGGTGACGAGGGGACGTCAGCAGCCTCCCGACAGCTAAGGGCATCTGAGCACCCCGGGGCAGCCTTTGCACTGGCCTGCCTCCTGCGCCCCCGGAGTGCCGGTGTCAGCAGACAGCAGGCACAGCCCCTGACGCACCAAAGAACTGCTAAGTAACGTGCGATCTTCCCTACACTAATGTGATAGCATTGCTTCAAGCTTCCTCACACACATACTGAGATACCTTTTTACAAAGCACCAGAATTTGAAAGTAAATTATAAATAAAAAACTTTCTTCTGGGGCCGGCATTGTGGTAAAGGTGCCACCTGCGACGCCAGCATCCCATATGGGCACAGGTTCCAGGGCCAGCTTCCTGCTAATGGCCTGAGAAAAACAGAAGACGGCCTGCATGCTTGGGTCCCTGCCACCCCTGCGGGAGACCTGGGTGAAGCTCCTGGCTCCTGGCTTTAGCCTGGCTCAGCATGCGCAATTGTGGCCATCTGGGAAGTGAACCAGCGGATGGATTTCTCTCCCTCTCTCTCTCTGTTGTGTGTGTGGGTGGTTGTCTGTCTGTGTGTCTGTCTCTCCTCTCTAATTCTGCCTTTCAAATAAATCTTGAAAAAAGAAACTGGTTTTCAAGCTGCACGGGAGATTATATAAACAAGCACTGTGCGGCGACACAAGGACAGCAAAGGTCCCGTGGGCGTGGCTGGAGGCGCTCCTCAGGCCGCAGTGCCCAGAGCCCAGGCAGGTCCAGCGCCTTCCGAGCAGCTTGCTTCTCCCTTCAGTCAGCAGGAAAACTGGAGCACAGTGGCCCTGGGGTGGGCAGCCCTGGACAGCAGCAGGGACCTGCGCCAGACCTCGGCTGAATGCTGAGCTGGTACCTTTTCCCCAAGATAGTCAGACGTTTTATTTAAGGGCCTTTCTGTTTAGTACACAGCTGCCCACTCACTGCAGGACAAACCAATGCCCACAAGGCACAGGTGCACCCCTGCCTCCCCAGTGACTCCTCGCCAACCCCCAGGGACACACAGCACAAGGTCTGCAGCCAGGTTTCCACCTCACACTCCCAGGGTGGTGCTGTGGGCAGTACTGCCCCGATGCCATCACATCCTCCGGTTGTGCTGGGTAACCCCCGCCCCATGCTGTGCTGGGTAGTACCTCTCTGCTCTCCTCCAGTGCTGCTTGCTCCTGTCACAGGAAGCTCCCTCCAGCACAGCTGGTGCTGTGCCCCATGCAGCAGCCTCTCTCTGTGACCATCCTTTGGCCCTGGCTGCTCTGCGTCTCGCAGCCGTGTGGCTTGGGTGGACACATTCCCATTTCTCGTTCCGTAGGGTCACTGGGTTCCTGGGTGTGTGCCCGCATACACTGTCCCTTTGCCAGGCAGGCTCTCTGGACGGTAATGAGGTCGATCTGGGTTGGATTCCTGCTACCTGGGATGCTGGACCTGCCCCATGTCCCAGCCTGGCCCCAGCAGCATCACAGGTCCCAGCCCCTGGGAGCCACAGGTGCTCCCCGACAGTGGCCTCCTCAGGTGGGCTCTGCTGTCCGGGTTTTCGTGGCCGCCTGCAGAACTCACTGCTCTTAGTCCTTCACCGTTTTGGCGGTGCTGTCAAAGAGAGCTGTTCTACATGATATTCAATGTTTCATCGATTCTGCAAATGTGGGTTTTCAGGCCAGTTTCCGTATCTCCAGCAAAGGAATGGTCTGCTCCCACGTACAGCAACATCACTTCTGTGACGGGAAGAACAGAACACAGCATTTCCACGCCCCATCCCTGTGCTTTCCCACAGGCCCAGGGCCAGCGGCCAATCCTAACACCTTTCCTCTCCGCAGCTTCAAGGCTGCGTGTCCTGGCGGTACCCCAGTGCTCGACAGAAATAGAACGGCAGTGAGAGCCGGCTGCCAGGACCTCGGCCCTGGAGCAGGATTGCAACCACGGGGAAGCGGACGGCACGCGTCGGCCAGGGTGCAGACCACGCGCTTCGCTCCAGCCCACAGCGGTGACGTCTTGGACGATCGCTGCTCCTTGCCCTAAGGCATCTGCCCAGGACTCCCGTGTCACTCAGAAATGAGTCCCAGTCAGAGAGTCTGTTATTAATCAAAAGCAAGCGAGTGGCTCCCGACTGCACACCTCCTCAGAGCCCCCGCCATCTGTCGGGCGACCCATTGGGTCCGTGGGATGGCGCCCACCGTCTGGCAAACAGCATTCAAGGTACTGAGAACAAACAAAGGCAAGAATGAGTTTTCTGCTGGAACGTTCTAGATTTGGAGATAGCATCTGAGTAACAAGAGCTTTGCAGGAAAACTCAGCCTGTAAGCCACCCCGTGACGGCCAGAGCGCCTGTAGTCTGTCCTGCTGCAGGTCTTGCCAGGCACGGTGTGCAGGGTGCACCACCTCCTGCCAGGGCACTGGTGGCAGCACTTAACGTCCACGCTCAGTGTCTGCAACGTCCACAGCAGCTCCAGGAGCAGGCTCTGCTTTCTGTTCCAGCTGCTCTCGGGGCACCTCACCATCCCCTCCTGCCTGAGAGACGTGCAGGGTACCACCTGCTTATACCACCGCCAACAGGGAGGGGGCAGGGGTGAGAGTGTGGCTGGGGTCCCCAAGCTGGCTCTGGACACCACTGGCCTGGGTTTTCCAAGGTGACACTGCATCACATTTTGGTCTACAGGCCCATGGTCAGTCACAGGCCCACCGGGTGCAGGTTGGTTGCCCTGGGAGCAGGTGCCCCCAAAGGGCCGCCCTGCTCAGCTCCAGCACGGCTGCCACCCAGGATGCATCCCACAGTCACAGACATCAGCATGCTGGGTATTTATAGAAATCTCTCACTTGTTAAATGGTCACACTGGTCAAATAAATGCCTTGTACACTGACAGCTGGGCAGAACTCCGCCTTGGGCTGGATCTGGCTGCCCCATGGGGGTCAGGCCATCACTGCATCCTGTCCACCTGGCCATGGCCATGCTCCAGCCCCCTGACCACTGCTACATTCCTGCCTAGCCCTTGATCATGACCACCCCCGACCATCACCCTGGCCCTGCCCCTGATCCGCACTGTGGGCCTGCCCAAATCCAGAGAACTGGTGTTGTGTCTACTTCACCAAGATCCTCTTTTGTGGCCACTGGAATCTTCCTCTGTGTTCTCTGCCCATCATAATACTCCCATGTCCACTACAATCTTCCCCAGTGTCCACTGTCCACTAGAACTCTCCACTGCATCCACTGCTCTCTGGGCCCCTACTCTGTATCCACTACCCACTGGGACCCTCCCCTGCACCCAATATCTACCTAAATCCCCCCATGTCCTCTCCATGTGTGCATTCCACCAGAACTGTCCCCTGGGTCCATTCCAGCAGAATCCTCCCTCCCCTCTGGCCACTCATTAGAACTCTCCCCTTCATCCACCATCTACAGAAATTCTCCCGTGGCCACTGCCAGTGGAAGCATCCTGTGTCCTCTGTACACCCGGGTACCCTCCCTGAGTCTGCTCTGCCAGAATCCTCGCCCATGTCCACTGTCCACCGGAACACACACCCATGACTGCTGTCCAGCGTCCACCAATCCTTCAGTGTCCAGCTGGAATCTTTCTGATTGCCTTCAAGAACAGCTGGGTCCGCTGTTTTTATTCTCACTGCAACTCAGTGCTTCATGCTTTGCAGAACACAGACATGAACTGTGACCTGGATGACCATTTATGGGACACACATGTGCACCATGCTGCCCACGCCTGAGTAAATTATCCTTTCTGCAGACGACTGAAATTCTCTCCACCACACCCAAAATGCCAGCCCTGCTGTCCCAGGGCTGGGAGAGCTCAACCACAGTCAGTCCCACCAGGACCCCAATCCTGGTGCACCCCTTTACTAGCCCTGGGCCATTAAGTCTCTGCACTCTTTTGCACTTTAGATTTCCTTACTTTAGGATAAAGACTATAGCACCAACTCATCAGTCTACTGCAGACATCACCAAGAGAAAGGTAATATAGGAAAATATAGGCAATACATATATGCATCGGCTCCCTTCTAGCTGTGAGAAAATGCTAAATGTCAGAATGCTGAGTCCAGCACTCTTACACATCAAATACTGGGGGCCAGGGGCACGTACGTGAGCAACAGTTAGACGTGTGAGGCTCCCACCGAGGCAGACACATCTGAAAGTCTGCATGCATTCCCCTCCCACTTCTCAAATTATTACTGTTTAGATGACTTCCGACAAAGGCAGGGCCTGAGAAGCCCAGGTTTGTGAAATCATACTCAGAAGCAAAACAAAGCCAGAGGCAGCCCCGGTACAGGCCGTGGACTGAGTAACAGGAAGCGTCATGGACTCGACACAGATGAACCCACTTCCCTGGAGAGCACAGGCGCCCACAGCCCTGCCTCCTGCTGGAACAGCAGCCACAGCACGGAACCCTCTGAGACGGAAAGGATCTAAGATCCCGTCTGTCTCTTCACCAGCGCCTTCCCTCCTTGCAGTAGAGACCTGCTTAGATGGAGGTCTGGGCTCCAAAGGCCTCGTCAGAGTCTTCTTCCATTGACGAAAGTCTAGAAATGAGATTTTGTGCCGAGGTAACCGGCAGTCAGACACGGAGGTGGGGCAGGCGGGCTGGTCTAACCCAGCGGGCCCATCACCTCCCTCCTTCGGTTGTTCTTAGGCACTGAAGGACAGCATAGCAAACAGCACTCATCAATAATTCATTTCTTCTTTCTCTGAAAGAAATACACTTTTGCCAGCTCCTGATGGCGTGACAAGCAGTGCTGATGCACGGAGCTGACCCCATCCCAAGCCAAAGCGACCGGAGCTCTGGCTGCCCTGTATCAAGTTATTTCACAGAGCGGTGTGCAGTCCGCTGGGGTCCACAGACAGCAAAACCAGTCTGCAAATCCTCCACAAGCCCCCTTCCCACCACGGGGGACCAGGATTCCAGGGATGGGAGCGTAACTTGTTAATGAATTTCAAACTCGATTTGTTTCTGAACTGGATAGTGGTCACCTGGAGTGAATTTAAACTGCTCAGCAGCCCCCTGGTCACCTTTCATTACCTATGACACAAAGACTCAAGGAAGACAAGAACTAGAGGGCGTCCAGAATGGAGCACAGGGCACAGAATGGTCAAGGTAGGCCCCCTAGGGGTGTGCACCTGGAATTTACCTCAATACCACTCAGTGCCTTCGCGGAACACACATTCTTCCAGTCAAACTTTTGATGTACCTCCCCTCCCCCCCGCCAGAGCACTGCTCCCATCTCCCTGGGCCCCATTCTCCAAGGTCACTCTGGCCCTGACACCCTGAGTTATAGCCTGAACTCGGGGACTCCCCAAATTCACACATCCGAGCGCTAACTCCCAATACCTCAGAATGGGACTGCATTTGCGGCCGGGTCTTTGAAAGGGGATTAGGTTAGAATGCAGTCACTAGGGATCCCAATCCAGCAGGATGTCTATCTTTAGCAGCCAAGGACATCTGGACACAGATGTGTGCAGAGCCCTGACCACATGCAGGCCCAGGGCGAGGGCAGCATGGACCAGCTGAGGGGAGGAGCCTCAGCTGGAACCCCCACCGCAGAGACATCATGCCCTTGGGCTCCCAACCCCCAGGCCTGTGAGACAATCCACGGCCACTGCATGAGCCACGAGGTCTGTGGCGTGTGTCACGGCAGCCTCAGCCAACGTGTACCCTAGGAAGCGGCAAACAGACGAAATCACCACCCTTTAGTTCAAAAGACGGGAACCACAGGCCAGCTTCCGCATCCAGTTAGATGCAGGCTAGGAGCGGGAGGACAAGACACTTGGTATAATTTAAGAGTCGGCAGAGTAAATTCTACTGCTAACTGCATTTGTATTTGGATGTGCAAATTAAGTTACAACCATCCCTGCAGGAATGAGGCTATTACTGTCGTTATCAGTAACAGCTTAGTGACATTTTGTTGCATCAGCGAGGCCTTCTACCAAGCCCTGCTGGAGACCAGCGAGGCGGTGAGGACTGAGAGTCTTGCTGGGGTGAGGGAGAGATGGGTTGGGAGCAGAGAACTGGGCAGAGAAGGTGGCAGAAAAATCTGTGCCCAGGCGAGGGAGCCTGCAGAAGCCGCTCTCCCAGAGCCAGGAGCACCGCGCAGCCCCGTCTCAGGCAGGCTTTGGGCTTTATCTTCTGCTCCATCAGACACCCACAGGAGGACCCAGCCAACGTCCGTAGTAATTTCCTCTCTCGACAGAGAACAGGCTAGGGAAGAGCTGTGTGTCTCCAGGGATGGAGGCGCAGACACAATCTCACTGTCGCCTGCTCCCTTGGTAAGGTACACACTGTTCCAAGCGTGACCCTGTTGCATTACAATCTCCATCTGAATCCAGACACAAAAGGCTTTCCTGTTTCATTTTCTCTGCTGTGTGCTATGCAAACTGCGGACTGCAGTTTTCCTCTCTGAAATCCAGGGCTCCCAGAGCAGACCTGCGAATGACTGCTGTGCCTTGCTTCTGCGCCACCACCAATCTCCATTCCTGCACCCCAGAACCCCAAGCACTCACAGCTCATCCTATACCCTTCTACATTCATCCTTTCAACACCCCCCCCCCCCCCACACACACACACAGAGCGCTGTGCCATCTGCACATCACAGGAACCCAAGACTGACACTGCAGGACCTAGCTCAGAAAAATGCCTACAGCTTTCTGGATAGCCACAGAAATGAGCAAACATAAAATGCGGTTCACAGCTGACGGCAGCACGCGTGCAGCCTAGCATCAGGTAATGCCCGTGTGGAAGCCAGGAACGGGATGCCATTTGAAGATGGGAGGGTCACTCCATCATTTTACTGATATTTTAATTCTTCCCAAGATGTCCCTCTTTCTGCTCCTCCTTCTGTTGGAACCTGCTCATCGTGGGTTTGAAGACACATCCTATGTACTGACCACCAATTTCTGCAAGCAATTTCTGCACACGCTCTCTCCCCCACAGGCTTGCAGGACTTAAGGTGAGGTGCTAAACCCAGACGTGTGAACTCCTCCCTGTCCTTGCGATCCCAGGTGGATGAAGGCCGGGCCGGGAAGTGGGCAGTTCTGACACGACAGTGGACCTAGGAGCCTTGCAGCAACTCCTGTCACTCGCAGAAACCCAACTGCTGATCTCTGACCCAGCAAAAGTTCAATTATTTCACAATCCCAAACCACTAAGGAAACACTTTTGGGGCCTATCCCTATGACCCAGTCCCCCGCTCTGGGCACCCCAGCTGCATGTCCTGTGCACCTTCCTAGAGAGGCATCCTGGGACTTCCCAGTAGATGAAACACTCCGAAGGCAGGGTTCCATCCCCCTGTGCCCGCCTGTTCCATGTGGGATTCCCACAGAGGTTCTTTCTCCTCAGGGCTGCTGGCAAAGACTGTCCAGTGAAACAGTATGTCCCTGGAGGCCCCCCTGCCTATGAGACTAAGAAACTGCATCCCTGGAGCGCCCCCTGCCTGTGAGACTAAGAAACTGCATCCCTGGAGCGCCCCCTGCCTGTGAGACTAAGAAACTGCATCCCTGGAGCGCCCCCTGCCTGTGAGACTAAGAAACTGCATCCCTGGAGCGCCCCCTGCCTGCGAGACTAAGAAACTGCATCCCTGGAGCGCCCCCTGCCTGTGAGACTGAACAACAATGCATGCCTGGAGCGCCCCCTGCCTGTGAGACTGAACAACAATGTGTCTGGAGCACCTCCTTCCTGTGAACCTAAGAAACAACGTGTTCCTGGAGGGCCCCTGCATGAGGCAATGAAAGGACGCATGCCTGAAGCCCCTGCCCCAGGAGACAATGAAACAGTGCGTGCCTGCCTGCATCGCCCCCTGCCTGTGAGACAAAACAATGCATTCTTGGGGTGTCCCCTGCCTCAGAAGACAATGAAACAATGGGTGCCTGGAGCGCCCCCTGCCTGTGAGATAGTGAAACAACTCGTGCCCCCCTCCTTCCTGTCCCAGGACACAAGTGCTCTGGACAGCTGCTCTTTCCCTACAGAAGCCCAGAGGGACCTGTGCTCTGCCCCAGTTATGTAACTGGTCCACGGTACAGCCAGGAATGGACACCCAGGTTTCCTGACTCAAATCCCCAGCTCTCCCCACACTGTGCACATAATCTACATATCTTTCCCTCCTGGGCTCACACATGTGGCACCCTGGGCTCTGCACCTCGCTGGGGTACATCTCAGAGCACCCTTATGACCTGGGCCCTGGCATGGGTTGGGGGCTGCAGGCTCCAGGACGCCCTCTGTAGGACAGAGTCCAGGCAAGCCACATGTCAGCTGGCTGTGAGCACCCACAAGCGGTCCCTAAACAGCTGAGCAGGGGTTTTCTCCCCACTGCCACGCTCGCCTGCTGGACGGCTCTGCCCTGCACACCTGCGCCCCACCGGGCCTGGGCTCCGGTTCACGAGGTCAGGGCTGAAAGCAGGAGGTGGGGAGTGGAGCTCCGTGCTCCGACTCATGCATCTGCTTCCCAGGAACCGCCAGGCCTTCAGCACGCGGTGTAACTGCTTCGTGTGCCACGTACTATTCTGCGTAATGGAGACGGCTGACCCACCTCCCTCTGGCACGGTGCGAGCTGTTACTAGAGGCACGCACGTGCCAAGCACAGCCTGGAGCCCGCCCGCCCGTAGCTGCTGCTGCTGCCGCTCTGAGCCGATTCTCCACCGTCAACCCGACTGCTCGGCTGGGCCGCCCACCGTGTTGGCACCCACGGAGCAGAGGTTTTTCCTCCCGGCTTTCAGAACCGTCGCAGGATGCCCTGAACGCACAACACAGGCGCAAGGCTTACTGGTAGGGCCGGTCGGTCTCCCCTTCCTCACCAACGGCAAGGTGAACGGCCGCGTTTGCACACCGCAGGCGGCACTCACCGGCAGCACCTCCGAAGAGCGATGAATTAACGGCCCAAGTGCAGCCAACGGCCCGGTGCCGCGCTCAGGAAAACCGGGAGCAGCGGGCCCCCAAGGAGCCGAGGGTCCCCGCACGCGGAGGGCGAGGGCGCCCTAGACGGCCGGGAGCACGGCGCCCCCTACCCCGAGAACCCTTGGACCCCGGGCGGCTCCACCCCTTCCCGGAAGCGGGGTACGCGCGGCAGGCGCCGGCCTCTTACCACGAACTCGGCCAAAGTCTGGTAGGTCTTGCCCCGGAACTCGCAGTAGCTCTTCCTCTCCTTGCACTGCGGGCAGCACTGACTCGTGTCGACGTGGATGCAGCGCGGGTGCAGCCGCGGGCACTCTGGCTGCGCGCACAGCGGCCCCTCCTCGGTGCAGAGGCACGGGCAGGCCGACGGGCCCGGCGCGAACTTCTCTCCGATGGCGTACACGAAGCCGCTCTCGTCCACGCATCCCTTGCCGCGGTAGTCCGGGTACGCGTACTCCTCGGGAGGCTCCGGCGTGGGCGCCAGGTCTGGGCTGGTGGCGTCCTGGGCGGCCGCGGCCAAGGGCTCCCCCTGCGGGGTGTCCCCGCGGGGCCGCACCTGCAGGTCCCCGGCCTTGGCGCCCCCGCCCTGGGCGGCCCAGGCCTGCTTCTGCCTGCTCCACGCCTCCCGGCCCGAGAGCCCGCGGCCGCTCTTGCTCCGCCAGTCCCGGCCGCTGCTGCCTTCGTCCCTCGCGGCGCGCCCGAGCTCGCTCACCCGCCCCGGGCCGTCCCGAGACGCGTGCTCGCGCTTCTCCGGGCCCGGCTGCTCCGGCGCCCGGGCCAGCTTCTCCAGCGGGATGCTCGGGCTACACAGAACCACCATCAGGCAGCAGGTGACCAGCAGGGAGCTGGAGAGAGCGCCAACTGCCATCGCAGTGGAGCTGGGCATCCCCTACCACGTCCCGGCGGGCGGGCGGGGAGCGCGGCCGAGGGGAGAGTCGCATTCACAGCCCGCGGGCGCGCCGCCGCCAGCCGGGAGCCGCCGTCCCTGCGGAGAGAACAGCAGCACAACTGAGCCCCGGGCCCGCGCGCCCCGGCCCGCCGCGGCCCCCTCCCGGCCCGGCGCCGCCGGGCTCCCGCACCGCTGGGCTCCGGGGGCGGAGGCGGGGGCGGCCCGCCCGGAGTCGGCGCGCAGTCGGGGGCCTCGGCCATCCCGGATTTGGAGGAATGCGCCGGGAGCGACGTCCAGGGAGAAGCCTGGGCGGCGGAGCGTGCCCTCGGAGTGGCGGCTGGCGCTGGGGAGGGCCGGGCGCGGAGGGCGGGCCCGCGCCCCCGCCGAGCCCGCCCGGGAGCCACCCTGTGCGGGCACCCCCGCCCCGGTCCCGGCCGCCTTTCCCAGGGGTTAGCCAGTGCAGGGTTCCGCAGCGGAGTTGGAGACGGACGGACGTGCAGGGAGAGCGAAGTTCGCGCCTACCCTGGCGGTTTGTGCAGGCAAAGGGAGGGGACCCCGAGACTCCCGTCGTGGGCACAACTTCGCTAACGCCTTGGTCCCGGGAGCACACGCCCCTTCCCCACTCCCCACGCCCGCGGCCCCTCCGCGGCAGTCGGAGTCTGGGATTCCCCAGGCTTCGGCTTCTCCGCCCCCTGCGCCCCTGGGTGGCCCCCGGTGGCGGACGCAGCGCTCAGTCCGGCCTCAGCAGGGCTTCTACCGAGGAGGGGTCGTGGCGCTGGAGCACCGAGGGGTGCGCGCGGAGAGGCCCGGACTCGAGGAAGCGGGCGGGCGGCGGGCCCCAGATCCCTGCCAGCCTTTCTGGATCCCAAAGTTTTTGCCGCCCAAAGGGGCCGAGAGGACCTCAGGCACCGCGAGGCGCGGGCCACCCAGCCTGTCCCCGCCTCGAGGCCCAACACCGCCCTCCTGCTGCGCCCTCCCCTGCAGCCCCTCCATTTGGACTCGGGTCCTGTCCTCCCTCTGCTCGCTGGCCGCAGCCCGGCAGACCTTAAACTTGGGCCGGGGAACGGGGGTCCCCTCGCGAGCAGCTGGGCGGCGCACCCTCTCCATGCACCCTCACCCCTGCGGACGGGCGCGCAGGCTACATACATGAGCGCGGGGCGCCGGCCGGACGCCAGACTCGCGGCGGGCGCGGCCCCGGGGCGCCGGCGCCCATCCTCCAGTGGCCGGGGACCCGCGCGCGGCGGACGGCGGGCAGCGCAGCCCCACCTGCGCGCTCCGCCCGGCGCGCGCTCCGGGCTAGGGCGTCTCCGGGCGCTCGCTCCTCACGCGTCCAGCGGCGGGTGGTCGCGGCCCCAGCTCGCGTCAGTGGCCGCTCCGCCCTGCGCAGCTCATCCCAGGGTCTGCGGCCCCGCGTCTCGGCCACGAAGTGCGCCCTGAGGAGCGCCCGGGCCCCGCCTCGCTCCTCTCCGCGGGTCTCGGGGAGCTTTCCAGGCCAGGCGGGCGCGGCGCGTCGGACGGAGAACAGATACCCGGAGCGCGGCCGGCGGGCGAATGGCACAGGCCGGCGTGGAGCCAGCGCGCCGCCTCCCGCCTCCTCCTGCCGCAGCCGCCTCCCGCGCGCTGGGCGCCCCGCGCGCTCCTCGGCTGCCCCCGTTCGGCCGCGGAGCCGCGGCGGCCGCGCTGGCCCGGGGCGGAGGGACCTCGCGGGCGCCCGAGCCACCTGCCAGGGGCGCGCGCGGCCGCCCCAGCCCCGCCTGCCGCCGTCCTCCCTGCTCCTCACCCGGCCTCCGCCAGACCTCGCATTCTGGCCTTTTCCAGGTTTTTCCCCCCCCCCCACTTTAATTTCTTCCTCCCTGATTGGCCCCCTCGGGCTTTGCTCTGGGGACAGACAGGTGCGTTTTGCCGCTCTCCGGAAATCTAAACCAAACGGTGCTGGGTTTGAGATTCGGGGGCCCCGCGTGAGCTGCGCAGACGCTGGGGGGCTTTTGCCCGTTTCGGTCGGGAAAGCTGGGGGAGTGGGCGCGCGGCGCGAGGAACTCAGACACACAGACGGCGCGGCCGCGTCCTTCCCTACCCCTCCCGCCTGCTCTCTCCCACCACAGGCATCTGCGATTCGCTTTGATGGGAGGCTGCGCGGTCCAGCGGGAGCCCCCCGCTTGGATCTTGACCCAGGAGTGGCTTCTTTCCATGGACACAGGGGTAAACGCCCACGGTCTCCGTACCAGTGAGCCCTGAAATGGGGTTCTCAGTCTTAGAATCCCTGAAAACGCGCGGATGTGGGACCCACAGTCCAACCTTGGGTCGGGGCTCTACTGAGGGTGGGGGTCTACTCGCTGCCCCCGGCCCCCTGCCCCCTTTAGGGCCCAAACCAGGGTCAGGTGCAGGGCTCCTGGGGAAAGGGAGGCAGCAGTTCACCCGGCCGGGGCGTGGACGGGTCCCACGGCCTGATGCCTTGAGCCCTTATGGCCTTGCTCCCTTCTCTTTCCCTCCTGTCACGCCGAGGAAAGAGCCAGGCCACTCTGGCCGTGGGCTGATGGCAGCCTGGCCGTCAGCTGCCCGGTGCTTTCCTGCATCTGGTCGTACGTACTGTGGCTTCGGGCCGGACGCTGCCTCTGCTGCAGATGCCCCGTAGTCCCAAGGCCCCGGGAGGCACCTGGGGGTCAGGGTGGCTGCGCACACACGCTGGCCACTGGACGCTCAGCCGTGTCTTGTGACCAGTCAGGCGCTGTTACGGGATCTGGGCAGTGTGGCCGTGGTTTTTTTTTTCCTTTTTTTCTGTTTGTTTACTGACTACTTCCATCCTGGTCATTAACTACCCTGCTAGCACTGCTTTGCTAACAAGCAGTCACAGGATCGCTGTGGAGCAGCCCCAGACAGATGTGACTAAGGATAAAGTCACAGCAGCCTGTGTGAAAGGCCATCTTTCTAACTGGGAAATTGGCTGGGGTCTCATCGAGGGAATCCTGGTGTCCTGCGGTCCATCCCACCTCCGTCACAAGTCCCCAGAGCCAAGGACCAGCCTCCTGGTCCCAGTGCAGGGCCCTGCATCTCAGCTCCCTACATCTGCAAGAAAAGACCTGACCAAACTGGGGGTTTGTTATGCAACCAAGTGTCCCCAGCGTGCTCCTCTGTCAGGTATCCCAGAGATGGCGAGAGGCGGGAGAGAGGACAGCATGGTCAGGGTGTCTGTCCTGAGCACAGGAGAGCAGCACCGCACCTCTGTGGGTACCCGAGGCTTCTAGAAAATGCAGCACACTCTGCAGGCCTTGGAGTGATTCACAGATTCTTGACTGTCAGTGCAGTAGTGCTGCCTCCACCCTCCCTCTCCTCCCAATACTGGCTTTCAAATTGCAGAGCGCTCTCTGGTCAGGGACCTGGGTGATGTGGGTCCCATCGAAGCTCCATCAGCCCCAGCTGTACCACCTTGGACACTCAGCACTGCGGGGCTGGCCTTTCTCGTCTTACAGGGAAGAGAGCCCTTCCTGAGATGGCTGGAACCCACAATGCTCTGGGAACCTGGCACATGTCTGTATCTCAGTTTATTCCCAGGTGGGCAGGAGTTAGACCCATCAGCTCAATTCAGGCAGAGGGTAATGCCTGGCTTCAGCGTGATCCTTAGGGGTGGCCTAGCAGGTGGCCCCCAGGCAGATTCAAGTTCACCTTTCATATCGCCTTAGGCAGAACTGATCTTCCCTTCCTTGTCTGTGCCCCAGCATGGTTCCTGTCTCTGCAGCAGGCAGCATTTCCATAACTCTGGAGAGAGCCACTTTCTAAAGTGCTGGGTTCCTGGGTCTGTGCTTAGAGCCCAGAGCCCTAACAGGTCCTAGTGAGGAGGGAGGGAGTAAGCATAGAGGGAAGGAGGAGGAAACAGTGGGAGGCAGGGGAGGGAGGGGAAGAGACCAAAGGGGAAGGGGGGAGGAGGCAGGGTGGCTGCCTGTGCTGCCAGGTGCCTTCATTAAATTCTCACCTTTGGCAAAGCCGCCATCCACTTGGATTCTGGACGTGGGCCCAGGAAGGAAGTAGCGTCAAAGTGTCCCCTCTCGGGGTTAGGGGGTGTAACAAGCCATGTCCACCTGAAGTCAAGGCCAGCAGACTTCTGTGGTTTGGGAAGAGGACTGACCACTGACCAGTGCATGAGTGGAGGAGCCATCGTGGCTGCACGGGTGGATTGTTATGGCCATGCACAGAGCAGGCCCGGCAGTTAAGGGAGCTCCAGAGGAGGCCACCAGTCAGCAGGGCAGGCGGCCATCACTGCTTACCCTGTTGATGCTCGCCTCGGGTTGAGCGTTGCTGTTCCCTGGGCTGACCTGCGGCTCACGCTGCCAGGTTACAACACACCTGGGGGACTCCTTGCTTCTGCTGTGCTGCCGAAGGCCCGCAGCAGCTGCTCCAATGGCTGAAAGGGAGGTTTTCCTCTGCAGGCAGCCACAGAAGCTTGGTCCTTGCAAGGAGGTTTCCAGGGATTGTTTTGGACACACTGTCAAGTCATCCGCTGTGCCAGCATCACAAACCACAGAAATTCTGATGTATGAAAAGCTTCTGCAACAATCTGTATGAAACAGGGGCCAATCCAGGTTTACTGGTCCCAGAAGGCAGGGTGGATCCTGCCCAGAATTGTCAGGGATGCTGACAGTGGCCAATCCAGGTTTACTGGTCCCAGAAGGCAGGATGGATCCTGCCCAGAATTGTCAGGGATGCTGACAGTGCCCAGGGTGCTCTCACAGAGGGACGCTGCATTGCTAAGGGTTTGTTTGCATCTGTGTGGCTGCACACACGGAGGTCTCTGGCAGGTGCTGGCTGCCACACAGACATGCAGGAGGAGGGTTTTCCTTGGGGTTGACAGATCCAGCCTGGAGTCTACTCTAGAATCCTTTTGAGGTGGGACTTGTCTTCTCCTTACTGACCCTCTGTCCTTTGGCCTTCTCAGGTGCCAGAGACAGTGGACTGTGCAGGGGATGCTTGCTGGACAGAGCACATGGAGTGCCAGGTAAGAGGGTGCTTCCAGGTGGCCTGAGGACCAGGGGTAGCATTGTGACTTTAGTGAAGAATCAGGCCATGTGTCTGTCTGGAATGACTTCTCCTGCTATCCCCAGAATGGCTTCCAGAACCTTTCATGGTATGCAATGAGGACTTTGGAATCCTCCTGGCATCCCAATGCCCTCTCAGCTACAAGAGTGAAGGTGGAACCAGAGGATGGGGGTACGGAGATGGGGGTACATTGACATTCTGTAAGCAGCTAGGCAGTAACCTGCTGCTCAGAGACTGCACGAGCCTCTGACACAGGCTTCACTGTGGTCTGAGACGACGAGCTTGTACACCACGATAACCGTGGGTCATGGCCACCAGGAGGTGAGCCCTTGCCTCAAGCTCCGTCTGCATGGAATTCAACTCTGGGGACCTCAAGATGCATCTATCTCAGGAGAACAAGGGAAGAAACAGGCACTATAAGTTGGGGATTAGAAAAGGTATCAACTGTGGAGAAAACTGTCAGTGGATGGTGCTTAAACCATGGAAACCAAGGACCACCAAACACAAATGTGCAGTTTCTAAGGGACGCAGGATCGTTTCAGTGGTGCTGTCTCAGGAGCCACGGAAGGGCCCCTCGTGCCCAGGGAGTCTCCCCTGGTACCCACTGCCCTGGGGCCTTCTCAGCAGGGTGGTGATTGGGCTGGCTGGGGTGGGCAGGGTTGACCCACCAACCTGTTTAAGAAGCTTTCAAGGGCCTCTCTTTATTTTCAGATCTAAGCTTCTTAGCATGTAAAAGGTGGTGTTGCTTCTAAGTCATCCCTCAGAATGCAGGAAATGGTTTCTTGCCCCCATCCCCGTCCCAGGATACAAAAATCCATGGATGCTCAAGTCCTTTGTTTAAGATGGTGAGGAATTTGCACACAGCCTACACATCTCCTGTGGGCTATAAGTCATCTCCAGGTTACTTGTGAGCCCTAAGGCCACATGAGTTCTATGTAAAGACGCTACATCACCATAGTTCAGGGAGCAGTGACCAGGAGAAGCAGTCTGTGCGTGCTCAGAGCAGATGCAGTTATTTGTTCCCTAACGTGTAAAAAAGTGTGTGTGTGTGTGTGAGAGAGAGAGAGACAGAGACAGAGAGAATTTTTCATCCTCTTCAGTCCCCAAATGCCCAGTGGCCAGGACTGGGACAGGCCGCAGCTGGGAGTTGGGAACTGATTCCAGGTCTCCCACGTGGGTGGCAGAGACCCAGCCACCTGAACCACCACCTGCTGCTCTCACATGAGCAGGAATCAGGAGCAGAGCCAGGACTCGAACCCAAGCGCTCTGACTTGGGACACCAGCATCTTCGCCTGCCCCTCCTACTCTGGGCTGAACCTGTGGTGTAGAACCCACAGAAGAGGAGGACAGCTTGATCCTCTCTCTCTCTCTCTCTCTACCCAAGTCCCCTCACTGTAACTCCCTCTGTGTTACTAGCATGCAGCCAAGTGGCAGTGGCAGGATGGATGTCTCTCAGATGCATGAACAAGGACATGACACAGACGCTTGTTTGTGCGGATGCCTACATGATCATCCTACGTGCTAACCCCCTCAGGCCACGTTAAATCATGCACAGCCACCCTGCAAGCCACGAACGCACACATGCCGTGCTCGGAGGCCTCCTGACTGCTCTCTCAGGCACCGCCGCTTCTGCTCCCGACTCAACAACTTGCCAGCTGGTTTTACCTGCAGCTGCGGAAATGAAATGAACTCTAGCACAGGGTGGGAAGAGTCTGAGATTTCTCTGGGTCTGGGCCCCAGGCATTCTTGTCCCATTGCTTTGTTCCTACCTTCTGCATCTGAGTTATTCCCGACTTTCCCATGATGGTCAAGAGAGGGCTGACCGCAGCTTCTGTCACCTGGCCTCCACCCATGGCGAGTGAGACAGGACGGCTGGAGTGAGCACAGCTGGGCAGTTACTGGGTGGGGCTCCGTTCCTCAGCTTCTCCGCTGGCCAGGCTCCCTTAAAGAGGAGTAAAGGCTCTGAGGTTTCTCCAAGTAGCTCCTTCCCACCTCCTCGCTCCGAAGAAGGAAGCTGGTCAAGTTCCGAGAAGGAAGAGTCCGAGGGTGTGTGGGTCCTGAGCGCACCGCAGTCAGGCTATGGGGGTCCATACCCAACCGGCCTGTGCTCGCCGCCGTCGGTCCGTTCGGGGTCAGACGCGCCCGGCCTTCGCACTCCGCTGTCGGTCCACGTGGGATCAGACTCGCTGGGCCACTCCTGGGCACTGCGCTCTGCATTTCTGCTCGGGTAAGTTCTCTGTATTCTCTGTGTCCCTCCGGCTTTGAGGGCAGCGGTGTGTCCTGTGGCCTGGCTTCCCGGAGGGCCCTGGAGTGCAGGCGCTCCTGCGGCCGGGCGGCGGGCGGCCCAAGTGCGCCGGAGCTCTGTGTGAAGTTCCCGGGCTCGTCCCAAAGCCGCCTTCAGCAATGCGTTCGAATCCCTTGTGCCTCAGGTGCGTTCTTCCTGCTCCCTCGGCAGAGGCTGAGTTATTCACACTCAGGAATTCTGTTGAGTGTGTGCAGGTGGACATTCATATCCGTACAGTAGACACCTGAATGTCTGCCATCCGTGTCCGCTCTTCCTCCTGATAATCAAACTACCTGGACTTCCTTGCAGAGACCCCAGCCCACCTGCCTTCCGGGAGGAGCTACCAGCAGGCGCAGGAGGCCGGTCTGGCCAGCATCTCACTCCCGTAGCTGATGGGAGCTTCAGGGTGACCTCCCCGACCTCCCCGAGAGCAGGAGAGCCAGGTCTAGAGGCTTCTGCTTAAACCATCTGAGCAAGGAAGTTTGGTTTTTTCTTCTTCTTTCCCTTTCTCTGACCAGATTTGAATCCTGTAACAATTTGGGCTTCACCTGCTAGAGGCACAGGCATTGTCGGTTCCAGCTGAAATGGAGACAGCACAGGCACAAGTCAAAGCAATAACAGAAGATAAATCGATTCCTGATGATGGGATCCTCCTCCAAGGCTCAGAGAAATCTCTAGCTGGGGGTCCATAACCAGGGCTTATTTATATCTTTTTCCTTCCAAGCTGATTTGAGTAGGGCTTTTTTTTTTTCTGTCACTGGAAAATTTTAAAATACTGACAAATAAAATGGTTCACTAGTTGAATTCAGCTGGATCAAAATTCAAATAGTGGCCCCAAACATATTGGCAGACGCCAGAATCCCGCCATGATAGGCGGTCAGTGGCTTTTCAGGCCCCTCTCTGGCTGAGAAAGGAAGCCACTGCTTTTCCTACACAAGAATCCCTTTCATTCTGTCCCAGCAAATCTGCCTCTGTGCACTCAGAGGCAGAACTGGTCCGGAATTGTGTGCGGCGTCACCGTTGCCAGCTCTGCTACATTTTTTTCCTGGTAACCCCGGCATCCAGTCAAGATTCCTGGATCTTTTCCAACTTTAGGACCATTTAGGAATATTCCGTATTTTCTGGCTTTGGATAATATATTGATATCTTTAAATGGAGAACATACTCTCAAACTCACCCCTAGGTGGACTTAAATTATTTTTTATTTGTGTAGTTTTGCTTACATATATGCAAACACCAAACACAGCTATGGCTCTTAGACAATCTTAAACGTACACGTGCAGGTCAGACACGGTGGAAAAAACACCCATGAAATGGACACGAGCCTGGAGAGTCTCACGGGGCAGTAAGAGGGCAGCCCTGTAGCCCCCGGCCACTCCCAGCTGCACAGGCCTGGGCTTCTGCTTTTGGCACCAGTGGAAATCCGTGCCTGGTGAGGCCTCGATTCTCCAGCACGTTTCTCTGTTTCAGCTACACGGTTTCCAGACATCGTCACTGGCCCCTACTCAACGCACTACAGCTGTCGTTTATGTAGCTTCTGGCTGTTACTCACCAAGTCTGTGGCCATTAACATTGGTCAAATGCATAACAATAAACATATTTGAACTGTGGGAAATAAAATCATTACCATGGTCCCCTGGGGATCTAGAGCAGTCTGTCATTTCAGTCATCATTATTAAAGAACAGTGTATGTGCAGTGAAATTCACAGGTGTGATTTGCTTTGATGAATGTTAATAAACGTACAGCACGCCAATCAGAATTCACAATGTCACCCCTCAGAGGGTCCTTGCGCACTCCTCTCAGTCTCTCCTTTATGACTGCCAACCCCACTCTCACACCCTCGCCCCAGAAAATTGTTCTTCTATTGCTCAGGAACTGCTGGGCATGGATCGTTGGGCACCGTGTGTGTCTGGCTTCTCTCTCTACACGTGATGCTTTTGAAATTCATCCACGTGGGTAGGTACCTTGGGAAGTTCTTACCGAGTGATGTTCCTTTGTATGGGGCCACACCGCAGCTTGCTTTTCCATTTACCTGCTCATGGACATGTGGGTTACTTCCAGACGTGGGCCATCAGCAGTGTAGCTGATGTGAGCATTTCTATGTGAGTCTTTCTGTGGATGTGGCCTCTGAGAAGTGTGGTTGCAGTGGGCCATGGTGTGTGAATAGCTCTGAGAAATTATGAATTGCCTTCCCGCCTGTCTCTCCATGCTTCGTTCTTCTCAGTGGTAATGGGCCTCCCTCATTCCATGTCCTCCTCAACCAATCTCACCAAATTTCTCAAATGTGAGCCACACTAGTGGGTGGGAACGGCGGGCACCGCACTGTGCTTTTGCTTGCATTTGCCTTTTTTTACTTTAAAAAAATTTATTTTGACAGGCAGAGTGGACAGTGAGAGAGAGACAGAGAGAAAGGTCTTCCTTTGCTGTTGGTTCACCCTCCAATGGCCGCTGCAGCCGGTGCACCGCACTGACTGGAAGCCAGGAGCCAGGTGCTTCTCCTGGTCTCCCATGGGGTGCAGGGCCCAAGCTCTTGGGCCATCCTCCACTGCACTCCCGGGCCACAGCAGAGAGCTGGCCTGGAAGAGGGGCAACCGGGACAGAATCCGGTGCCCCGACCGGGACTAGAACCCGGGGTGCCAGCGCTGCAGGTGGAGGATTAGCCTAGTGAGCTGCAGCACCGGCCTTTGCTTTTAGCTCACCTGAGTTGACTACTATTTTCCTGCTCTTTCAGCCTTTGGTGGTATGTCTTAATGTTGTGAAAGTTCTGTTTGAAATTGCTCTTTTAAGAAAAATTGGTTGTTTGTCTTATTAAAGTTCTGTAGTTTATGCCTTTTGTGTTGAAGAGCTTAGATGTAAGGGATTTTGAATATTTTCCATTTTCATTGTTTTAGATTGGTTTTAAGAGTTTGCATTTTCACTTTTTAACAGGGAAGTGAAAACAAAATTTCAAAACCTATATTTTAATTTTTAATTTCTTGAAATTAAAACAGTGTTATTAAATTTTCATAAATTCCAGTTTATGAAACTCGTTTTGTTAAGTGCTTTTTTAAATTTTTTGTCCTTCCTAAAATTTCTTTGCAACCACTTATAATTGCTTTCTAGTCTTAGATCCTGAAATTTGGGCTATAATCAAGTTCAAAGTAATTTTGTTACACATTCAGACTCAAAGGTATACATTCCATATAGATTCCTGGCTTTCTCAACACAGTTTGCAAAGTTGACATCCCTTTCAGAATTTGTCAGAATTCTATCAGCAATTAAGTATACTTTCTGATCTCAGTGCTGTTCCATGGACTTACATATATATAACTATGCCAACATCTACAATGCCTAAACTAAATAGCTTTATGAGCTTTGAAGTCAGGTAATGTAAATGCTTCCAATTTGTATAATTTATTCACTTTCCTAGCTCCTTTGGATTTCCATGAGTTGCACCAGTGTGTCAGTTTCTAGAGAAATGTTTGCTTGGATGGCAATGAGTCAATAGACCTTGTCAGGAAGGACTGATACCTTGATAACACCAGGTCACTAATCCATGAGCATTGTATATCTTTGTTTAATTCTGTTTTCTCTGAAATTTTTAGTGTAGAGGCTCAACACAGTTTTTAGAATTTATTACAGAATGTTTTCTGTGCTGTACGTGATACTTTAAAAATTTTGCTTCCTGATTGTTTATGCTAGCACACAATAATGAAATTATATTTGCATATTGCTCTGATATCTTGTGACTTGGATAAGTGTACTTATAATTTCTAATAATTGCTTGATATATTCCTCAGAATATTTTTAAGGATACATTTTTGAGGGCTTGAAATAAAGATAAATTAAATTTTTATTTTCAATGTTTATTGCTTTATATTTTTAATATTTCTTTGCATTTTTGTGGCCCCCCAACACAATGTGGATCAATAGAGCCTTAATCTCAATGCATGAAAAGCACTCAACATTGATGATTAAATATAATGTTGGCTGTAGGTTTTATTTTGCATGTCTCTTACTAGATTGAGGAAAATCCTTTTTATTTTTTCTTGATTATTTTTATGATGAATGAGAGTTGAATTTTGTTCAGCGCATATATTTTCTATGTCAATTCACCTGATCAAATAATTTTTTCCTAATGTGTGAATTACATTGGTTGATTTTTGGCTGTTGATCAAATGTTATTTTCCTTGGATAAACCCCATTAGGTCATGATGCTCATCCAATTTGCTTCTAAAGAGAATTTTTATGTTGATGCTGATGAGGAATGATGGTCTATAATTTTTTTCCTTGTAAAATCTCTGTCAGGTTTTGCTATTGGGGTTATGCTGGCTTCATATAATAATTGGGATGCATTTTTTGACTCTGTCTTTTCTGAAAGAGTTTTCTTAAACATTGGTATTATTTTTCTTTAAGTGTCCAATAGAATTCACCAGTGTGTCCATCTGGTCCCGGAGGTTTCCTTTTGAGTAGATATTTAATTATAGGTTAAGCTTCAAAAATAAGCATATCATTCAGAATTTCTAATCTTTTGTAAGTTACATTTTTATGAAATTTGGTCATTTTATTTAAGTTGTCTAACTGATTTGTCATAATGTTCCTACTTCTGTTATACTTTATATCTTGAAAAATCAATACTTGTCTTTTCAATCCTATTTTTTTAACATTAATTTGAATTTTCTCGAGATTAATCTTTTTAGAAAATGTAAGCAGGGCTCTATTGATATGCTCTGCTACATGTTTTCTATTTTTTTAACTGGGTGAATTTTTCTCCTGTAGGTTTTTGAACATTGGAATCTTACGTAATGACTACACACTCATCCTCTACTGAAACAGAACCAGATCAACTGTAAGTTTTCTTTAAGGACTATTGTGTCTGCATCCCATAATGTCGATGTTCTCTCTTATCACAACATTGAAAATGTTTTCTGTTCTTTTCTGGGAATTTTTTTCTTTGACCCAATTTTTAATTTAAAATCTGAAGAATTTCAAATTATCTGGAGACTTTCTTAATATTTTATGCTTAATGATTTCTTAAAATTTAATTGAAACATGGTTGGAAAACATAGTGTTTGTGACTTTAATCCTTGCAATGTGCGGAGACCGGTTTCCTGGCCCTTCATGCGTTCTGTCTGGTCAGTAGTCCTGGGCCCTCCTGGGAAGATTCTGTGTCCTGTGGACGATGGGTGCTTTGTGCACTGAGGTGGCTCTGGTGATCTCATGACTCCTGGCTTCCGTTTTCTGAATGACCTGTCAGAGTTTGATACTGAAATTTCCAACTGCAACTGTGGCTTTGCTTTAAATACTTCTGTTTCTGTCCCTTTCTGTTTCATGTGTTTTCAAACTGTTCATGTTTAGGATTGTTAAAACTTCTTGATTGTTTGGCCTTCTTATCCTTATGAAGTGCATCTCTTCAAGTCGCCTTATTTGATACTTTTCTACTCATAACAATTAAACTTACTGTTGTATAGTGTAGCTTTTGCAATCTTTCGACCTTTATACATACAATTATATTTAAAATTCACCTGTTAGCAGCGTATAGAGGAAAAGGCCAATCCATTATCCCAGGACCCGAGCTCTGTGCCTTTTGTTTTTCGTGTGACAGCCTCTGCCTTTGTCTGGCACGTGTAGCCCACCATCGTGACCACAGTATTCTGATTTTCATTTGTCATATTGCTGTTTATTTCATGTGTGTCCCTAAGTTCTTTGTTCCTCGTTTTTTGTCTTAAGGGCTAATTGGGTATTTTAAAAGCTAGGATTATGCTTTCTGTGGTGTTTTTAGCTGAAGTGTTGGTCTTACATTTATTGTGGTTGCTGTATGGGTCACGAGAGGTATCCTTAACGAACCATGGAGCACGGTGGTCACTGTCCCAGCACTTCATGTGTCAGGAAGGAAGTTCACAGCGGAATCCATGAATACCTGCCCTACACCTCCTGCTGTCGTGTGTGAATTTTGCCTCCACATCTGTTAGAGCACCACGGCCGGCCGGCCGGGACGCTGCTTGCCTGGAGCCCTCTGCCCTGTAGATCCAGGTTTTCACCTCGTTTCCTTTTTAGTTAGTTTCTGACTTGGAGATTTTCCTTTTCCGTCCTCTCAGACAGGTCTGCTGCAACACAGTCCCTTGGCTGTCATCTATCTGGGCATTCTGGCTTCACTGTTGAAAATTTTAACACGGCATACTGCATTCTATAGGCTGGTAGGTTTTTATTTTCCTCATAAATGTAAAGACATTGCTGCTTCCGTGTTTCTGATCTTCCTTGTTTTGAATGGAAAATCCAGCATTTTTTGAGCATTGTTTTCCTGTATCTGCTGGACCTTTTTCTTGTCTCCTTTAAGATTCTTTGTTTTATTGTTTTGAGCCCTTTAACAATTACTCGTCGGTGCCATTTCATGTGTATTTGCCCTGCTTAAAGTTTGCTGAGCTTGCAGTGTGTGGATCGCTGTGGTTGAGATAGTTTTTTTTTTTTAATTGACCAGCATTAAAAAACTATGTTTCTTGTCTTTGTCGTCTCCCACTGGGGCTCCTATTATATGATGCTATTTAAAAAGGTTCGTGCCACACCGGGTTCTAGTCCCGGTCGGGGCGCCGGATTCTGTCCCGGTTGCCCCTCTTCCAGGCCAGCTCTCTGCTGTGGCCCGGGAGTGCAGTGGAGGATGGCCCAAGTGCTTGGGCCCTGCACCCCATGGGAGACCAGGAGAAGCACCTGGCACCTGGCTCCTGCCATTGGATGAGCGCGGTGCGCCGGCCGCGGCGGCCATTGGAGGGTGAACCAACGGCAGAGGAAGACCTTTCTCTCTGTCTCTCTCTCTCACTGTCCACTCTGCCTGTCAAAAAAAAATGTTCATGGAAGATGGCATTGAGGACGCTTGAAATTAATGCTCACAAAGGGCCCTCAAAAGTTTATGGACATGCGGGTCATGAAAAAGTGTGATCGCATCTCAGAAACGTTGGCATCCAAATAAACTTATTTTTAATTCCTTTTTCCTGTGAACTTTTTGAAGTATCCTAATATGTACTTCAGAATGCCTGACACTGTTCCTATGTCCTTGAGGCTCTAGTCTTTTTTTTTTTTTTAAGAAAAATATTTTTTTAGTTGATATTTCACTTTTACCTATTTCCATTGACCACCCTTCAATTCACTTTTCCGCATTCTCTATGTCCAATCTGCAGTTAATCCAATACAGGGACACTGTATTTCAGTACCACATGTTTTGGGTCTAGGATGGTATTATATTCAGTTTCCATATCTTTCCTAGAGTTCTTCTTCTCTTTACTTCTCTTTTGTTATTGTCTTTTTTTTTGAAGACACCCGTCTCGCAGTCATTTTAAATAACATCTACTGACTGTAAAATCCCAGTCCTAGGTGGGCTTGGTGCTGCCCGGTGTCTCCCATGTCCAGCAGGTGAGCAGGTGTGTGGCAGAGATGCAGTGACACAGATGTGGAAGCACCTGCCCCTCCATTAGATGAGGAGAGGCAGGAGGGGTTGCTTCAGCTCATCAGGAGGGGAGCTGGGATTTTCTGGCTTCAACACACAGAGCAGGACCTGAAATTCAAGCCCGAGGAGTCGATGTATTGTTCTGGAATCCTGGAGAGGAATAGTCCAGGATAAGGAACCTGGGACTGCCTTCAGCTCAGACCCCAGTCCTGGCCCTGAGGCCTGCTGCGGTTCTAACAGAAGTGGGATGGGTTTGAGTTCAGTCGCATCTGCTCAGTGGTCACTTCGTGTGCTGTGGAGTGGAGTCTGGGCTGCTTCTCCCTGTAGGGCCCCAGGACGCTGTGGCTGAGCGGTGCTCAGTGGAGATGGCAGCACTTGGTGCAGAGGGACACGAGATGCTGACCGGCCGACCTGGAAGAGGCAGAGGCGTCTGGCTCTAGGAAGCAGGAGGCCTGGTGGCTCTGAGCTGGATGGCAGGACTGAGGCGCAGCAAGAGGGGCACCTCCTGTCTGCTCTCTGCCTAGCTGCATCCTTGTGGCCACAGCACGATTCCTGGACGGGGAAGAGTCTCTGCTCTGTCTTTCCTGCAGACTCAGGGCTGCATGGCTGGCTCTGGTTGAGCAGCAGTCTGGAGGGCCAGCCCATGCCGCCACTGAGTCTGCACAGGAGAGCATGTTGAGGCTCCAGCTCAACAGGACAGGCTTGCTTTGAGCAGTCTAGGTTCTGTTCTCTCTCTGTGCTCTTCGGTGGCTTTTTCTTTTTAAAAATATATATTTATTGATTTGAAAGGCAGGGTTACAGAGAGGCAGAGGCAGAGGCAGAAGGAGAGAGAGAGAGAGAGAGAGAGAGAGAGAGAGAGAGATATTCCATCTGCTGGTTCACTCCCCAGATGGCTGCAATGGCTGGAGCGGCGCTGATCTGAAGCCAGGAGCCAGGAGCTTCTTCCAGGTCTCCCATGTGGGTACAGGGGCCCAAGGACTTAGGCCATCTTCCACTGCTTTCCCAGGCCACGGCAGAGAGCTGGATCGAAGTGGAGCAGCTGGGACTTAAATCGGCACCCATAAGGGATGCCAGCACTGCAGGCAGTGGCTTTACCCACTACGCCACAGCACTGCCCCTTCAGTGGCTTTTAGAAAGGAACTTGAGCACTTCTTGTGATTTTTTTGTTGTTGTTGTTGATAAAATGGAAATGATTCTTTTCTTCCAGTCCTTGTGAATACTAGCTGGAAGTGGAAGATGCCTGTATGATCAGAGAGGAGGGCGCCCTTAGGAGACTGGTTGGGACACCCTCCTTCCATCTCTGACTGCCTCCATCAAGTCCCCACCTCCTTCTGACTCCACCTGATGCTGATGTGCACCCTGAGAGGCGGCCGGCCGTGGCTCAAGTAGCTGAGGCCCTGCCCCTCATGCGGGACACCTGGGGAGTTCTCGGTCCTGGAATCCCCCAGGCCAGTCCCAGCTGTCCTGGGCATTTGGGGAGTGAGCAGTGGATAGGAACTTTCTGTTTCTCTCTCTTCTTTCCTTCCCTCCTTTCCTCCACAATCTCTCTCTCTCTCTCTCTCTCTCTCTCTCTCTCTCTCTCTCTCTCTCTGTCTTTCTGTCTCTCTCTGTATCTCAAATTAATAAATAAGAAAATTATTGGAAAAGTAAAACTAAAAATCAGTGATATAAATGTGAAGACTTCAAAACCTGTTATCCCTGGGGCCGGTGCTGTGGCGCAGCAGGTTAATGCCCTGGTCTGAAGCGCCAGCATCCCAGATGGGCGCCGGTTCTAGTCCCGGCTGCTTCTCTTCCCATCCAGCTCTCTGCTGTGGCCTGGGAGAGCAGTAAAAGATGGCCCAAGTGCTTGGACCCCTGCACCCACGTGGGAGACCCGGAGGAGGCTCTTTACTCCTGGCTTCGGATCGGCGCAGCTCTGGTCGTTGCGGCCATCTGGGGAGTGGACCAGCGGATGGAAGACCTACCTCTCTCTCTGTCTCTACCTCTCTCTGAGCTCTGTCTTTCAAATAAATAAAATAAATCTTTAAAAAAAACCCTTTTATCCCAGATTCTTGGGATCCTTGAGTTCTAGTTTGGGGAAAAACTGGTTACTCACGACCTTTGGGAGAAGAAGTTCACGTGGAACCTTCCTTGCGTTCTATTGCTTTCATAGACTATTAGGATGGGCAGGTGCCAGCCCTCCTATTCTGCTCAGAAAACTGTAAGCCAGGGCCTTAGGGTCAGGGCTGGAATTTGAGCTGAAGAATATGTTCTAGGTTTCTTTATGTCATCTTTTTTTTTAAAGATGCATTTTATTTATTTGAGAAGCAGAGTGACAGAGAAAACAAGGTCTTCCATCTGCTGGTTCACTTCCCAAATGACCACAATGGTTGGAACTGGTCCAGGCTAACACCAGGAGCCTGGAACTCCATCTGGGTCTCCCATGTGGGTGGCAGACACCTAAACACATGGGTCATCCTCTGCTGCTTTTCCAGGTGCACTAAAAGGCATCTGATCCAGAAGTGGAGAACCAGGGACTTGAACTTGTATTCCTATGCAGGATACTGGTGTCACAAGCAATAGCTGAACACACTGTACCACAACACCGGCCCTGCCCCTAGGTCTCTCTTCTTTTCTTTTCAGATTAATGTATTTGAAAGTCAGAATTCCAGGGCAGGGGTGGGAAGCCAGAGAGGGAGAGCCTAAGAGGGAGAGCCAGAGAGAAAGAAGTCTTCCACCCACTGGTTCACGTGCGTCTGCTGGGTCAGCACCAGACTCAAGCCAGGAGCCAGGAGCTTCGTCTGGGTCTCCACGTGGGTGGCAGGGCTCCAAGCACGTGGGCCGTCCTCCCTGCTTTCCCAGGTGCACTAGCAGGGTGCTGGATTGGAAGTGGAGCAGCCAGGACATGAACTGGCGCGTACATGGGATGCTGGAGTCACAGGTGGCGACCCACCTGCCATGCCTCAGCACCAGCCCCCTCCCCTAGCTATCTTATCCTAGACTCTTTCCATTTAGAATTGCCTGAAAAACACATGAAGAACTGCACGGCATACACTAAAAATATGTTGTTGTTTGTCAATCATTCTGAGGTGACGAGGCGCCCTGCACGTGTGTTTGCCGAGCCCGGCAGCCTGATTTCCAGCACACGATGCTGGCTGCTCTTCTGCTGAGACTTCAGCAGGCAGACATCCCCATGACAGCTGGCGTTCTGTCCCACATCAGAGGACGTAGTGCGCCTCTGTGTCATCAGAGCTGACGGAAGTCATTGCAACATCGAGGGCTTTGGGGAGTCCCCTTATGATCCCGAGTTCTGGGGATGACAGAACACGTGTGATGTTGTATGGCGCTAAAGGTTCTCTCATGATGCTTTGATTGGAGGTAAAGAATGCATTATTGGTACTGTTTTTAAAATATACAGGAAGAGCTTTTGATAAAAATTAATATATGCTCATGTCAGGCCGTTTGGAAAATTGTAACATTTGTAAAATACACTTATAAGAAATGCATTTGTAAAAATGTATAGAAAATCATTGATAATGATGTAAGCAGCCCAGAAACTGCCACATGCTGATGTGCTCCTGTCACTCTTCTGTGACATGAACCGTGCGTGACACGTGCACACACACATCAGCCATTTGTAGGCCGTGTCTCAGCTGTCAGCCGTGGGCATGTTTGCAGGCACGGCCTCCTCCTGGGTCGACACGGTGACTTGAAGGCTGTGTTTGTGCTGCAACAGGGTTGTGGTTCTGAATGCAGGAGATGCGGTGCTGCCTTACTGATCTTTACACTGCGCTTCCCGCCCTCTGCAGGTCGCAGCCACTGACTCCCTGGGTCCCTGTGCAGTGCCCATCTGGTGCAGGGTCATGGCATTGACCCAACAAGGGATACCTGGCTGGGTGGGAGCTCAGGAGAGGCCATCTGAGCTGCCTAAAGATAGCCTTTGACCTTCCCTTGTGGAAGGTGACCTCTTGCCCAGAGTCCTCAGCTAGGTTAGTGCAAGACAAACAGGAACCGATGGGGATGACTGGGCGGCTGGGCTTCTGGGCAGTCAGCATCTGAAATGTCACCTCTGGCTCCGATGTGAAACTTAATGTCAATCAGTGTCTGTGTGTGACAGGTGCCTGGGGATATTTCTCTGGGAAAACACAGAGGTCAGAGAACCACAGGGCAGAAGTGAGCAGAAGTCTGTGCTTTTTTAGAGAGAGGACGATCTACAGGGCAAAAATAGAGCTTCCATTTAGAAAGTGGCGAAGAGCAGGGACTTGCATTCTCATTGCGTCTCACATTTAAAAAACTCTATCCAAGTCGTTTAAAACTGAGAAATGCTTACACGACACAGGTGCACCTGCTCTGGGGAACCCGTGTTAAGCTCATGGGTATGTTTCTGTCACCCCGCTGAGTGTCCAGAGGTGAGTGGGTGGTCGTGCTGCTCTTCTGCTGTGAACCTCTCCAGGGGTCAGGGGCGGCTCTTCCCTTTGCATGCCCCCCACCCCAGGAAGGGGCTCTCAGCTGAGTGCTTTGGGCTCTGCGGGATGCAGAGGTTTCAGCTGCTCCCTGGCCTTCCCAGAACAAAAGGACCCCCCGGAGCTCCACGGGGCAGCCAGGTCGGGGTGCTCAGGAGCTGCACTGCTGGTTGTGAGATGCCCACCTGCAGCACTAGGTCTGTGCTGCAGAGGCCGACGCCCCCTCCTGGTCCTGAGCCCATTTTTCTGCCTAGCCCGACTTCCCTCACATCACTCTGGACTTAGGAGGCAAGCAGGGTTCCCCACTTCCCCCTGGAGTTCCTGGTCCCTCTGAGCTGTTTGCTGGTGGGAAGGCAACAAGTGTGCAGAGCAAAGACCTCCTGCTCCTGTGCCCCGACATGTGACGGGCTTGTCAGACGGTGTGCGGCAGCAGCAGCGGTTGGCCTTGGCACACTGTGCCAGTCAGACTTGGTCTGCATCTTTCCTTTTTAATTCTCCTCTCCTCCTTCAACTCTCCTTCCATCCTCCACAGATAGAAGCCTTCTCTTTTTCTTTT
This sequence comes from Sylvilagus bachmani, assembly GCA_015711505.1. NCBI lineage: Eukaryota > Metazoa > Chordata > Mammalia > Lagomorpha > Leporidae > Sylvilagus > Sylvilagus bachmani. Next base: position 57,735,195 of record CM027392.1, on the reverse strand, counting down.
TTAGGATTGTATTTATTTATTTGAGAGGTAGAGTTACAGGTAGAGAGAGGGAGAGATAAAGATCTTCCATCTGCTGGTTCTCTCCCCAGTGGCTGGAGTTGAGTTGATTCGGAGCCAGGAGCTTCCTCCAGGTCTCCCACATGGGTGCAGGGGCCCCAGGACTTGGGCCATCTTCCACTGCTTTTCCAGGCCATAGCAGAGAGCTGGATCGGAAGTGGAGCAGCCGGGACTCAAATCGGCGCCCATTTGGGATGCGGGCACTGCAGGTGGAGGCTCAGCCTGCTGCACCACCCACTGGCCCTAGAAGCCCTCCTTTAATTTAATGTTTGTGTCACGTTCCTGCCTCCATTTGGTCACTTTCAGAGAGGCAGCGATGTGCTAGGAAGGGATGGTCTCTGAATGGGAATATCCCTAAATTCACACGGATTCCATCACTTATGGCCTGTGTTATTGGAGGCCGCCTCTGATGCTGTTTAAGCCTGTTTTCAGCATCTGGGCAGTGGGTGCGAAGACCACGTGACTGCGTGAGTGCATCGTGCCTTCGCATGAGGGAAGATGTCCATCGGGTCTTGCTCCTCTTCTGTTTGCCCCAGGGAGCATCTCCTAAGCATCTAGGATTTGATGTTGGGACCTCAGAGAACATTAACCCCTAACTCCACTCTGGTCGCTGTGTTCTCCACCTGGTGGAGTTCTCAGGACAAAGAATGAGTCCTCTGCCTTGGGACCCAAACGTCTCCACCCTCTGTTTCGTGTGCAGTGCACTCCGGGCTCTCGGCTCCTGCGTTCTGTTTGGGTGGTTCGTTCTTATCCTGGGCTTGTCTGGACCCCTTTGACCTGAGATTCATCACTTTGAAACACTCCCAAGTATTCTTCTAGCCACCCAACTGGAGACGGTGCCTTCTGGGTATAATTGTGACGCTCCTTCTGCGTTTTCCTTATGCCACCTGTAAATTTTTTTCTCACATTTTTGTCTACCTTGTTGGATAAATGCATGTTTTTTTTTATAGATTTCTTCTTTTAATTTTTAATTAGTTTTTAACAGAGTCAATGTGATTTGTAGACATAATTCTAGGAACATAATGGATCAATGGTTGATTGAGGAACTGGATGCCTTTGCATTTACAATAAGCCATGTGAGAGAAAAATCCTTCTATGATTCAGCATCATTTCTTTCTCAGAGCCTAGAAGATTGCCATCTATGCAGACAACTCTCTGTAGGTGTTTTTACTAAATTGGTTCATTTATTAAAATATCAAGTACTCACCCACACTGTCTCCCAAGATCTTTTGCCATTTTATGTCTCTAAAAGTCTCTTTATTGATAAAGTTTCTACTGTAGCTTCTGTCTAAAAAATGTTTTAAATAAATGCAAGTATACTCAAAGTACCAGTTATTAAAAATGATAATGGTATTTTGTTTATGACATGAACTGCTTTGCATTCCAGGAGAAAAATATTGCTATCAGCACAGAATTATTATATATGTACACATGTATGCATAGAAGCCAGAAGACTCTAAGTAAAATCTTAATAGTGGTTCTTTTTAGTAAACGCCGTTATATGTGTTTTGTTTTTTCTTGTTTGTTTACCTCTGTTTCCTGTTCTCGTACAATGATTCCATTTTACTTGAGCATACAAAAAATTTAGGAAAAAGTGAAATGACACAGCAAAAGTGAAACTGAAGATAAGTAGCCTATCGTTGAGGGTCATCTCTGTGTTTCTTGAGTGTGTGGCCCTGCCTCTAGACAGTGCAGGGGGAGGTGAGGGTGCCTGGGCAGGTAGAGCTCCCTTGCAGGGAAGTGGCCATGGGTTTTCAAATGAGCACCATTTCAACGACAGCCTCAACTCTGCCAGACTTTTCTAGATTGAAGTGAAGCCCTGGAAAAGGGCTGGATTCTGCTGAATGCTGCGTCAATATTGGTATATAGAATATTCTATGCAATAACGTATTAAATATATATGCAATATATATAATATATGCGATACCAATGTCTGCACATACCACATTTAATATTGTGAGCCAATGAGACTCTGATCTTTTAAAATTTAAAAGTCTACAGCTTATGAGCTGGACATGGTATTCAATGTAGGACAATCTTTGCATGAGACAAAGCACATTTAAGCGAAAAACAGCCAGATAACCAGTGCAGGGTTGTTCACCTGAATGCCCTTTAAAAGCAGTCTCTCCACTTTACTGCCCCCTGTAAAGTTTCCCCCTGGGGGGTTTCCTGCATCACAGAAGAGCCTGGCTATTCAGATCAGTGCACAGGAACATTTCTGCACCATTTTTCTCTACAGTTTCTGTAACCACAGGATTAGCTGTTTAATAGCCAGGGATATAAACCGCTAGGCCTCCATTAGAAGCAGTTTCCAAAGCCCATCTTGGTGGTCACCAACGTGTAGGTAATGCTTGGGAATTTCATTAATGGGGCTGTCAGGGTGGGCGTGGGTCTGTGCTCCTGGTCATCGATGCGGGGAGTGCACAAGCCCTGGTGTGTGAGAGCAGTGCAGAGCAGCAGATGTGGGGCGCCCTCGCGCTGCTGGGTAGAGTTCGCGTGCCGGTTCAGGTGTGCACTGCGCCTTCCTGGGTTGTCGGGAAGATGGCTGCTGGCTGCTGCCTCACCTGCCTCTCAGGTGAGGAGAGTGGCGCAGGAGGCAGGACCCTCTTCTCTTCCCACTGGGGCCATCTTCAGTTTCCATCGGGGAGTTAGCTTGGAGGCCACGGTGTGCTGCCCCTCTGCAGGTCTGCACAGCTGGTTTCATCTTGCAGGCGAGGAAGCTTTTATTCTGCAAAGAGCAACTTGGATATGAGACCATTCATGGGCCACATAAAATTATCAACCTGAAAGTTAGATGTATCTGTAGATGCAGTGAATTGGGAGTCCTGCCTGTGCTTGCCTGGGAAGGGCCAGATCAAAAGGTTTCCTGGACCTTACGTGGCCCACGGGCTGGATGCTTCCCAACCCTGTGTGCAATTGAAAACAGTAAAAGTGATTTAATATTTGCCTTCATTTAAGCCTCTTCCAGCTTTTTTTCACTTTGTGTGGGGCCTACTTTCTGTCTGGTACCCTATGCCTTTGTGCTGAAGAACTCTTTCCATTTCTTATAGGTAAGTCAGCTGTCCATAAATTTCTGTTACTTATCTTAAAAAGTCTTAATTTCACCTTCAGAAGGACTAGAATTCTGGGCTCATGATTTTTGGAATTAGCACTTCAGGGTTCTCATCCTGCTGTTCTCTCTTGCAGAATTTCTGACTTTCTCTTGAACGTGTACCAATTTGTGTATCATGCATAGGGTATTTTGTTTGCTTATTTATGTTCCTTAGTATTATCTGGAATTCTGTCTGACTGATCTTTTGACAATTCTCAACTCTCTTCAATTATGTGCATGTCTTTCACTGGTTTCTCCGTCCTCTCAGTTCCTATCATTTATGCATACTAGATAAATTGTTATTGTTCTATAGCTCTTGAAGATACTGCCCTATTTTCTCCTCTTCTCCCTTTGTATTTCAATTTGGATGATGCCTGTTGATGTATCTTCAATCTTACTGACCCCTTTTTTAAAGATTTTATTTATTTGAGAGGTAGAGTTACAGACAGAGAGAATGGTCTTCCATCCACTGGTTCACTCCCCAAGTGGCTGCAACAGTCAGAGCCAGGATCTGAGGCCAGGAGCTCCTTCCAGGTCTCCCACATGGTGCAGGGGCTCAAAGCACTTTGCTTTCCCAGGCCATCAGCTGAGAGCTGGATCGGAAGAGGAGCGGCCAGGACACGAACCGGTGCCTGTATAGGATGTCAGTGCTGCAGGTGGAGGCTCAGCCTACTACACCACATTGCTGGCCCCATGTGTCAGTTCTCACAAGCACACCTGTTGAAGGCGTTTTTCATCTCAGCTGCAATGTTTTCCATCCCTGCGGTTCCTGTCTAGTTCTTTTTTGCAGTTTTCATCTTTTCTAAAATCCCCATCTACTCATGCATGCTCCTACCTTTCCACCATTTTTTAAAAAAAGATTTGAAGGTCAGAGTTCCACAGAGAGGGAGAGACAGAGATCTTCCATCTACTGGTTCACTCCCCAGATGGCTGCAATGACCAGGAGAAGGAGCTTCATCCTGGTCTCCCACATGTGTGGCAGGGGCCCAGACACTTGGGCCACCTTTTGCTGTTTTTTCCAGGCCATTATCAGGGAGCTGGATAGGAAGTGCAGCAGCTGGGACATGAGCCAGCGCCTATATGGGATGCCACTGTTGCAGGCGGTGGCTTAACCCGGTGCGCCACAATGTCGGCCCCACTCCTAATTTATTTTACTATTACAGGAGTTGTTTTCATTTTCTGGCAGTTTCTATGTCTCTTTTTTGTCTTTCTTTGGGTTGTTCATTGTCCTTTCTTTGCATATCTCCTACCTAGTGGCTGAAGGCACACATCGCTGGTGGGAGAGGAGAGGCTGAGGCAGATAGCGTTGCTGTCTGGAGATGAGCAAGTTTTGTCTTTGGCTGGGCCTTTGCTGGGGCCCCGAGTGGGTCTTGGCAGGGCTGAGTGGGCTCGGGGTTTGTTGTTGCTGTGGACACCCTCTGTCCACTGCAGGATTCTCAGTTTCTCTCTTATTTTGGGGTCGGTGGTAGGGCTGGGTTTCCCAGGGTTCTCTCAGTGATCCTGCCCTCCTACCAGCTTCAACCTTTGATGCGTGCCTGCCCCTCAGACAGTGTCTCTGCAGCTTCCCCACGCCTGGCTCTGACCCTGGACTTGCTGGCCTTGCAGGAAGGGGACAGAGTGGCCCTCTCTTCTGTCAGTTCAGCCTCCTGATGGGTGGTGCTGATTCCTCTTCCAGTGAGGGCTGGAGATCTGTTCATCACCCACCACAGGGGAGGAGGTATCTTTCCTGGTGCCTCCCTCCCCCTGACGGGCTGCAAAGGGTCTTCCCAGTGTCCCGAGGATGCCAGGGCTTGCGGCCCTTTGCCTGGCACTGTCCAGTGTTGCTGTGTAGAGAAGAGCCGAGGGCCTGGGCAGAGCTCGGCACCTTTCCTGCATTGCCTGCTCTCTCTCCAGCCTGCACCACATGGCAAGCCTTCTCCCAGCTCCTGCCTTGCTCCCCGTTCTCCGGAGTTCCTGGTGCTGTCTGTGGGGAGGACTGAGTGGGTGAACCACTCCTCATGGCTCTGTTGCAGGAGCCAACACTCAGCCTTTAGCGAGTGCTCGCGGTCGGTCACTCCTGAAGGCCCCTCTCTTTCAGCTGTTGGGTTGCCCTGCAAATCTCCATCCTCCTGTAGATTCAGGAAGTTTGACTTGGTGGATACAAATTTTTTTTTTTATTGTTCAGTTTGGGTTCTAGCTTTGTTTATCTTAATGGAAATCAAAAACAAAGGGGAATGTTTTTAATTATTTGTTCATTTCTTAGAAGACTTCTTGAATTATTTCACTGGTGATTGTGTTGGTTCTCTTCATTATCTCTTTCTGGAATGCCTGTTTAGATGTTGGATCTTCTGGATTAAAACTAAATGTATCACCTTTTGTATTTCCCATTTCTTATAATTAAAAAAAAGTCACTGATTTTCTTGACTTCAGTTTAAAATTCTATTGTTTTATACCCATACTCTCCTGCTTTAATTTTTAAGAACTCTTTGCTCTATGCTGAATTCTATAATATCATACATGTGACATAATATGTGACCAACTGTCAAATACATGTAAGTATGGGTATAAAACACATGTGCCTATGTGTACACAAGCATACACACACCTGTGTGTATACACACATACATGTCATAGCCATGTGTTCCTTAACACTGGGGATGCATTCTGAGAAGTGTCCTCAGTTGGTTTCCTAGCTGAGCATGCATCATAGCGTCTACCTACAAAGACTAGAAGGCTGCAGTGTCACTCGGGGATTAGTAGTCCTTTGTTGACCAAGACATTAAGTGACTCATGACTGTAATTCTTAAAGAGGATGATATATTGTGTATAACTATGTTTCTTATATTTACATTTAAGTAGTATATCTTATATATATATATATAGTGTGTTTATGCATATATAAATATATGTACTTTGAAAATTTCACTGGAAATGGAGATAAAAGACATGTTTGTTTTGGTGTAAAAATGTTGAAATCCATGCATATGAGTGGTCTTCATAGAGTCCATGGCTAGTGTGTCTTATGAGGAAAACTGCATGGATTTCAATATTTTTGGCACCAAAATAAACTTTTTAATTCCATTTTCCCAACAGTGTTTTAAAGTACCTCCCATTGTAATTACGTACAGCTAGTTATTCCACTGATAGGAAAGTTTCAAGAGCATTAATTTTTTGTCATGTTTTTCCCTCCCAGGATATTTTCTGTCTCTTCTCCAAGTCTTTTTTCTCCCCTGTTATTGAGGGAGTCTCTTCCCTAAGATCTTGCTTCTGCTGTATGATAATGTGTGGCTGTCTTCTCGTAATTGGGAACGGGGGACTGACAGGCTAATCGGAAGCTCTGAAGCCGTGGTTGCTCCTGACCCTGCCTATGAGTCTCATGAGCTGCTTGTGGGGGCAGCTAATGACAGCGGCTTCAGGGCTCTCCTGGGGGCCTGGCTCACCTGCCTCCTGTGCCCTTCTCCCCCATGCTGGTGCTGAACCCTCTCTCAGGGTTACCCGTGAGCCCATAGGGCTCTGTATCCCTCATCCATGTCCCGTGTGTCAGCAGGAACAGGTGGCATGGGACCGTGGACAGTGGAATAAGGGTCTCAGTGGACTTTGCTCTCATCTTCCTGCACTGTTTTACCCTGGCTCTGACATTCGCTCTGGAGACAGAGGTGTTTCTTGCACTGTCAGTGTTTTGCAGCCGTGAGTCGAGTGGGTTCTGAGCTGACCTCCATGCTGTGGTTCACCTTGGGGTCTGCTACATCAGTTGCCACCTCCTCCATCTGTTTGTGAGCTTTGGATATGCTCGTTTCACTGTCGCTTTGGGTTTATGTCTGTAAGTTGACCTGGGGTGTTTAAGACATACCTCTCAAGAGCAAATTTGGGATTCCTGTGTTTGATATTACATTGCAATCCAGAAGCCAACTTTGCATGCTTAGATCTCATGGGGCTGGTGCCCTGGCTCACTAGGTTAATCCTCCACCTGCGGCACTGGCATCCCATATGGGCACCGGGTTCTAGTCCAGGTTGCTCCTCTTCCAGTCCAGCTCTCTGCTGTGGCCCGGGAGGGCAGTGGAGGATGGCCCAAGTGCTTGGGCCCCTGCACTCACATGGGAGACCAGGAGGAAGCACGTGGCTCCTGGCTTCGGATTGGCGCAGGGCCAGCCATTGCGGCCCACTGGGGAGTGAACCATCGAATGGAAGGCCTCTCTCTCTTTCTCGCTCTCCTCTCTCTCTGTGTAACTCTGCCTTTCAAATAAATAAATAAATCTTAAAAAAAAATCTCTCCCTTCACCACTGGCAGAGTCCATTTTGAACATGAAGACAGTCTTGTTCTGTATGAAAACATAAAAATTTATAGCAATTGAGACATCCTGGAGAACCAAGGAAACAGAGGCTCTGTAAAGTGGGTGTCAATGCACATTAGCTTAGTGATAAGAAATAATTGTAAGTTCACAAAGCAGAAGAGAACAAAGAATTGGAAACAAAATCATATTACTACGTTACAATTTAAAATCTAATAATTATGAATTAGAAAAGTAATGAAGAATTATCAGGTACAATGAGAATATAAATTTTTAAAGTAAAAGCAATAAATGAAGTCATGAAATATAAATTTGTATTTCATAAACATTTTATATCTACTGTATTTTTAGTTTTCTGTATTATGCCTGACTTATTCTTATTATGCATGACTTATTTTCTGTAATTTCAAAATATTCTGCATGAACATCAATTATGCAATTGCAAAATTTGGCACACCAATTTATATAACTTGGAAACATGAATTGCCTGAAATTTTAACTCATTATGCCCCATCATCCCATATATAGGACACCTATAAAGACTTAGATTGAGCAAGAAGTATACTAGCTATGGCACTTTTGAAATGCATATTGTGTTGCTAAATAGTCACAGAATTGAAAACTTGGGACTTACTGTGTTAAGACACAATATGAATGCAAAACCATATGTGTACAGTGTGAGACCTCCAGCTTCTTACTGAGTAATCAATACTGTGCTGTTTCCCCCTCCCCTAGGAGTATCCTGATTTCTACAAAAGTTATCTGACAAGCACCATTTTTATAGATGGGCTAGTATGAACTGAAAATTGTTTTCCTTCCACAGCTAAGATGAGAAATGTCTACACAATTGCCTCTTTCCCAGTGCTATAAAATGTCCTTTCTCTCTTAATTGTTTTCCTGTCAAGGAAAAGACAAAAGAAAGACATCAAACACAGATCATCCTTAAACACCTTAAGTGCTTGTGGGGACTGAGAGCCTGTTGTTTTCAGCTGCGTGAGTGTGAGTCCAGTATATTGGCATTGTACGTTTGTTCTGGGCACTGACTAGTCCTAGGGATGAGTAACAGTCTCTGGCGTGAGATGACGTGTCTGCTGAGGTGGTGGTTGAACTCAGCCAAGAGGCACCTGCTGGGCTGGTCTGGTGGCAAACGAGTGTCGCCGGTGTGTGGATGGATGAGAGTTAGGGGCTGGGGAGTGTTCAGGGCATGGCTTGGGAGCAGCCAGGTTTGGAAATTCATTGCAGCCCTGGATCTGGTCGTCAGACTGGACTCATTTGCTCCCTAAGTTGTTTGCTTCTACTTGGCCTGATTAAGAAACCATTCAAGACCATGTCTCAGCAAAACCACAGTCTTAACAGGACGTACACCTTCAGTGACTCCCACAGAGGGTGTGCACGGGGATGTTGGCAATCCGCCAGGCTGGGCTGCCACTAGTCCAGTCCAGGAGCAACTGTAGCCAAAAATGCCGGTCAGTGTCTGTTCCACAGCAGTCACTAATGTTGCTTCTGTTTTTCCTGATGCATTCCAACACCTAGAGGTGGGCTTTGGAGTGAGCTGGAATTGGGGAAAGCTGTAAAATACATCACAAAATAAGGTGAGAGGAGTGGGAGCTGAATGGTGAGACACAAAGGGGAAGCTCCCCGGAGAGCCAGGGATGTGGCCTGAGCTTGGAGACTGTCTTCTGTGGGGGGATGGCCAGTGGCCTCCTGGGTTAAGTCTGTCATCTAGGCTTTCTTTATTATTGATGTCCTGTACATTTACAACAAATGCGGAAGATGTGGGGTCCAAGCACCCACGTCCCATCACCCATCTGATGAGCAGGAGGATGGCCACACGCCTGGGAAATGTTTCCTGTGTGGTTCCAGCCTGCCTTGTCCTCCGGCCCAGTGAGAAGCACGGATCCTCACATCATATGGCTCCACGTTTCTGCCATGGTGTTAGCTCAGCTGTCTAAATTTCCTGTGGTGCAGTGCGTTTGGAAACGTCCAGTAAACGGAAGCACATGGTAGGTACTGCTCTGTGCTCTGTGTGTTGGCCCTCAGCGGTTTTCTCCAGAGACTCCTCTGGATGGGAACATGCACTTTCCTGTATTTAGGGTTGGTCTTCCACACAGCTGTGTTCCAGAACGCTGTTCGTCCCAGTGTTTCTGTTGTTGGGATTTTGTTTCTTTCACTTTCTTCCTCCTGATTGCATCTCTTTGGCCATGAACAGTATCGTCTGACTTTCTGGTGCCCAAGTGCAGGGCGTTCTGTCTGGTACATGCCGTCGGAGGGAAATGTGGAGTTCTGGGATTCGCATGCCTTCAGCTTCCTCGTGTGTGCACCCCCAGTCTTCATGCCCTCCTGAAGCTCGAGCTTAGACGGGATTTAATCATGCTCAAGTCACACTAGTACTCAGTAGGCTGAGCCTGTTTCTATAACTTTGTTCTGGAAGCGTTGTTCATGTTTCTTCTTCACAGATACTTTATCAACGTGTCTGCCTGTTTTCCCCTTATGTTTTTCTTATTGTATTTATGTTTCCATGCTGTCCTTTGTTGATTATATATATAGTGTGATATCTTTAGCAAATTTGGGGTTTGTCTTTTCACTGTCTTGGTTTTTTTTTGGTTGTGATTTGGTATTTGCTGAACAGAATTTCCTAGTTTTAATGCAGACAATCACCCATCTTTTTTAAAGAATATTTTATTTATTCATTTGAGAGGTAGAGTTACAGATAGAGAGAAGGAAAGGCAGAAACAAGGGTCTTCCATCTCCCAGTTCAATCCCCAAATGGCTGCAATGGCTGGAGCTGAGTCCATCTGACGCCAGGAGCCAGGGGCTTCTTCTGGGTCTCCCACATAGGTGCAGGGGCTCAAACACTTGGGCCATCTTGCACTGCTTTCCCAGGCCACAGCAGAGAGCTGGTTTGGAAGAGGGGCAGCCAAGACATGAACTGACTAGTGCCCATATTGGATGCTAGCATTGCAGTCAGAGGCTTAGCCTACTACGCCACAGTGCTGACCCCCAATCTCTTTTTTACCTTTTTATATTGAAATTTTTATAGATTCATAAAAAGTTGCAAATATAGTACCAGTGGTTCCCATGTACCTTTTATAGCTTTCCCATGGGTGAAATTTTATACCATTAGGGTGAAATATCAAAGCCAGCGCCGTGGCTCAACAGGCTAATCCTCCGCCTTGCAGCGCCGGCACACCGGGTTCCAGTCCCGGTCGGGGCGCTGGGTTCTAGTCCCAGTTGCCCCTCTTCCAGGCCAGCTCTCTGCTGTGGCCAGGGAGTGCAGTGGAGGATGGCCCAAGTGCTTGGGCTCTGCACCCCATGGGAGACCAGGAGGGAGCACCTGGCTCCTGCCATCGGATCAGCGCGGTGCGCTGGCCGGGGCGGCCATTGGAGGGTGAACCAACGGCAAAGGAAGACCCTTCTCTCTGTCTCTCTCTCTCACTGTCCACTCTGCCTGTCAAAATAAAAATAAAAATAAAAATAAAAATAAAAATAATCAAAGCCAGGCAGCTGACCTTGTTACTGTGTGTATGTGTGTGTATGTGTGTGTGTGTACATGCACATGGAATTCTCTGCCATTCCATCACATGTGCGGATTTGTTTAACCACCAGAGTCAGGTGGAAGATGACTCCCTAAGCACATTGTGATGTCAACTGTGCTTACCAGGCTCAGTATTTTCTGATAATGATCCCCCTTCCAACCACTCATAGCCCATGGGAACTATTAGTCTGTTTTTTTTTTTTTTAATTTTTTGGTGTGTGTAGGGGGCTATGTTTTACTAAGGTGAACTTCATGTAACATGAAATAACCATTTCAAGGTGGACAGTTCCTCAGAACTCTACTGTACAACCATATGAGCATCACCTCCAGGTAGTTCCCAAACATTGTGTCCTCCCCCAAAGGAAACCCAGCTCCCACTACAGTGACCCCCTCCCTCCCCGTTCCCTTTGTTTTCCAGGGTCCACCTACTATGACTATTTTCTAAAAACACAATCACATGGACATGATTCTTCTTGAAAGATCATTAGAGTGATGTTTCTGGGGTTCATCCATGTTTTTGCACACATCAATACTCAGTTGATTTTTATGTTGGAATAATAATACGTCATAAACGCTAACTCACAGTCTGCCGACCTGTTCTTCCATTCACGGGCATTTGGGCTGTTTCCACATGTTGATTACCATGAACAGTACCTCTGTGAAGATGTGTGTACACATATTTGAGAATCAGTTTTTAATTGTTTGGGGTCCCTATTGAGGAGTGGAAGTACAAGGTCATATGGTAATGCTACATTCAACGTTTTAGGAAACAGGCAAATTGTTTAGATAAATGACTGAACTGCTTTACTTTTCTGATGTACGGACGTAGAATTTCCTCACATTTTTATCCCATTTATGCTCCAGTTAAATCTGTGTGCCTATCTGTCTCCTTCCCAGTAGGTGTGAAGTGGTATTTCATTGTAACTTTGATTTATTTGTCTAAGTACTAATGATACTGAACATTTTTTTCATCTGCTTTTAGTCATTTGTATATCTTCTTTAGAGAAAAGTCTAGTTGAGTGCTCTGGCCAATTTTATTGTATTTTATTTTTTAAAATTTTCTTTGTGTGGGTGGGGGGAGAGAGGGAGAGGAGGAAATGAAGGCATTGCTGTCTGCTGTCTGGCTCCCCAGATGCCCACAACAGCCAGGGCCAAATCCAGTGCTGGGAACACCATCCAGGTCTCCCATGTGGATGGCAGGAATTCAATTAATTTTCTCATTTTAAAAATCTTTTGTAGTTGTTGAGTTGTCAGTGCATTTTGTATATTCTGGATACTGAGCCCATATCTAACAAATGCTTTGCAAATATTTTGTCCTATTCTGCAGCTCTTTTTAACTTTCTTTATCATGCCTTCAGAGGCACCAAATATGCTAATTTTGATGAAGTGGGTTCATTTTCTCTGTGGTATTGTGCCGAGAATCCAAGGACATGTCTGAATCAAAGGACTTGGACATTTAGGCCTAAGCTTTCCTCTTGAAGTTTTATGGTTTTATGGACTTAATCTTTTTAGGTCATTGATCCACTGTGAACTAACTTTGGGGCTGATAGAAAGTCAGGGCTGAACTTCACTTTGTGCATGGATGTCCAGGTTCCCCACACCGTGTCTGGAAGAGATGGCTCTTCGGCTCCGGTTCCCGCTCCTCTGGCACTGTTGTAGAACAACATGTAAATCCTTGTATGGATTTATTTCTGGACCTCAACTGCATGCCGTGGGTCTTTGTCTACCCTAATGCTAGTACCACACTGTTTCGATTACTGTGCTCTGTAATCAAACGTCGATCAATGTGAGTGTTCCAGCCTTTTCCAGGTTGATTCCTCTATTCAGGTCTCTCATATTCCTTATGAATTTGATGGTCAGCTTCTTCATTTCTGAGGAGGAAAAAACAGCCATTGGGCTTTTGATGGCAATTGTAGTAAGTCAGTGACTGTCTTGGGATATATTGTCATTTTAACAACGTTGAATCCTCAATCCACAGTCACAGATGTCTTTGTACCAGTTTGGTCTTTCATTTTTTCCTACAAAGTTTTGTGGTTTTCAGTGCAATAGTGGTTCACAGCTACAAAATGCCTGCCTATGCACAGAGCATGGCCGTTCCTCCACAGGCCCTTCAGGTGAATTCCTGCCTTACTCCGTGCAACAACGTCCCTGATTATTGCTACTAAACACCACTTTTCCCTATTTTTGACCTTCATGCAAATGAACTCACCAGGTATACACACCCTTTCCAAAGGCTTTTTCACAGTTACAGTGATTTTGAGACTTATCATGTGACATAGTTCTCCCCATTTGTTGCTTAATTGGATTCTGTTGTGTATGTGGATGTCCTGTCCCTGTTTTAGGCATTTTCTGTTGAATACTGGTGGATACCTGGCCTGTTCCAGCTTTGGGTTAAGTCACACAAAGCTGCTACAATGTTTTACTACAATCTCAATGTGTGTGTGGACATACTGAGTAGTAGTGTTGTTGGATCATATGGGAGGTGTATGCATAGTGTCAGACCAACAGCAATAGGTGAGAATTACAGTGTTCCACATTCTTACCAGTGTTAAATATTTTTCAGTCTTCTAAATTTTCATATTTGTTGAGTATATTGTGATGAATAAATTTAGTGTTATTTCATTGGTGACTGAATAATGTTGAGCAAATTCATGAGCCTGTAGGATATTTATGTATCTGCCTTTGAGAAGTGTCACTTGTACCTGGTGCCCGTTTTGCAGTGGAAATCTTCCTGTGTTATTGAGTTGTGATATTTAGTGAACGCACATTGGTCCTTGTCAGATGCATGGTTTGCTAATATTTTCCTCTAACCTTTTCTGCCTCTTCTTTTTCTCAATTATATCGTTTGACCAGCAGAATTTTAGAATTTTGAAGTGTATTTTTCAAATTTTTTTTTTTTATTTCTTGGTTAGGCTTACTTTTGTTGAACACAGATTTATTTGAAAGGCAGAGTGACAGAGGAAGAAACAGGGAGAGAAAAGAGATGAAAGAGAGACAGAAAGAAGAAGAGAGATATCTTGTGTATACTGCTTCACTCCTGTCATGGCCACTCAGCAAGGGCTGGGCCAGGCTGAACCAGGGGCCAAGTTCGTCCGAGTTTCCCATGTGGGTGGCAAGGACTCAAGTCCTTGTGCCATCATCTGATGCTTCCCAGGTGCCATTAGCAGGGACTGGATGGGAAGTGGAATGAGCTGGACTTAACTGGTTCTCTGATGTGGGATGCGGGCATTCCAGGCAGTGTCTTAAACCTGCTGCACCACGATGGCCGTTTGGCCTACTTTTGGTTTATGTAATTATAGGATGCAGTGAGGTTGTATTCACAGTTACATGTTATTACTTTTTAAAAATTATTCCATTTAATCATGTAGTAATCTGGAAAAATTCTTTGTAGAAAGTTTGCATTTCCTTTGTACCAGTGTATCACTCCCAGTTTTTGGTTGTTGCTGTTAATCTAGCTATTATTATTATTTTTTTAGTTTTTGCATTTCAGCCCCTGAAATTTTTAACCTTGCATGAAAGTCTTTATCATTTCTTTAGAATTTCTAATTGTTTCACACTTTTTGATTTTGATAATATTTGAACTTGTTTTCGATCATCTTATCTTATGCCTACTATTTGTGCTTTAGACCAGATATTTGTCTTTTTTCTCTTTTTGTGCTGACTAAGATCACTGTTTTTATGCTTTTCATAAACAAAATTGGACCTACAAATGCTTTAACTTGGATCATTCACTTTCCAGCTTGTAGGCTATTTTTTGCCCAATATTTCGGCTTTATCTTTCTTAACTGCACAAATCGGACAATAATTATTGTTCTATGTAGTAAATATGTGTCCAACTGTTAACTGCATAGTTCTCATCATATCTTCTGCTTGTCTGAGTTTTCAGTTGGTGTCACTAATCTCTACTGAAAATATGACCTTTAAAATTTACTTAAAGGTTAGTGGAATTCCTCATTTTTTCCCACAGTAAAATGTCTTCTTTTCTGTAATTTACTTAGGATTCTTCGTGGCGCTGATTCTGAGGTCTGGTGTTTCATAGCCATTCTGAAAATTGTCAGCTAATACAGCAAGTGTTGCCTCATACCTAATCCTTCCACAGCCTCTCTGGATCTGTCACTAATCGTCTTCTTTATACGTTAGCATTTTAAAACTATTGTTTTAATGCCATATATTCCTATCCTCTTCGTGCTGTATTCTGAATAATTTTTGGTGATTTAGAGTCTTGTTTGTTCATGCATGTGTAGCTGTAAGTAATTTGCTCTTTAACCTGGTTTCATATTTTTGCCTTAATTGGGAGAAGTTACATCTTTTTTTTTTTTTTTCCAAACCTACCAGTCTCTTGCTCCTTGCTTGTATGTGAATTACCACTTTTGTCTTGGGATATATATTACACATATTTTACGGTCAAAACTCATTCGAATAACTGCATTGTGAATTTTTTCTTGCTCTTCGGCATAATGCCTTGTTTCCTTGTACATGGTGATTTTTCAAAAACTCCAAATGGCTATATTATAAAAAAATTACCAATAAAAAAGAACAGATTTCACATATTTAATATATACTGTTCTGAGAATATAGTCACACTTCCCTCCCTCCTTCCTTCTTTTCCTTTAATTTTTGCAATACCATAATTTCAACGGTAACAAAATGCATAGGCTTAATGCATCAGTAACCATAATGTTCACCAAATAAAAAGTAGAAAGACTACTGTTCCACAGGAGTGTATAGGCAGGGCTAAAGCAATAATCAAATAATAAGATCTCAGTTTCATTATTATACATTGTGTTCTTTTTTGGGGTATTCTATGTTAACATATATATTTGTCTTTTTAGGACTGGCTTATTTCTGTAAGCATAATGATCTCTAGTTGCATCAATTTTGTTGCAAAAGACAGGATTTTGTTTCTTTTTGTGTCTGAGCAGTATTCCATTTTGTGTATGTAACACATTTTCTTTATTCAGTCATCAATTGATGGACATCTGGGTTGATTCCATATCTTAGCTATTGTGAATTGAGTTGCTATTAAACCTGGGGGTACAAATAACTTTTTCATATGCTGATTTCTTTCCTTTGAATTGCCAGGAGTGAGATGGCTGGGTCATATGGTAGATCGAATTTCAGATTTCTGAGACATCTCCAGCCTGTCATCCATTCTGGTTAAGCAAGTTTACATTCCCCCCAGCAGTGGGTTAGGGTAACGTTTTCTCCACATCCTCACCAGCATTCATCATTGTTGGTGTTGTGGGTGATAGCCATGCTAACTGGGGCAAGGTAGAGCCTCATTTTGGTTTCGGTCTGCATCTCCCTGAGCATCTTCCCAGTGGCAGCCTCCCAGCTTGATGTGATCCTGTTTGTCCGTTTTTGCATTTTCTGTCTGTGCTTCTGGGCCTGTGCTGATGTCCTCGGTTTCCCCAGTGTTTCCTCCATTCAGTCAGGCCTTAGGTTTGGATCCTTGATACACTGTGAGTTGACTTTTTCATGAAGGGTGGAAGGGAGGGATCTTGTCTCACACTTCTGCTGGCAAAGATCTGATGTCCCCGACACCGTTTGTTGGAGAGACTGTGCTTTTTCCAGGGAGTGCTTGTTAGTTTGTTTGTCAGAGGTTTGGTGGCAGAAGTGTCGATTGATTTCTGGGGCTTCTATTCTGTCCCATTGACCTACATGCCAATTTTTGTGCCAATATCAGGCTCTTTTTATTATAAGTGCCCTTTCGTAGGTCTTAAAATCTGGTATTCTGATGCCTTTGGCTTTGTTTTTGTTGTTTAAGATTCCTTTAGCTATTTAGGGGTCTCTTGTGTTTCCAAATGAATTTTAGTATCTTTTTTTTCTAGATCTGAGAAGAATGTCATTGGTATTTTGATTGAGATCGAATTGAATCTGTAAGTTACTTTGGGTAGTATGGACATTTTGATACTAATTCTTCAAGTCCATAAACATGAAACAATTCTCCACTTTTTGTGTCTTCTATTTCATTCCTTAACGTCTTATAATTTTTATTGTAGAGTTCTTTCATATCCTTGGTTAAATTTATCCCAAGGTATTTAGATTTTTTTGCAGCTATTGTGAATGAGACTAGTCTTACAGGTTCTTTCTTTCTATTTTTTAAAGAATTATTTTACTTATTTGAAAGAGTTACAGAGAGAGGTAGAGTCAGAGACAGAGAGGTCATTCATTCTGCTGGTTCGCTCCCCAAATGACTGCAATGGACAGAGCTGAGCTGATCTGAAGCCAGGAGCCTGGAACTTCCTCCAGATCTCCCATGTGGGTGCAGGGGCTCAGGGACTTGGGTCATCCTCCCTGCTTTCCCAGGTGGATTAGCAGGGAGCTAGATCAGAAGTGGAGCAGCTGGGACTCATATCGGTGCCTGTATGGGATGCCAGCTCAACAGATGGTGGCCTAACTTGCTGTACCACAGTTCTGGCCTTGAGTCTTGCTTATTAGAAGCTTTGAGACCAAAAAAAAGAAAAGATGAGAAAAATGAAAACAGTGTTCAGCATCTATGGGATAACTTCATACTACAAACTATACGTTTCTTAGGCATTCCTGAAGGAGTAGAAAAACATAATTACTTAGTAAACTTATTCAGTGAAATAATAGCATAAAATTTTCTTAATTTGAACAAAGAATTGGACATCCAAGTACAATAAACACATAGAATCCCAAATAGACGTAATCAGAGAAGATCTTCACCATGACACATTATATCCACACGTTCAAAAGTACAACACAGAACATCCTAAAATGTGCAAGAGAGAAACACCAGTTTACCTTCAAAGGCTCTCCAATTAGATTGACAGCAGAGTTATCATCAGACACCCTACAGCCTCGGAGAGAATGGAGAGACAGAGTCCAGGTCCCTGAAGAAAAACCTGCCAGCCCAGAATACTGAACCCAGCTAAGCTCTCATTTATAAATGAAGGTGAAATAAACACACTTTCCAAAACAAACAAATATTGAAAGAATTTGTCACCACTTGGCCAGCCTTAGAAATGATACTTAAGGGTGTGCTACACACAGAAACAGAGAAAAATAACCAGCATAAAAAAAAATGTGAAGACAGAAAACTCAATACTAGTACAAAGGAGGTATAAAACAAACACTAGGAATGTTTACATAAAATGGGAAGACAAAGTCATTACTTACCAGTAGTAATTTTAAATGTAAATGGACCAAACTCTCCAAGTAAAAGATACAGATGGGTTGAAAGGATCAAATGACTGGATTTTACAGAGATTTCGGGGATTTGTCCTTTGGTTCAAGTGTGTATTCTTTCAAGGACATCTCCATCTATCAGTAACCTTTAATTCTACCAGGCCAGGACCTTGTTATGTTAAACTCTTTATCTCAGATGCTTTGGGCAATACAGGTAATAATTCTGTCTACAAACTCTGGTTAGTTTTTGTGAGAGAGTTTTAAAAAGATGAGCCGCTCAGCCTATAGAGAATCACAAACATTTCTATCATCTACTGTTTGTGATTCTTCTATTTTTGCCTATCTGATTGGATTTTTTATAATCAACATTAACCTGAAGGTATGATATTTCTGCATTATCTCTAAGCACAGAGGCTCTGTGGGCTGCTGGCCTTGGGCCTGCTCTGGCTTCAGCACCTGCTGAGGCAGGAAAAGTCCTTTGAAGAACAGAGCGTTCACGTTGCCGTTTTTCGGGTTGCTATGTCATAATCCACTTTGCCCTTCCTCAGAAGTCTTCACTGAAGTTGGCTAGAAGCTGTTACAGTTGCTCTGTTTGTTTTGTTCATAAGTATAAGGCCAGATTCTGTCATTGTAAGACAGATGGAGAGGGCTTTGCAGGATTTCCATACACGGAGTCATTAAATTAATTGTTTCAGTGTGAACAGGAGTGCAGAGCCAGAGATAACTCCAAGAATGCAAGGCCTCTGAGAAATTTTCAGAAAAGTTGTGGAGGGTCCTGATTGCTATAAGCCTTGGATCATGTAGCAGAAAACATTAGAATGTATTTTTCTCAACTTCTAGAAGCTCATCAAACTCTGACCAAAAAAAATAATAATTTTTCCTTTCTCTGATTTTGTGTTTCAGTCAGATCTACTGCAAGTTTTTATTCTCTTCTAGACTTCTTCATTAAAACCAACTGTAATGTTTTGAAAGATATTGTTTTTCTTTAACTCTGCATTTTAATTTGTCCGGTGGCTATTGTGGTTTATTAAAATGATTAACAGATGAAAAACCCAGGGGAGATTGTGGAATTGATTTGAGTTTTGTCAGATGAATTTGTCTACTGTGCATTTGAATAAGGAAGTCATCTTTATACAATTTGTATAATCACATCTCAAAAATTTGTTTTGAACATGATCATATAATGGATAGTCATTTCTGTGGTTAAGAAAAATTGTAGGAAATAACTACTTTTAAGAATGGAGATGTAATCTATTGTTGAATAGTCAAATAGTTCCTGTACTGACATTTTCTTGGATCATTATGCACATTGCATAGTGTTACATAAATGCTAGATTTTATTTAGTGCACATACAAATGTGGCCTTCTTACCAAGCCTGCTGGTAATTGCTTTAGAAGAACTCAGAGCCTGCTTTCAAAACAAAGGGCACGTGATCCGGCCCCGTGTGGGCTTTGCAGGTGCAGGGCACCAAAACTAAGAGACGCAACTTGGCCACAAACGCCTCTCCTAAGAGCACAGATCGTGATGTTGCCGTATATTGAGTGAATCTGCTTTGATAATTGTGGACCTAGCCCAGGAGTCGATTTGCTTAACAGGAACATGTATCTCTTCTCTGGAGAAGTGCTGCTTCTAGAGGCAACAATGTCAACCAAGTGAACATAATTTAAGAACTGATGTGCAGGGAAGGGGTTGTGGTACAGCAGGATAAACCAGAGCGTGGTGTGCCTGGGATTGAGTCCCGCCTCTGCTTCTGCCCAGCCTCCTACTGATGTGCATCCTGGGAATGGCTCAAGTAGCTGAGACCTGCCACCCTCCTGGGACACACAGATGGAGTTCCTGGCTTTGGTTTGGCCCACCCCAGTTGTTGGGGCATTTGAGGAGTGAACCAGTGCCTTTGTCTCCATCACCCTGCCTTTGTTTTTTTTAAGATTTAATTATTCATTTGAAAGGCAGAGTGACAGAGATGGGGGGAGGGTCTTCATCCACTGGTTCACTCCCCAATTGGCCACAATGGCCGGAGCTGTGCCAATCCAAGGTCAGGAGCCAGGAGCTTCTTGCAGGTCTCCCACATGGGTGCAGGGGCCCAAGGACTTGGGCCATCTTCTGCTGCTTCCCCAGGCCATAGCAGAGAGCTGGATCAGATGTGGAGTAGCTAGGACTCAAACGGGTGCCCATATGGGATGCTGGCACTATAGGTGGTGGCTTTACCTACCACACCACAGTGCCGGCCCCCATACTGCCTTCCAAAGAAATAAAATAAATGAACTTAAAGGAAGAATCATGTCATTATATGAATATAAATTATCATTTTTGTTTAGAAATTTTTGTCATTCCTGAATTTTATCTGATGTTTTCCTCTAACATGAAGTTTAAAACACAGTAAGACCTGAATGATTTGACTTTAGTTTGAAATTAATGAGCACATTTCCATTCTTTTTGTTGGAATTTTCAGATTTTCAGAATTATCACATATAGCAGTCATGGTCACTGGAACTCCAGAAAACTCTCTACTCTTTCCCTGTCTTTCCTAAGAAAAGCCAGGCTGTGGATTACTGTTCAACCCCTTCCTCTGGGCTCTCCTTGCACATCCAAGGCCACGGCAGGCCTCTGTTCTGAGATTCAGCTTCAAGTAACCGAGATGGGGAGACTGTAAGACATAGGACCAAGAGATCCTGGAAACTACCAGCGTATCAGTTTACACGGAGGACATAAAGGCTGATACATCCCTACGGTAGAATATTAACCAGTGATTCACGTGTCCATGGAGGTTTTTATGATACTCTACACATGCTGTAATTTTCACTGAAAACACAGTGGCCAGGATCATTCATGCATTAGGATTTCAGTCTTGTGTAGAAGGCCAGCAAAAAGGAAATTCTGAGTGAATCACAAATACACACGTCCTAGTGGTCCTCTGATGGTGGGACATAGATGATTTAAAATATTTTTACGTTTTTCTGTTTTTTGTAAATTTTGAACAACATTCACCTTAATTTTTTTATTATCAGGAGAATAAAATTTCACGTAACAAGTGACAGACTTTGGCAAAGGATAGCCACATCCAGCGGCCACTTGAATTGTGGATGTGAGTGGCTTGGAACACAGTCACTCCCATTTGCGTGTGCCTGGCTCTGGCTGCTATGCATTGAGTGCAGAGCTGAGACGATGCGGCAGGCCTGTGGTCCTCACTACCTGGGCCTTTGCAGGAAACTTGAGCTGGTCCCAGTTCGGCTGTGTCACCTGCTATTTATCTCACCCACCAAATCTTCCATTCTGAGAAGCTCTTGGCCATTAGTGACCCTCATGGAACATTTGCTTCTGTAGCCTGTCCCTGTCTACTCTTGGGAGCTCAGACCTCACAGCCCCTCAGGCCGCGCCCTCTAAGAGCTCCCGCAAGCCTATGCCAGTCCACTCTGCCTGTGGCCAGTCTGGCCGAGGACTTGCGTTCAGCCACATCCCTGATCACTGTGTGCCTGGACTTCCCCTCAGTGCTCTGCCTGCCAAGGCTGCTGCTTCTCCATTCACCCCCGGGGTTACCACTGCCTGCCTGGGAGCCAGCACACCCTCAGAGTTCTGTAGAAAATCCTTACTTCATTTCTCTGTGGAGCCCTATCTGCCTCTACAGTCCCCCTTCCCTGCCCCGGGCTTCCCCACCTGCCACTGCTGTCCCTGATGAGGTCTCTGCTCCAGGCTGAGCTTCGTCCAGGCACCTGGCCAAAGAAACCCCCGCCTGGCGGCCTGCTTGGCATTCGCTGCTCATCAGCAGTGGGGAAGGAAATTGATTTTCCTATTTGCAGGGATACAGAAGCATTAACGACTGCCCAATTAAAACAAAACCAAGCAAGAAAGCTGCAAACCGGAAAGCAATGCTGTGCTCGGGCACCTACAGATCAGATGTATTTCAGGCCCGGCCCCTACGTGCTCCCTTGCCGTCCTCCTAAGACCTCTGAGTGTCTATCTGGTGATGAATCAAATCTCTGAATGTTCATATCATGAAGTTAGGAAAGCCCCCCCTGTGTGCTGACACCAGGATGCAGGTGACTGGGCTGGAGTCCCGGTGCAGTGGGTTAGGCTACTTCCTGCGATGCTGGCGACCCATCTCCGGCTGCCGCACTTCAGATCCAGCTTCCTGCTGACATACCTGGGAGAGCAGTGGACGGTGGGCCACTGCCACCCATGGGGAAGATTACGTGGAATTCCTGGCTCCTGGCTTTGGCCTGGCCAAGCCCTGGCTGTTGCTGCCACGTGGGGAGTGAACCAACAGATGGAGGATCTCTCTCTCTCTCTCCATCTCTATAAGTCTGCCTTTCAAATAAGTAAATCTTAAAAAGAAAGGCAGGTGACCCACGAGTGAGCTGTGGGCGACGGTCCCAGGCTCCTCGCTGTGCACATGCCTGCCTGCCATGCCCCTCCCGCCCTTTCTCCAGAGCTCACATAGCTAAGTTTTCTAGCTCAGACCCTAACATCTAGGGAACTTGTTATGCAAGTTTGTATTTTGTCTCTAGTACCCGTCATTTCCTATTTTACAGCTCTATTGAGATAGAGTTTATGTATGCTAGTCTGCACATACTGAATATATACTGATGAGTTTGCACGTGCTCGTGTACCTGTGCAGCCACTGCATAATCAGGTAGGCAACAGTCCCAGCATTTCAGAGTTTCCTGCACCCCTTTGCCTTTTGGTTGGGGAGGTACTGCCTTGGTGGCAGCAGGTGGAATGTCGCCCATCAGACACGAGAACTTGGTCATCCTCTATAATGGTTGTTCACATCCAGTGGGCCATTCCCCATTGCCCCATCCCCCGATTCCTTGCAGTGGCCCCTGTGAAGAGCTGTCGGCATTCTCATGTACTTAACATTCTTCACAATAGCAATGGCAGAGAAACAGCCCACATGTCCATGGGTGGATGGATGCAGAAAATGTCATATAGACTCGGATGGGGCATTAGTCAACCTTGAAAGACATGCAGAGAAACAACCCACATGTCCATGGGCAGGTGGGTGCAGGCAATGCCATACAGACAGGGATGGGGCATTAGTCAACTTCAAAGATGAGGGAGATCCCATGATTTGTGACAACATGGATGGACCTGGAAGACATTGTGGTAAATGAAGTAAGTCTGTCACAGATGCCACCTGGTTTTACCTGTGTGAGATACATAAAATAGCCTTGTACACCGGAGCTCTCGTTCCATTTTGCATAGACTCTTCTGAGTCTTCGTTGGCCAGGGTTCCCTCTAATGCGATCATCCTTGTACCATATTTTGATAACTCCCTTCCAGTTGAATATTTTGGATTTTTGACCTGCAGATAAGTACTTGATGAAATTATTCTCGATCAGATTTGACCTTGCAACGCTGTGTCCTCACTCTGAATCTCTCTGTGCCCTGGGAAGAAAAGTTCTGGCCATGGCCTTGGCTTTTCCTCGTGTATGTCCATTTGACAAGGCTTTTTTCTCTAAGAATGAGCGCCTCCCACCAGTACCCAATTCAGTTAGAAATGTGTTTATGTACTTGAATTCTACAGCATGTTGTGCTATAGTTATTATTGGACAGATAAAAGCAGCTGAGCACATATTTTGAGCTTTGATAATAACAAAGATAATAACTGAAGCAAATATAGGGGAAGTAGAAACTGTTCATGAAAGGCCAGTGTCACCCCAGCAGAGAGCTTCCCTCACAGCCCACACTCCAGTGCCAGCAGCGGAGCTGAAACTGCTGTGGCTTGTGGACCCTCTTACGGTGGCTGTTGCTTAAAAAGCTGATGGGAAATAAGAATTGAAGAAAAAATGTGTATGGGTTTCAAAATCTTTTTGCAACAAAATAAACTTGTCTTTTAATTCCATTTCCCACAAATTTTAAAAATATGTACTTCTTTGACAGGGAGAGACTGACCCAGCGGCAGGGAGGGGGTCTCCCATCTGTTGATTCACTCCTCAATGGCAGGGGCTGGCAGAGCCCAAGCCAGGAGCTGGAAACAGTGCAGGTCTCCCACATGAGTGGTGGGCACTCGAGTTCTTGAACCACCACTGCTGCCTCTCAGGCTGTGTGTTAACAGGAAACTGAAGTCAGAAGCAGAGCCAAGACTTGAACCCAGGGACTCTGGTAAGGAATGCAGGCATCCCATGGGACGTCTACCTTCCGTGCCAGCCACCTGCCTAAGCAGTAGCCTTTTCTTGTGCCAAACCCATACTTGACTTCATGGCCATCCTCTCTCTAGAAACATTTCTGAATTTCCCAATTTCTCCTCCTCTGTTCGTAGTCATTTATGTGATGATGGGTGGGTGTGTACAAAGGAGACTGGGCTGTATCCACCTTGTCAAGCTGTGTCTCATGAGTCTGCACTAGCCGCCAGGTTCAGCCACACAGGCTTTGACTCAGCTGCAGATGAGATGTGCGAGGACCTGGCGTGAGGGGAACATGGTCTGAGTGTTTGCTGCTCGTGCATTGAATGGAGTGAATGTGCACCTCCCGTGCCAGCCTGGACTTTCAGCTGCGTTTCTGTCCTATCGGTCGCTCTCTTACTCCGGCTGTTTTCTAACAATGCCTCTCTAAGAAGGGACTCAAGAACCCCTTAGTGTACCTTCCAGGACCCTTTGTGGTTCTCACTTCTGCTGCCAGGTGCAGCTGACCCAGGACAGGAGGTGACTGAGTGGTCCACGCAGCCTCACACACAGGAGTGTGATGCCCAGCAACTGTGTCCCGGCCGGCCCGAAGGGGAAGACTTGTTCTTCAAGAGCAATTAGGCTTGGGTGACTGTTGTTACTTTATTATTGCAAGCTTTTTGCAACAGAAATACTCATCAGTGGGATTGTTGATACTGAAGGGCAGGCTGCCTGGAAATGGGCGTGATGTGCACAGACTCTGATGTATAACTTGGAGTCCTTCCTCCCCATACCTAGGCCAGGGACAGATTCCTAAAATTCAGCAAGCTTGAGGAATGCTAATTTATGTTGAGCAAACTTTTGCAAAAACAATTTTATGCAGTCGGCACAAGTTTATCCATCCTCAGTGAGGAACAAAATTCTCAAGGAATTTTCTTGTAAGAACACATTGTTGATGCCTTCAGTACCGGCTACACTTCATGCTCCAGGAGGTAGGCAGCATGGTGAGTTTTGCATAATCAGAAGGTTTCTTCCTGGGCTCAGAACAGAGCTGTGGTTATTGGCTGGGCTAACTTGGTCCCTCTCATTCAGAGTGGACTTGAGTCCAGGACCAGGGTGTGGTCAGTTCCATGGCCAGCACCTCCTTCCAAGGAGAGGGCTGTGTGAGTCCCTCACAGTGCACTCTCCTGGACTTCTATTTCTAATGCTGCAGCTGCACATCAGTCTGCTGTTGTATGGACATTTTCCCCTCTAAATTCACTAACATTCAAGTATTGAGTTTTCTTCTCATTTGGTCTCGTTATATGAACGAGTATATTGCTGTTCTGATCTTTCATGATCTTACTTAGAGTGCTTCTCGATAATTTTAGTATATGGAGATAACTTTAGTATAAGGAGAGGATTTGTTTTACCTCAGGATAGGAAACTCCTTCCAGAGGAGGGAAAGGAAAAGCAGACATGGGTTGCTCAATCCTCCGAGGAAGCAAAATTTATAGCACGTGCACCCTGTGTTTGCTGCCATCTACCACTCCTCTTCCTTCTGCCCAGACTGTGTTACTTTTGTCCTGAGTACCCTGGACACTCCTTAGATGCCCAGTGTGCATCTGTCTTGGTATTGAGCAGTATCAGTGAAAGCTTTCCTTCTCTGAAGTGAGTATTAGAGAACAGATTGCGTTTGACTGTGAGCCCATAGGAGAGTTCAGCTTGATAACACCAGCTACATTCAATCCAGGATTTATCAGGAGAATCACAAAGACAGTGGAGCAGAGACGGTGCCAGAGAGGGCGCATCCTGGATTACCCTCTGGGTGTTTATTTTACTTCTGGTATCCTAGGAAGAGAGTGATGTGGTAAAGAGCATTAAAGAGCTAGACAGGCATCATTGCTCAAATCCAGCATCAGACTGGAGGTCCCACCTTGCACAGGAAGATAAAGATATAGAATAAAAAACATTCAAATTGGAAAGAAAGAACAAAAAAGCCCAATATCTTCATTGTTAGGCTACATGACTGTAGAAGCTGACAAAAACTTTTTGAAACTAGAAGCAATTATGGCAAGGTAGCAGGATGCTAAAGTAATAGATAAAAGTCAATTTTTATATACCAGAAATAAACAATTGCAACTTGAAATTTAAAAATAGAATTATACCAAAACCTGAAACATTTAGGCCTAGATCTAACAGAATAAGTATGAGGTCTTTATGCAGAAAACCATACAACTTTGATGGCATAAATAAACACATATAAAGAAGTCAATATTTACTCCATGTTCACGAATTAGAAGACTCAGTGTTGGTTTGCCCAATCTTCCCAACTTATTTTGACTCAGTGTGGTTCCAGTCAAAATACAGTGGACAGTTCTGTGGGTATTTACAAATGGATTCCAAGGTTCATAGCAAAAGGTCTGTACTAGCTAACACAGTACTAGATAACACCAAGGTCAGAAGACTGACACTGTTGGGCATAAAGATTTACTGTAAAGCTACAATAACTAAAAGGTGTGATATGGGGAAAAGAATAGACAAATTATTGAAACAGAGTCTAGAAGTGGACCTGCATAAATGCAGTTGGATTATTGTTGACAAAGCAAAGGCAATAGAATGGAGAAAGTAGTTTGTTGTTTTCAACAAATGGTGCTGGCGCAACTGTACATCCACTTGTAAGAAAAGAAAAAGGGATCTGAATGCACACCTTACGCCTTTCTCAAAAATTAACCCAGAGCAGACCACATAAATAAATGCAAGGTGCAAAACCATAGACTAGCTAGAAGAAAATGTAGGATAATTTTCTATGTAACCTCGGTTAAGGCAATGAGTTTTTTGATAGAAAGATGTTCTTCAAGTTGCAACAGGGTTGATTCCCCATAAACCCCCTGTAAGTTGAAAACATTGTAAAAGAGAATGCATTTAATATTTGTGACCTCCTGAACACTGTGGCTTAGCACAGCACATGGGAGGGTTGGTTGTTTCCCCCTGCCTTTGTGGCTGTTGCCACTGCCTTGAGCTGGGGAGAGAATCCAACAACATGGCACCAGTCTGGAGAAGACGCATATTAAAAACCTGAAGTGCAGTGTTTACCAACTACAGATTGCTTTTGCTCCATTGTGAGGTTTAAAAATTGGGAGTCAAATGCATTCAACCGAACGTGGAGCCACTACCTGGCTAATGTGGTGCCTTAGGATTGCAAACCATATGGTCCATGAGGTCACTGTCCTCTTTGGGATAATCCATCCAGGTTATTAAGGGCAAATTGGATTGTTATTCACAATGAGATAAGTGATTATATCTGGAAACTAAGCAGTCCTCTAGGTGACTGTTCATGATTCCAAGTTCAATGGTGAAAGTCAGCAGAAGACTAAAATGGCTCAATAAAGTGAGGGCCACTGAAAACCCTACCCTGGGAGGAAAGAAACCAGTCAATAACTCAGAGAGGGAAAGAGTGACCTGGAGTGAATGTGAGTGTGTGCATGTGAGTGTATGTGAGTGAATGTGAGTGTGTGTATGTGAGTGTATGTGAGTGTGTGTATATGAGTGTATGTGAATGTATGTGAATGTATGTGAGTGTGTGCATGTGAGTGTATGTGAGTATGTGTATGTGAGTGTATGTGAGTGTGTACATGTGAGTGTATGTGAGTGTGTGTATGTGAGTGAATGTGAGTGTATGTGAGTGTGTGTATGAGTGTATGTGAGTGTGTGCATGTGAATGTATGTGAGTGTGTGTATGTGAGTGTATGTGAGTGTGTGCATGTGAGTGTATGTGAGTGTGTGCATGTGAGTGCATGTGAGTGTATGTGAGTGTGTATGTGAGTGTATGTGAGTGAATGTGAGTGTATGTATGTGAGTGTGTGCACGTGAGTGAATGTGAATGTATGTGAGTGTGTGCATGTGAGTGTATGTAAATGGTGACTGCTGCCTCTTGACCAGTTGCAGAAAAGAGAACTTGGATGCTTACATATGTGTGTGGGGCATACAACGGCCCTCAAGTTCCTGTCCACCTCTTGGTGGGAGCGCTGGTGCTTTTTAGCCCAGCAGATCAAGCAGAAGGGACTCCCCAGCTCCAGGGGAGAAGAGCTGATGCACAGCATTCTGGGTTGGAAGTGGAAATGAGGTCCAAGGGGGCCTGAGTTTCTGTGTTCTGGGGAGAGGGGGAACAGGTGCTGCTGGGGCACATGGAAGGGTCTTGTTGATAGCCAAGGTGAAAGAGAGAAGGCAGATGCTGAGTGGTCCAGTGATGGGGAGGGGTTGGTCCTGAGCTTGCCTCGTGAAAGCAGCTCCTCCAGAGGCCGAGTGCTCTGGCATCTCTGCCAGTGGCCCCTGGGTGCAGTCAGTAAGCAGGCGTTGGGAGAGGCGGGAGGAGGGGAGGAAGGCAGGGATAGAGAAGTTATGGGCAGCAGCACCCGATGCTGGAGGATCTTGTCTGTGGTTGCAGCCCTTCCAGGGGTAAGACCCCGGCAATCCAGTTTGTGTGGGACAGCCTGAGCTGTGGCTCCAGGAGAGCCCCCTGCCTGGCTCCCTCGAGCCCAAGGGTTGGAAGCAATAGCTGCCTGATCCTGCTCATGTCTGCCGTGTCCTGTACTCTTCCTAGTGCTCTCATTCCCCAAGTGAGTGACTTCCTGACTTCCATCCTGTTTCAAGTTCCTAGCCCCTGGTTTCTCTAGAATACGCTCTGCACAGCTGAGCAGGTCTCACTCTCAGAAGACCCATGCTGTAGTGCTCTGCTGAGCAAGAGACCCTGCACTTGATTTTGCCCTGGGCCTCCGCGTTGTGGGCGATTCTCCGGTGCACTTGCTGTGAGGGAGTGGCTCTGAAGGATTTTGTTCCCAGGAGCGTTACCAGTGTGGGCTCTAGAATGAGGTGCGGTGCTCACCCTGGTGTGCAGATGGAAAGACTGCTTGCAGAGCTGCTGAGAGAAGTGACCATGGTGACCAGAGAAGTGTCACGAAGCATGACAGAGCTGGGAGGTGAGACCATGATCAAGTTGGTGAATGACAAAGTCAGAAGCTTGGAGAATTGGCAATTCCTTGTTGGGGAACCGGTGGTTCAGCTCTGGACCACAAACAACCCCAGGAGATGACAGCGCCTGTGCTGGTGGTGCCTGACAACTGTTGTATTCATATGCCTTTTGCTGGGCTTCTTTTCCTGTCCAGAGCTGCTGTAGACCTGGCTTTCCCTCACCTGCATGAATGCTGCTGTTGACCCTTCTGAGCAGCATGCGGCTTTTCTGCCTCTGTAGAGCAGGAGCCCAGGATGTCCTGAGTATTTGTACCAGAACTGGAAATACTTCTTTAGAAACATTTCAGTCTTGCAAATCAGCTAGAAAAAGTCCAGTGCTGCTGCCAGCTCCAAAGACGACACATTCTGAAAGTAGAGTTCCTGCCTCCCTCAGTCTGGGTCATTGGCAAGGAAGTTGCTGTCCAAGTGGAACGAGGCCTGCGAGCCCCGGACGGGGGAAGCGAATCCATCTTCGTTTCACAGTTCCACCTGCAGCATTTACCCACGGCGCAGTGTTTCACACACATCTTGTGTCTGCTCTGCTGCTGAGAAAGCTAGTGCTTCAATAACCTGCTCAGGGTTCCACAGACGCCAGTGGGAGTGAGAGTCGTGTCCAGACGCCAGTGCAAGTGAGAGTCACGTCCAGACGCCGGCCCACCCAGGCTCCCCTCGACTCCCTGGTGCAGCCTGACCTGTAGTTCAGACCCCCTTGAAACAGTTTGAGTTGAGTTTGCTGGAATAACTCATGTTAGGGTGTTACCGGCTTGGTTGATTCTAGCTCTGCACTGGAACCGCAGGCTGGCCACCTGGGGAGCTGATGTTGGACACCTCCTACCCCGGTGTCGCCCTGGGAAACACGGCTGAGTCTTGGTGAACACCCACTACCCACTGCTGCACTGAGGACGTGGGTGTGACACGTGCTCACCTGGCCAGTGCCCGCTGCCTGCTGGGTCTGTTGAAAGCAGGACTGCTGTCCACCTGACCCTGGCTTCAGAACACACGTCGGCTGGACAGGGCCTAAGGGCCGAGGGGAGGCTCCTCCTCCGCTCACTCCCTCCGCCCCTGAGGCCTGACTTCTGCCCTGTGTGCCCTCTGCCCCCTGGTTCTCCGCTGACCTCCCCTCTACCCCACCCACCCCAATGCTTGGCTATTTTTGTTTGTAGTGAATTGGGTTGGGGAAAATTCTTGTCTAGTTTAGGGTTTTTTTTTTTTATCTTTTTTTTCTCTGTTCTTGCTGACTTGAAGGACTTTGAGCCATCCTAGAGATTCCCAAGGGGACTTTAATTCCTGTCGTGGGTAAGTCTGGGCTTGGGGTTCAGCATGCCTTGAGTTCCGTGATGATTCTGGGAGAGCTGGGACCTCCCTAATCTGCCGCGCCCCTCTCTGCTGCTGGTCGAGCTTCGTCCCTGCCAGGTTTCTTTGTCCTGACCTAGTAAGGTGGGGGTGGGGGCAGGGTGAGGTGCTGTCGTGTGGAGCTGGTGCAGATGCGTTTCTGGCTTCAGAACTCTTCTGCAGCGTTTGCTGCCTCCCCTCCCTCCAGCAGCACCACTGCACGGCAGCTTCCCAGGGTGCTGCGTTCTCGGCACCCACTCTGGCCCTACAGGCTGATGGTCAGTCACTAATGGAAAAGGCCACGCTAAGTCAAGTTCACATTCTGATCGTGTAGCCGTGCTTCCCGTGCACTCAGGTTGAAAGGCAGTTTTGTGTAATGGGGCAGAGCAAGCAAACCCTCCTGTGCAATAAAAGAAAACTGGCCCAGGTGGAGTGCTGGCCTCGGTGTTCTGCTGAGAGGGTGTCTGGGAACGAGCCCTTTCCTCTGTGAACTCTCTCTTCTGCAGGTGGAGACCATGCAGAGTGATGGCATTGCTTCACAAAACCAGAATGCCTCCGTGAAGCATCCGGAACAGGATCTGCACACAGGAGGTGTTCAACTCGCCATGTGTCCTTTCCGATGCTTTGGGATAGAAATGGCATCTCCAGTGTTCCCACAGGGCCAGCACTTTATCTTTCCCAGTATCCCAGCCCTGTGTCTGCTTGAGTCGCCCAGTACCCCCATGCAGACTCTTCCAGCCCTCGTAGGAGAGCGGTGTTTCCTGAGAGAGGGAGGGGGCAGTAGGACTGGGCAGCACTGCTGTGCATGCGTCTCTGCCCCCCCCGCTTCACGTCCCAGCAGCACCCCAGTAGAGTCCCACTGTTCCCTTGCATGTTCCCCACCGTACTTGGAAGTCTGAAACAGGCAATAGGCTACATTGGCCTCATAACTTGCAAAGCACCGATTGTAGTTGTAAAATGAATAAGTTAATGGTTAAGAAAAATCCTGTAGGAATTTTGGGTTTTGTCTCACTCTGTTGTGGCATTTCCTCTCCTCGTTTCTCCCAGTTGGTTCGTTGGCTTTCAGATTTGGAGATGGCTCCCAGGTGCCCGGCTCACTGCCTCTGTGGTCTTCTCCCACTGAGTGTGGGCGGGCTCTGTGACTTGGTTTGTCTGGCAGAATAAGGCAGAGTGGATGTTGCTTCCAGGGATACAGCTGGTGAGGCTGTGGCATGCATGTTTCTGGACGACCCCGTGGCCTCAGAAAGTGAGAGCTCCCAGCGTGGCGGCTGTGTCTGTAGTTGTTAGTTGGACAGAGCGTTCTACAGCCTGCCCTCTGGAGTGAGCCGTGCGGCCCTGAGCACTGGGTCCTGGAGGCTGTGCCTGTGCGGGGGCCTTGAGTGAGGCATGTCCCGCTAGCCTTGCCCTCGTCCCCTGCCCTCTCTTTCTTCTCACCCCGCCTCCAGTTTTGTCACCAGGGTTCCGATGCCCTCCTGGCTGACTGGCCACTTCACTCTCGGGTTCCTGGAACCCTTCCTGCTTGGCACCGAGGACTTCTTGGACAGAATTCTTGGCTCAACATCCAAAAGCCTCTAGGCTCTGTCTCTCAGGCAGCCTAGTGGTGCTGGCCTGGCACTGCCCACCCCATCCCCTTTCTTGGTTCTTGTGTTGTTGGGTAGGATATACATTTTTTCAGGTAGTTGCAAGGAAAAACAAGCTTTTTCCCCTCACCCTAAAGCAAGTGTGCAAATCGCATCCTAGTCAACTCTTACCCTGTTGGCTTCGGTGTTGCCAAAAGCGTTACTTGGGATGCTGACATCTGGTGAATGTGCTCATCACCGGGCTTGTCCACTCCACAAGAATGATGGATGTGCTGCCCAGATGGTCACTTCAGCAGTGCCTGGGGGTGGGGGGGATAAACCTCGGCCACAGGTGCAGGCTTGTCCAGCACATTTAGGGATAAAGCAAATACACCTGGAAGGTCTGTCACTGCCTGTGATGGGGGAACTTGAGAAACCCCGTGGTTAACAAACCAAGTCCAGTTGACTCAGTCTTTCTCTTTGTGGTTCCTGTGTGATCGGGTGTTTTAGGTTTTGATTTTGGGAGGAAACTGAAGTGGGCATAGCACACCCAACATGCAGATGTTTGAAATGGAAAATGTTAAACTCGGGCCACGTCCCATCTACTGCAGTGGACTCTCAGCATAGTATAACTGTGCCACTGACTTTGAACTGATGCTGTTCTGGATGAAGATACTTAATTTAGCCTCTTTAAAGAAGGAAGCGCAGCAAGAAAGGTGCTGTGTCCCCTCACCTCCCACCTCCAGGCTCAGGCCACACATCTGCATGCCTGATGGAGTCCTGTGGACAGAGACAGCAGTTAAAGCCGTTCGTTTGGCTGGACTAGACGTGTGTCTCGCCAGCACTTGATCGAGACTCCCGCCTGTTTTTATTGCAGGTCATCAGGAAGTAATAACTTTCAGTCTTCACAGCACAGCACTCTATTCAGACTGACCGAGAAGGAGAAAATGCTGCAGACTTTAAACCTATTCTGTGAGTCACTGATTCTTTTTTTTAAAGATTTATCCATTTATTTGAAAAGTGGAGTTACAGAGAGACAGAGGCAGAGGCAGAGGCAGAGGCAGAGATATCTTCCATCTGCTGGTTCACTCCCCACATGGCCGCAATGGCCGGAACTGGAGCCAGGAGCCTCCTCTGGGTCTCCCACGTGGGTGCAGGGGCCCGGGGACTTGGGCCATCCTCCACTGCTCTCCCAGGCCACAGCAGAGAGCTGGATCAGAAGTGGAATGCCAGGACTCAAACCAGTGCCCATATGCAATGCCGGCACTGCAGGTGGAGGCTTCAACCACTGTGCCACAGTGCCGGCCCCAAGTCACTGATTATTTAGAAATAAAGCAGTGCTCCTCATTTTAAAAAATGATTTATATATTTTTTCAAATGACAGAGGGAGAGGGAGAGACCTTCCATCCGCTGGGTCACTCCCCAAATGGCTGCACTAGTCAGGGCTCAGCCAGGCCAGTGCCAGGAACCAGGAACTCCATCCATGTCTCCCACATAGGTGGCAGGGACCCAAGTATTGGGACATCATCTACTGCCTTCTCAGATGTGTTAACGGGTGCTGGATGGCAAGTGGAGCAGCAGGTGTTGAGATGGCACTCTGGTAGGGGATGCAGACGTCAGTGACAGCTTAACCCAATGCCAGCCCCAGTGACTTTCCTCTTCATTGTTGTGTTTTCAAAACATTTAACTGCGGCTCATTTTAATGTAGAGAGATCTTTAAGGTGCTGCTATCGAGTGCCCACTTTTAACAGATGGAACTGTATGGAAAGGATCACCATGGCTCCATCTGTTGAAGACCTCATGCCAGGAATGGTGGTTACTGTACACTTTCTCAACACCCACAACTTCTCTATGATGTAGGTATTTATAGTTTCCTCTTAAAAACAGGGAAATTGAAGCTCAGAAAAGTGAAATGCTCAGATCTGTGCAACTTCAAATATGTGAAGATAATGGTCTTTCACCAACCAGCAAGCTCAAGCATGGTTTGCTAAACGAAGTGTGTGCTGCTGGTGGGCAAACACAGGCACAGAGGTGTAGGTATGCTCAGATAACTTTTGAAATGACAAGAGCATTTCATATTTTTGTTGAATGAAAATGTAAATATTAAGTAAAAATTAGGTGATAATTTAAGTGGTTGTCTATTCAATAAGGGTAAAAAATAAAGATATAAGCACGTTGTCTAATTCTGAGCAGATCTGAAATCTAACCCAGGTCACTTTCTCATTTCTTTGGTTTTGAGCAAACCCATATGAGAACCACAGGAAGGTGTGCGACTCCCAGGTTTGCAGGGATCTGGTGAATGTTCTCCGAGACGCAGGAGTCATCTGCCTGCGTCAGGCATGTGCGTCACTCACGCTCAGCTAGAGCAGCCGGCACCTTCCGTGCTGTACATTTTTCCTAACCAGTGGGAGTTCTGAACCAGCCCAATTGTGATGGCTGTGAGCACATGGGGCACGAGCCAACAGATGGAAGATCTCCTCCCTCTTTCCTCTTCTCTTCCCTTCCCTCCCCTCCCCTCTTCCCTCCACTTCCCTTCTCTCTCGCTCTGCCTTTCACAAAAACAAGTCAATATAAACTTTCCTCCTGCACACATCCGTAAAGCCAATCTAACCATTCCAGCCCCTGAGTAGCAGCTGCCAGATGGTTTCCAGAAACTCCCGTGGAAGTCAAATTCCTTTAAACACTGTGGAGGATGGCACAGTTGGCTGATCTTGCACACCTCGCTGCATCCACACCTCTGCCCCTTTGCTTGGGTCTCCTGCCGTGCAGGCAGCATCGCTTCCTTAGCCTGGGCTCGGCTGTGCCTGTGCCTGGCATCGCCAGCTGGACTGACGGCTGAGTTGACACCAGCAGGGACTTCTGCTGCCCCTTTCTGGTTGCCAGCGCTCCCTTGTACTTCTGCCAGTGCCATGGGAGGATGAAGGACAGTGGAGGAGAGCTGTCATCTGCTAGCCCACGCACAGGTGCACAGGAACACAAGGTCCTATCCTGTTTGCCTGTTGGTTGGTTTGAAGGTTGGTTGTTGTCCTGCTTTCTGTTGGTTGGTTTGAAGGCTGGTTGTCATGCTGTAGGGGTCAGTGTCCCTTGCACCACTTCCAGGGATCCAGTCCCTCCTGACTCTGGTTCTTCTCCCCTGCTCGTGGTTCCCCCGTGGCTTCTGCACCAGCAGCTCCCAGGCAGGCCCTGTTGCTTCCTGCATTGCCTGTATGACTCTCTAGCCTGGGCTTCCCCATCCCAGAGTACCCACGGGGCTTAAGACAGTGGTCAGGGGGTCAAGCACTCCTGCCTGGTAAATGCAGCTCTAAGCCTGGGATCACACACCTCCCCCAGTGGGAGCCTGTGTCTCAGGGTTTCCCTGGAGAGTGTGGGTTTACACATCGTTGACTGCACTAGTTTCTCTTACTTGCTATGACTTGCTAATGTTCAGATTTTTTTTACCTAAAATCCACATGAAGGTCACATGATATTGGAAATTCCTTATTTGTACCTCCCAGTGCTCCAAAGCACAGGGCCCTCTGTGTCACACTGGGTGCAGTGAGAGCTCCAACACTGGAAAGGAGAAGGGCTTTTCCTTAGTGCTGGGTGGGGCACAGGAGTGGTCCTGTCTTTCCCATGCTCTTGGATTCGTCTCATGCTGCTGCTGGCTGCAAGTCCTGACTCCCCAGCACGTGCTCCACCAGTCAGGTTCTCTGCCTCCTCACCTCCGGCTGTTCTGTTTACTTCTTACAACCAGGAGCATTACTCATTTTTGTGTATTTTCTTCCTCTGGGACATGATGGACATGATTATTCATATGTAGGAGTAAACAAATTCAGCTGGTTTCCTTCTGGGAGCCAATAAACCTAGAAGCTATTAATTTAGACTGGAGAATAAGAGTTTAGGAGCTTTTTCCTTTTTAATGATGCATTCCCTGTAATTCTGTTGTATGACATTCGGGAAACAACACGAGAGTCCTCTTGTGGCTAATTTAACACCTGTTCCTGTATGGAAAGGTCTTTTGTTTTTATTTTTCCTTAACCATCAGTGCATTAAGTTTATTGCTTTTCTAAAGAAGAAAAAATGAGATTAAATATATTTCATAACAATTACAGACGACCAGATCAAATGAAGGTTTCAGGAGTACTGCAGCATCCAACATGTTGAGGAATAGCGTGTGGGAACTGAACGAGTGTCACCATTTGTATATGTTGCATTCTGATACCTTTTCACTCTTCTTGTACCTCCTTCTCTGTAAACATTAGAAAGAAGCAGCATCTTTGTTTCCCTGCCTTCTTGATGCTTCTGAAGTGAAAGGAAATACCTGGGGATCTGCAGAAGTTAGCAACGTGTTGATCACAGGAAAGGAGTTCCTATATGGAAGTCAAAGACGCCTATGTTTGGACAATGTTGAATTGTTTCAAATTGTTAAAAAATACCTTCCATGAGCCTCACTTTTTCTAACCATGAAATAGAAATACACATGTGACTGTCACCAACTGATTATAGAATTCATGGGAAAATCTTCAGAACATTTCTGTTTCATTCATGTGAATAACATTTGTTGGTCACTAATGGATAAAGCTCGTTTCTCCGTCACTGAGGCTGACACAGCTGGGGTCTCCGCCTTCGGCTTGGGTGAATTTAGCTGCCAGTGTTTCATTCACTGAGTTACTTTGAAAAAGCCACTTAACCTCTGTGGCCGTGGGCTTGGCAGCCATAAAGAAGGACAATGATTAAACAGACTTAATGGAGTTTTTTGAGTAGGAAAATATATCAGGTGATATAATTATTGATCAGCTTCACAGCATTCCATTTTTGGGACGGCTTTATTGAGATGTAATTTGTATGACACAGAGTTCGCCTGAGTTAGTGCATCGTGGTTTCTAGTACACATACAGAACTGTGCAGTCTTCGCCGTAATCCACTTTGAGAGCATTCTCATTATCCCTGAAAGAAGGCTTGTACCACATGTCAGCCATGTCCTGTTTGTGCCCCCGACTTGCTGTCCCCCTCTTCCCCCCACCCCGGCCACAGCCCCAGGCAGCCAGACTAGATTCACCTGCATGGGCTGTCGTAGAACGTGGCAGCCAGGTGCAGCCTTCTGTGCTGGCTCACTCACTCGGCGTGGCGCCCGGGGCTCATCTGTGTGACAATATTTCACTTCCCCCAGTGGTGATCAAGCTGAACTTTCCTGCTTCCTCATCATCACCAGTTTCCTTGTTTCTTCCTCTCCGCTAGTGGGTGTGAAGTGTTGTCCCATTGTGGTTGTGGCTTCTGCTTCCTCAGTGACCGATGGTGCTGAGTGTTTCTGCTGGCCATTTGTGTATGTGCACTGGAGAAACCTCTCTTCAGATCTCTTACTCATTTTCTCACATGGATTATTGGTCTTTGTTAGTGAGTTGTAAGAATTGTGTATGTATTTTGGATATAAGTCTCTTATGAAGATATATGACTTACTAGCCTTTTCTCTCATTCCTTTTCTTGCTAGTTGCAGGAAGCCATCTTCTGCCTCTGCAGTCTATTAGGGTATCACCAATAGAGTAGAATTGTGTTCTTAATTCTGCTCCCTGCTTCTGCAGAAGCCACTTAATGACATTTAACACGGGTCCAAACCTACCTGGCTGAAGCCGAAATTTAGCTTGGTAAAATGGAAAGAGTATGCGTTACAAATTAGGCAAATGGACTCATTTTCTATTTGGAAATCACCCAACCTTTTGTGAGCTTCAGTGTTTTGTTTTCCTTTAAGCGTGAATAATAATATTCTCCCTACAAAAATAAGAGTTACTTTGGCACACGTAAAGGGGGTGGGCAAAGCACAAGGCCAGGTGTCTAGGAGGGAAGTAGATGGGTGCCTGCATCCTTTCTTCCTTGGATCATGGGGTGTGAAGGCAGAGAAAGGAGTCGCTGTAGCCATCAGGCAATTTTCAGTTCTCTCTCTGCTCTGCCCAGGCCTGGGCAGCCCCTACCCTTTCCCTGGACAGAACTTCAGGGCAGTGTTGGTGTCTGTGGTGTGACTGGACCCAAGAAAGGGCCATCGAGGGACACAGGATAAAAGCTGTGCAGTGCAGTCAGGCTCTTGGTAGAAGCTGAAGCAAAGTGAGTTTATCCAGTAGATATCAGGAGTTAGAGTCCTTGTGAAGTTCTTAGAGTCGGTGTGAAGGAGAGAGGCTGGGACGGAGCCCAAGGAGGTTAGGAAGGTGAGGTCCAATCTGCTTGGGAGGCCTTCCCTGGCCGGGCTGCTGCCTTGGGCCTCTGCCTCACTCCCTCTACTTCATAGGCTTGAAAGAAACAGTGGTGTGTGGAGGTGGAGGTGGCTGAGCCAGGCTGCTACTCCAACGGGGAGGCCAGATTTGCTCCCCGAGACTTTCCTTGGTAGGCGTAGGTCCTTGCCTCTTCCAGGAGCCAGCAGTGGGAGTGTCCCAGGTAGGGGGTTCAGTTCCCAGTATTCCCCAAGTCTCAAAGCCCAGTGCAGGATCCTCCGCAGGGGATGGGTGAAGAGAGGAGCCAGTGCACCTGCCCCCTCAAGGACCACTGCAGAAGTTCACACTTGCTTTGGGAAGGCAATCTTGGTGCTTGGCTTCCTTAGGCTGTGCACTTTGTAGCACCAACCTGACATTTTATTCTCTCTGCACTGCCTGTACTTTCTTCACTGAGAAGAGAAATTTCAGTGGCTGGACGAGGATATCCTTTCGTAGACTTCAAATTCCATCCCACGCTATGCCCTCCACCCGTCCTCAACAGAGATCCACAAAGCCCTACTTGTCCCCTTGCTTAGACAGCGTAGCTACACTCTGCCTCAAAAGCCCCTCCCCACTTCTCCCTGCCTATGTGCTACTAAGTATCCAGGACTCAACCCAATGCTGCCTCCCCTCTGAAGTCCCTCTGGATTTCTCTTGCCTCCATTGCATCTCTAGGGGTCGATTATGGCTGTGGAGCCCCTGGTGGGGGGTTCTCCTCCTCTGGGTTGTGACTTCCCCCAAGCCTGAGAGGCCTCACTAACCTTGTCTCTTATGTCACACGCCCCCAGGCAGAACACATGACCCATAATGCATGTTCAGTTCAGGTCTGTTGAGTACAATAATCAATTTCATCAAAAAGACCTTTGAAATTGTTGGGACACCTTTGCTTTTCCTAGTCCCAACTCTTCAGATTTCTAGGGGAGAGGCAGTCCTGGGGTCTTTTGCTCAATCTATTTAGCATTTGGCCTGTGGGAGGGATTCAGTGTTACATTTTACATAATTGTGCATACTTCTGATACAATGTGAAGTTTGGATTCATGTATTGGGTAATAAATCAGAGCAAGCCACATCTTGATCACCTTAAATGTTTGTCATTGCATATGGTGAATGCATTCAGAGTGCGCTCGTTAGCTGTTTGGGGTGTTTGTATTAGACGTTGTCCTTAGCTGTGTCTATCCCGCTCTCCCTAGAATGCCAGACGCCACTCTTCCTGCAAGCTGCTCTAGACTCCACAGTAACAGATTAATGTGGCAGTGCAAGGACAATTTCCCACCGCCGCATCTCCTCTTTTGCTTCCGTGTAAACATTTGCACTTACTGACACAACTTCTACTTAGCATTTATTTCTCTTTTTACCAAATTAGGCTACTGATTGCCTCATTTGCATATAAGACTCACTATTCGAGGAGTGTTCACAAATCACAATAATTAATACTTGCTCACACTTGATACCACCTATCTACAAAGCAATTTAAATTTATTAACTAAGCCAGCTAATTGGTAAACAAGTACAAACCATTGCCGTGGTTGCCGTGAACGGGAAATTGAGATGTGCAGGCGCTAAGTGATTTGTCTGAGCCATTCAGCGGATGAATTGCAGGGGGAGCCTTTGTATCTAGCCGCGGCTGGCACTCAGCCACACGTCCAGAACGTTGGCACGGCCTGGGCGGCACACGCAGCGGAGGCAATTAGCCCTGTGGGGCAGGTCATCCTAGACGGACTCACACCTCGCCTCCCGCCACGTCTGCTGGCTGGAGCTGGCCCATGCAAAGCCAGGTCTTGAGGACTGTTTTCAACATGCAGCAAGACCGCATGGCTCAACTTCAACCAGAGAATAAACTACCGCTCTCTGGACACTCTCTCTGCCACCTGGGTTGTGCGAGGCCTATCTGCATTTTAAATTGAGCATTGTCTTATGGGAACCTCTCTTGCCATTTTGAAATGAAATATCTGTGTCTTTGAGAAAAGCAGGTAGCTTATATTTTAATAGGTAACGAAAAAAATCACCTGTCAAGCACTTCCATGATAGGCATTTGGGGAACAGATGTAAAGGGCACTTCCTGCTTCCTGGTGCCAATCATCCAGGCGTCTGTGGAGTCTGGGTGTTTTTCTGGAGCAGGGCCTTTTACCTTCCCAGGAAAGCTCTGGACGGAGTTAGCGTTTGCATGTACAGGTGGAAACCAGGACAGATCCAGGGACTGGCCTGAGGCAAAAGGAGGAGTGGACGCCAGAGGGTCTCGACTGGTGTGTGTGTGGTGAGAGCTGGCACGGACACGGTAAGGTGCCCACGCCAGAGGGATGGGTGTGTGCCAAGTCTCCAGTGCCACAGGAAGCCCAGCTGATCGGCGGGCGGAGCCATAGTCTTCAGACTCACTCT
This sequence comes from Sylvilagus bachmani, assembly GCA_015711505.1. Lineage (NCBI taxonomy): Eukaryota > Metazoa > Chordata > Mammalia > Lagomorpha > Leporidae > Sylvilagus > Sylvilagus bachmani. The sequence goes on along the minus strand of CM027392.1, from coordinate 57,694,516 downwards.
CTGAGCACCGCTGTTCTGGCGACATCAGACTTGGGCGAGTCTGTTCTGTCACTGTCACAAAGGACCTGATGCTGAGGCTTGCTTAGCATCTGGACTTGGAGGTTACAGGTCTGAGGCTGGGCTTCTCCTTCTGTTCTGCCTCTCTGAGCTGCATCACAAGGTGGGGAAAGAAACAGAGTCGGCTCTGTATAGCAGGGGCCGACTGTGGGGCCCGGCCTTGCTGGAGGACAGCTCTTGGGAGAGCCCTGTCCCTGCAGAAGGCCAGTGTCCAAGTGTTAGTGCCGGTGACACCTCCTGACGGATCGCCTCTCGCCACCCCCACCTCAGGGTCCCCCTTCAGAAGGTCTTGGGCTCGTGAGCCCTTGGCAGCAGACCGGAGTCCTAGTTGCGAAGCAAGGCCAGGCGGCCATGGTGATCCCCTTAGCCTCAGCTCCTCCCTGACCCAGAGTTGGGGTGGGGCTGCCAGTTCAACCCTCTCTCGCATCCTGCCTTGGAATCTCATCCTGCCCACCCTGGAGTTTCTGGTGACAGCCCCTGCCCCATTCTGACGCTGCCGACATTCCCAGCCACCAGTCTATTCATTACCAACCACATAAAAGATAGGAGCTCATTGGAGACTCCAGGGATTTTCGGAGTTCTGTGTCAGGCCCAAGGCTGAGTCAGTATTTCACAGCATCACAGCAGGACTGGGACTTGTGGTTGCCCACTGCCTGCCTAAGGTTGGGTGGGTGATGTGTAGACCAGGGATCGCCTTCCTCATTCCTCTAAGCACAGCGCTGTGGAAGGATCCGTGTGTCCCTGTGTCTCATCCTGCCATTTGATGGGATTTTCAGCACTCCTGAGAGCATGTTCCTGCTCCCAGCAAGATCACAGGTGAACCTGGGAATCGTTTCCAAAGTAGAAAGTGCAGAGAACATTTACAATTATGTAAACTCACAGCTACCCTGAGCCAGTGTAAGGAGGCCAGCGCTGCTCTCAGTGAGCGCTTCATCTCATGCACTGGAGAACAGGCTGTCTCCTTCACTCTGTCCTTTGCAGATCAATTTTTTGTTGTTAGTAAGAAGATAAATAGTACATACTCAACACCTCAATCTGGGTAATGTGGAAGGCGGCCGATTAATTTAAAATGAGCGAACTGCCCTGGAATGAACTTACCCTGTGAAGAGCAGCTCATGTATCATGGAGAAAGGATCAGATTAAAGTGGGTGAGGCTCATAATGAAACTGAAGTGTCTGGCGTCTGGGAATGCAGCCAATGAGAGCTGGGGCTCCAGACAGTCTGAGGGAGAAATAGGACGGTAGGGTGCCCAGAGGTTGCACTCCAGTTCAGGTAGCACCTTACTGCTTGATGGGCATGAGTTCCTAAAACTGGAGGTGGATTGGTATTTATTTGTGAAGTTTTAAACTCGTCACGGTGGATATATGTGAAGCAGGGCTGGGACTTATGGTTGCCCACTGCCTGCCTAAGGTTGGTGGAGTGATGTGTAGACCAGGGATCATCTATCTGCAAGCCTGCTCATGTGATGGAAGCATAATAGGGCTGACTAGAACATGACACATGTGTGAGATGATGCAGAATGCTATATTGACTCATCACAGAGAGGACTGATACAACAGGTGCCATGCTGGATATTTGAAGTGCTAGCCATTGATGTCTGTTCTTTCCCCCCTTTTTAGCTGCATGAAAGATGATAGCCATATAAAGCAGACACTGGAGAGGGTGCACCTGCTCATCATGACACGGCCGTCTGTGGAACAAGATGTGGTCTAGAGCCCAATACTTCCTCTTCCTCACTCCAGTATCAGCCTGTCCACTTGTGATACTGCCATGGTTTTGTCTTCATCACCTGCATATGTGATGCTTGGTTTATTCTACACAAGCACAGTCATGTTGTAAAGAGCTTTTTTATATCTAAGTTTATGAGCCACTAGTGAATTCCGTGATACTGTGCATGTTGACTGCTTCCAGTAGGCAGAAGTTCATGAACAATTCTCCATGGGCTAATTGACAACACCTTTGTTACTGGATGTGTCTTCCTAACTTTTCTCTTCAGGGTACTGTCTCCTCAGCAGTTGCAAGTCTACTTTTTTAGACGGGTTTACTGTGGAGCCAATCAGAGGGCTTTCACCCTCAATTCTGGCTTGTAAAGAGCTTTGTTTTATTTACACTCCTAGCAAACTCTTGAGATACTACAGCATAGCCCAGTGGGTGCCTTCTCTTGGAAGCACTCATCCTGATGATCGTCAGCCAAGGCCTCTCGCAGGAGCTTTCCATCACTGCTCCACGGGTTCATGTGGGATCCGAGCCGCGGAGTAAGAGAAAGGTGACAGGACTGGGGTTTTTGTGAGAAATGGAACTTGGATGGGGCAGGACTGAGATGACGTTGCGTTTGCCTTCCACCGTCTACACCACTATCCCCCCACAGCAGAGCCCGAGTCTCAGAGACCTGCCTGTGTCTGCAACGTAACACACAGCAGGTCCAAGAGTCACGTAAGATCCATGGAAGACACTCCTGCCATAGCCATCATCTCTGCTGCTTCCTGGTTTGTTTTGTTTAAGTAAAGAAGCTCATTTTATGGCTGAATAATACTCCATTTTGTCTACACGTTTGCACATATTCTGCCCCTGTGGATGAACACTTGGGTTGTTTCCATGTCTTTTCTGCTTCTTTGGATGTAGGTGTGCAGCTGTCTCCGTGACAAACTGATTTCATTTCCTCTGGGTAGACACCCAGACATGGGATTGCTGAATTATGTTGTATCTCTCTGTTTAGCTCTTTGAAGAATTTCCTTACTGTTTTCCAGAACTGCACTAATTTGCATTCTTACCCATAGTGTAGAAGGGTCCCTCCCTCGAGTTCCTCACCAGCCCCTGCTATCTCTGGTCTTTTCGATAATGGCCATTCTGAGGGGAAGTAACGTCTCATTGTGGTTCCTCTGGCACCTCCCTGATGAGGAGTGATGTGGAACACTGTTCTTGCTCCTGTTGACCATCTGTAGGTGTTGTTTGACAGATAACTCTTCAGTTCTTCCCCCCATCTAATATCACATGATTTGTGTTTTTGCTGTGAACTTGAGTTCCATTTATACTCTGGATATGGTGTTTTGTGAAAGAAGACAGGCTCAGCATGGAAGGACAGATACTGCATGGTTCCATTCCTATGTGGAATCTGAGAAAGCCTGGTTCCTAGAGGTAGCAGAAGGGTTAGCAGAGGCCAGGGAGGGTAGAGGAGAGGAGATATGGGGAAAGACAGGTCAACAGGTTTAAGATCACAGACAATAAAAGGAATAAATTCTGGAGTTCTATTTCATATAGAAGGGTGATTAGAGTCAATAGCATTTTATCATATGATCCAAAAGAGCTAGAAAAGAGAATGCTGAAGTTTCTCATCACAAAAATGAAAAATATTTGAGATTAGAGATAATCTGAATGGCCTGAGTTGATTTTTACAAATGTAAAAATGTACCCAAACCTCACACCAGACCCTGTAAGTATGTAAGATTATTATCTATCAATTAAAAAGAAAACCTGTGGTCAGCATTGTGGCATAGAGGGCTAAGCCGTTACTGCAGCACTGGCATCCCATGTGGGTGCTAGTTCAAGTTATGGCTGTTCCACTTAGGATCCATTTCCCTCCCAATGCACCTGGTAAAGCAGTGGAAGTGGCCCAAGTCCTTGGGCCCCTGCACCCATGTGGGAGAACTGGGAGAAGCTCTTGGCTCCTGGCTTCAGCATGGCCCAGCCCCAATTGTTGGGGCCATTTGGAGAGTGAATCAGCTGATGGAAGACCTCTCTCTCTGTCTTTCCTTCCCTTCTCTCTTTGTAACTCTACCTTTCAAAATAAATAAAAAAATCTTAAAAAAAAGAAAATGTAGCTCCTAATCAGCAATGATGCCCATAGCCTAGAAAGGATCCCCAGTTGGCCAAGAGTGGAATTAGCTTAGTGTCTATGACCCTGGATTAATCAGTCTGGAGTGGTCGCAAGAATCTGATTAAAATTTTGATGTGCAAATGGATATGGAAGCATGGCTTTATGATGTTCATAGATAGGTTGAAAATGTACCAGGTTGTGATATTTTATTCTAATTTTATTCTACCTAATGGTCTCCACTGAGAATTCCTTAGAGCCTAATTAACCTGTACAAATAAGTTATCTCACATAGGTTGATGCTGAAAATGATAGAGTATCTTCCCTTTTCCCTAACCTTTAATTTGATTTTGTATTGTAATTTTTTTGACAGAGTTATAGACAGTGAGAGAGAGAGAGAGACAGAGAGAAAGGTCTTCCTTCTATTGGTTCACCCCCCCAAATGGCCGCTACAGCTGGTGTGCTGCACTGATCTGAAGCCAGGAGTCAGGTGCTTCCTCCTGGTCTCCCATGAGGGTGCACGGCCTAAACACTTGGGCCATCCTCCACTGCTTTCCTGGGCCACAGCAGAGAGCTGGACTGGAAGAGGTGCAACCGGGACAGAACCGGCGCCCCAACCGGACTAGAACCCAGAGTGTCAGTGCCACAGGCAGAGGATTAGCCTAGTGAGCCGTGGCACTGGCCCTGAATTTGTATTGTAATTTATTAATTGAAATATTTTTGTTGCTTTTACTATCACTTTGTAAACAAATATTTTTACAATGCCTTAAGTTTTTTACACACACACAAATGCACACACATGCTATCCAAGATTATGGAATATTTTATTTTAAATAATAGATTTAAAAAAACTCATTTAGGCAAAAATGGGAAATCTACAAAATAATTGGTAACCTCACATTTTGGAGGGTCAAAAAGTAGACTTGGACTTATCGATGTATAGCTGTGGCTTCATTTTCTTTTCTTTTCTCTCTCTCTTCAACTTGCTCTTTTCATAAACCTGACTGCCCCAAACTCAAATTTATGGAGCACTCTGCTTGAAAGATTAATGGGCTAATGATAGTCTTCACTTTCCAATTCCAAAAAAAGAAAAATCAAAGGGAGAAAGTGATTTCCCCAGCTTGCACTCATGGCCAACTCCGGTCAAGTGGTCAACAGGCCGACCCAGAGGATCTAGAGCGTGGTACTCTCTGGCAGGCCACAGGAGCCAGTTCTCACTCCAGGGGGCAAAGCAAGCACAGGTGACTGTGCTCAGAGAAGCAGAGATGGGCAGGAGGGCATTGTGGGTAAACTCCAGATAGAGGTTTTCATGTGGCTGCACTTTTCACAGCCATCACAGGGAACATGGAAAGGGAAGACTGGACATGGAGATTATGGATAGAGGGTAAAAAGTATTTGGACAAAAAAAGAAGGAAGATGGTAACAATGGAGGAGGAAAGGCCTACAGGAAACACTGAGATCTGACTTCCTAAACTGGTCTGCAGAACTGGAATTGCACAGATACCTGAATTCTCTCCTCTAGATCTTGTCTGAAACCTCTTCTGCTCTGTGTATGTTTTAAAAGGTTTATTTACTTGAAAGGCAGAGTGACACATGCATATACACAGAGAGGAAGAGAGAGATCCTCCATCCCCTGGTTCACTCCCCAAATGGTTGCAACGCACAGCCCAAAACCAGGAGCCTGGAACTGCAGCAGGGTCTCCTACATGTATGACAGTGGCCCAAGTACTTGGGTCATCTGCAGCTGCTTTCCTAGGTGCCTCATCAGGGAGCTGGGTTGGAAGGGGAGTATCTGGGGCTCTGACCAGCTCTGGGATATGGGATGCTGGCATTGCAGGCTGTGGCTTAACTCATGCCACAGTGCCAGCCACTCTGAGTATGTTTTATGTTCAAGAAAAATGTTACATTTTCTAGCATGTACTTTAGATTATAGCCGGATTTATATTCTGGCTAATAACTTCATTGAGGAGAATTTATTTATTCTGATAAAACAATCAAACTTTGAAGGTGATTGTAATGTTACTAAAGAGGACTTGTGAGTATGGCTACAAAAATTTACATTTTCCTTTTATTCCTAGAAAGTAAAAACAAAAAAAAAGTCTAGAAAAATGCAATTTTGAGTGAACTAAGATATAATTCCTATGCTCTAACACGCATTTGAGACAGCTGAGATGAGTAGAGGAGGGTGAGAAGTGAGAAGGAGTGGAGAGAGTCCAGGGGACCAGTGGTGTCAGATGAGGAAATGTCCACAGAGTCCAACTCTGAAGGAGCTGAGCGCATCCTTGGGGTGGTCACCTCCCAGGAGAAACAGCACGGTCTGGCTTCCCTCCAGGGGACAGGTGTGGCCCCAGGAAGGCCATGAGTGCCACAAGGCTCTTCTCTGCCATGAGGAACCAGGATCCAGGGAGACCAACAAATTCCACGGTGAGCCGCAGACAAGAAGCAGTGTGATACTGGCACAAGGGACTGCAGGGAGGCACTGAGGCTAAGGTCCCCCGGATTCCCAGTAACGAATAGTCACTGGATGTGCCCCGGGAAGACAGAACTAGGGCAGAAGTGTTTGGCTTAAATTTTTAAAATGCTTCTCAATGAAAACTTATCAAATAATGGCATTTGTGAAGAAAGACCAGAAAACAAAACCAAACAAAAGCAAGGAAGAGTTGGCATGGCAGAGGAAGTGCTGAGGCACGAGCAGCAGACCTCAGCAGAGGAATTAAGTAAAGAACAGAACCACCCTAGGATGGAGAAGCAGGCGAAGGTGAGGACAGGGACTGTGGGAAGCAGGTGGTGACACAGAGAAGGAAACAGGGGGCAAGCAGCACCCACGTGGCATGCAGAGAAAAACATGTTGGCAATGTATGTGGAGAACAAGATAAAGAAAAATTAAAAACGTAAAACACGGTGAAAGGAGACCCAGCAGAGATTCATGTTTCGAATCTCTAAGGAGCCCAAAGCCACAACATAGAAAAAAATTTAAAGATATAACTCAAGAAATGAAAACAAAATCCAAGCAAGACCTCTCTCAGGAGACTACTACTGAGGCACGGAGTGAAGTTCACACACTAACTTGGGCATGAGGCCAAAGCATTTGTAATGGAAAGAAAAATTAGTCCTGGGCTTCTGCCCAGCAGCGTGCAGCACCCTCCATGTAAGGCGGCACAGTTACACCGAAATATCTGTAGCACGCAGACTGGGAGCTGTTTCTCTGGAATAAGGACGGCAAAACAGAGGCTTCTACGTGAAAATCAGGGAATTGTTTTTCTTGAGAAGATTTCTAGAACACACACTTCAGCTGCTCAAAACATTACTTGAACAACTGTGGGAAAAATTAGCAGCTGATATTGAATATGCTCAAACAGGAGACTTTGGACAAGGGGATTTGGATCTTGGGGTGATAAAAGAGCGCGGGGATGTCATATAAAGTCTCTTCACTTCAGAATATTTGTGTATACATAATGAGATCTTGGGTATGGGACCCAAATCTGAACATGAAATTGTTTCATTACACACATAGCCTGAAGGTAATTTCATGTAATATATTTAGCAATTTGGAGCATGAAACAAAATTTCATGGTTTGGCATTTTCTACTCATGAATTTTCTATTCGTGCCACTGCTCAGGAAGTTTTGGATGCTGGAGCATCTTGCATTTTTGGAGCAGGGATGCAGAACCCTTGTAATAGTGTCAGGAAAGTGAAAGGTGTGTAAGTGGACAACACACTCCTTGATTGCCTCACGGGTAAGAGCTGTCAATCACATAACCTTATGAAAATAAAAACCAAAGTTTTGCAAATCGTCTGCATATAATTAACACTACAAAGGAAAACACTAAGGAATAACATTATTGATTAAACTGGATGATCAATAAGACAGCTTAAAAGGCATGGAAGAGGAGTAAGCCAGTTTTATGAAGATTCATTGTTAGAATTAGCAGACAGTGTCCAAATAGTTAGAAATAAGGATAGCATATCATTCACAAATATGAAGGTAAATACAAGACAGCATTTCAAAGTGTGGAAAAGTACACACACACACTCACACACTCACACACTCACACACACACACTCACACACACACTCACACACTCACACACACACTCACACTCTCACACACACTCACACACACACTCACACACACTCACACTCACACACACACTCACACACTCACACACACACTCACACACACTCACATACACACACACTCACACACACACATACACACACACACACTCACACACACACACACTCACACTCACACACCAAGACACATAATGGAAGGCTTAAGGAAAAAATATTAAAAAATACAAAACATTTAGAATAAACATACCTGTCACAAATAGGCTTACCCCAAAAGAGGAGAAGAAAGTTTACTTGTTGGCTGAGAAAACCAAACCCGACTCTACTGGATACAGAACACATGTGAAGTGCACCTTAATAGGTGAAAATGAAAGGTGGGACTGGTGTTTGGCACAGCAGTAAAGACTCAGCTTGGGATGCCTGCATACCACATAGCAGAGCCCGAGTTCAAGTCCTGGCTCCATTTCCAATGTAGATTGCTGCTGCTGTGCACCTGGGAGGCAGTGATGATGGCTCAAGTACTTGGGACCATGTCACTCACATAGGAGACCCACGTGGAGCTCCTGGCATTGGCCTGGCCCAGCCACGGCTGCTGTAGGTTTTGGGAAGTGGACCAACAGACGTGAGCTGTCATTGCCTGTCTATCCTTCTACCTTTCAAATAAAATAACAAAATAAACAAAACTTTTAAAATAAAATTATATTCAAAGGTAAAGAGGGAAAATTAAACAAAATGAAGAAAAGGTAATCTGTGATGTGAACATAAGGGGACATGAAATCCAATTAAAATTATTAAATGAGATGATGCACTAAAGAACACAGTTACAAACATATTGGTGAAGCCAAAAGCAGATTATGAACCTTTGAAATGCAGATGTTCCAGGGGATAAGATGAAAGACACTCTGGAAATAAAAATGGAATCCACTTGTCTCCATACAGTGCAGTGCCAAAGACAGGCTCTGGACTCTCCATACAACAGAATGGACAAAGTATGTCTGAATAGAGCTTATGGATATATGTGCTGGAAAATACACTTTTGCAAAGTTTCTCTGAAATAGTCACCAAAAATGGGTAGCCTAAAAGCATCATAACAAGAAGTTAATTTTTGAAGCCAGAAATAAATAATCTTTGTTTTCTCCTAAAACTATTTTCACCTATCTCCTTGGTAAAAGAGAAAACAAAAAACCAACACAAATCTCAGACTAGCTAGGGAAAAAATGAAAATAAAAGTGAAGACTTCATGGATATAGGTTAAAGACTATGGGAAAGAAACGAGAGCCTTGCGTCAAGAACACAGAGTAGTCGGCACACCGTGGGCAGCAGGTTAAGCTGCTGCTCACATTGGGCATGCCTCTGCTTCCAATCTAGCTTCCTGCTAATGCACCTGGGGAAGGTGGTTATGGCTCAAGGACTTGAGTTCCTGCCACCCACATGGGAGACCTGGATGGAGCTCCTGGCTTCTAGCTTCAGCCTGGCCCAGCTCTGAGCGCCGTGGATATTAGGAGCGAACCAGTGATTGGAAGACATATTCATTCTCATTGTCTCTCTGTCTCTCCCTCCTCTTTGTCACCCTGCCTTTCAAATAAATAAATAATAAATCTCAATACAGTGAAATAAAGAACAAAACCAAAGGAGTGAAGGTCAAGAAAATGAGAATGAAAGGAACCAAGGAAAAGCCAAGGCAGGAATTACTAGGAGAAAATTAGGTGGTGAACGAACACCTGATAGCAGAGACTCAGTTCAGAACTGCATTCTGAAGGTGACCTGTGACAAAGCAACAAGATGAGCACGGTGATGTCACCAAGGTGGTTCCCAGGGGCGCCTGGTGGCCCGGGCCAGCTTCCAGGGTTTTGGTGGCCGCCGACCAGGAAGGGCCCTCTGGATGGAGTCCATTCTGGACTTAGGGGACTCTTCCTCATTTCCTATCCCTGTGCACAGTCCGGGTCAGCTGCCAGGCATGTCTTTCATGAAAGGAGTTCAGGCTCTTGTGAGCGCTGTTCTAAGGTTTAGGAAAGTTGCTTGGAGCCGAGGTGGCCTCGGCTCCTGGGACTCCCCAGGCCAGCCTGCATGACCTGTGAAGGAACACACATGGTCTGCCCCACGAGGTGCTCTTGGCTCAAGTCGCACAGTCCCACCGGTTCTGGGAGTGTGCTGCCATTTCCCAGCATTCTTTGCAGTGAAGCGGGGACACAGAGCATGGAGCACATTCATGTGCATTACGTGGGTGTTGGCCCTGTAAGACAGCAGGCTTGTGACTGTCACTGTGACACAGGCTTCAATGGTGGGTGTCGCGTCACCTCTTAAAGCTGAAAATATGCTGCTTGACTGTGAGTTTCTGTGAGCCCTGCAGTGCCTGACCTGCCTGCGTCTGTTGGCTACTAACTCAGAGTGGCTGTGAGGGTGAGCAGGTGGCCAGAGTCCTGGTGAACACGTCTGGGACCCTGATCGGACAAAGGCGGTGCTGATCTGTTCTGGTGAAGGCATCAACAGGCGCGATAGTTCATAGCAGCAGTGCCAACAGCAAGAGCAAGGCACAGAGTCCAGCCTCTCCCAGACAACATTCGGGAGCTTTCTTCAATCATTTCAGAAATGTGTCTGTGATCTGCCTGCCCACTTGGTGATCCCTAATCATGAGTCTGCTCTTTCTGTTTACTCAATCCCATGAGGGTGAGCTTGGCTCTACCCAAGAGCGTCAGTTTTTATACAGACACTCTTAGCAGTGAGGATACTCACCTCTGGAGTTTACTGAATCACCTGTTAGACCAGGTAGTTCCTTACAGATTTTAAAGGTAATGTTTAGTAATCTACAGGTGGTTAAAGTGATGAAATATCAAACTCTACAACAAATGTACAGGCAATCATCTGAAATGAGCAGGAGAATAATGTTTAGAGATGTGATGGAAAACCTTCCATTGGAAGATATTTGTTTCATCAAATAAGATTATGGAATGGTTGTGACCTATTCTTCATTTGATTAGAGTGTATTTCATGTATCAAACATAGGCGGAGACAGAAAGAGAATGTGCTGAAAGTAAGACCTTAATTAACTAAATAAATTGGATTTGGAAGCAATTAAAGAGCAGAATTAAGCTTGCAGAAAAGTTAATCAGTGATAGTTAAGATAAAATTAAGCATAGTGGATGAAAATAATTTTAGAAAATATAATAAAATAGAAAATAGCATAATGTAACCTGATCCAGGAAAGAAACTAATCCCTGATGAACGCAGAGAAAACAAATGGGATTGTAGTGAAAGGAGAATGAGAGGGAAGTTCTCTGGCAATTAGCAAATGAGGAGACTTCTAGAATTGCCTAATAGTAGAATGATCAGTTTCTGCAGCAGGTGTAAAGTTATATATAATTAAGAGACATGCGGTTTTTACTAATAAAATAAAGGAACTGATATATTCACAGCCTGGAAAATCATAAAATAATAGATGTGAATGAATTACACGCCATAAAAGAACATGGATCAATGTCACATACATAATGCTTGTGGGGAAGCAGACATAAATAAATGCATATTTTATAATTTTATTTACACAAAAGCTTATTACATTTAGGAACAGAAGATTATTTTGTGTTTTGTGAATACATTGTAATGTTAGAATGCTAATGCCCTTGAGTTGCTTGCCATAATATTATTTCCTATTATCAAAGCATCATTACTTATTTGATAGCTTGTTTCTCTTTTCAGACTTCCAAAAATATGAGTACATGGAGAATCCTGAAAGTACCCAACTAAAGCCAGGAAGTCACATAGTTTCTTTGTACATGGATTTCCTCATTTGCACACTAGGCAGTTAATGGTTTACTGGGCATAGAACCAGGCATCAGGCCCTTGGGCCAGCATAGTTGTGACCTACAAAATGACTCAAACCACAACAGTGACACCATTTTGCTTCCTACCCAGATTTTTTGTTACACACACAAGACCATGTCACGATTTTCGAAACACAGCAATTTTTTTTTTAAATTTTTGACAGGCAGAGTGGACAGTGAGAGAGAGAGAGAGACAGAGAGAAAGGTCTTCCTTTTTGCCGTTGGTTCACCCTCCAATGGCCGCCCCGGCCAGCGCACTGTGGCTGGCGCATCGCACTGATCTGAAGCCAGGAGCCAGGTGCTTCTCCTGGTCTCCCATGGGGTGCAGGGCCCTAGCACTTGGGCCATCCTCCACTGCACTCCTGGGCCATAGCAGAGGGCTGGCCTTGAAGAGGGGCAACCGGGACAGAATCCGGTGCCCCTACTGCGACTAGAACCCGGTGTGCAGGCGCCACACGGCAGAGGATTAGCCTATTGAGCCACGGCGCCGGCCAGCAATTCTTCTTATAAGGCTCTAGAACGAATCATAACTTAACTGTTATCTATTGATAGCAAGCAAACTTAAGCATCAAGCAGATAATGCAAATGATATACATTCATAAACATAAACTAGTTTATGCCTGGTGGTCTCTTCTGAAACAAATGTACAAATTACTAACACAAATCAGAGCTGTAGCAGCTGCAAACTTGGTGCGTGCCAATTTGACAGTTGTTTGGAGATTGTGCAGATTATTAGCACTTGTACTCTACTTGGGAGCCTATTTTTTTTTTTTTTTTCAAAAACCTAGGAAGCAATTTTATTCTGTCTTGAGTTTTAAAGCAAGCACATTGCTGGGAGAGTGCACTGGGCAGAGGTTTACATCAGATAGACACTTTAAATAAGAAGCATTGTGGGGAAAGTGGATGCAGCCTCTTGGAAATCGACCAGACGCTGACCTGAGGAATGAAAGGGGAATCCCATGTCCTGACAAATCAGGGGTGTGTGAAGCATACAAAGGCTTGGATAAGCAAGTGCTCCAAAGTGGAAAATTCTTCTAACCATCGATGAGTTATGTGCTGCTTATACACAGTTTGAAAACCATGGAAGTCATTTTGTCTTGCTTAAAGAGTTTGCTGTCATAACATTTGAACTACTGAGCATCTTAACTCTGTCCTGCTTTTTCTCCACTTAATATTCCATTGATGTGGGAAAACTTGGATAGATGCTTTTAAGTTCATGAGCTGGAAGTCCCACCTCTTTCGCTCTGTGCCGCCATGTTCACCTACCTGTCAATCAGGGGACTCCTCCCCAGGAAGTACCTCCCCTTGCCTCATACCTGGGGAGGGGTGGTACCACGTACACACTTCCATTTTTCTAAAGCTCATTAAAAGCTGGGAAGAGCAGAAGCTCGCTCTCCTCCTCGTGGACTGAGGATGAGCAGAGCAGGGTAGGATAATTCCCTTTCTTAGGCCTATTCTCCCTTAATAAAGCCCTAATTGGTCTGTGCATTTTTCTCACTTTGTAAATGAAGTTTGTCACACTGCATGCTTTGTTTGGATCTGTATTTAGAATTCTTCTCTAAGTAAAAGGCAAGAACCTGGAAAATTAACTTAGGCCCAATGCTAGCCCGTAACACCAGGCTATGAATTTCTCTACACTGTTACTTGCTTTTAAAGATAGTTCACTATATGTTGGACCTGCTATAGTTTGTTTAACCACTGTTGTCTACTGGAGGTACTTTTTTTCCTCTGATTTCTAAGAAGTAGAGAATTTATAAATCTGATAAATTGTTACTTTTTTCTAGAAACAAAAATTATTGGGCAACAGTGCACCTTAATTTTAAGCTTTTGGAAGCACGTTTTGAGACTGTTTTCAAGAAAAGAATTTACCAGTTTTGTGTTTAGAGCAGATGTGAAATTTAACTTCTTGCATTATGAAGGTTGTATGGGGTCATACAATTGTTTGTAAGGTTCCTTGGCCCCCAGACCCTAACACAGCATGGAGGGAATTTCTTGTATTCCTGTTTCCCTCGAGTACTGTAGGATGCTGAGGAGTCTTAGGAAGACCTGAGGGGCCTAAGTTCATGGGGTCACTGGAGGATGAACAGTTCATTGTTCAGTACCAGCTCTGAGAACAGGGACTTGCTGGAAGGAGTGGAGACGACTGTTTCTAGGAACAGCAGGTAACTGGAATCTGTCTACTTGATAACGTTCATTGTTTCAGAGATATTTCAAAGCAGTTCAAGGATATCTTTTCTTAGAAGTTCCCAATGCATGCTCCTCGTGGTAGGAGCATGCACCAGGCAACGCTTCAAGTAGTCCACAAAAGCATCACATAATCTTAAGGGACAAACCAAGTCATCTTCCATGTCTGTTTTGCAAGGCAAGACTTGCTATGTGGCCTGGTTTATGTCTCATTTTAAATGTGCCCCCTGTAAATACAGCTTCCAGTAACCTGGCTGAACCAGTGTAAATGCACGGAAAAAGGTGGTGAATGGGGGAAGGAATGCCTTGTGGAATGGTTACAGGAGAAACGTGGGAGGAGCCGATTACCAGTTAAACACACAGGTGAACTCCAGGGAGGCAGATCTGTTTATTGGGTCTTCTCCAGTTCTATAGTCCTGTGTCAGTGATGAGTGTTCTAATCCACAGTTTCCTTTGCCTTACCACTTTTGCTGCTGGATTGATAGAGTCGTCAATCTCTAAAGTGATTCCACGGCTTGTAATTCAAGGACTAAGATAATTAACACCAGTAAGATGGGGGCACCCACAAAGTTGCTGACTTACATGCTGTCAGAGCATAGTGAACCTATAAATGTATGCTATCACTTTTATGAGAAATCTTCTGGAATATCTCTGTAATTTTGAAATTTCAAATAGTTATCTGTGCACGGTTTATACAATGAATGCCTATAGTGGATTCTAATAGATGCAAGGAACTATTTCCCCTTTCTCCCTGCATGCTCTGTCATCTTATGGACCATCTCTCTCTCTCTCTTCAAAATATTTACTTATTTACTGGAAAGACAGAGAGAGAAAGAGTATCTTCAACCGCCAGTTCACTCCCTAAATGGCTCCAGTAGCCAGGGATGGGCCATACTGAAGCTAGGAGCCTGGAGTTCCATCCAGGTCTCCTTCGTGGGTGACAGGGGCCCAAGGACATTGTCCATCCTTCACTGCCCTCCCAGGCACATTAGCAGGGACCTGGCTTGGAAGTGTAGGAGCCGGGACAGGAACCGTTTTCCATATGGGATGCCAGCATTGCAGGCAGTGGCTTAACTTGCTGTGCCACAATGCCAGTCCCATATGGGCCATCACTTTAAACCAATTTTTTAAAAAATTATTTATTTGAAAGGCAGAGTTAGAGAGAGAGAGAGAGAGAGAGAGAGAGAGAGAGAGAGAGAAACAGAAGTCTCCCATCTGCTAGTTCACTCTCCAATTGGGCACAATGGCTGGAGCTGTGCCGATCCAAAGCCAGGAGCCAGGAGCTTCTTCCAAGTCTCCCACATGGGTGCAGGGGCCCAAGTACTTGGGCCATCTTCTACTGCTTTCCCAGGCCATAGCAGAGAGCTGGATTGGGAGTGAAGCTGCCAGGACATGAACTGGTGCCCATATGAGATGCCAGCACTGTAGGCGGTGGCTTTACATGCTATACCACAGCGCCAGCCCCTTAAACCCAATTTTATTTTTTATTATTATTTTTTTATTTGACAGGTAGAGTTATAGACAGTGAGAGAGAGAGAAAGGTCTTCCTTTTGTTGGTTCACTCCCCAAATTGCTGCTATGGCCGGCGCTGCGCCAATCTGAAGCCAGGAGCCAGTTGCTTCTTCCTGGTCTCCCATGCGGGTGTAGGAGCCCAAACACTTGGGCCATCCTCCACTGCCTTCCCGGGCCACAGCAGAGAGCTGGACTGGAAGAGGAGCAACCAGGACTAGAAACGGCACCCATATGGGATGCCGGTGTTGCAGGTAGAGGATTAACCAAGTGAGCCACAGCGCCAGCACCCTTAAACCCAATATAAAAAACTTATTCTTGGAGCTGATTCTATTTCTTATAAACACTTTATTATCGATTGACTTTGCTCATGTGCCTTACCTGTACAGCTACTTTCTGCCAAGGCCTCAAGGGTCTCTAACGGATCTTGTGCACCTGAGAACAGGCAGCTCTTCCTGGCCCTGCCTGTGGGCTGGTGCCAGTGTGAACAACTTAGTGAGTGGAGAGGGCTGGGAGTCAGCTCACTCCTGTCACCTTTGGGTGATGATCTTTGTACAGTCACAGCCACAGGGGTGCGGGTGACACCCGCACGTTGGACTGTGCTGGGTGAGGAGGGGCCTTCCTCTCTTCACCCTTTGCTGCCTGCTCTCGTGACTCCTGGGCTTGTTCTTGATGGGACTTGGTGCCTTCCGCTGCTGGTGCTCCCTTGGTCCACCCAGGTTCTACCTGCGTTTCCATGGCAGCATTAGCAGAACTCAGATTCCTGAGTATTTAAACTTTATTTGCCCCGGAGCTTTCACCTTGCAACTTCTATGCACACACAGACTACCAAGGAAATGCTTCCTCGGATCATGACAAAAATGAAGCTAAAAGCTTCTTGGCCTAGGACTTCCAAGAAAGAAGTTGTATTGAATCAATCTTTGCCACAGGCACCAATGTAGCCATCTGAGTCATGGATTTTGTCAAGATTACAGTATGGGTACTAGAATAAAATTATAATGTTGGTTGCTCAGGGTTAATTGTGAAACACAGTTAAGTGTGCCACACTGATCAATGCATTGGATTAAAGCCTATTAGCAACGACCCAGACGATCTCATGAATAAGCTGTCCTGTGTAGAGTCTACTACTTTCTCTAATCTGGCCCCAAACAGTCTGTGTGGGGTTATGTTACTAATAGCAAAACACTCAAGTGTCATGGGGATGGTTATCAGTGGACCCTGAAAACCACTTGTAAGAGTAAGGGGGTCCCGTGGACAATGGTGTCACCTTCTGGTTGTGAGGAGGTGTGGTGTGTCTTGTAGCTCTGTGGACAGTGGTGTCACCTGGTGTCACCTCTCAGTGGTGAAGAGGTGTGGTGTGTCTTGTAGCTCTGTGGACAGTGGTGTTACCTGGTGTCACGTCTCAGTGGTGAGGAGGTGTGGTGTGTCTTCTGGTTCTGTGGACAGTGGTGTCACCTGGTGTCACGTCTCAATGGTGAGGAGGTGTGGTGTGTCCTGTAGCTCCGTGAACAGTGGTGTCACCTGGTATCACCTCTCGGTGGTGAGGAGGTGTGGTGTGTCCTCTCTGGTTCTGTGGATGATGTTGTCAGCTCTCAGTGGTGTGTCCTGTGGTTCTGTGGACAGTGGTGTCAGCTCTCAGCAGTGAGGAGGTGTGGTGTGTCCTGTAGCTCTGTGGACAGTGGTGTCACCTCACAGTGGTGTCACCTCTCAGTGGTGAGGGTGTACAGCGCTTCCTGTAGCTCTGTGGATGATGTTGTCAGCTCTCAGTGGTGAGGAGGTGCAGTGTGTCCTGTAGTCTTCTAGAGTCTTCAGCAACAGAGTTGGGATGAAATCCACTCAGGTACCTTAACACATTTATTTTCCAACCCACAGCAATCTCATGGACACCGGAACACAGTGGCCAGCACTTATGTGCGCCAAGGTTTTCCACGTGCTCTTAAAAGCTTTTGTGTATTGGCTCATTTAAGGCATTCAGCTCAGCAGGCTGCAGGAAAATGGAAATCTGCAGTCCTGTTTTATGTCTTTCAAGACCTTTGTGATGTTTTTCACTTCTACTTCCTGTTCTCTGAAAACTGGAAAATGAGGACATGAAGCATCATGTTCTATATCTTTCAAGGGTTTGGCTTTTTGTCACTACAACAAAATACCTGAGACAAGATACTGCTGGAGGAAACAGGTTTATTCTGGCTCCCAGTTTTAAAGGCTCACAACCCAAGGTCGAATGGGCCCTACTGGCGAGTCTCCAGGCCACACCGAGCATCACATGACAAGCAGGGGACCCTGTGTCTGGCATCGTTTCTCCTGAGAAAGACACCATGGTTCAGACCTGGAAGCCATTCCAGCACCCTAATCTGATCCAACCATTTCCCCCAGGCCCACCCTCAGACGCCATGATTGGACTAAGTTCCCTCCCTCTTAGCACCATTCCCATAAGACTCGGGGGCCAACCTTCCACATGTGGACCTTTGGGAGAATTCCAGCTTGCAAGCCTACATGCAGATGCGACAGGCTGAGCAACCTCCCTCGTGTGCTCCTCAGCCCTTCTCCTCCCGCCCTTCCCTCTGTGCAGGGCCAGACACACCCTGCATGGACTTGACGCGCTGGGAAGTGTTGGCTCCTTGGCAACAACCTGACCACTTTCTCTGACTGTGTGGGTCTTTCTGAGTGGGATGTTTCCCCTGGGTTCGGCAGTGGTGCTAATGCAGATGTGGGTCACCAGGTACCATATTAACTTCAGATCTGGGGACAGGATGCCACATGACCCACTATCAGAGAATGGAGACCTTGCAGGCAAAGTGGGCTTGGATCCTGGTGGTGCATGGTGTGTTCTGTTGTGTGACTATGGGAAGCCAGGTACAGAGCGGGGACTTTAGTTGACTTCTGATGATGTTTCTGGAAATGCCTGTAGCCCCATCATTATCCTTTGAGTTGATTCCTCACCACTGCACCTCCTCTTCTTCCCTCTTCCCCCTACACCACAGTGATGCCTCATAAATTAATATTGAACCTGTGGATCTGTTGCTAGGATTTTGTTCATGATCCCCAAGGCTTGGTGCTATAGGGGTAACAGGGAGCCAGGGTGGCAGGAATGGTGCCTGACCTGCAGCCCACGCGGCTACCATAGAGGGCGGAGGGCATCACCGAGGAGCCTTGTCCTTGGAGCAGGGCTGGTGGAGTCAGGCTGGTCAGAAAAGAAAGGCCCAAGCCCAGGGAGGGCCCTAGATCCTCTTCCCTTGAGCTCCTTCTCAGCCTCTTCCCACTCTGCTACGCCTGCCTCAAGTTGGGTGTGTGAGTCTGCAGTCTCGCTCCTGTTGGAGCCTCCACCTTCCTGCAGGCGCAGTAAGTCCTTCCTGCTGTGTGCGCTGGTCACAGGGTGTGCCGCTGGGCAATTAGGCCCCTGTTCCTTCTGTAACGTGAACTCTTGACGATGGGGCTGCGCCATGGCTCCTTTTGCTGCAGAGACTCCTTGACCTCTGGGGTCTCCAGAGCCATGCCCTCTGCTCTCCTTCCTGCCTCTTCAGGTGTCCCCCAAGAGCAGCATTTGTGATGAGTGTGTGTTTGTAAATCTCGCTGCAGGGCCACTCTGGGATGTCCAGCCACACTGGAAACATCTTCAGCATTTCCATGCCATCACGCAGCCCTGCTGTCTCCACCGTAGGGTGGCCTGGTGCCCTGATTTGGCACACACTTGCCTGACGCTGGCACTAACAGGACTGGGTCCTCAGTCCCTGGCAGACCAGGGCTCCGTCTCCTTTCCCTGGACTCAGGGATTCTCCCTGGCAGACTGCACGCCTTTCATCTTTTAATCTTGGCGAAGAATCATCGCTCTTGGAGGGAGGGGGGAAGGCTCAAGATGCTTGTTTAATGAATGAGCTGGAGATGGATTTGTTGCAAAAGGCTGACCAACATCAAGCAGTCAACCAACCAACACAAGCCACGTTGGGAAGAAGGGAGCAGCTCTCTCAGCAGCCCTCCTGCAGCAGCCGGAGCCAGGGACGCGTTCCTCCGCATTTCGCTGCTCATGGCTGGATGCAGGCTGTGACTCCCGGGGAAGACACTGCCCTGCTGCCAAGTGCGCGAGCTGCCACCTTGCTCTCTGCGGCATCTTAAGCAGAGAACAGAGGCAGGATGCTCTGAGGGTGCAGCTCAACCTGCCTCGCACCCCTACGTGACTCTGCACTCACTTCTTGCCTCGATATTGGTTTGTTTATTTTACTCCCAGATTTGCAGCTATGTAATTTCAACAGACACTTTAGTATTCCAGCGTGGTCCCCTTAGCCATAACATTTCTTATTTCATTGTCAGTTCTTCTTGCCTGCTAGTTTGGGGCTATGGATCTGACACCATGCTGTGCTATGTGAGGGAGCTGACAACATTTCCTTACAATGCCTGGTCCCATCTGCACACCAGTTGTTTTATTCCGACCGTTTGCCAGATTAATGAATGTCTGCTTATGCCAATTCTGTGCAGGAATGGTTGCTGGCTAAATCTCTTCCCTGAGAAGCCGGTAAGGGCTCCTGGCCAGGTTGGAGTGGGGAAGCTTGAGGGGGAGGATCAGTAGGCTGCGTGGGAGAAGGTGATGTCAGAGCAGGGAAATCATCCGAGGAGTAATGAGCCCATGGTGTAGAGAGAACGAAGGCCAGAGGAGCTGGAAGGGAACTGTCAAGTCACGATGCTGACATCAGAGTGCCAGATGTAGAATGGAGGTGCCCTGAGCACTAAGGAGGGGGTTCCGAGCTGTCTGCTTGGTCTTGGGCCAGAAGCCAGCATAGGCCAGCCTGGTCTGCTGCTCCCCACCCCACTCTACTGCTGGCAGAGAGCTCTCCCCAGACTAGAGACG
Organism: Sylvilagus bachmani; assembly: GCA_015711505.1. Lineage (NCBI taxonomy): Eukaryota > Metazoa > Chordata > Mammalia > Lagomorpha > Leporidae > Sylvilagus > Sylvilagus bachmani. Next base: position 57,674,219 of record CM027392.1, on the reverse strand, counting down.
CCTGGTCCAACCTCAGACCTACCGATTCTGAGGTAGGACTGGGTCATGTGCTGTGAACTGAGTTCTGCAGAGCTCCCGTGTGCTTTGGGAGTTCACACGTGGGTCTGGATGTATGGACAGGAGGGACCAGGGGAGTGTAGGCAGAAACTGGGGACAGGGGTTCCAGAGAGTTCAAGTGCATCTATAGCAGATGGCTGGGTGCACGTGACTTAGATGTAGAGCAAGTCAGGACATGCAGAGAGGCGGCCCTGCAGCCTGCACTCAAGCTGAGCAGAGGGGTGCAAAAGGCTGTGGATAGAGTTTGAACTGGGGACCTAAATGCTATGGAGTCTCACCTGGAGGCAGAGTAGCGTTTTTAGAGTCTCCAGAAATGCTGTGGGTTGGATGTGAAGGGGGCAGTTTGGGATTGGCGGCAGGTGCCTTCTGCAGTGCAGTGAGAGGTTCTCCTTGTCCACCCATCTGTGCAGCACTGGACGTGGACTTTACACATGGCTGTGGATGTGCGAGGTGGAGAGGCTGGGGCAGCTGCCTTCACAGAGCTCTGCTGCTGGTCGGCCCCTATCATGCTGTACGAAACCACCCACACATGGTGGCTCAAGACAATATGACGTCACTATCTCCTACATCTGGAGGTCCTCCTTGGCTGCGTCTTTATGGAAGCCCAGGGGAGAGTTCCCAGCCTCGTCACTGTCTCCACCTTCTCAGCACAGCCCTTTGCTCAGTGCTTAAGGGCACAGTGCTGAGTTGAATCTTTTTCATATCACGTCTGCTGGCCCTGACTCTTCTGTCTACCCCTCCACATTTCAAAGAAGCTTTGTTTTGAGAGCTTTGGCTACATTGGAGTTACAGTACCTGAGCAGCTCTGCCCTTTAGGGAAATGAGGGAATGAGGTGGATCTGGACGTGGGTGTTCACAGTGTGCCCAGCTGTCTGATGTGCAGCCTGGGATCTTCCACATGAGAGACTTGTTCATCCTGGTGGATGACCTTGTGGCTCCTTTCTGGCCTCTGGCATTGGGAAGATGCACCCAGGGCAGCCCCTGGCTCTTCAGATGGAGATGCAAGTCTTATCCACCATGGCAATCATGTCAAGTACAACGATTTTTACTTATAGATTCTGGGCACAAAAGGTGTAAGAGTTGGGAGGGGCATCTTGGGGCCTGGGATCACTTGAGACAGGAGTGCAGAGTCGGGCAGAGAGAGGGAATGTGAGATACAAGGTGGAAGAAATCCATAGTCACCTGCTGAGCCAGCTGGGTGTTCTGGTCTTCTCTAATGCCCACAGCCTCAGACACTAACCCTGTGTCATTCCTGTTACACCTTGAGATTACACTGGCCGTATCTGGAAAACACTGGATAATCATCTCACTTTAAAGTCAGTCGATTATCAACCTTGATCCCATTTGCAACCTTAACTCCCCCTTATTTGAAGGTACCCCATCCGAGGATTCCATCAACTTCAGATTGATCTTATTTGAAAAACATTGTGTTGTACTGAACCTGGATGGCTGCATTTTCTTGTCATTATCCTAGACAATAGTAAACACCTGTTTACATAGCATTTCCCTTGACTTGGGTACTGAAGGTCATGTAAAGATAATTGGAAGCTGTGTAGGGACTGGGTGACATGCCTCATCTGACAGTCTCTGTGGTGATACTGCTCTTAAAACCTGGCAAGCACACTTTGAGAACCACGGATCCAAGGGAAGATCACTGCTCTTTGCATCTGGAAGAAGGCGAACCAACAGTTTCACTGCACAAAGAACCAGAAACGCCTGGGCATTCGCTTAGAGACGCTGAGAAAGCGCAGGAAGAGCCAACCTCCATGAGGGTCAGGAAGGGATTGGAGCCACAGTCTGGAACGGGTACAGCTTGGTGAGAGAAGGAGTCTAAGCCATGGGGTCCTTTAAGGAACTTTAGATTTATCTAAGAGAAGTGCTTAAATCAGCTTAGATTTCTTGATTAGTCTTTTAATATTTGCTCATACCTTAAGTATGGAAAATTATGTAAAAAGTGGAATGTAATTGACATCTGAAATGAGCTTACTCTCTGAATGTAGTTTGAGTACAGTATTGCATATGTAAGAAAGTATAATGAAAAACTGCTGACAATGATATGAAGAGATAAAATGATAGTATGCTGTCATTAAATTCCAGTGCATTCAAAGTTGTATAGAAATGATGATTTTGTGATTGGCAGTTAAATTTAGAATTCAGTGTGTCCCCCGTAGGCAAAGAGAAACTACCCTAGAGACACATGGTAAATAGGTGAAAATCTTGTTTACATGAAAACTGTAAGTAAACAGTGACCCTGGGAAGTGTGTTCCTAGGGCATCTTTATTTTCTTCTTTATGTGTTTCTGCTTTTTACTGATTCACCTATTTCGTGCTGACACAGGCTCTTGGAAGAATACTATCTAAGTGAGTGCACATGAATATTGGCCAATGTGTTCCTATTAAAGAAGCATTACAGTAAGTGGGAGTTATTGCTCTAGGGAATGTAGCCATGAGAGCTGCCATGTGAAAGAATGGGAGGCAAGAACACAGTTTAAAGGGCTTAGCACACTGGCTGCGTAAGGCAAGCTGATGCGGCCCCAGCACAGGATTTCTGAAGGCTGTACTTGTACTCACCTCCCTCCTGCAGATCTGCCATGCCAGCTGGAGGAAGCTGACAAAAGCGTGTGTGTCTAGGGCAACTGGGGGTTACTGTCCTACCAGAGGTCACAATTGTACAGTAGAGGTATCCCCTGGATGTCATGCAGAGAAAGAGACAGAATAGATGCTGGGGACACACTAATGCCATGGAAATGTCAGGAATAGTTGTAGATGTAGACGTCAATGTGGATATGGGTGTGGCAGTGGCCGTAGGTAGATGCAAATGTAGATATAGGTGTGTAGTGATAGGTGTAGTATTTAGGTAGAGATGTCAGTGTTGATGTAGATGTTGCTGTAGAAGTAGATATATAGATATGCAGATTTAGATTATGTCAGTACAGGTGTAGTGTAGACATAGATGTGTCAGTGTTTGTATACCTGTAGTCTAGAAGTAGACGTGTAGATACAGATGTAGATATAGGTATATAGGGATAGGTGTAGTATATAGATGGAGATGTCAGCGTTTATGTAGATGTTGCTGTAGAAGTAGATATATAGATATGCAGATGTAGAATATGTCAGTACAGGTGTAGTATAGACATAGATGTGTCAGTGTTTGTATACCCGTAGTCTAGAAGTAGACGTGTAGATACAGATGTAGATATAGGTATATAGGGATAGGTGTAGTATATAGATGGAGATGTCAGCGTTTATGTAGATGTTGCTGTAGAAGTAGATATATAGATATGCAGATGTAGATTATGTCAGTACAGGTGTAGTGTAGACATAGATGTGTCAGTGTTTGTATACCTGTAGTCTAGAAGTAGACGTGTAGATACAGATACAGGTATGTAGGGATAGGTGTAGATATAGATTCATTTGTAGAAGTCAGCAGATGTAGTAAGTACAGATGTAAGTAAAGGTTGTAGGCATAGGTGTCGGTACATATAGATGTAGGTATAGGTGTAGATATAGTTGTAATTGATACAGTGTACAGATATAGGTGTAATATTCTGTGATGTCTTCTACATGCTTGTCTGACCTCCTCCTCTTCCTCTTATTTCTTGTAGGTTATCCGTCTTTTTCTGTTTTGTGAATTCATCATGCTGCTTGATGTACTGCTGCCTTTTCTTCTGTCATTCCTTCCTCTTAGAAAAATCCTTTACTTCCTTTAGAAGGCCAGATTCTTCAAGAATCAGCCCAGGAGGCTCCCTCCGACCCTGGGAAGGATGGTTGCATCCTGTACAGCCCATGGCCCCTGTGTTGTCACCCATCCTACGCTGTGAAGGATGGGTGCAAGACAAGTTTATTTGTGTGCAAAAAATCTTGAGATCCAGGCAGTACGTTCAAAATACATTTTCCATAAACTTTCTGAATTGCCCTCATATTTCTCAGATTGGGGTTTAGGATTCTTTAGGAGATTGTTGGTCTGTACTTCAATGTCATCAGGGATTTTAGTGCCTACGAGTGTGTGTCTACAACTGAGTTTGTGTAAAGGAACGCTTCTTTCCGTGTCTGACGCTGATGGGGAAAGTGCTGCAGCGAACGTTCCTCTGTGGTGTGCTTGTTCTTACTGGGGTCCGGATGGCGCCGTGACGCATGGTGCTGAAGTTTCAGTCCCTGGGATAGAAGGAAGGGATGGGGAGGGAGTGACTGCAGGTGCTCAGTGGACTTACTGCAAAGGCACACCCTCAGCCTCATTCTGTTGTTCTTGTGGCTTGTGCAGCATTTGTAGAGGTGCTCCAGGTTTTATTTGCCCAAGAGCTAAAGGAATTATGCTAGTGTCCTAAGTCTTTTGTTGGTGAGCATTAAATCACAATGAGTTGCCTGCTGAGGAGGCGCTGGGGGCCCTCTCTGATGAAAAGAAAGTCTAGGGAATGCAGGCCAGAGGGTTAAACACTGCAAGTCCTGAGTCCTATCACTTGAGTTCAGATTCCTCCTTCACCATTTATTCTCTCTTGTTTTTTAAGTTTCAGTATTCTCATTGGAAATTGGGGAAATATTGCTCCCTTCTTCACAGGTTGTTATAGGATTACAGGAGATAATCCACATACTGTGTTTAGTGCAATCGTGAGTCATGCTGATTACAAATAAAATCCATGCTGTTAGGTTTCATGAGAGCCAACATTGTACCTTATTCAACTCTGTCCCTTGAGCAAAGTCAGGTACTTGGAATAGAGGAAATGCAAAAGTATTCAATATGTAAAATTGAATTTTGCAAAATGTAGAAAATTCAATAAAATAAAATGTTGTTGTTCAACAAATTCCGTTCTCTATAATCTCTTGCAAAGGAGCTTCCCTGATGCAGTCCTGAGTGAGGCGTCAGAATAGTTGTCAAGGCTCTGTCATCCTATAGTGGGACATTTGATTGGTGCCACCAGCCTTTATGTGGAATACATAGCTTGTGGCTCCAGGAGCCCAAACAGCTTCCAGAATATCCTTTGTTTCTGACCAGACCTAGGTCCTTTTGTTTTAGGAAAGATTTCTCTTCTTTTAGATATGGTTGCCCGGTCTCTCCAACTCCAGCTTGAGTTATCCTTATCCCACCCTTCTATGTTGGCTCAAGATTTGTTTATTTCAGGGGTCTTTGCCTTAACCCCTGGCTCTGCCACCTCTTCCAGGTGTGCTGGCTCGCACCTGCAGAGGGCTCTGCCTTTCTGCTTCCACCACGCCTCCTCAAAGCACTGCTCTACGCTTACTAGTCCAGGGTGTGCTTAGCTTGCAGGTGAGGGATGTATGAGGCCCTTCATTTCTCCTGGACGCTAAGTTCGCTTGTCACCGGAACGTCAAGCAGACTTGTCCAAGTTGCAGGTGCTGTCTGGTTCACCCACTGAATTCTCGTCACTGGAACTTGGTGAGATGTTGGAAATAGAGCCTCATGCCAGGGCCATCTCTGGTTCAAACTCTGACTTCCCCACCTCTTCACCTGTCTGAAATGCCCTTTGATGTAACCATGGCTCACCGTGACGTCTTAAACCTCAGCTCCAAGTAGTGGGAGGACTCGCGTATGGGTCTGGGACTAGCCGTATTCTTTCAGGGTGAGATGCAGGTGCAGTTTCTCCGGTCGCAGGCTCATTGTTAGCATGAATAGGCAACAGGAGGAAGGGCAAATACCTGAGCAGTCATCTTAGGAAACAAAGACCCAAGTCCAGTAAGCCCACAAGGAGACGTTCACTACTGTCCCTGGAGGCAGAACTGGAAATCAAGACCACGAGGAGCTGGTATGAAAAGTTCTCCAGAGATTGATATTTGATATGCATGACATAAAATCATGTGGTTTATGCATATGTGTGTGCATGTGTCTGTGCCCACATACATGCATTTATAGGTTGAATGTACCTTATTGCAAAAGTTCAGGACCAGAAAGAAGTGTTTTGGATTTGGATTTTTCAGACATTGAAACATTTACAAGTATAATTGAGATATCTTGGAGATGGGCCTCAAGTCTAGACATATATTTTATTTATGGTTTATATACACATAATACATACAGCCTGAAACTGATTTTATACAATATTCGTAATAACTTTATGCATGAAATGAAGTTTATTGAGGTGAAATTTTCCACTTGTGTGGCATCAGGTCAGCAATTTTGGATTTTCAGATTAGGGATGCTGCAACTGTATGTACAAATCAGCTCACACACATTCATATCCTGTGGGAATATATAACATATCAAACTACATGAAAATGAAGAAACAAGGGGGATGATAGACATGAGACTCAGAATAGCGATGGCCTTCGGTGGGAAGAGAAGGCAGTAGGAGGAGGCATCCAGGTCCGTGTAGGCTGCAGAAGGTGTGTAAGTTCTGGTTTTGAATGGGGGAGTTGCTACATTGGGGCATAATACACAAGTAGGGTGCCTATGTAAATACAGAAAATGAGGCCCCATTCCATGAACTAAGAATTACGGTGAATCCTTTTCTGGGAACGTGAAACCCATAGAAAAACCACGAGAAATCAAAAATAGAAACAAAAGAACAACGAGCAAACAGGTCAACTTATTTCTCCTTGTGAAGGTTCAACTGCATAGCGGGGTAACTGCCTGGTGCAGTGCTGGGGACCGTGGTGCGCGTCTTGTTCTGGAGAGTGAAGAGGGAGCTGCCTCTCTGGAGCCCCTGACTGCCTTGGTGGCACTTGGAGCACATGCACGGAGGGATGAAGCTGTGTGGACCAGTTGGCACGTCTGGATTCAGGCAAGGTGGCCTGGGCTTGGGGACAAAACTCCTGTCAGAGGGTGGGAAGACACAGGACGAGAGCTAGCAGCAGCATGTGAGCCTTGATCCTTAGTGAGCCTGGGCGGAGAGTGTAATAGTCAGGCTGGACCAGAGTTCATGGCAAAAAGGAGACTTAAGAATTGAGCCACTGGAGGGAGGAGAAGCAGGAGCCGCACTGAGTGGGAGCGGAAGCCAGCGTGTACATCCAGAGAGAGGGCCCTGCCAGGCTGGAGGCGCTGATCTCCCCTGCGGCGATTCACCCCCGTGTTCCTTGTTTTCTTTTCCTATAAAGTGTGTAAGTGCAAAATATACTGTGCAATATAATTTGCACATTGAAAATAAAATAAGATAAATAATAATTCTGAAACTCCCTCCCTGAGTTTCTGTTGGCAATGAGAGTTAACACCTGCACTTAGAAGGCATCTGTGGGCTCCTGAGGGCTTGTTAAACCTTTACAAATGACCAGAATACTTCAAGTCTTAAGCCCTGCTTTACTTAAAGACCTTCTGGCTGGAGCGACCTGGTGTTGACGCCCAGGACAGGCCACTCTGAACCTTTCCGCAGATCTCAGCTCTCCTCTGCTTTCCTTGGGTGCTGTTGAGAGCATGGGGTTTGATGCTAGTGAACTCTCAGCTCTGTGATCTCTAGCTGCTCTCTTAATTTCCACCTTCAAAGTGGACACCATTCAAAATGCTTGATTTGCTGTGAAGTGAAATTAGATAACACATTCACTCCTTGCTTTACAAGATAATAAGGGACATAAAGCTGACCACGCAATCTGAAACCATGTGAGACACTTGCAACAGAAACCAATGGGAAAATTATGACTGTTTCATGACATTTGAACATCTTGGTCAAAATTTAATAGAAACTCTTCAATTGGCTATAGATGTATAGGAAATTGAAAATAATAAAACCAACAAGAGGGGACTTCAAATATTTTTCTGGAAAGTGGAACTAAAAAATAAAAACCCCTTTTTAAAGTATCAACGATTCTGCCGTTCTGCCCTGGGTTCCTCACAGACGGATGCCTGTTCTTTCAGAGGAATTGGAATTCCTGTTGCTGTAACAGGGCGCTTTACAAACTGATGTCTCACCCTCCTAGTGCCTCAAACTAGATCTAGTTCAGACATGCTGAAACGAGTTAATTCAAGTTATTTTGGTGTAAACATTTTGAAACATAAGCATAGATTTTCATAACAGACATCCCCATGAATGTCTTGAAGACACTTCATATTGTGTAGTGACCTATATTTGAAGACGTTGGAAACATTGAAAACTACAGTCTTGTCTGTCTTCGATAAATCTTGCCATCACCTTTTGCAAGCACCTTTGCTTTGCTTGTCAAACCCCACGCGCGTCTCTCTGTTGGATCAGCTCCTGTGTGGTTTCCATGCCATGAGATTTTCTGTATTGGGAACCCTTTGCCAGCGTCACTTCCTCCAGGACACTGGCACCGTCCTCATCACAGCCACTCTGCTCACTGATCGTCATACAGTGGCCCCCTGGCTGCCAACCTGGGGTCACCCAGAGGTGCCATCTGTTTTCCTGCAGCTCAGTGTATGTTTGACTCAGGTGCACGTCCAGCAGTCTCACTTCTCATTTCTCTTCTGCACTTTCATCTTGGTTGGACAGTTCACTCTTCCAGTTATTGGTATTGGCAAAGTGTCACATCAGTTTATAATGGGAGACAAACAGACAGCAAAACCACAGGCATTTGTTTCTTGTTTCCATACCTGACACTTGTGTGTGACTTTTCAGATCCAACTGTAGGCAACTGCATGGGCTTTCCCTGGCCAGCCCTACAAGGAGGCTGCTGTCTTCACACTGCACTGGCTGCACAACCAGTGCCTGGCAGTCTCTGCAGACTGTTGACATCAAGGTTTCAGCTGCCACGTGTTTGCACTCCCAGCCCAGGGGGCTTCACACCCAGGTCTCCTGGTCTGGAGACCTCCTCAGGAGCCTCTCCTGATCTCTCCTTGTAGACGGGACCTTGAAGAGACTCCCCCATCCCTTCACTATCCATTGCTTTTCCACTCTTAGTTCTCCCATTTCCCTCCCCAACCTGAGCACCCAAAAGCAGGTAGGAACCATTTGCTGTGGTTCCTTCGGCAGCTAGGTATACCTCCACCCCCACCCCCAAGCCCATGCTGATCCGCTGCATCCTCACCCGGGTCACTGTTCAGTCGAGAATGTGAACGAAGGGGAGGCCGGCACTTTTCCTGGTTTAGCCTCTTGTTTATACCACTGCAGTAAGCGATTGAAGTCTGGGTGGTTAATCCTATCTTGGCTCATTGTCTCGCATTGACTGCTCTGACACCTGGCGGCTCACCTCCTTCTGTCTCTAGTCAGGTTGCACTCCTGCCATGAGCAACCTGAATAACAGGTGTGCAGGGACCAGTCACTGCAAACTGTGAAGGAAGGAATGGGATCTGTCACTGCTGTGGATGTGTGTCTCTTACTTACGTGTAGGTTTGTGGACTAAAGAGCTAAAGTTGGAACATCATGCAATTACTTCCCGTTCATCTACCACGGTAACTGAGATGAAAGTCACGTTATTGGAGTGGCAAGTACAGTTTGTTATGGTAAGTGGAACTTGTGTACATTAGAACGGTGCAAAACGAAGACTTTCTTTCTATAATTTGCTCTCTGTTGGGACCAAGTTTGTAGAAGGTATTCAGTGCAGTTCAGTTTTCCACTAAGTCTCCAAGGCGTATCTCCCCTTCCCCTGTGGGCTGGCATCCCAGGAGGATAGCATGTCAGATGCACAGACAACAGGCACTGCAGCATGAACACCAGTGGGGCTCACCACAGGGGACAGTGGGGCGCCATCCAGTAGTCACCTCTGCACTGCAAAAGCACCCGGTCCCATTCTCAGGCATCGCTTTAAGTCATTCAGTGTCCAGCAACCCAAGTTCCGATATTCTGAGTCAGATCCCCTGAGGTGCATTGTCATTCCAGTGCCCCCTGGCAGGATTTCTTGGCCAGTTGGTGCCCCAGAGGGACCGGCCTCTCCTGCCCCAACCGTGCTGGCTGGCACTGCTGTCCTATCCCCTGAGGCCTCACAGGGTGGCCTATAGATTGTTTCATTGATTGAGCTTATCTTGGATTGATGTCTTCATTCTTTTATCTTAAAGTACTTGCTAATAAACAGTATTTACAGTACAAGGCACTTCAAAAAATTTGTAGACAAGTAAAAGTTCATTTTGGTGAAAAAAATGTGAAAATCATAATAGTTGTTTCATAATGTTCATTCTTCATAATTTTAGGACCCTTCTTATATACTATCCCAATGTTTGTTTTTGCACAGAATAAACTTATCTTTAAATTCCATTTTTCTTGTTTTTTTTTAAAGTCCCCTGGTATTCACTCCATCAGTACTGTTCAGCACCTAGTATGTGATGGGGACTGTGCTGCTGCCTCTGTCACTCCAGGAGACGTGTCTGGACCGGTTTCTTCATGTCTGCTTCTTGGCATGGGAAGCAGCCAGGAGGTCTGTGAAGTGCAGGAGGCAGCGTGGAGAGCGTTGGGCTTGGTTCCTGCCATGCAGGGGCCATTATTCCCCAACCAGCTTGGATCAACCTCTTCCCACAGCCCCTCCTCTGTAAGGTGCACATTCTTGGTGTGCGGATGGTGCCCTCAGTGACACACGAGCCTCTGGATTTGAAAGCAGTATTTTAAAATTGCATTCGAAGTCATCAGGAGCATCAGTGTGTTCCCTTGAATGGACACAGAAGATTTTACTTCAGTCTTCAGAGCAAGCAGGAGCATCCTTCTCTCTCACTTGACGTCTGTGCCTGCCCTCCTCAGTGCGGATCAGTCTCTGCAGCAAGGCTCCCACTAAAGCAAACAGAATGCAGGCTACTGAGAGGGCCCTGAATGCCTTGAGGGGCTGCTACCCACGGCTTCCCCGCGGCTGCTCGGTTGCTGGCAGCCACCCCTGCAGGTCTCCCACTGATATCCACTGTCCCTCAGGGTCATGCTGCTCCCCTCTGCTGAGGAAAGTGAGGCCAGGCTGATCCTGCTACTGTAGATCCTGCACACATCATCTCAGAAGCCAAGCTGGGGCACTGTAGCTGTGTGGCAGATTCTCAAAGGTGTGGCACACGGAGCTCTGTGGTCTGATGCCCTCTGTCCTTGAGAATGCAGCAGGTGAGCAGAGAAGACATTGTCTCCCAGAGTCGCCTGTTTGATAAAGTAAAGGATTAGTAAAGTAAAGTAAAATATTCTTCCCCCGGAGCCTTGAGATCTACATAGACTTTCTACTTTTTCCAATAAGCAAGAAAAACACTGTCGAGAAGTCCTTGATGTAGGGAAATGGTGAATGTCAGAGCAGGAGGAGAGAGTAGCAAACACTGAGCTCAGCGTCTTTATCTTCAAGGTAAAGAGGCTGTGGGCAGAGAAAAGCTGTGTCTTAAGGATGCCCCTCCCCTCAGTGAGGGGATAGAGTGATGCTAGGCAGCCTTGGCTGGGTTCTTATACGGATTGCTCATTTCTTTTTAGCAATAAATAATGCTACTAATCCGTCATCTGGATAAACCATGGTTTACTTATCCATTCATCTACTCAAGAACATCTTGTTTGTTTTCAAACGTTGGTGATTTTGAACAAACATGCAGCAAACATTCACGTGCAGGTTTTAGCTTGGATATCTGTTTTATTACCAGTTCCATTGGTGAACACACAGA
>CM027392.1:57641822-57662223 GCA_015711505.1 Sylvilagus bachmani | reverse complement strand
TTTGCATCTACACAGAAACACAGAGTGTAAAAATACTATTTCAGGACTAGTTACAGCATTACTTCACATTAGATAACATATTAAGTACAGATCCCACATGGGATATAAGTACACAGTGACTCCTGGTGTTGATTTAACAATTTGACACTCTTATTTATGGCGTCAGGAATCTCCCTAGGCTCTAGTCATGAGTTGCTGAGGCTATGGAAGCCTTTAGGGTTCGCCGACTTTGGTCCTATTCTGACAGGGTCACAGTCAAAGTGGAGGTCCTTTCCTCCCTTCGGAGAAAGGTACCTTCTTCTTTGGTAGCCCCGTTCCTTCCACTGGGATCTCGCTCACTGAGGTCTTCCATTTAGGTCTTCTTTTTTTCCTTTTCCAGAGTGTCTTGGCTTTCCATGCCTAAAATACTCTCATGGGCTCTTGAGCCAGATCTGAATGTCTTAAGGGCTGATTCTGAGGACAGAGTGTTATTTAGGACATCTGTCATTCTATGAGTCTTCTGTGACTCTGCTTCCCATGTTGGATCATTCTCTCCCTTTCTGGTCATATCTGTTTGTATTGGTAGAAACTACTCTTGTTTGTGTGTTCCCTTTGACTCTTATACCTATCAGCGTGATCAATTGTGAACTAAAATTGTTCACTTGGGCTGTTGAGATGGCATTGGTGTATGCCATCTTGATGGGTTTGTATTGGGATCCCCTGGCATGTTTCTAACTCCATCATTTGATGCAAGTCCAATTGCGTTTGTCTCAAATTGTACATATCCTCCCTTTCTTTTTCCCTCTCTCAAAGTTAACCGGGATCACCCTGGATCTTTAACTCAGAAGGTCTGTGTTCAATTCAAGTGATAGAATCTTCTGGGCTTCAGCCTTTCCAATGTAATATGGGGGAAATATGGACATAAAGGATTGTCTTGGCGATTAAATAAGACAATGCATGCAAGGCACCTATATGACAGCTGGAACAAGGTTGGCGCTCCCAAACATGGGGAAACGTCACAAGATCCCCCTGCTAATAGGCCTGAACCTAGAAGTCTGGGCATTCGAGCAGGAATCGGTATGTAGGATGCCTGGAGAGGTTCTACGTAACGGAAGAACTACGTAGTCTGAAACATGCAGTCTGATCCCATGCAGTGCAGTAACCCAGCATCTTCAGCCTCAGTCCAACTGTGGAGGCAGCAGCAAGTCCCATGTTGCTTCTTGAGTAAAGGATCTACAAGGCAGAAAATGTTCCAGATACACAGAGGGACTGTGGGATCAGCCACACCCATTCCTGTCCTCGCAGGTTCCGTCGGCACGTCTGTCCACGTCGGATTCATTTGGGACAGCGGCTGTAGACCCCATTCTTCATCTGCCAAAGTCCCATGTGGGACTTTTGACTTGGCAAAACCCTGCAATGGAGCAGACATTTGGTCTGCTGTGTGAAAGGGGCCCTGCCACTGGTAACATTTTTTGGCCCCTTTCATTTCAGATGACTCCTTGGAGTCTAATGTTTATGCGCTTGCCCACATGAATCTCCTTCATAAGCCAGCATCTGTAAAAATACACTCACTTAATAATTAAATCTGTCTTTCACGGTACAGTTTCCATTTGTTGCCTTGGAAATCTGACTCTACTAATTATCTATGGAAGAAAAAATAAATTAGCTGTCCTGATTTTCCTTTCATAAAAGGCCTTTGTAGATGCTGAGGTCCCTCTGTTTGGATCTGTGTGTGATGAGGCCCCTATAGATCTGTGTGTGAGGGGGCCCCCTATAGATCTGTGTGTGAGGGGTTCTCTATATGTCTGTGTGTGAGGGGGCCCCCTATAGATCTGTGTGTGAGGGGGCCCCTATAGATCTGTGTGTGAGGGGTTCTCTATAGATCTGTGTGTGAGGGGGCCCCCTATAGATCTGTGTGTGAGGGGGCCCCCTATAGATCTGTGTGTGAGGGGTTCTCTATATGTCTGTGTGTGACGGGGCCTCTATAGATCTGTGTGTGAGGGGGTCTCTAGGTCTGTGTGTGACAGGTTCTCTATAGATCTCTGTGTGGGGGGGGCCCCCTATAGATCTGTGTGTGAGGGGGCCCCCTATAGATCTCTGTGTGTGCCGGGTTCTCTATAGATCTGTGTGTGGCGGGGCCTCTATAGATCTCTGTGTGAGGGGGTCTCTATAGATCTCTGTGTGTGACGGGTTCTCTATAGATCTCTGTGTGGGGAGTCCTCTACAGATCTGTGTGTGAGGGGGTCTCTAGATCTGTGTGTGATGGGTTCTCTATAGATCTGTGTGTGGGGGTCCTCTATGGATCTGTGTGTGAGGAGGTATGCATACATGGATCTGCCTGTTTGGTGGTGTGCATATATGGATTTACACACAGGGAGGGCTCTCTCCATGTGAGTCTTTTGTATTGACTGAGCAGGGACCTGCTAAACACAGCAGAGTTCCACTGGAAATATCTATTGCTGCAGAGGACTGAAGTTAAAGTTGGGAATGTGGGGTGCAATAAGGTTATTGGTCACTACTGCCCGTCACACCAGGAGAGCCCGTCTGTCTTCTGCTCACGTGCTGTACATTGCAGTGGGGTAGGGGATAGTCCACTCATCAGCATTCAAATGCACACATGTTTGCCTTGAATCCTGTGCTCGTTGCTTCTGCTTGGCAGAGCTGAGTTCTTTGTACAGTTCCAGGAAGAGAGCCGAAGTTTTTCTGATAGAAGCAAGAGCCTGTTCACCTCAGTGGGCTCTTGGCCCTGTCAGCTGGACAGACCAGGCTGGGAACCATGTGTGTGAAGTGAGGAGGCGAAGCAACATCCCCCCTTTCCTCTCCACACACAAATGTTTTCCAGAGGAGTTGTCTGGATTGTCTTCCTTCAGGGGATTCAAAGACCAGGCATTAGCATTCCCCATTCAGAAGCTGCAGGCTGACTTTTGGTGGCAGCTGGGGGCTTATCCTTCTGAGCACCAGGTCCTGGGCAGCAGGGCTATGTAGGAGCTGGGGCAAAGCTTGCCCTGAGATGGCCCCAGACTGTGGGAGTGGATTCTCCAGTCAGATGCATTGGTACCTGCAGAGAAGCTCCAGGAAGCATTTGCTGTTGTCAAACCTGGAAGGGGTGGACAGACCTGTGCTGCAGCCTCTCAGTCTGCATCTGCTCTGGCAGGAGCTCGTGTTCCTTGACCAGCGTCCTGCCCCATCTCCATCTGTCACCATCTCAATGTCTCTCTCCGCGCTGCTCATCTGACCTGGGGTTTCCTGTTCTCATCCTTCTGCTCCATCTGTCTCCTGCCTGCTGCCAGGGCTTTGTTGGCCTCTGAATCGAGACCCATTTCTCTGCTCTCAGGGCCCTCCGAGAGTTCTGCAGTTCAACGTGATGGGCTCTGAGGGTCCTTGAGTGTCTTTTGGATTTAGTTCTCTTGCGGAAGCAAGAATGCACATGTGCACAAATACGTTATTTTCTCCAAGTGTATATACGGGAAAGCAGCTGCAGCGATGATCCCGGGGTTTGGAATAATCACGTCATTTGCAGGGATTTGGAGATGTCATCCTAAGGCCTGGAGAACGCCAGACTTTGTGCCACAAGCCCAGTGCTAATTATAGTGCTGCCGTCTCCCCAGTGCTGGCCGAGAGCGTTCAAGTCCTTGTTCTCACTGCTTTTCTGCACAATTGGATGAGCCTGTGGGTTTCTACCCAGCCCCTGTGGGGGTCCCTGGCTCCTCATTCTTTCCCTTACTTGGAGGTTTATTTGTCTTAGCTACTTTGTTTGGGGTCCCACTCTTGCCAAGCTGGACTCTGCGCTTGGTGACTGACAAGGAGGCTGCCAGGACAAGGTGCCTGTTGGCCCATTGCCTTCATTTGGATCTCTGGGCCTTCCCTCTGCAAACCACTGTGGCGTCAAAACAGTAGAGTCCAAGTTTCCCATGTGCTTTAGAAGCATTGACTCGTGGGCCACAGTTCTTCGTCTCATCAGAAAGACAGTCGGTAAAGATGAGCTTAATGTGAATGTATTATTTTCTTTCCTGCTATATCTTTTTATATTTTCCAATGGCCAGTGTTGGTACTTGCTGAATAAAAATGAAGTTTTGTAAAGAGGATTTGACTTAGGATATGTGACAGAGCAGGCTCTTAGCAGGGAGAAGTAGGTCACATTTTGTGAGCTTTAAGAAAGAGCTCAAGCCAGAGAGTCAGGCCCTCCAAGACTGAGGCCGGATGCTGTGACCGCTCGGGCTGGACTTGCAGCTCCAGCGTGACAGGGTGTGCAGCGTCGGCAGGACATGTCATGCAAACCCTGGCAGAAATATGAGGGTCTTCCAAAAATGCTGGAAATGTGTATTGTGAATAAACTATCCATGAATTTCAAAAGTTGATTGCATCAAAATAAACGTACCTTCTAGTCCCATTTTGCTGAGAACTCTCTGAATTATCCTTGCAAAACAGCTGCTTGTAGGTCATGACAGGAAGTGCCTCACTGACTGTGTGTACAGAGGAGACGTCGTGGAGCAGTCTGGCCAGAGTAGCCATGGACTTGAACCCTAGCCTTCACTTGTCTCTGAGTGCTTGAGTCTCCTTGAGAGCATTGCTTGCACCACTCAAACCCCCAACAGGAGTGAAAGAACACGGCTCTCTGCACAAATCCCTTTATGTTTTCCTCATTAGTTACAGGAAAGCAGAACTAAAGTTTCACACTTACTTGCATTGGTTTGAAAAGAGGGTGGGATTGAAATAAACCATTACTGTTTAATTTTAAGATGAGGCCATGTGGCCGGCACCACGACTCACTAGGCTAATCCTCCGCCTGTGGCGCCAGCACACTGGGTTCTAGTCCTGGTTGGGGAGCCGGATTCTGTCCCGGTTGTACCTCTTCCAGTCCAGCTCTCTGCTGTGGCCCGGGAAGGCAGTGGAGGATGGCCCAGGTCCTTGGGCCTTGCACCCACATGGGAGACCAGGAGGAAGAACCTGGCTCCTGGCTTTGGATCAACACAGCGCGCCGGCCATAGCGGCCATTTCGGGTGTGAACCAATGGAAGACCTTTCTCTCTGTCTCTTTCTCTCTCACTGTCTAACTCTGCCTTTCAAAAACAAAAAGATGAGACCATTTGTAGGAGGTACTGAGAGAAAGAATCTGGACTTTGGGGTGCACTGATCCTAGAGCTGTCATAGGTCACTGGAGCTGTCGCAGGGTTCCTGGAGCTGTCGCAAGTCACTGGGGCTGCCGCAGGGTCCAGTGACAGTGGGTTCAGTCGGCAGTGGGTTCTGGTGCTGCATGGAATTCACCAAATCACCCCAGCCTCAGTGTTTACATCTTTGAAATACAAATGTGGCACTCAACATAGTCCTTGTTCAGATCACATGAAAATGCTGGATAAGATACAACTGAAGCAAACGCAACCTCAGGCGTGAGGAGGAGATGTCGTTGTTGTTGTGTTGAGAGGCAGAGTGGACAGTGAGAGAGAGAGAAACAGAGAGAAAGGTCTTCCTTTTTGCCGTTGGTTCACCCTCCAATGGCCGCCCCGGCCAGCGCACCGCGCTGATCCGATGGTAGGAGCCAGGTGCTCATCCTGGTCTCCCATGGGGTGCAGGGCCCAAGCACTTGGCCATCCTCCACTGCTCTCCCGGGCCACAGCAGAGAGCTGGCCTGGAAGAGGGGCAACCGGGACTAGAACCCGGTGTGCCGGCGCCGCAAGGCGCAGGATTAGCCTGTTGAGCCACGTTGCCAGCCATGAGGAGGGGTTTTAACACCGGGGTAGAGAGCTGAGGACCTGGAGCTGTGCGGCTAGGAGGGGCTGTGAGGGGAAGGGGTGGGTGTGGCCTTACCATCTGGGAGGCAGGAGCGAGATGCGGTGGCACGGCTGGGGAACAAGAAAGCAGTCTTCATGAGAGGAGCCTGAGAGGGCCCCGTGTGTGTCTCATGGGGAGGGAAATGACAATGGGAGGTAGGTGTGCATGTGTGTGCGCGAGCATGTGTGTGTGTCCCTGTCACGTACATGCATGGTCCTGGGCAGCTTTGGAAAGTCACAACACAGCAGTGTCTGAACTCGCAGGGAAGGTTCAGGGTACACTGAAGGAAGCACGCCCTGCCCCACAGCCCCACTTCAGGGTTCAACAAATCGGAGCGTGCACCCATGTGCATTTGTGGTGTTTTATGTTTTCATGCTTCAAAGAGAAAGTAATGGATGAATGCATGAAAAGAAAGCAGAAGCCTTGAATATGCTAAATTGCTGTGTTAAAATCTGAATAACATGAGTGGGGATTTTTTTCTATTATTTTTATGTTCTGATGTCAGTTAAAATATTTTATATTAAAAGGCATAAAATAAATGGACATGAAAATATTTATCTTTAGTAGTTATTGTGATGATTATGTATTTGGATGTAATAAGGCATAACACATATGACAAATATATATATATATATTATACTAGCCATTAAATATATAAATACACACCTACAAGATATGGAAGTATGGTTGAGTGTCTCTTATCTGACATGCTTGGATGCAGAAGTGTTTCAGATTTTGGAGTTTTTCACATTTAGGAATAATGCATATATGTAATGAGGTAAGTTGGGGATGGGACCCAAGACTAAACATGGAATTAATTTGTGTTGCACATATACCTTGTATCTGTAGCCTGAAGGTGATTCTGTGTACTGACTATGACTTATCACATGAGATCAGGTGTGGAATTTTCTACCTGTGACGTCACACAAGTGCTCAGAAAGTATTGGAATGTGGAGCATTTTGAATTTCAGAATTTTATTTATTTATTTTATAGGAAGACTCCATTTATTCTTTTTTTTTTATAAAGCTTTTATCTAAAGAATATAAATTTCCAAAGTACAGCTTATGGATTACAATGCCCCCCCCCCAACTTCCCTCCCACCCGCTACCCTCCCCTTTCCTGCTCCCTCTCCCCTTGCATTCACATCAAGATTCATTTTCAATTCTCTTTATACACAGATCAGTTTAGTGCATATTACGTAAAGATTTCAACAGTTTGCCCTCACATAGAGACACAAAGTGAAAATACTGTTGGAGTACTGGTTATAGTATTAGTTCACAACGTAGAATTTCAGAATTTTAGATTGGGGTGGTCATCCTGCACATCATATATGCCAAGTTGAGTATATCATCCATGTATCTCAAGTATGACCTTCTATCTCGTAATTATGCCAGACTTTAATTTTTAAAACTAATTTGTCTTTTTTTCAAGGGTTTGAGCTGTTGTGATTTTGTCAATTCCTTGAAAAGACTCTGCGATGGGCTGCACAGTGTTGACGCATGTTGGTGAGCCCTCCAGAGTGACGCTGTGACAGCCCCAGTGACCCTGTGACAGCTCCAGAGTGTGACCTGTGACAGCCCCAGAGTGTGACCTGTGACAGCCCCAGTGACCCTGCGACAGCCCCAGTGACCCTGTGACAGCCCCAGTGACCCTGTGACAGCCCCAGTGACCTTGTGACAGCTCCAGAGTGGACCCTACAACAGCCCCAGTGACCCTGTGACAGCCCCAGTGACCCTGCGACAGCTCCAGAGTGGACCCTGCAACAGCCCCAGTGACCCTGTGACAGTTCCAGAGACCCTGGGACAGCTCAAGAGACCCTATGACAGTTCTAGTGACCCTGCGACAGCCCCAGTGACCCTGTGACAGCCCCATTGCAAGCAGCCCTCTGCTGTGCAAGGCTAGTGTCCCTGTGTCCTGATCAATTCTTGTGATAGCAGTCATATTGGATTTGGCCTCACTCTAATGTCCTTGTTTTAACTTAATAATCTCTTTAGATTCCCTCTTCCAAATATGGCAGCACTTCCAAAAGCCCATGGAAAATTGGAATGAGAGAATCATTCATTTCTTGTGCAAAACAATTGAAATCCATGCATAATTTTCATTTTCCATGAACTTTTTGAATAATCTGGATGCAACCACGTTCTGAGGCACTGGAAGTTAAGAATTCAACTTGTGAATTTGGAGGAGAATACCATGTGTGCTTCTATCTATCTATCTATCTATCTGTCTATCTATCATCTCTGTATGTATGTATGTATGTATCTATCTATCTATCATCTATGTATGTATGTATCTATCTATCTGTCATCTCTCCATCTATCTTCTATGTAGTTTCAACGTCCGTTGCAATTCTTACAGCCCATATGCGTACTCATTGGCATCCTGGCTCTTCGGCTTCTGCTCCAGCTTTCTGCTAATGCATCTGGGAAGGAAGTGCATAATGGCCCAAGCAGTCGAGTCCCTGCCATCGTGTGGAAGGTTGGGTAGAGCTCTGGGCTCCTGGCATCAGGCTGGCCCAGCTCACGCTGTTGTAGGTATTTGTGGGGTGAACAAGTGGTTGAAAGTTCTCTGTCTCTATCTCTCTAACTTTCAAATAAATATTTTAGAAAAAGAACAAAAATTAAAAATCTGTCATTTTAAACGTGAACTGCCATAAAATTAAGAATGCTTTTAGAAATTGTAAATATGTACATATAAGAACTTCTGAGTTTTTTTCTTTTTTTTAAATGTTGACACATGAAATTTTACATGCTTATGGGATGTTGTGTGATATTTTATTACATATATACATTGTGTAATACCCAATCAGGGTAATGATATTTGTACTTTCAAGCATTTAACATTTCTTTATAGTGAAAGCATCCACAAATTCTATCTTTTGGGCTTTATATAGAGAAAAAAACTATGCAATAACAATATCTGTAGTTACCCACCTTGCAGTGGAACCCTAGAACTGAATGCCATTGTCCCCTCTCTTCCTCCCAGTTGTGGAAGCAGTCACTTAACCACCTGTAACACAGAGTTTTCAATTTTGGCATTCCTGGATTATTGTGGCTATTTAATATCATAATGCCTGGGAACACCTAGTCCTGGCCCCCAGGTGGCCATCAATACTTGCCAGTTTGTTTTCTTTAGTACATGTTACTCATTTAGATGGAAACAAAGGGGACATTTCACTGATTTGCAAATACAAGTATAATTATACATGTATGGGGAAATTTTTCAGAGGATTGAAAAAGTCAGCTTTCACTCAGCAACAGTTATAGCAATTCTTCAAAGTGAAGGAATAATCTAATCTATTCAGGTGATTAAAAAAAATTAGTGATAGTCTAACTTTATGGTTTGACCCACATGACAGACGCCTATTGTTTGCAATTTATGTTGCTGTATCATAGAAACTACATATCCAGAAAGTTGTTAGAAATGGTTTTTCTTGTTATAATAGGTTTGTGTTTATATGAGCCATTCATTTACACATATAGTAGAAATGCAGCAATTTATCCACACTGAAACTTTAGACCTAGCAATGTAGCAGCAGGATTCTAGAAGTGCCCGTGAATTAATGAAAAGTTTAACCTTGAAAGAACTGAGTACACATTGCAACTTTTCAATTTGCTACTTTGGAGACATTGAGCAAGTTTGCTTAATTTCTTTGTGCTTTGATTTATTCATCCATGAAACAGAAAGACTATTCTACTTGTTCATATGCAAGCATAGCTGATCTAAGAGATCAGTGATTGGTAGATACACTACTTACCTTGAAGTCTAACACAAGAAAAAGACACTTAAACTCCTCTGGGTCATGCTTGACCTAATTATTTTAAGAAAAAATATTTTTAAAGATTTATTTATTTGAGAGAGTTACAGACAGAGAGAGGGAGAGACACAGAGCAAGGTCTTCCATTCGCTAATTCACTCCCCAAAAGACTGCAATGGTTGGAGCTAGGCCTATCTGAAGCCAGGAGCCAGGAGCTTCTTCCATGTCTCCCACGTGGGTGCAGGGTTCCAAGCACTTGGGACATCTGCCACTGCTTTCCCAGGCCATAGCTGAGCTGGATCGGAAGAGGAATAGCCAGATCTCAACCAGCACTTATATGGGATGCCCAAGCCACAAAGGTTAACCCGCTATGCCACAGCACCAGCCCCCAAGAAAAAAATATTTTGACTTATGTACTTATTTAACAGGGCAGGAGAGAGAGAAACAGAGACATTCTATTAGTCCACCTTCTGTTTCACTTTCTAAATGCAAAGAATGGCTAGCTGGGGCTGTGCTAAGTTGAAGCCAGGAGGAGGCAGAATCTCCATTCAGGACTTCCATGTGGGAGAAAATTCAGTTACTTGGGCCATCACCACTCCTCCCAGGATCAGCATGGGTTAGTGATAAGCTGGAACTGGAATCCAGACTTGGGAATCAAACCCAGGCACTGTCATGTGAGATGTGGGTGTGTTAACTTTTAGGCTAAACGTCTGCCCTGAGTAAATTTTAAACCTTCATTCCCTAATCATTCTTTCCTATTAAGATAAAAACAAGTTTATAATGTTAAAAATGGTGATTATATTCATTTTAGAAATGAAATTTTGCAAAAACACTAGCATACACTAGCATAAAGAATTTCTCATAAATTGTGTAGCTCAAAGGTAACAACTGTTGGGGCCGGTGCCGTGGAGCAGTAGGTTAATCCTTGGCCTGCGGTGCCGGCATCCCATATGGGCGCCGGGTTCTAGTCCTGGCTGCTCCTCATCCAATCCAGCTCTCTGCTGTGGCCTGGGAAAGCAGTAGAAGATGGCCCAGGTCCTTGGACCCCTGCACTTGCATGGGAGACCCAGAAGAGGCTCCTGGCTCCTGGCTCCTGGCTCCTGGCTCCTGGCTCCTGGCTCCTGGCTTCGGATCGGCACAGCTCCGGCCGTTGGGGCCATTTTGGGAGTGAACCAACGGATGGAAGACCTTTCTCTCTGTCTCTCTCTCTCACTGTAACTCTACCTCTCAAATAAATAAATAAAAATATTTTTTAAAAAAGATAACAACTGTTAGCACCTTTTTCCTTTCATACTTTTTGTATATTTGTGTGCACGTATCAAAACATGCATTTTAAATAAATGGAATCATTCAATACCGACTTTAAATGTTTAAGGTGATTTTACTCAAATACTAGTTTTAATAGAAGCCCTTTGTGAATTACTGATTAATATTGTATGCTGAATTTTCAAGAAAATATGTAGTTTACTCACATAGTGAAATGTTCAGTGACGCATGTTCACTGGACTTTATTGAGTATAAGCAGCTGCAGATGCAATGTATGAAAGAGAGGTGGTGCCAAGAGGGATCAGAGATGATTTCTTAACTGGAAGCTGACTTTCAAAAACTGGAGGGCTGTTCTGAGTAAATGGAGACTGGAACTGGGAAAGGAAGAAGGATGGGAAGGAAGGAACAGAACCAAAAGTCAAAAAAAAAAAAAAAAACAGCAGAGTGCTCTGGGCACCAGGAGTGCGGTATTGCTGGAGCCCCACAGCAGAGGCTGCGATGCCTGTGGTGCCTGGTCCCAAAGTGGTGCCCACCCACACCGTGCTCCAGGAGCTTGCACACTCGTGAGACCCAGGCAGCTATACCCTGTTAGGCCAGTGGCATCCATGGAGCTTGTCTTAGAGGCAAGAGAGGAGAAAGGCAAACGTGACTCATGGACTGAGTTGCAGTGACCGAGAAGAGCTGTGCAGTAACTGAGATGGAAATGTAGGGAGATCTTCCATGCCTTCCAGATCTCCATGTTGGGAGATGTGTGGGACACACAGGTACCATGTTGCAGTGTTGGGTCAGAGTGAGTGCTGGGATGCAGTAACTGAGATGGAAATGTAGGGAGATCTTCCATGTCTTCCAGATCTCCATGTTGGGAGATGTGTGGGACACACAGGTACCATGTTGCAGTGTTGGGTCAGAGTGAGTGCTGGGAGAGAACCATGCTATCATAAAGGAAAATGCACCTGCTGGAGACCATGCGTTCTCTGGAGAAATGGACAGGAAAGGGGAGTTGAAACAGATGCAGCTTACGCATGTATCAGCTCTTCCATTAATTTTAGCTTTGTTACTACTAAATAGTACGGTAATATAAAGAAAAAATAATAATCTGAGCTTTACGTGTACTGGAGAGCTGTTTGTACATGAGATGGCCCCAGATCTCACAGGAGTTTGACTAAAAGCCCATCTGTGTGTTAAAAGGAGGAAGCTTAAACAACCATATTCATCTCTTCTGTTCTCAGACTTATTGTTATCCTCCAAGATTTTGTGCAGGAAAATTTAAGAGAAAAGTAACTGGGTCCAGGGCGATAAAGAGAAAGATTGATGGTTTTCCTTGATACAAGGAAATAGATGAGGCTTTGGCTTATTTTTTTAGAGCTTTTCTGCTTCAAATGGCACTGATTCTTCCTAGAAAAACATACCACATTCCTGTTTGACCCTGTCTTAAATTTTCATTGATGATACTTTTTTTCAAATGAAAAAATTGTTACACAATACTCACAGAATTGTGTAATCATTAACATAATTTAGAACATTTTTCATCACCCACAGTGGACACCACGTACAATTTAGCTACCAAAACTCACTCTCCATCTTCAGCCCTAGGTAGCCACCAATCTATTTTCTGTCTCAAATATTTGCCAATTTAGGAGATTTCGTATAAATAGAATCATACAATATATGCACTCGTGTGGCTGTCTTCTTCTCTTAGCACAATTCTTGCCAGGCTGCAGCCTCTAACTGCTTCAGTCCTTTCCTGACTGAGTAGCATTGTTTGTCTGTTTAAAGCCCGATAGACATTTGAGTTCTTTCCATATTTTGGCTATTATGGATGCTGTTGCTATAAACATTCATTTATGCATTTCTTGTAAGATTTTATTTATTTATTTGAGAGGTAGAGTTACAGACAGTGAGAAAGACAGAAAGAAAGGTCTTCTATCCGCTGGTTCACTCCCCAGATGGCTGCAACGACCAGAGCTGCACCGATCCGAAACCAGGAGCCAGGAGCTTCTTCCGGGTCTCCCACACAGGTGCAGGGGCCCAAGCACTTGAGCCATCTTTCACTGCTTTTCCAGGCCATATCAGAGAGCTGGATGGGAAGAGGAGAAGCCAGGACTCAAACTGGTATCCATATGGGATTCCGGTGCTGCAGGTGGAGGATTAACCTACTGTGCCACAGTGCCGGGCCCCATTTATGTATTTCAGTGTCGATAAATTTCCATTTCTCTTGAGTCTTCAACTCTGGAAGGGAATTGTTGTGTCTCAAGGGAACTTTGTGTTTAACCTTGTGAAGACACACCTGGCTGCTTTCTAAGGTAACTGCCACATCTTACAATCTTGCCAGCTGGACATGAGTCTTCCGATTCCTCCACGTCCTCGCTGACACCCATTGTCTTTGGACTTTATGAATCTGATTATGCTGCTGGTGTGAAGTGGCATTTTGTTGTGATTTTGGTTAGTGTTTCTTTGATGATAAATGATGTTGAGAATTCTTTTTGTGCTTACTGGTCATTTATATATCTGTTTTGGAGAAATGTATATTCAGCACTTTTGGGCATTTTTAAATGGGTTATGTTATATTACCGAATTCTGAGAATGACTGATACACAGTCAGACTCAGTATCCACAAGTTCTGCATTTTCATGTGATGAAAAACACTTGAAGAAATAAGCTACATCTCATTGAATATCTTTTTTCTTGTTACTGTTCCTGAAACGCACTTACATTTAACACGTCTATTTAGGAGATGATGTGAAGCCTATGTGTGGATATGCGCGCCTTATGTGCACGTCCTGTGCCATTTGCTATCGGGGATTCGAGCATCCCCAGATTTGGGTGCCCACTGCAGTCTGGAACCGATTCCCCAAAATATCGAAGTGCGAGTCTTTTATCTTTATCAGATAAAAGATTTTCCAATATGGTCTCCCATTTTAAATATTTTATTTATTTACTTGTGAGGTAGAGTTATAGATAGTGAGATGGAGAGACAGAGAGAAAGGTCTTCCTTCCATTGGTTCACTCCCTAAATGGTCGCAATGGCCAGAGCTGCACCCTTCCAAAGCCAGGAGCCAGGAGCTTCTTCCTGGTCTCCCACGCTGGTGCAGGAGCCCAAGCACTTGGGCCATCTTCTACTGCTTTCCCAGGCCACAGCAGAGAGCTGGACTGGAAGAGGAGCAGCTGGGACTCGAACCAGCCCCCATATGTGATGCCTGCACTGCAGGCGGAGGATTAACCCACTGCCGGCTCCTATTCTCCCATTTTGGATTTTATCTTTGCACTTTCTCGATAAAATTCTTTGAAGCAGAAACGTTTTTAATTTTGAGGGAGACCAATTTATCTGTTTTTGTTTTGGTAATGTATGTTTTTGGTGTCATTAGGAAACCTTTGCCAGATCCCAGGTCAGAAACACCTATCCATAACTTTCTTCCTAAGTGTTTTATATGTTCAGATCTACCACGCATTTTGAGTTAATTTTATATTTGTTGTGAGGTATGAGGTTAAATTTGAAACTTTTCTGTACAGTTTTCCAGTTGTCCCAGCACCAAATTTGGAAATGATTTTTCTCCAGTGAATTCTTGCTGGTATCAGTTATTATCAACAAGTGGGCTTATTTCTGGCGTCTCAGTTTTACAGCATGGATCTGGATAGCTATCCTTATGCCTGTATCACAGTCCTGACCACTGTTGTTTCCAAGTATTCCCTCTTTTGTCTTTAAAATTTCATTTTTATTTATTTATTTTTAAGCTATTGGGGGCAATTTAAAATTAGATGTGAATTTTAGAACCAGTTTATTAGTGTCTGCAAGAGGTTAGTGCAGAGTCAGGTTTTATG
This sequence comes from Sylvilagus bachmani, assembly GCA_015711505.1. Lineage (NCBI taxonomy): Eukaryota > Metazoa > Chordata > Mammalia > Lagomorpha > Leporidae > Sylvilagus > Sylvilagus bachmani. The sequence goes on along the minus strand of CM027392.1, from coordinate 57,647,633 downwards.
TTGAATCTTTAGATCAGATTTAGGAACTCTTGATATCTTGAGAAAAATTAAACCTTGTGAATCACACGTATGGGTGGTTTCCTATTTTTTGAGTTTTACTCTATCTTTTAACAATTCTTTGGAATTTTACAGTGTAATTTTCTGAGGAAAAACTTATTCCTCAGTATTTTATTTATTTTGGTGTTATAAATGTAATCGCTTTCTTAATTTCATTTGTGGATTGTTCAGTGGAAACTGCTCTGGCTTAAATGTTTGTGTCATCCGCCAATTCATGTGCTGACAGCTTGGCATCCGAGGGGATGAGTGGGAGACGGGGTCTTTGGAGGGTCCTACCTCACGAATGGGATCAGTGCTTGCAAACCGTGACCTGTAGCCCCTCACCCCTTTCAGCATGTGAGGACAAAGTCCCAGGCATGAGGAAGCTGGCTGTCACCACACATCACGTCTGTGGGTGACTTGGTCTGGGACTTCCAGCGTCCAAAGCTGAGACCCATGTCCTGTTGTTTATAAGCCACACAACTCAAGGTGTTTCTGTTATGGCAGCCCCCAAGGACTGAGTCACAAGTGTCATGGAATGAATGAAGCTGATTTTACCTTGAGCCCTCTAGATTTGTTCAACTTATTGACAAGTTCTATTGATTGTGTATGTTTGTGTGTGTGTGTGTGAATTCTGTAGTGTTTTTATATATGCAAGAGAACAGAGATAGTAGGGAAAGCGTTTTACTCCTGTCCCTATGTAGATTCTGTCTATTTTTTTTCTCAGTTGACTTTCTATAATCTATAACACAATTTTGAAGAGAAATGATGGTATGGACTCCTGTTCTTGTTATAAACCTTGTATTTCCAGTCGTGGAGCTCAGTAAGTCACCATTAAGAATGATGTTAGCTGAAGATGGCTTGTATGTGTCCCTTTTGGGGTCGGAGAAGTTCCTGTTCATTTCTAATTTATTGTTTTAAAATTATTATTATGAATGAATCCTGGATTTATCTGATGCTTTTTCTTCATTTATTGAGATATTCATATTTTTTTATTTTTTACTCTATTGATGTGCTTTATTGCATTAATTGGTTTTTGGATATTAAAACAAACTTGCATTCCTGGAATAAGCATCTCTTATTTATGGTGTATGATCCCTTTTATATATTGGTGGATTTGTTTATTAATATTTTGATGAGGTTATTTAGAACTATATTTTAAGGGACATTTATCCATGTTTTTTCTTTTTTTCTAGCTTTAGTATAACAATACTGTCCTCATTGAATGTGATAGGAGTCTGTTCTTTTCAATTTTTCAAGAAGCTTGTGAAAAATTGTTATTAATTCTTCTTTAAAAACCTGTTAAAATTAGTCAATAACTGTAAGAACCTAGGTTTATTAGTGAATATATTTGCAATTATCCATTTACTGTTGGTCTGTATTTTCTTTCAACTCTACAGAAATTTTCTAGTTTTCTTTGAGTTAGTTTCAGTGGTTTGGATCTTTCTAGATATTTTTGTATTTAATCTAAGTTATCTAATTTAGTGACATATAATTTTTTATAATCATGTGCTTATTTTATTCCTTCAAGTTTGATAAGCTCCATTCTTTAATTTATAATTCTGTTAATTTGAACTTTCTTTTTCTTGTTCAAATTATCTAAAAGTTTGAGAATTTTGTTGACTTTTCAGGAAACAGCTTTCTGTTTGTCTTCTCTTGAATCTCATTTTAGTATATCACTCCTTTATTATCTGATACTTCTTATGTCCTTTCCTCTACTTACTTTATGTTTAGCTTTAGTTTCTCCTTCTGTTTTCACTGTCTTAGTGTAGATATTTGATTTGAGATATTTTTAAATTTATTTTATTTTATTTCTTATAATTGTCAGGATTTAATCACAAACGGGAGCAAACTACAACAGAGTGGAAGGAAAGCAATTCAAAATGCAAAAACAAAAGCAATTACTGTGTCAGGAAGACTGCTGGGCGTTCTGGCATGAGAACACCGAGTTTACATCCCTCTTCAGCCCACAGACCTCCGGCTGTGTGGGAGAATCCAGACATGCAAAGATGAGTCTATGATTCTCATGAGTATAGAGGTCTTCAGAGTCTCATCCTGATCCTGAACAAACCACTCATCATTCAGGGCTGGGGCATGTACGAGTCGGGTGATGTGCCTGTGGTTACGCCACTGGTCTGTAGTGGAATAATGTGGGGAGGGGATCATTAGCAGACGAAAGAAATCAAATAACTCTAATTGAGGAAGGTGGTATGTCACATAAGCGTCATATGGCAAATATTTCACAGAATTTATATAAGAAAACACAACTCACTGACATGTACTCACTCACTGTAAAGGCAAAGAGAAGCCAAGAAAGCAGATTGCACATGAAATGGGGGGAAGCTGGTTTAGAAGAACACACAGCCAGTCTCTGTCACATGAGGTAACTCCTTCATGTGGATTTCCTAGTAGCTGCTGAGGTGTGCTTCACTTTTTTTTTTTTAATAAAACACAGGCATTTATGGCTATGTCTTAATTTTCATTATTTAAAAGAATTATCTGATTTCTCTTTTAAAGTTTAGAAGTGAGAGTTACCCTCTAACTCCAAGAAGACTTAACCTACAATTTTCTCGTCACCTCCTCACCTGTATGTCCAACCACACGGCAGGCAACACTGAAGTAGCATTTCAAATATGAGCTCAGAACATGGCAGAAGAATGTGTTCCATTTTTACGATGAGCATTAGCACCCTTCATCCAGTGACGCAAAAAGCACCTTCCACACCCCTTTCCAAACCTCCTGCATGTGTGCCTGCATACAATGATTTTTGACAGATATTCTCACAGCATACCTCTTGCCATAAACTTTTGATATGTCTCCTAGCTGACCACAGGATGATTGTATGTTCTTGTGTAGTGACTAGGGTTCTTCCATACTAACTAGAGTACCTTTCTAAAATCAAATTTCAACCCCTTCACTTTTGCAACCCTGTCTCCAATGATCCTAATTCGTTTTTGGTTTCCAGAGTACACTATAGTGTTTGTGCCTTGGTAACATCACTCATGCAGTATTATTCCCTACAGTATAGCCAACAAGGATCCTCTTCATCAGAAATACAACATGAAACAGGACAGAAGAAAAATCGTATTTATCTTAAAGAGCTATACTACTGTGAGCACACATGTCATCACCTCTAAGATCAGGGGATGGGATATTGTCACCATCACCGGGACCATCCTTGCCTGCTCCTCTCTAATTGCATCTACCCACCCTCTCCCTTGGCTGTTTTAACAGCTGTAATAGCATTCTCAGGCTTATGTAAATATAATTTTATCACCTATGCATGAATATTTAAAGAATGCAGTGTTTGACTTTGCCTGGTTTTGAAATTCATATAAATGGAATCATACTGTAGATGTTCTCATGTGTTTTGCTTATATTGCTCAAATTATATTTTCAAGATATATCTACATTGATGCCTGTGGCTGTGTTACCATTTTATTGCATTGTAGCATCCCATTGTACAATATACTACAACTTGTTTAATCTACTGATGGAAATTTCAGTTGTTAGCAGTTGTTGGCTGGTGCAAACAAAGCTGTTTTTAATACTCTTATGCAATCTCCTAACTCACATACGCCAAGATTTCTTTAAGGTCTATATCTAGGGGTGAAATTTCTTGAATTATGAAGATGTAAAGGGTCGGTTTTGCCAAAACTGAGATGTGCAATTGCTGTGGTTTTAGTATATGTGCTGCCGAAATGAGCACATTTGCTATGGTTTTAATGATTGTCATTTCCCAAACACATGTTGAAATTCAATTCCATTGGAATAGTATTAAAATGTATTTGTTTATTTGAAAGGCATATAGATAGAAATACAGATCTTCTATCTGTTGGTTTACTCCCCAGATGCCAACAATAGCTTGGGTTGGGCCAGGCTAAAACCAGGAGCCTCATGTGCGTGCCAGGTCTAATGTGGGTGGCAGGGACCCAACCTCTAAAGCCATTACTTGTTGCCTCCAAGGGTCTATATTAACAGGAAGGCAGGATTGAGGGCCGAGGCACTCTGTGTGGGATGGGGCATCCTGAGGAGTGGTTCAACCATGGTGCTACATGCCCACGCCCACCCTGGTAATGGTATCAAGAGATGGAAACTCAAAAGAATTAGACCGTGAGGGCAGAATGGATTCATACAGTGCTGTGGGAGTGAGTCTGTCCTTGCTGGCAGGGGGACCTATGGAAGACAAGTTCAGTCCCTCTTTGTCTGTCTCTTGCTCTCATTTTTGCCCTTCTGCTACGACATGACTAGTGAGGAGGGCCTCTCAGTCTTGGACAGTCAGCCCCCAGAACCGTCAGCCAACACCTTTCTCTTCTTTATAAATTACCTAGTCTCAAGTATTGTATTATACCTTTATGTTTTAAAACAGTATGTATGTATTTAAATGACAGTGGGAGAGAGAGAGAGAGAGAGAGAGAGAGAGAGAGAGAGAGAGAGAGAGAGAGAGAGAGAATGTATGTATGGATGGTAGTTTCCACCTGGTAGCTCACTCCCCCAGTGAACAGGGCTGTTGTTCCAGATCCAACCCAGGAGCCTGGTATGCCATGTGGGTCTCCTATGTGGGCTACAGGTGGGCCGTCATCCACTGTCTTCCCAGGTACGTTAGCAGGGATCAGAGGGGGAGCAGCTGGGACCTGAATCCGTGCTCTGATAGGGGATGCTGGCATTGCAAGCATCAGCTTAACTTGCTGTGCCACTGTGGTGGCCCCTGGTATTACATTATAGCAGTGGAAATGTACTAAGACAATAATTTTCCCCATCATGCCTGAGGGTTGCTGTAGCCCTGTTCTCTGATGCTTGTTCATAGATGATGTCCCTGACAGTTAACTTCAGCTGTCAGCATAACTTGATTAAGGGATACCCAGATGATCGATGAATGTTATGAGTATTTCTGGGTGTGTTTGTGAGGATGTTTATGGAAAATATTGGAGTATGAGTCCCTGGATGGTGGGAGAGAAAGTCCCTTCTCAATGTGGGAAGATACCAACCAAACCCCCTGGGGACAAGATCATATGAAAAGACAGTGGAGGGGTAATTCTCTCTGTGTACCTCTCACCGTCTCTTATGGAGCTAGGCACCTGCTTCTGCATTTGGAAACTGAGCTGTAGACGGTGGCTTTTAGACCCCAGGCCTTGTACCCATGGCCTCCTGAGTTCTTGGGCCGTTATCCTATGACTGAGGCTTGAGCCATTGACCTCCCTGTTCCACAGGCTTTTGAATTTGGAGTGATCCATGCTACCAGCTTGTCTGGGTCTTCAGGCTACAGATGACCTGTTGTGCTATTCTCAGCCTTTATAATTCAGTGAGTCATTGCCCATAATAAACCTCCAACCCCCAAGTCTGTCTATCCATCTATCTGTTCACTCTGTCCCTCTGAAGAATTCAAAGAAAATGTCTTAACATTTGCCTATTGATTAGCAGTGGTCTCTTTTGCATTTATTTTGTGTTTCCTGAGTGACAATAATATTGAACAAAGATTCATAAGTTTGTAGGCAAGTGGAATTTTTTTTTCAAATTTTTATTTAAAATATAAATTTCCAAGGTACAACTTAAGGATTACAATGGCTTCCCCCCCACACTTTCCCTCTCCCCTCACAACCCTCCCCCCTTACCCGCTCCCTCTCCCCTTTCATTCACATCCAGATTCCTTTTTCAATTCTCTTTGTATACAGGAGACCAGTTCAGTATGTGTTAAGTAAAGATTTTGACCATTTGCCCTCATATAGCACCACGAAGTGAAATATACTATTTGAGTACACATTATAGCATTGAATC
>CM027392.1:57622965-57641722 GCA_015711505.1 Sylvilagus bachmani | reverse complement strand
ATGCAAGTGGAATTTTTTTAAAGATTTATTTTATTTATTTGAAAGACAGAGTTACAGAGAGAGGGAGAGACAGAGAGAGAGGTCTTCCACCTGCTGGTTCACTCCCCAATTGGCTGCAACGGCCGGAGCTGCGCCTATCCAAAGCCAGGAGCCAGGAGCTTCTTCTGGGTCTCCCACGTGGGTGCAGGAGCCCAAGCACTTGGGCCATCTTCTACTGCTTTCCCAGGCCATAGCAGAGAGCTGGATGGGAAGAGGAGCAGCTGGGACTCAAACCGGCGCCATATGGGATGCTGGCACTTCAGGTCAGGGCCTTAACCTGCTGCGCCACAGCGCCAGCTCCGTTAAGTGGAATTTTTATTATGTTCAGTGGCTGTTGAAGTCTTGCTCATTTTTAGCTAGATATTTAATTTTATTCTTATATACTTTATGTGCTTATTTATATATTTTTATAAATTGATGCTTACATATTCACAATGCTCACGGTATTTTGGTGCTGACAACCTATTTTTGTTGTAAATATATCAGTATTTATCTTTAAAATGTTTTCTATGGCTGTCTTAAGAATGTTTTCATCCAAGGTCTTGATAAGTTCTGATATGATTGTCTATGAAGTTCAAAATATTCCCTTTAGAATTTTGGTTTAGAATCCTTCAGGAATTGGGTGGCTTTGCTATCAGAAAGGGGTGTGACTTCAGGTTTTCCCATGAAGATGAGCCCTCGTTGCATCACAGTTACTCCCTGGTGATGGGACGTAGGACCTCCTTCCCTGCCTCTGGGCTCTTGGCTCTACCCTTCTGCTGATCCGCTTGAGCGGCTGTGAAACCGCTGTGTTCAGTGGCCATCACTGCAGAGTAAACCTCCATGTGTGTCAGGCTCACCTCTCCATCTGTCCTCCTTTCACTGCCTCAGCTCTTACCTAGGTGTGGAGGGACTTTGGGATCATTGGGTCATTCTGCTCATATACACACACATAAATAAATAAGAAATTGGAAAAAAAAGCTTTCCTGAGATTTGATGAAGATTGAAATGATTCCTTAGACAAAATCATGGAAAAGTGGAATTTCTAAAATAATGAATCTTGCAAACCATGAATACTCTGTTCTAGTTCATTATATGATGTGATGTGTGTGTGTGTGTGTGTGTGTATTTCAAGATTCAATATTAATAAGGGTCTCATAAAAGTCTTCCAAGTATTTCATTGGATTTATTTCCAGATTATTTATACTCTTCATATTATTATAAATCATATCTCTTTTAAGCTTCCTTTATTTGATATGTAGACAAGTAAAGGCTTTTTGAATATTCATTTCTAAAAAATATTGCTATTTTATCCAGTCTTCTTATTATTTACTTTTATTCATTGTAATACTTGATCCATATTTAAAATTTTTCTATTATACAACCAAATCACATGCATAAGACATAGTTTTTTTTTGTTTCTGAATCTCATGCATTTTAAAATTCCTTTCTTGTGCTATACAGTCCTAGCTCAAATGTTTGATACGTGCTTGATAGGAGTCAGAAGCATGCATCTTTATCTTGTTCTTTACCTCAAAGGCAGTTTTTGTTGATGTCTTTTATCAGGTCACAGAAACTATTTTTAAAATCTAATTTCCTTTTTTTTTTTAAAAAAAAAGATTTGTTTCTTTATTTGAAAGGCAGAGATATAATGAGGAGAGAGAGAGACAGAGACAGAGAGACAGAGAGACAGAGAGATCTTCCATCCACTGGTTCACTCCCCAAATGGCTGCAACAGCCAGGGCTGGGCCAGACCGAAGCCAGGAACCAGGAACTTTTGGGTCTCACACATGGGTGCAGGTGCCCAAGGCCATCTTGTGCTGCTTTCCCAGGCGTATTAGCAGGAGCTGGATCGCAAGTAGAGCACCTGGACCTGAAACTGGCACCCACTGACCCTGCAGACTGAGGCTTAACCTCCTACACCACAGCGCTGGCCCCGAAATCTAATTTTCTAATAGTAATTATTTCACTTCTGTCTGTTTAATCTCAAATGAAGTTTATGTATGAAATGTCTTTTTTCTGCATCTGTTGCTAAACCAAAATTTTGATACTTTAATCAATTGTTAATAATATTAAGGTATTTTTTCCTTTTTTAAAAATATTTTTTATTTTCATTTATTTGACAGGTAGATTTATAGTCAGTGAGAGGGAGAGACAGAGAGAAAGGCCTTCCTTCCATTGGTTCACCCCCCAAATGGCCGCCACGGCCAGCGCTGCGCCAATCCAAACCCAGGAGCCAGGTGCTTCCTCCTGGTCTCCCACACGGGTGCAGGAACCCAAGCTCTTGGGCCATCCTCCACTGCCCTCCTGGGCCACAGCAGAGAGCTGGACTGGAAGAAGAGAAACCGGGACTAGAACCTGGCGCCCATATGGCAGAGGATTAACTTAGTGTGCCATGGCGCCAGCCCCATATTAATGGACTTTTAAGAAACATGACATCCATATTGCATTTCTGAAATGAGCCTGATAATATGCCTGGCCCTTTGCATACACTATTTTATTTGTTTTACTGGTCTTAGGTATAGAGTTTTGCATTCGTATTCACAATAATATTGATCTTTCTTCCACAATCCTGTACTGTTTCACCTGCCCTGTTCTACATTTAGACTCCTAAAAAGAAATCCAATGCAGATAGATGTAGATGTCGTTTATTAATCTGGCAGACGTATGGACATGTGGGGAGTGCTCTAGGCACTGCAGCACTAAATACGCAGTGCGAATGCTGACATAAATTCTAGCGTATTTCTTGCATTGGGAATATAATTTGAATTATGATTTTGGGGCCTTGGAAAGATTGAACAAAACTGCTGCTCTTTTATTAAAATCTCCATTGACTGCTGGTGCGGGAGAGGGTCAGGTGCTGGGTCTCCGTAACTGTCCGTTTTATGGGAGTTGGCTTCTCCGTGTGTCTCTGAAGGCAGATGCTCTGTAGTGAGACACACAGGTAGTGAAAGTGCCTGCATCATGTAGATCTGCTTGCCAGGGAGGGGCAGTCCTGTTACTCCACCGCACGGTTCTCACGTCTGTGTACTCATGCTTGTCTCCAACTAACAATCTTTCAGATTAATTTTCCTTTCCAGGGAAATATTTGATCAAATTGAAAAATCTCGGACTATAAATCTGTAAATATTTGGTAGCCCAGATGGTTGAATCACTGATTCATTCGCCCACTCATTCTTGTGCTCGTATGTTCTTTGAGCACTACAGTACTGTGGCATGCAGAAAACGAGTGGGCAGTTTTTCATTAATTCTCTTACCTCAAACCGCTTTCACAATGGTTGTCCATCTGTGCCCCCTGCTCTGACTGATCAGCCCCCTATGTTGAATCAAGCTCATTCCAGATTTTTGCTGCTTTTCTCCAGCACAGGAAGGGGTTAATATTGATGCTTATGGTGGTAGGTAATATCTGAGCATCCAGATGCCCCTTGGATGGACTTTTATTTTAAAGATTTATTTATTTATTTGAAAGGCAGAGAGAGAGAGAGAGAGGGAGAGAGAGAGAGAGTGAGAGAGGGAGACAGGGAAAGAGAGAGAGAGAGAGAGAGAGAGAGAGAGAGAGAGAGATCTTCCATCCTCTGGTTCACTCCTCAGATGGCTGCAACAGCCAGAGCTGAACTGATTCGAAGCCAGGAGTCAGGAGCTTCTTTTAGGTCTCCCATGCAGGGGCAGGAGCCCAAGCACCTGGACCATCTTCTACTGCTTTCCCAGGCCAAAGCAGAGAGTTGGATTGGAAGTGGAACAGCTGGAAATAGAACTGGCACCCATATAGGATGCTGGCACTGCAGGTGGCAACTTTACCTGCTACGCCACAGTGCCGACCCCTGGATGGACTTTCAATTAGTCCTTCTGTTTCCCTTCCAGTCCAGTCTTCTCCCTCACCCATCAGAATGTGCCAGGGTTCTGAGGAGTACACTGTGCTTGTGTTACTCATCACCACTGTTACACTTCATGCACTTGCCATCTCAGCACTCATCGTCTGCCATTCTCAGCTCTTCTCCCACCCATCCAGCTGTTTTCCATCTGCAATGATTTTGAAGAGAGAAAAACCCATGTCTTGCACAATGTCATGAGCTCAGTTCCAGGAACTCAGGAGAGTCCCATGGTAAAGGGGCAAGAGAGGAGCCAGTGTGTGACACTGGGCCACAGCGGGTTAAACCACTGCCTGCAACACTAGCATCCCATGTGGAATCCAGCTCAAGTTCCGGCTGCTCCACTTCTGATCTAGCCCCCTGCTAAAGCACCTGGGAACGCAACAGAAGATGCACCCAAATGGGAGACCCAGATGAAGCTCCTGGTTCCTGCCTTTGGTCTGGCCCAGACCCAGCTGTTGCGGCCATTTTGCGAATGAACCAGTAGATAGAAGCTCTCTCCCTGTCTCTCCCTTCTCTCTTTGTAACTCTGCCTTTCAAACAAATAAAATAAATATTTTAAAAAGGCCAAGAGAGATTGTCTAGTGGCTATGGCAGGGGAAGGATAGGTGTATGTTGTGACGTACCTAGAACATTCTCTATTATGTTGATATAGAAGCTAGGGAAAAAAAACATTTCCAGAGACTTATCTCACCTTGACATTTCCCCTGCTCCAGCCCTTAATGCCTTTTCTGCATCACCACAGAGGACAAAAAAGGTCAGAACCCTAGAACACAGGCCCCTTTTAACACTGAGCAGTAACCTCGAGATTCTAGACTATTTCCCCTGAGTCAATTCTTGCTGCCATGCCAACAGTGCTCTGGTGTAACAGCGATTGTAGATGGAAGAGCTGAAACAAACAGGTTTTTTTTTTTTTTTTTGACAGGCAGAGTGGACAGTGATAGAGAGAGAGAGACAGGGAGAAAGGTCTTCCTTTTCCGTTGGTTCACCCTCCAATGGCCGCCGCGGCTGGTGCGCTGTGGCTGGTGCACTGCGCTGATCCAGCAGGGGCCTGGTGCTTCTCCTGGTCTCCCATGGGGTGCAGGGCCCAAGCACTTGGGCCATCCTCCACTGCCCTCCCAGGCCACAGCAGAGAGCTGGCCTGGAAGAGGGGCAACCGGGACAGAATCCAGTGCCCCGACCGGGACTAGAACCCGGTGTGCCAGCACCGCAGGTGGAGGATTAGCCTGTTGAGCCATGGCACCGGCCAACAAACAGGTTCTAGTTGAGGTGCTCTTTGGGATGCTCAGAGACCACCCGGAAGGCCAGATGTTCAGCTCAGCTCTCAAGAAAGCATTATGAGCCATAACAACGAAAAGAAAATGCAACCTGAGGAGAGAAAATGCGTATCCAAAGCAGACTCTGAGATGGCACTGATGATAATTACACTGGACATCTAAAATGCCCATTATTCATATAGTGAGGATTCTCATGGAGAAAGTAGGCGACATACAAGAAAAGACAGATAATGTAAGCATAAAGATGAGAATTCTAAGGAAGAAGCAAAAGGAAATGCTAGAAGAATATCTTGAATAACTTACAGTAGACTGTACACTGAAATATAAAACAGTCTAAAAGTAACAGAACACCCCCAAACAGTGAGACATTAAAAGTTGTAACACGTGTAAATGGAATATCAGAGGGAAATGAGAGAGAGAGCAGAGATAAGGAAATTTGGAATAAGGACCAAGAACTTACATAACTAATGAGAAACATCAAAAGAGTGATCCAGGAAGCTCATACAACACCAAACAGGATAACCAAATACCAAATAAAATTTTAAAACGTGTGTACTCACAAAATGAAGGTGGCCGCAGTGCCAACGAGTGACATCATTTCATGGGAGGACTCTCATATGTGGCCCACCATTAGTCAGAAAACTGTTTTGTAGCACATATACTTACACCTTGATAAGATAAATAATGCTGGAGTAGTTGTCATAGTTTCAAACAAATTACACTTCAGAGGAATGAAAATTGTTTTCAGGGATTATGTTCCTTGAGTGCTTTCATAATGGTTAAGGCATCAATTCTCTGAGGCACCAATACTGGACATTTATGCACCCAACAGTAGAGCATGTGGCCATGACTTACAAAGCTGCAAGTAAAAAGAGACAAATCTAGTATTAGCTGAAGGCTTCAATATTCCCTTTCTAGTAATTGATAGATCAAATAGAGAAAAAAATTAATGAGGATATTGTTGACTAAATAGCATATCAATTAAATGGATCTATTTGGTATTTATTGACTATAAATGGTATTTATTGACTAATAATAGATCCTTTTGGTACTTATAGTCTATCCCAGTTTACCACAGCAGAATATGAAGGATCTTCCATAAGTTCATGGAAAAATGTGTATTATAAAAAAGCCATACATGGATTTAAAAATGTTTTGTTTGAAAATAAACATCTTTTCATTCAATTTCCATGAACTTTTAAAAAATGTTTTCATCTGCTTTACAGGGACAAAGGTGGGGAGGGAGGGATAGAGGGAGAGAGGGAGAGAGGGAAGGAGGGAGAGAGGGAGAGAGGGAGAGAAAGAGAAAGGAAGGAAGGAAGGAAGGAAGGAAGGAAGGAAGGAAGGAAGGAAGGAAGGAAGGAAGAAAGAAAGAAAAAGAAAGAGAGGAATATCAAGGTCTTCCATCCACTGGTCCACTCCCCAAATGCCTAGTAGCTTCAGCTGGACTGGGCTCAGCCTGAATCCAGTAACTCCGTCTTAGTTTCCCACGGCGGGGGGGCAGGGCCAAGCACCTGAAGCAGCATTTGCTGTCTTGTGGGATGCAGTAGCACAGGGCTGGGTTGGATGCAGAGGAGCACAGGAACCCAGCACTCTGGCATGGGATGCAGACATCAGTCAGGTGCACCAGTGTCCACCCTCTGCAGACTGTTGGAAGTACCTTCACACACGTTGTTTTTCAAATTTTCAGAGACTGTTCACCAAGATAGACAAAAATTTCACAAAACACATACTAGCAAATTCTAAACATGAAATCATGGAAGCTATATTCTCAGTTGGAATATTTCAGCTGTGACTCCTGGTTGATCGTTCTTTCTGCTTTGTCACTTGATTTTCCAATATTTTATACCCTCTCCTGTCTCTCAAATGTATACCAGGTAGATGCATAGTTGTCTCCAGAGAAGACTAAGTAGAGACAGTCACAGCAAGTACCACCAGATCTGTGCCTTCAGACGTCAGCTTTGGATGGCTTTCCTCTTCCTTCCTTCTGTTCCAGCATCTTCCTCTCTCCAGCCCCCATAGGAATGTCGCTGTCCTCTAAGCCCGAATGTCCAGGATATGCACTTTCAAAGGATTCAACAAGATGAAGTCTTTAAGGTCAAGTTGGATCATTCTCTTTGACAAATACAATGAAGTTTGGAAGAATGGACTTCACAGTACATGACTGTGAGGAAGTAGGTTTCTTGGCATGGAGAGCCTTGCTCAGTGGGGAGGGGGCTTCCCGTGACCCCACTGCGATTGCACCTTCTGGCCTCCAGCAGCTCCCATCCTGCATACACATCCTGGTTTGAAACTGAATGTTACTGCACATCTAATAAGAGGTTCTAGAACATGCTTTTTGGTTTCTTATCAATCATGTAGGAGATGGTGAAAGTGGTGGGAAAGTAGAAATGACCACTATCTCTGTAACCATGTGATGAAAAGTCTAAAATGAACCACATTATTATGCAATACACACAGCTTCAGCACCAGCTAAGGTGCTGGTGAAATGAGCCCCTCCGAGCTGGGGCTGCAATTGCTTTGGTCTCTGTTAAGATCCACTTATTCCTAATACCTACAAGCAATTATGTCTTGAAGGGTTCTCTGCATTTCATCTTCTCAGTTTGAGATGTAAGTAGAATTCTTGAAACTGCAATATCAACAGATAAATCTCTGTCTCTTAAGTTCTGGTTAAAATGCTAAAGAAAACCATGTGCCAGCACCTGTCCGGCTGGCCCTTCTTCATATCCAGCGGTCATTTCTCCGTGCACAGCTTCAAGTTCCTCTTCCCATCTCCTCCCTGTCTTGGTCTCTCCCTGCATTTTTCATCCCACAGCCAGTGAGAGCTTTCTAAAATGAACCCAATTATGTCACTTTCACTTGGAAAACCCTTCAGCAGACTTCCAGTGCCTGCAGGCTCAAGTCCAAGCTCATTACTGTAACCTGCTGCTATGAGCCAGCGTCCAGCTTCTTCTCCATCATGCCTCCCTGGGCGTCAGGCCATCAAACCATGAACAACGCCTCTCAAATCCTGACATGGCCTCTCGACACCATCACACCACCGGCCTCCCCACCTACCAGTTCTGCCCCCTTGTTGACGTTTCTTTCTTCAAGGAGCCTTCCCTGACAGCAAAGTCAAGGCTGGGTGCAACTCCAGTATGGACAGCGCTTGAATTTGCTTGCACAGCATCCTTCCAATTCCATCACTCCGCCAGCTGAGAGTCTGTCGGCACCAACACTAGGGATTTGGGTGGGGCGTACTCATTCATTCATTTATACTCAGACACTTACTAAGCATCTGCCAAGCTGTGTTCTTGCAGGGCTCAGAGATCAGCAACAGGTGTTTAGCACCCAAAACAATTCCTGCTCCCTCAAAGCCGCTTCAAAAAATCTTTCCTGGGGATAGGCCAAGAGAACTCAGTACACGTAAGAAATAAGTGGACAAAGTAGCTTTGTAGAGGGTGCAGGTGTTATGGGCTGGAAGAAGAGGTGGCTCCTTGCTGTGAGGTTCTTACCTTAAGACACTGCTCTAAGGCTGGTACAGCCATGGCCACATGTATTTTCCATCACATGGAAGTGGCTTAAGAATGCAGTTAGCGGAGAGGAAAACAGTCCTGTATGAGGGACAGATGCAGCATTGGAGGTCCTGTGTCCAGCAGTCTGAAGCCAGCTCCTGCCTTGATAATCAGGGGAAGTCTACCTTAGGGCTGAGTTTCTAGCACTGGCAAGCTGGGATCCTCACTAATGCACCTGTCGGTGATCCTGGATCACCCTCTGATTGTTGCTGTAAACAGCACACTGGAGCACGCACTGTTTCTGTGGCCCATCACCCAGCTCTGGCTCTACCCACTGGCTATCTTTCCTACCATTTTAGGCAAATACCAATGTCATATAATTTTACCTTTAAGAATCTCAATGTGTCTCTAAAATATGAAGACTCTCTTACAAATATAATCACAAATTATCATACCTAAAATAACAATAATGATTTTAGTGGGCCACATTAATTTAGTGGATGGGTAGTTTTGGGGGTGGCAAGAAGGCCATGTTCTGGCTCCTTTGCCCATGGCTTGAGCTGTTAAGTTGTGAACATTTTCCTTTTGTTCAGATTTCCTTCTGTGTTGAGATTTCTGGTACTATTGATTTCAAGTTCAGCTGAAAGTGTAAAGAAAGGAAATTTCTTGGTATTGATTTAAAGACGGGAGAAGACTACAGGGCAATGTTAATCAGGTAATTTAACATCCTTTGTATTGAATATTAACTGCTTTATACAAGTGTTGCGATGCTTGTTCTGATCCAGAGCCAAGGAACTTGACCTGAATCGTGTTTTAAGATGTATTCTTGGTAATATTTTCCTGCTACTCCGTGTGGCTCTCACTGCATGAAGTCTGAACATTTACAGTAAAATTGTTTTGGAGCAATTTTACCTTGATGCAAATAAAAATTTGAAAAGAGCAAACCACTAAAATCCACCAGAAGCTTCCCATTGCCCTGGGGAAGAATCCAGAAAGCACATAGGATGGGATGCCAGAGCCAGCCCCTGACGCCTCTGCAGCCACAGCTGGAGGTTATGGTCCCTTTATCTTTATATCCCTGCACTTCCCAATGCATTGTGAATGCTCAATAAATTTTGACGGGAAAGGACTAAGCACGTTGAAAGCTTATCATTGATGGGCTCCCTCTTGACTCACTCACTGTGGGCTGTGTGTATTCTGAGGCAGCCTTCCCAGGGTAACCATCAAAGCAATTGTGCATGACTTGTCCTGCAGGCCTCAGGAAAAGCCTTCTAACACAGCTTCTGGGACAGCTGCGCTTGGCAGCCTATAACCACCTCGGGCACTCCTGTTCCTTCTAGAGGGGCCGGCTTCCTGGGATCCTGAGAGGTGCTCTATGAAGGCTCTACAGTCAGGGCTGGGTTCAGCTTAGCTCCACACTTAGCACGATGAGCACTTGCTGGGGTATTTAAGGCTCCTGCACCGAGACTGTTCATTGGCAGATTTTCTCAAACTGAAGTTTAAGTCGTGAAGGAACCATGAAACTGGAGAGATGAGAGATATGGATGAGAGAAACTGGATGAGCATGAGAGACATCCATGAGCTCTGGAAGTTCCCGCTGCTGGTCTCTCTGATCCCTCCCTGCCCCTGACCTTGGCAACCTTCCACTCCCAGAGGGAACCTTCCGCAGACTTCTGAGGCTTGCTGCGAATCTGGCTGCCTCAGGCGTTTCAGGACAGGTCTGACTCCTGAGCAGGACACCTGCACTGTCTGGTTCTCTCTCCCCACACTGTCTCCTGGGCAGTGCCTGCAGGCAGAACTGAGCGCGCCACATCCTCACATCATTTGTTGCCTCCTTCCAGGGCCTACAGCCCTGCACTGCCTGCTCTGATGTCTGACAGCTTCTGCGTAGACTTGTCCAGTGTCCTGGCAGCTCTCGAAGCAAGCACTTGCCTGTTTGAATTTGCTCAGTCATGGCCTTACAGAATGTGAGGAGAGCCTGGTTACCCATGCCGTCGCATCTGTTTGTCCAAGGCTCTGTGTCGCATGGGGCTGCTGGGCTCCTGACGGGAACATGAATCCATTGATTAGAGAGGGATCAGTCTAGTTTTCAGATCACCACTTCCATAAGTTCAGTATTAGCTTGTTTCTACCAGTTGCATGTCTGCTGCTAGCATTCTTTCTTCAGTTCTTTGAGTCTATAATGATTTCAGGTAACAGAGAAATATAGAATATATAGAAATACATACAATCAGAGGAGGCAGGAACACTTGAAATAACGTCTGTCTTCCTCTCCAGGATGGCATCAGATCTCCTGAACGTGTCCTTGAAGCTTCCTGTTTATGCACAGAATTGTTAAAGTTGTTCTGAAATTCATTTTTTATGTTTCTCAGAGCTTCATATCATGTTAGAAGGAAAAAAATGAGTTCAAGTCAGCTAATTTTAAATACAAAATATACTGGAATTCATTCATTTATTAAGATTTATTTCTTTATTTGGAAGGCAGAGTTACAGAGAGAAAGAGATGTAAGAGAGAGAAAAGGAGAGAGAGAGAGAGAGAGAGAGAGAGAGAGAGAGAGAGAGAGAATCTTCCATCTGCTTACCCACTCCCTAAAAGGCCACAAGGCCAACACTGAACCAGGTCAAACCCAGGAGCCAGGAGCTCCATCTGGGACTCCCATGCAGGTGATGGGCTTAATTCATCTTCTGCTGCCTTTCCCAGGCCATTGTCAGGGACCTGGATCTGAAGTGGAGCAGCCGAACACAAACCAGTGTCTGTAAGGGATGGAGGCATCACGTGGGGTGGCAGATCAGCAGATCGGAGTGCCCTCTCTGTCTCTGTCTGCCTCTCGGATAAATAATATTCATACTAGAAGAAGAATGCAGGTCAGTGCTGTCAACATTTCCAGATAGCTCACGTGGAGAGCTCTGCTAAGTGCCCAATTCAGAAGAGAGTACGTCAAGACACACATGGAAAATGGGATATGAAGATAACTTTATTTTGGTGCAAAAAATGTCTGAAAACCATGCATGCTAGGGCTCATCAAAAAGTTCACAGAAAATGCATGCTGTGAAAAATTATGCATAGATTTAAAAACAAAGATTTTTTTAAAGGGGTTGAACAATCAGAAGTAAACATTTTCAGAACTTCCTGAGAATAGCTGGTCTTCCTGGTCAACCTGGGCCAGTCGTGGGACTGAAAGGAGCCCGAGCCACAAAACTTTTGCAAATTGAGACAGTGGAGCCGCCAGACTCGGGAGAAAGTAGGCAGTCCCAGTGACTGCTGGGGATAAGAGCCAAGAGTCCCGTTCTGAGTTGCCTTCCATATACAGACGATTTCAATGTCCATCACACAGTAGATGCTAAATAAAGTGTTTGTTGAATGAGTAAATGAAGAAATGGATTAAATGTTCACTTCAGCCTGAAACAGAAATATGGATCTGAAGCCACACTGGGGTGGGGGAGTGCTTCCAACCCCTATCTGGACAAGTTCCTCCTACTCCTACTGTTCTCAAATACCCTGGGGGCCAGTGAGCTCTACTGAGCCAATGAACTTCACCTTGGTATTTTTAAGATTTTCATCTTTTTCAAGTATATTCTTTTAAAAAGATTAATTTTTATTTTTTTGAACCGCAAAGTTAGAGAAGGAGAGAGAATCCTCCATTCTTTGGTTCACTTCCTACAATGGCTGGGACTGTACCATGCCAAATCCAGGAGCCAGGAGCTTCTTCTGGGTCTCCCATATAGGTGCAGGGACCCAAGCACTTGAGCCATTCTCCACTGCTTTCCCAGGTGCATTAGCAGGGAGCAACTGGAAGTGAAGCAGCCTGGTCTCAAACTGGCATCCATAAGGATGCCAGCATTGTAGGCTGCAGCTTAACCAGCTATGCAGGAAAGCTGGCCCCTTCCAGTACATTCTTTAGTGCCTTTTCCCTTGCTGGCCATGATGGCAATGTTTTATGCTGTCCTTTATATCATTGACCATTTCTATCATAAATCACATTTTGTGTTTCTATTTTCTAATGCCCATATTTTAAGATGTAAATAAAGATTTTAGGCATTTACTTCACATTATTATTTAGCCGCTGTAGTCTGTATTCATTTTCCCATCAATGAGTTGTAAAATAACAAATAAATGAACTGAAAGCTTAGTCGGAACAGAGCACAGAAGTGAGGAAGCTTTCAGAAGATGAGATGTCAGTAGACCCTTGAGGATAACCATCCTGGAGGTTTCTGTGTTGCAGAGAGAGCTGGGCTCACGGCAGGGACAGAGAAGATTTAAACAAAGAAGTGCCAGATGAAAACCATGCTATGTGTTTAAAAATGAAAGATCGATAAAATATGTAAATGTCCTTGTCCTGTTGTCTGTTGGGGAAGTCAGACATGTAGATCGATATATGCAGTCACCATTTGCAAAATTCTGCCATAGAAATGCAGGCAAAATGCCCCTAGGGCACAGGAAAGGATGGCTGACTCTGTGTCAAGTGGGCAATTCATTGTCACAGAACTTTAGTAGAGTGTAATTAACGTAATTTAAAAATTGACATGCAACAGTGTATGCTTTCTCATGTACAATGTGATGTTTTGAGATCTCAGTATATCTATCTGTAACACAGAAGAGTGGTTAAATCTAGCTTGTCATGAATGCATTGCTTCACATAGTTATTATTTTTGTGGCGAAAGGGTAGAACATCCACTCTACATTACATGATGCAATATATTGACATTAAGCATTGTCATCTTGCTGTGTAACAGATCTCTTGAGTTTTTCCTCCTGATTGTCATTGTGCACCCTCTGACCAGCATTGCAATCCCACCTCGCCTCTACCTATCCCCACCTCTGCTAACCATGATTCTAGTCTGAACTTCACAATGTCAAGGCTTTTAGGTTCCATGTATGAATTTGTTGAACAGGAAGTACTTGTCTTTCTGTGGCGACTTCTTGAACTAAGCCTAAGGTCCTTAACTTAAGGTCCTCCTTGGTCATGGGCATTGGCACCCTTGCTGGGGAAGCTCCCTAAGCTCTTCTGTCTTTCTCTTTTCACATGTAGATCTTGTTCTCCTCCTCCTTCCTTGGCTAGACACCCCTGGCACCTCCCTGCCTGCTCACTTGCTCTGCCCCAGGGGAGGAAGTGAGTGTCCAGGGATAAAGTGAATGTGCTTACCTTAGCTCCTCTCGCTCTTGGAGGTGCCCCAGGGGAGCAGGTGTTTGTTTCCTAGGGAGGAGGAAGCCCCAAGTCCAGGACAGAGTGGACACATTTGCACCGCTCTGTGTCTCAGCTGGCTTATTCCTCTCCGTACAAACCATCTGTCTCCTATATCCTCCAATTCAGGCTCCATCAGACAGGAAAACCAGGACCCTCTTATAATTAAGCTTGTTTTGCAATTGATACAGGCTTGAGTAGGGAAGTAGAGAGGGGAGCAGGCAGGCCTGTTTCCTTTGACAGTGTAAGCGTTTCCCTGGGGCTGGCATAACAGATGATCTCGGACTGGATGACAGAAAGGAACACAAAGTCAACGTCTCAGGATTTCATAGACCAGAAGTCTGATATCACAGGTGGGCAGGTTGATTCCTTCCAGAGCCCCTGAGGGAGAGCCTGTTGCTTACCTGTCTCCAGCCTCTGGTGCCTGCTGCTGCACTTGGCGTTCTTGGCTCACGATGCCTGTTCCTCTTTGCCTACAACTTCACAAGCCTTTTCCTCCATTTCTCTGGGTCAAAATTCGCCCTGTCACCTCTTTCTTTAAAAGAAATATTTATCTTTTGGTCATTTATTTTGAAGACAGAGAGGGAGGGGGAAGAAGAGGTGTTGGGAGGGAAGGGAGAACAAGAGCAAGAGTGAGCGAGCGCACGCGAGATGCATCTTCTGTGTACTGGTTCCCTTCGCAAATGGCCACAATGGCTAGAGCTGGGTGAAGATAAGAACCTGGAACTCTATCCTGATCTTTCAGAGGTGGCAGAAGCCCAGGTGTTTGGGCTATCATTTGCTGCCTGCTCAGGTACATTAGCAGGGAGTGGACTCGGAAGCCACGCAGCCTGCACTCCAACCAGCCCTCCCGTATGAGATGCTGGTGTTGCAGGTGGGGGCTGAACATCTTGGGCCACAGAACCGGCCACTCCCCATTTCACACTTCCTGTGTGAGGACACCACTCATTGCTGTTAGACTAATGTAGTTCAGCATCAGCTCACTTTGATGTTACAACTTAATTATATTTGCAGAAATCATGTTTCAAAATAAGATCACATTTACAATTTCTAGGGGTGAGGACTTCAATGTAACTTTTAGGGAGAGGGAACATACTCCAGCCCCCTCTGGGCTACTACCACCATCATCAAACAGCTTTACTATGCTCATCCTCCTGAAACATGTGGGCTTATTCTTTGTATGAATGGCTTTCCTCCTAGTATCTTCTGAAATAGGTTATTAAAGGTTAGGAAGGGTTCCTTAGGTGATTGAGTTTGAAGTAGGAAATTTGGATTTAATCTCATCAGACTTGTGTGAAAACATTGTTGGACATAATGTTACCCATGAAATTGTAGGTGTTGTAATATTCAGCACTAAGATTAAATAGTGTTAGGACTGTTACTGTCTGTGGCACAGTACCTGATACATGGTAGACACTTATTACATGTTATGTGGATACATTAATATGTGAATATATGGGTCAATGAGTAGGGAAGGAGTGAATGAAAAAGAGTGAGTGAGAGGAAACGAGAGGTAAAAGTGGTGACAAGATGTGGTGGTAACATGGGGTGTGGTAGTGATACACTGAGATAGGTGTGAAGTGTATTTAGACAGCATCAATATTGAAACTTCCAAAGAGAAACCAAAGCGGCATCTGGGAGAAGAGACTAGGAAAATGTAAAATGTATGTTCAGTGTATGTTTAGATGATAGAGGGGTTAGAAGTCTGTACAATTGTGTTGGAAAGGAAATTCTTAAGGGAGAGTAATAGACATAATTTTTAAAAAGATTTTATGCATTTATTTGAGAGGTAGAGTTACAGACTGAGGGAGAGACAGAGAAAAAGAGTAAACTCAATTTTTGGAAGGGAGGAGAATGTGGGTGACATTGGTGAATGTTTTCTTTCCATATCTAAAGTGCAGAGTTAAAATAGATGTCAGAATTCCAAACAGTGGCCCAAGCTGGCTCACTGGCCATTGCCTGTGAGTTATTGTGACAAAGCTCCAAGACACAGACACTGGGTTTAAGAGGATTAGTACACTGTATTATGTTCTTTTCAAAAAAATTTATTTAAGATATATAAATTTCATATATTTAATAAGTACAGATTTGGGAACATAGTGATACCTCCCACCCACATTCCAACCCTCCTCCTCTTCCCCCTACTATTCCCACACTTAACTTTTGCAAAGATCTATTTTCAGTTCACTCTATACTTATAAAGTTAACCCTACAAAGCTGATCTCCATAAAAATAAGAACGGGAAAGGAAGAGGAAGGAGGAAGAAGGGCAGGAGTGCGGGTAGGGAGGAGGTGGGGGAAGAAGCATCATGTTCCCAAATCTGTATATATTAAATGCATGAAGCTACGCTTCTTAAATAAAATTAAAATAATAAACAAAAAAGTTAACCCTACACTAAGGAAAGAGTTCAACAAATAGTATGAAGAAAAAAAAAAAAAAACACTGTTCCTCAACAGTAGAGGCAAGGGCTATAGAAAATCATCAGATCTCAAAATGTCCATTTCACTCTCACACATTACATTCTTTACACTATTAATTCTGCTGCCCAGTAGCCCAGCCGCCTTTGTCCGATGATTTGCATTCAGTTGATGATGGTCAACCATGGTCTGAAAATACTAAGCGGAAAATTCTGTCAAATAAAATTGATTAATTGTGACTCACATGCTACACTGAGTGTTATGATGAAGTCTCATGTTGTCTTAGTCCACTGTGCCCTGATGCAGGTCATGCCTTTATCCAGTGTTTCCATGCTGTATTTGCTACCTGCCCATTAGACATTTTGCAGCCATCTGAATTATCAAGTTGGCTTACACATGTCCCACCTCTGTGTTCAAGTATCCCTTATGTGACTTAACAATGACCGCAATGTGCAACAGTAGTGACGTTAGCAATTTGGATGCTCTGAAGAGAAACTGAAAGTGCTTCCTTTAAGTTGAACATTCACAACTTATTAAGGAAAAAAAATAATATGTTGAAAGTTTCCAGAGATCTGTCACAGTAATAAATATTCTCTCAGTGAAACTGTGAAGAAGGAAAAAGGTATTCCTGCTGGTTTTGCAGTTGCAAATCAAAGTGCAAAAGTTATGACTACTATGAGTGATGAGTACTTAGCTAAGATGAAATAGAATTTTATTGAATTTGCATATATGAGAATAGGAAAAAGTAGGGTATATAGGATTCAGTGCTGTAGCAGTTTCCATCATCCACTGGGACTCTTAGAATGTATCCCACAGAGAGAAGGGTAGACTGTGTATTATGACATCATATTAGATTAGATTATGTCACGTTGTGATCATTATATATGTACTTACAGGTAGAAGAAAGGCCGTGATGGTCTCTGTTCTCTGGGCAGCTGAAGGCTATGGAGAGTGGGAGGCACCTTGGCCATCGGTGCTCTGATCCCGGACTTGCAGGCCCAGGCTTCGGAAGAAGGAGCTCTTTTTCATTTCAGTCCTAGTTATTTCTGGCATCAAAGATGATGGCAAGACATCCATGACCACAAGGAGCTTCACCTACACAAATGATCAAAATTACTAGAAATCATCAACCATGGCTCACTTTTCTCTTCATTTCTGCCTGTAATCACACATTTCAAATTCCTGCCTGTACTAGTTACTATTGTGATAATCTCCAGCCCTCTAGTATAATTTCCTTAGTATCCGTTTCTTATTTCTTTGTTGGAATATTCTTAGCATATTATATGGGAATGCCAATTTACCCCCAAATTAACCCTTTATTCAGCTTGCTCTACTCCAACTGTGTTCTGTTTTCATCTTAGATTTGTAGCTCAAACATGAAAGCTCTTTTGCAACAGCTGCCATTTTATGGTTTTCCTCCTGATCCTGCTTTGTTTGTACATCTTCTCCTGGTTTACCATCTTCACACTTTGATTTTTAATTAACCTTGAATCTTCCCCTTCTCAATGCTACCCATCAACACTTTCTTGCTTGGTAAGAAATTATAATGAGCAGAGTTACCACATTCAACAGGGCACCCAGTTAAATCAGAATTTCAGATAAACAATGAGCAGATTGTAGTGCGAGTGTGAACCAATTACTGTCCTGTATTGTAATTTGCTGAGTCTGTCAAACCTGCCTCTATCCACACTATGCACTATATTTTAATTAAAAAAAATTCTGCTTATTTTCTGTTTACCCACACAATATTATAGCTCCCAAAGGGCAGAGTTTCTGTTTGTTTCATTAACGGCTATATCCCTGGAACTCAGAACAGTGCCCAGAAAATAGTTCATGCTCAATAAATATTTGTATAATGAATTATTGAAATAGACTTTCCCTGTCATCTAGCCTTCTCACAAGCATGGATTATAAATCTAGATTTTACCACTCTAACCGTGTAATCATTGCACAAGTTCTTGTTTTAGGGTAGTAGCACTGAATTTTAAGGCATTTCTATTCTGCCCAAAGTCAAGGGAGGCACTTACAGTACGTTCCCTGTTCTCAGATTTCACAGTGTCAGATATATGTGAGTCATGGTTTTGGGTTGTGAATGTCACAACTTACTTCATGGGCAATATTGATTTTTCCCACATTTTTGTTATTGTTTACATCAAGAAAAAATCTGTTTCATTTTGCAAAAATAAAGCTATTTACCCATTAACAATAACTTCTCACTTCTCACTTTCACTAGCCCTAGCCCATCTTTCTTCCTCTCTGATTTTACTACTCCATGTTTCTCATGGGGAGAAAAATATTTGTTTTTTTTTTTTTTTATTTTTGACAGGCAGAGTGGACAGTGAGAGAGAGAAACAGACAGAAAGGTCTTCCTTTGCCGTTGGTTCACCCTCCAATGGCCGCCGCGGTCGGCGCGCTGCGGCCGGCGCACCGCGCTCATCCGATGGCAGGAGCCAGGAGCCAGGTGCTTTTCCTGGTCTCCCCATGGGGTGCAGGGCCCAA
>CM027392.1:57340951-57622865 GCA_015711505.1 Sylvilagus bachmani | reverse complement strand
ATATTTGTAAACTATGCAGCTGATAAAGGAATAATATCCAGGGTACATAAAGAGCTCAAGAAACTCAACAATAACAAGACAAAAATCCAGTCAAGATATAGGCAAAGGACAAGAGCAGGCATTTTTTAAAAGGATGAAATACAAATGGCCAACAAAGACATGGAAAATGTTCAGGATCACTAGCCATCAGCGAAATGTAGATCAAAACAGCAATGAGGTTTTACATCACCCCTGCTAGAATGGCTGCCATCCGAAAATGGCTCTGGCTAAAACTTCCAGGAGTATATTGAATAACAGTAGTGAAAGTGGGTATCCTTGTCTAGTTCCAGATCTTAGTGGAAATGTTTCCATCTTTTCCCAATGACTTTGATGCTTACTGTGGGTTTACCATCTATTGCATTGATTGTGTTGAGGAATGTTCTTTCTATACCCAATTTGCTTAAAGTTTTTATCATGAAATGATGTTGTGTTTTTTCAAATGCTTTCTCTGCATCTGTTGAGATAATCATATGGTTTCTATTCTTTTATTTGTTAATGTGGTATTTCACATTGTTGATATGCATATCTTGAACCATCTTCCCATATCATGAATAAATCCCACTTGGTCCAGATGAGTGATCTTTCTGATATGTTCTTGGATTTGATTAGCTAGTATTTAGTTGAAGATTTTTGCATCTATGTTCATCAGCAATATTGGCCTATAGTTCTCTTCATTTGTTGTATCTTTTTCTAGTTTTGGAATTAGGGTGATGCTGGCCTCATGGAAGGAGTTTGGGAAGATTGAATTGTTTTTATGTAGTTGAGGAGAATTGGAATTAATTCTTCTTTAAAAGACTGGTAGAATTTAGCTGTGATGCCAACCAGTTCTGGGCTTTTCTTTGTTGGGAGTGTCTTTATTACTGATTTAATATCCATCTTGGTTATTTCTCTGTTTAGATCTTTCAATTTTGGTACATTGTATATTTCCAGGAATCTATCCATTTTTCTAGATTTTCCAACTTGTTGGCATACATATAGCTGTTCATAGTGATTCCTGATAATCTTTTTATTTCTGTGATATCCATTGTTATACCACCTTTTTCACCTTTGATTTTATTGATTTGGGTATTCTCCCTCCTTTTTTTTTGTTAGTTGGACCAATGGTGTATCAATTTTATTGATTTTTCCAAAAAGCCAGCTCTTCATTTCACCTTTGTATTTTTTGTTTCAATTTTGTTTGTTCTCTAATTATTTCTTTCTCCCTACTAATTTGGGGTGTGCTTTATTGTTTTTCTAGGTCCTTGTGATGCATTGATAGTTGATTTATTTGATGCCTTTCCAATTTCTTAATGTAGACACTAATTGCTATAACTTCCCTCTTAGCACCACTTTTGCTGTATCCCATATGTTTTGATATATTGTATTGTCATCTTCACTCATTTACAGGAATTTTTTTATTTCCATTCTGATTTCTTCTATGACCCATTGTTCATTAGGAGCATGTTGTTAAGTCTCCATATGTTTACATATTTTCTAAAGATTGTTAAATGGTTAATGTCCAGTTTCCTTTCATTGTGGTCAGAAAAGATACAGGTTATGATTTCAATTTTTTGAACTTGCTGAAACTTGTTTTGTGGCCTAGCTTATTGTCTATCCTAGAGAAAGTTCCATGTACTGATGAAAAGAATATGTATTCTTCAACTGTGGGAAAAAATGTTCTGTAGAAATCAGTTAAATCCATTTGATCCATATTATAGATTGGCTTTGTTGTTTCCTTGTTGATTTTCTTTCTAATTGGTCAGTCCATTGATGGAAGTGGGGGTATTGATATCCCCCATCACTATTATATTGGAGTCTATGTCTCCCTTTATATCAATTAACATTTGTTTTAAATAGCCAAGTGCTCTGGCATTGGGTGCATATACATTTATTATAGTCACAATTTCCTTTTGAATTGGTCCTTTAAATTATTACTTTAATTATTACTCTTTCACTTTCAGTCTGTGTCATTGTTGGTGAGGTATATTTCTTACAAAATTACTGTTAAAAAATAGATACAATATAAATACCCTTTCCATTGAGTGTCCTTGTCTGTGGCTGGCTGGTCTACATACAAAGATCTAAGAACATGCAATAAAATCCTCCTTTTAGATCGACTGAAGGTGCTTTTTGGGGCCCAGCCATGCAGCTCAGTCTTCTTGATGACTTAGCTACTCAGCTCTGTATTCCTGTAACACCTGCTACAAGTCCCAAGGATGTGACTTTTCTGGGCCAGTACTTACTGCAGGGCATTTGTGAGATCTGCCTGCTCCTGTCTGTTTGGGGGCTCAGAAGCCTTCTGGGGATTCTCAGGCATTAGAGTTACAGAAACCTGGTGGTGATGGTTGTGCTCATGTCTGACAGCTCAGCCAGTTTCCTCCCCTTTAAGGTAGGTGGGAACCTCAGTCCTGTAGCTGTGTCCTTGGGTTGCACTAGGAACACAGACATGAAGCCTTGGCATCATGGGAAATTTGCTGGCATCATGGGAAATTTGCTGTTGCTGCAATCCTGCTCACCTCACTGCTACCAGACCACCCTATCATCAGTGTCAAGGATACTGGCACATGTGTTGTGCCCATGCAATTGTGTTGATAAAGATGCTGACATCAAGTTCCTATGTTTAAGAATGTTATCAACCAACATCCAATTTATGTGATTATGTGAATTGGGAAAATTATACAAGTAGGTAAAGCTACTATATTTCTAAAAACCCACATGTAGTACATTATTTCCAAGGAAGGACAAGATTTGGAAGTCCAAGATCATGGAAGAGGAGAGCCTGGAGGGATATTCTGAGATATCTTTAGAGTTAGAGTTGGAAGTTTATCAAGAAATGCTCTCTGGTCCAGTACACTGTTGCCCCGCCCCCTGCACCAGACCAACTTTGAACTGAGAGAGCACCCAGTGTGATAAGCAACACAGAAGGATATGAAGTACAGGGCACCAACTGGGGACTAGCAAGGAGGTCAGATCTGGTTTTCCAGGGACATGATGACTGTGCTGAGAGTGTCAAAGGAGGGGCTGGCTGGGCCACAGCCAAGGATGGAGTGAAGGTAACAGCACTTGCAGATAATCTGCTCTATGTGAAGAATGGGTGTAGGGAACAGAGATTGGTGAAATGTAGATGTCAGAAGGACATTCAGGAAGTGTAAATGCGGAAGCAGCAAAAGTCAGAATGCAGTGGTTATAGTACCAGGTCCTATATGAGGTCATAGGACATATTTCACATTATGTATTTCAATCTTTATCAAAAATGTATTAAAATTTTTGAGCATTGACGTTAGAGATTGAGATGACAACTTGGCTTATGTGTGGAGAAAGGAATTCAGGGTTAATAAAGCAAATGTTGTTGACTGCATTAGGTGGCTCTTAAAATGTTCCAGGAGAGGAGAAATATGGTGACTTTAATCCAGATACGGATAAGGTACATGGCTAAAAGGGAAGGGGCGTGGTATAAACAATGTACCTGAATTATTGATAGATTACAATTGGAAGGTGGGTAGAGAATGTTGTCAACCTGTCTTCTGAATAAAATGGTGGACAGTGGTGACATTTACCAAGATGGGACACATTGGAAGAGATTTTTCTTTTTTTCTCAGGAGAAAAATTTCTGAAGGTTGATCACAATTAGATCATAGAAGGCTGGTCTATGGCAGTATTTATTGATGACTCAGCTGTAATTAAAGCTGCGAGCAAGGATGGGAAGTTTTATGGAGGGAGAATAGACTGAGAAGAATCCTGATGAAATCAATGAAAATGAGAATCTTTCCTTCTTTAGTTTTTTAAGACGCATCTGTTTTACCAGCACAAATGTATACAACCTTTTATTAAAGAGCCTGACTCTAAGTACAGTAGTCATCATGAGACATTAGCAAAACAACGACTGCTTTTAAGGGATAAGCAACCAAATTGCTTTTTGACTCCTGTCCCCTTGAATTATGAAATAGTTACCTTTTCTCAAAAATTCCAGTATTAGACCTATCATATGTAGGTTATTACCTATGATCTCAGTGAGCTTCCAAAACTCTCTCAGAGCAGATGTCAAAGGCTTCAGAATTTCAGCTATCTTTAGACATTGAGTTGCTGAGCACAGTAGCAGGGGCCTTACCGGAATTGTTGGTTTGGGATTGAAAATTGATAGAGTAGAGAATATTCTTTCTTCCCACTCATTCTTCCTCTTGCTATCTCTTGTTGTAGGCCATAGTTTAGTTCCTCTCTTTGGAAGATGGCTAGTCATGTAGAATTAAATGAAATGGAACAATGAGAGTTATAGAAGTTTAACTCATCCTTCCGTCTCCTGTTCCCCCGATACCTTCTCTTGATGGAGGAAACCAAGAGGTGACAGGAGACAAATTCAGAGGCCACCATCCACAACTGACTTAGTTGGGAAACTGACAGTCCTCTGAAAATTAAAACCTCTTTTATGTGGGTATCAATTAAATATAGCTAATTCAGGTGGCACACAAGAGTCATAAGCCCAGTTTAATGGGCTGGGTTTAACTAACAAGATACAAATTATTGTACCAGGATTCAAGTGAGGCCATGAGTCCTCAAGGAACCAATGGAGAAGACTCAGCTTGTCTGTCCTGTGACTTCGAAGATCTCCAGGCTGAGAACTCTCTGAAACTGTGAACTCAATGGACATGTGGTGGATAAATGAGAGAAATAATGCTGAATAATGTGAGACACATCTCATGGAAGGTTGCAGAAAGTTTAGCTGAACGAGAGGGAGGGAAAACATAATGAAAGTCTCAGCTCTTTGATATTGCATTTCCTTAGATGCAGAAACTCTATTCTTAATCATAGAAAACAACACAGTCTGATCTGCCCTTGTTGTGCAAGAATGCACTGCATAATAGATACATCATTATTTTAAAAAGAGCTTATTTATTTATTTTGAAAGGCAGAGGAAGTTAGGGAAGGAGGGAGACAGCAAGAGAGCAAGAGCAGGAGAGAGATATCTTCATGGGTCACTCCCCCAGATGGCCACAATGGCCAGCACGGGGCCAGGTTGAAGGCAGCAGATTCATCTGGGTCTCTCATGTGGGTAGCAGGGGCCCAAACACTTGGGCCATCTTCTGCTACTTTCCCAGGCCATTAGCATGGAAATAGATCAGAATCAGAGCAACGGGGACACGAACTGGCACCGATATGGGATGCTGATGTTCCAGGCTATGGCTTTACCTGCCATTCCACAAGACTGGCTCCTAGTAGCATTTTCAAATGTCATAGAAATCCTGAGAAGTATTGATGTTAAACGGCATAGCATAATTTCTTCTTAATCCTATACTGACCATCTTTCAGTTAGAGTTACCCATTTTTAAAATGCCAGATTCACTTTCTTACCCAAGACATGGGAGACAGGACTTCCACTATCCAATTTGGCTCACTGGCTCCACATAAGTAGGGAATAAGAAACTTTAAACCTGCTGTTGTTAATATATTGGTATTAGGAAAAAAAACTAAACTTCAACTGTAGTTCTGTTAAAAAAAAGTTACAATTATTTTCTGTTTTGAAATTTTAAGCATCTGATTGACATTGAGGAATGCACAGTGCCATGCTCAAGTTGAATATGTAAATATCCAAAGGTTTTATAACAATGTGATGTTTAAGAAGTGAATGTAAAAGCACCCAGTCTCAAATACTGCCAAGCGAAAACCTAGGGGAACCCTGAAAACAGCTTACTAAAAACTCAGTGATAAAGGAGAGTTTTTCGTGTTATCACTACAAGGTTCAGTGACAGTCTCTTATCTAGGCAATGGATTGTCATTTTGTTCAAAAGAACAGTTTCGTTTCTAGTGCTTGAGCATTTTGAGAGGAAAAAGTTGTTAATGTTCTGAGGCGGAGATGACTGATGTTCAGATTAGAAGAAATACAGGAAAATGTTATCACAGAATAGGGAGAGATGGGAGCAGAAAGTAGCAGGTATCATTGGCTTTGCACTGCCGCCTCATCCAAGTGCCGTTTTTTTCCTGGAGAGAATTTGTGGAACATTATCAGGGAAGCCCAGAGCAAGGCACCAGCCAAGTGCAGGCCAGGCAGCTTTTCTGATTTTTAAAAAATGTTTATTTAATAAATATAAATTTCCAAAGTACAACTTTCAGATTATAGTGGCTTTTTCACCCCATAACTTCCCTCCCACCAACAACCATCCCATCTCCCATTCCATTCACATCAAGATTCATTTTCAATTACCTTTACATACAGAAGATCAGTTTAGTATATACTAAGTAAAGATCTGAACAGTTTGCACCCACACAGAAACACGAAGTGTAAAGTACTGTTTGAGTACTAGTTATACCATTAATCCACATAGTACAACACATTAAGGACAGAGATCCTACATCGAGTAAGTACACAGTGACTCCTATTGTCTATTTAACTATTGACACTCTTATTTATGACATAAGTAATCACTCGAGGCTCTTGTCAAGAGCTGCCAAGACTATGGAAACTTTTTGTGTGGGTTGTTTGTTTTGTTGTTGTGGGGTTTCTTGATCTCTTTGTAGATTCTGGCTATTAATCCTTTGCATAGTTTGCAAATCTTTTTTCCCATTCTGTTGGTGGCCTCTTCACTTTCCTGTTTCTTTTGCAGTACAGAAAGTCCTCAATTTGATGTAATCCCAACTGTTAATTCTGGATTTGACTGCCTGTGACTCTGGGGTCTGTTCCAAGAATTCTTTGCCTGTGCCTATATCTTGTAGGGCATCTCCAATGCTCTCTAATAATTTGAAGGTATATGGTTGTAGATTTTGATCTTTAATCCATGTTGAGTGGATTTTTGTGTAAGGTGTAAGGTAGGGGTCTTGCCTCATGAATCTGTACGTGGAAATCCAGTTTTCCCAGCACCATTTGCTGAATAGACTGTCCTTGTTCTGGAAGTGGTTTTAGATCCTTGATCAAATATATGTTAGCTATAGATGTTTGGATTGATTTACGGTGTTTCTATTCTGCTCCATTGGTCTATCCATCTGTTTCTGTACCAGTACCATGCTGTTTTGAATATAACTGCCCTGTAGTATGCCCTGAATTCTGTTATTGTGGTGCCTTGGCTTTGTTTTTGTTGTACAGTATTACTTTAGCTATTCGAAGTCTTCTGAGTCTCCCTATGAATTTCAGCATTATTTTTTCCAGATCTGAGAAGAATGTCATTGGTATTTTGATTGGTATCACATTGAATCTCTAAATTGCTTTTGGGAAAATGGACATTTTGATGGTATTGATTCTTCAATCCATGAGCATGGAAAATTTTTCAATTTTTTGGCATCCTCTTCTATTTCTTTCTTTAAGGTTTTGTAATTCTCATCATAGAGATCTTTGACATCCTTGATTAAGTTTATTCCAAGGTATTTGATTGTTTTTGTAGCTATTGTGAATGGGATTGATCTTAGAAGTTCTTTCTTAGCCATGGCATTGCCTGTGTATACAAACCAGACCCAAAACTAGTAGGCGAAGAGAAATAATTAAAATCAGAGCAGAAATACACAGAATTGAATGCAAAAAAGTATTACAAAAGATCAGTAAAACAAAGAGCCGGTTTTTTGAAAAAATAAACAAAATTGACATACCATTGGCCCAACTAACTAAAAAAGGAGAGAGAATACCCAAATCAATAAAATCAGAGATGAAAAAGGGAATGTAACAACAGACACTACTGAAATAAAGAGTCATCAGAAATTACTACAAAGTGTTGTATGCCAGCAAACAGGGAAATCTATCAGAAATAGATAGATTCCTGGACACATACAACCTACTAAATTGAACCATGAAGACATAGAAAACCTAAACTGATCCATAAGCAAGACAGAAATTGAATCATTAATAAAGGCTCTCCCAACAAAGAAAAGCCCCAGACTAGATGGATTCACTGCTGAATTCTACCAGACATTTAAAGAAGAACTAACTCCAATTCTTCTCAAACTATTCAGAACAATTGTAACATAGGGAATTCTCCCAAATTCTTTCTATGAAGCCAGCATCACCTTAATTCCTAAACCTGAAAATGATGCAGTTTTGAAAGAGAATTACAGACCAATTTTCCTGATGAACATAGATGGAAAAATCCTCAATAAAATTTTGGCCAATAGAATGCAACAACACTTCAGAAAGATCATCCACCCAGACCAAGTGGGATTTATCCCTGTTCAATGTTCGCAAATCAATCAATGTGATATACCACATTAACAAACTGCAGAGTATGATTATCTCAATAGATGCAGAGAAAGCATTTGATAAAATGCAATACCTGTTCATGATGAAAACTTTAAGCAAATTGGGTATAGAAGGAACATTCCGCAATACAATCAAAACACTTATGAAAAACCCACGGCCAACATCCTATTGAATAGGGAAAAGTTGGAAGCATTTCCACTGAGACCTGGTACCAGACAGGGATGCCCACTCTTGCCATTGCTATTTAATATAGTACTGGAAGTTTTAGCCAGAGCCATTAGGCAAGAAAAAGAAATTAAAGGGATACAAATTGGGAAGGAAGAAGTCAAACTATCCCTCTTTTCTGATGATATGATTGTTTATTTAGGGGATCCAAAGAACTCTTCTAAGAGACTATTGGAACTCATAGAAGAGTTTGGCAAAGTAGCAGGATATAAAATCAATGCACAAAAATCAACAGCTCTTCTGACTTTTTTGGCATACCAACGTTTAGCATTTTTTAGAGCTGCTATGTTTAAGGAAGAAGATGGAATGACACTGCCTTTCCTCCAAAGCTGAATACATATCCACATGAACAGCTGCTCTCCAGTTTTTTCCCTGGCACATCTATTAGGTAAAAAAAATTCTATTTTGTCAAGGATGCTAAGAATTTAGGGCTTATTTTTAAATCTTTGTACTTCATTGCACTGTGATTAACCTACAGAATTTATGTATCTAGAGTCTCGTGAAAACTGCTAATGCTCATTGCTCTTTAACTCAGGGGGTCGCACATGTTTGTTGTGCTTCATTTACACAGAAACAAAAGCATAGAGATGTACTAAACATGTCTGTCCAAGATTACACACCCACTGAAAGCACACACAGTTTCCCCTTCAAAAGCTTGGGATAAGCTTGTGCATCTGTGTGTAGGATGCTGTCTTCCCAAGCCTTCCCCTGTAGATCATGCAGACTGGTGGCCTTGAGGAGCCCAGCTAGTACAAGTCACTCTTGTCTGTAACTAGGACATTACAGTGGAACACGGCATTGGTTCAGTGCCCCAGGCATGAAGAGTGGCAAATACTCTCACATCCCCAAACAAGACTGATAAAATACTTGGAAAAACTATGGTTAAAAAATCTTTTAAACCAATCCCCTCTGGAGGGATCAAGATGATGGAGCAGAGGGGACAATTTAACTCTAGAAATTTTTCAGTGGGCTGTGAGTCCCTTCTTTTCAAAATCCTGAGAGGAAACCATTTGAAGAGCAAGAAACATATTCCCTGTGTTTTAGGGGATCCAGTGGGCAGGTCTCAGATGGATGTCCCAAAAATAGCCAGATGACAAGCTGATTGGATGGGGGTGGTGGTCTGAGCAGTCAGAAAAATCAGTGTCTACTTAGTGTCACACGGGGAGCGAGGGAGTTCTAGCCCTTGGGTTCGATTCAGCACTAGAGGGAAAGCATATAGTTAACCGTGGCTGCATTTGTCCAGGTATTGCCACGCTACCTAGGGAGAATAAAACCCCACCATGCGTCTTGCCTCATATGTTATCATTTATTGTATAAAGATGTTTCCTTAAAGGTTTTGGATTAATTCCTTTACATTACAGTATATTGAAAGCGTTCTATTCCATCAGTGATGGAAATCCACAGATAGGGTGCAATTAAAGCTTGCTGGGGCAAGCTTGGAAGGTGAGCGGATCACACATACTGAACCCACCATTGCTTTTTTTCCCTTTCGCTGTCTCCCAGTGGCTTCCTTCTCTTCAGCGTGTGGACTGATGGGTGCAATGAGCCTGTTCTTCCTTCCATCATGCAACATGTGCCCCCAACACGCTTCAGAAGACGAAAGGAGAGGCGTTCTGAGACAGGCAACTTTCGTCTTCGTAGCCTGGACTGATGGTTTTGCTGTAGGTTCCGCTCCATGCATTTATCTCAGTGTCTGGAGATTGTAATCTACTCCTGGGTTTGAGGCCAAAGCTTGAGCTTTCATTCTGAGAGCAGCAGAAGCGGGGCAAGGTGAAACATTTGGTGTTCAGGTTTGGTATCTATTTTTATTCCATTTGAACCAAAATGCATCCATGTGTTTTGTTCCAGGATAGTCAGTTATCCACTCATCATCTGATACTTTATGTCCTTTTACAATGACTTGCATATAGAAAAGTTAGATGAGTAGAGATTTGGTGAGTTTAGTTCATTGCTAATTCTGAAGGCCAATTGCTGGACAGCACTGCCATTTGGTACTTATTATGTAATCTTTTAAACTGAGTCGAGTTCTTGCTGGGGAATACAATTGGGATACGTATCACCTTAATATTAGATCAATTTGCTACATTAATTCCATTCCATCAGCTTTATGGCATAAGATCAGTGGGACATCACAGAGGGAGGTGTGAAACTATTTTGGCTCATCTAACTGATGCTGACGTGGACAGTTTGGAGCAACACCAGGGATTGAGTCCAGGAGGGTAGTGGACTGTTGTGTCTGTCATATGTACGGTTCATGTGGCTGCAGGGCAATGCAGAGAAGCATAGGAGGGTATCCGTGGTCAGAGTGTCAACCTGTGTACCAAATGCAAGCAGACAGTGCAAGGTAGCAATCATGGAAATGGCTTGACCCAAAGTGACTTCCAGAGGAATCACATCGACCATACTGCAAAGAAACAGGAAGGGGCATGAAGAGAAGCAGAACACCAGACCTGCAGTCATCCAGGCTGGGAGTTCTAATGACTGGGACCAGCTGAACGTGCTGGACATGGGGAGACATGAAAGCAAAGCAAACATTGTTTTCTGAGCAGGAAGGATCAAGAACAAAAGAGAAAGAATCAATGATGATTTTCCAATTTTTGTCATGAGTAACTGGAGAAAGGAGTTGTCATCCACATTGATGATGGCAGCTATAGAAAAAGTGCCTTTGGGAAAATTTCAACTTTGGACAAAATTTTTTGTTATGTCCCTTTGATACCCAGTGGGAATATTGAGAGAGACGTGAATCCAAGGTTAGATAAAAACACAAATGAGCTAAAGGGGACTGTCAGCATTGAGAGTGTTCATTTAATTATTTTAACTTCCAGTAATATTTCAAAAAGTTGATTAATTGCACATGCATTTTAATATTTCCAAAACTGGAAAGACACACAAAGCTGTCAGGTGTTATCAGAACACAGATGCACACCTCACGTGCCTCAGGCTACACTGCTGTCCACAGAGGCATCCAGCATTCCAGCATTCCAGCTTTTAACAACATTGATGAGATTGTTTCCTATTTTTCTATTTAACAAAATTCACTTTTGTTTCTTGTGTGTGTGTGTGTGTGGGGGGGGTTCTGCTTTTGCTCAATGTGCTATTTGTTTCCAAAGTTCATGTTGGTATAGTTATAGTTCGTTCATTCTCAATAATTTTCTAAGAATGTAACAACTGACGTTTCTTTAATGTTTTTATACATATTCTGGTAGTTTAATTGTTTCAGCAGGTTAAATGTTTCTAGAAAGTTCTGTTTTTCAAAGGTGATTTTTAACACCTTGAATGATTGTGTTCATAGTGGTCTCATATTTCCATGGGATCAATTGTAACGTTTCCTCTTTTATCCTAATTTTTGCCATGTGAGTTCGTCTCTCTCATTTATTCTTAGAGTTGGTCAATTTTGTCAATGTTTTTGAAAGTCACTTCTCAATTTCCGTGAGGTTTTTCTATTGTTCTGTATTTTGTTAATTTATGCTATATTCTTTTTCTACAATTCTTGCTGATAACTTTGGTCTTAATTTGCTGTTTTCTGCTTTCCTGTGGAGTAAAGTTAGTTTGTTCAATATTTGTGAATTTTTCAGTTTTCTTGTGCCATTGATTTTTTTTTTGCTATTGATTACACTGTGGTCTGAAAAGATCTTTAGTATGATTTTGTTCTTTTTAAATATGTTAAGAATTCTTTGTGGCCTGTCCTTGCATCTCTTGGATATATCCCAAGAAGTGTGTGATCATTTTGATGAAGTTTTGGAATATTTGCTAATATTTTGTTGAGAATTTCTGCAACTTTGCTCATCAAGGATATTGATCTATTGTTTTTGTTTTTGTTTTGTGTCTTTGTTTGGTTCTGGTATCAGAATAATCCTGGCCTCATAAAAACAATTTGGAAAAATTCTTTCCTTTTCAATATTTTGTAATAATTTCAAAACCATTGGAGTTAGTTCCTCTTAGAATGGATTTAAATTATGCCTGAAAAAATTAAAGGTAAAGAAGGAAGGAGGGGGTGGGAGAAGGAAGAAGGGGAGAGAGTTCTTTTTAGAACTGTACTTATGGGGACACTGCTGTGGCATAGCAGGTAAGACTGCTGCCTGCAGTGCCAGCATCCTATAGGAGCACTGGTTCAAGTCCTGGCTGCTCCACTTCCAATCCAGCTCCCTGCTAATGTGTCTGGGGAAAGCAGTGGGGGATGGACCAAGTCCTTGGGCCCCTGCACCCACATGGGAGACCCAGAGGAAGCTTCTGGCTCCTGGCTTTAGACCGGCCCAGCTCTCTGACCATTGTGGCCATTTGAGGAGTGAACCAACAGATGGAAGTGCTCTCTCTCTCTCTCTCTCTGTAACTCTGGCTTTCAAATAAATAAATAAATCTTTTAAAAAAGCTCTGTACCTATGAAATACATGAAATCTGTTCTCTTTATATTAATAAAATTTTTCAAAAATGTTTTGTGGATTTTGGTTGTAAATGACATTAGGTCCTAGACTTTTTGTGGTGGGATATTTTTAGTCATTGCTTCAAACTGTTGCTTGTTTTGGATCTGTATAGATTTTCTATGTCTTCTTGACTTACCCTTGGTAGGTTATGCATATCCAAGCATTTATGGATTTTTTTCAAAGTTTTCAAATTTGTTAGCATATAGTTGTTGATAGCTTCTTATGATCCTTTGGATTTCTGTGGCATTGGTTCTAACATCTCCTTTTTTTGAAAAAAAAAATACTTCATAGCCTGAGTGAGAGAGAGGGAGAGAGAGAGAAAGAGAGAGAGAGCGTGCGCACTTTAATCCATTAGCTCACTTCACAAATAAATGCAATGGCTGAGGCAGGACCAGGCTGAACCAGCTTCTTCCGGATCTCCCACATGGATGGCAGGGAACCAAGCACTTGGGCTATCTTCGC
Organism: Sylvilagus bachmani; assembly: GCA_015711505.1. NCBI lineage: Eukaryota > Metazoa > Chordata > Mammalia > Lagomorpha > Leporidae > Sylvilagus > Sylvilagus bachmani. The sequence goes on along the minus strand of CM027392.1, from coordinate 57,609,566 downwards.
TGCCTTCCCAGGTGCATTAGCAGGGAGCTGGATCAGAAGTGGAGCAGCTGGGACTGACACCTGTACCCATATGGGATGCTTCATCAATACAGTAGCTTAAGCCACTGTGACACAATGCCAACCCCATATCTCCGTTTTAATCGCTGCGCTGTTTGCAACAGCCAAACTTGGAGTCAACTAAGGTGTTCATCATCAGATGAATGGATACAAAAATGTAATATAATAGAAAACTACCCAGGTACAACAAAGAATGAAATACTGTCCCTTGCAGAAAAATGGATGGAACTGGAGGACATAGTATTGAGTGAAATAAGCCAGACACAGAAAGACAGATACGACATGTTCTTTTTTATATGTGGGAAAAAGAAAACAAACAAAAAAACAAATCCCCTCAGTAGAAACCCAGATTACTATATGCATGGAGGGGTGAGAGGGACAGAAGAAGTCTGGGGAAAAAATAGAGAAATCTGGGTGTAGTTAATTAGTTGTGACAAATAGATTAATACGAAGTATTAATAATAGGGAAAGTATGTTGTAGGGTGTATGACACCTCCTTATATTAACAACTTAAAATTTTTTCACAAATTTAAAGCTATTCTAAAATAAAATGTAAAAGGTTAGATTCTATTTTGTAACTATTGAAGTAATCATAGTTTTGCCTTTATTTTTAAATGTGGTGTACTAAATTGATTTATTTTGCAATATTAAACCAATCTTGGAATAAGCATCCGTAAATCATTATGTATTTATAACTTTATACATTGCTGTACTAGATTTGCTAAACTTTTATTTATTATTTTCATATCTATGTTAATGAGAGTTATTTCCAGTTCTTTTCCATTCTTACAATTCGCTTATACAGATTTGATTTTAAGGACATATCAGCTCCCTAAAGCTGTCGGATTTTCTGTGTTCTTCTACTCTACAGGAAGAATTTGTAGTAATTCATGAGTGAAGTTTAGGCCTGAGATTTTCTATGTAGGATGTTTTTAAGACAAGTCTTGTGCAGGTATAGAACTGTTAGGATTCCATTTCTGCTGTGTTGTGTTATAGGTGGAGGTAAGATGCAAATATTTAGGGTGAGACAGTGACATATGGGGTGTGTTTGTACTATGGCAAATCCTACCTGGTCAAGCCAGATTGTCATTATGCAGAGTCATTTGATGACATTCAACATTCATTCATGACCTAAAATCGTGGAGGCATAAGAAAAACAGAAATATTTCTTATGTTAGTTTGACAAAGAAAGCCTGGGGGAAAGACCTATAATAAATATTATAGTTACTGTGGAGTTTTTTTTCCTTTAAGGTAAATACAAAATGCCCTCTGTATATTTATTTGCTCAATATTCTGAAAATCCTAGTCAGTTCAATTAGAATAAGAAATAAATTTATAACCATGAAAAGATATTAAAATATGTCATTTTGTCTATTGTATTGAATTTTTGCCTTATAATAAAAATACATTAAAATCATATAAAGATTATTATTTGGAATAGTAATCCAGTTTTGGAAATTCAAAATAAAAATTTGATTGTATCTGAAAGTATGTTTTATAACAGAAATAAAATATTTATATATATTTACAACAGAAATAAAAATATTAATTATTTAGAAATAGTATAAATCTATTCAGCTGTTTGGTGTACTTGAAAATCATGAATCATTACTGCTATGAAAATTAGATATTTAATGCTCATTCTCTCTGAGATACTTGTAAACATATTGTGCTTAAAAATATACTGGCAGTTCTTAACCTTTTTAATCTGCATGTTCTTATAAAGTCCTACAAATTATTGAGAAAACCACAGAGACATTTTTTTGGTGTGGATTTCATCTATCAACAGTAAGTTTGCTAGAAATTAAAAAAAACATTTCCATTAGTGGTTGGATGTGTTTACATTCTCACCAACAGTGAATTAGGGAACCTTTTCCTCTGCATCCGCACCCACATTTTGTTTTGTTTGTTTTTGGATGATATCCACCCTGACTGGGGAAGATAAAACTTCATTGTGGTTTTTATTTGCACTTCCCTGATGGCTGGAAATCCTGAGCCTCTGTTAGTGTGTCTTTTGGCCATTTGTATTTCATCCTTTGAAAAATGCCTGTTCATATCCTCATCCCATCTATTAACTGGAGACAGTATAAACAGATTCCTCAGAAATCTGAAAATAGAGCTACCATCACCCAGCCATTCTGCTCCTTGGAATTTACCCAAAGGAAATGAAATCAGCATACGAAACAGTTATCTGTACCCCAATGTTTATAGCAGCTTAACTCATAAGAGCAAAGATATGTAATCAACCTAAATGCCCATCACTGATGACTGTACAAAGAAATTGTGGGGGGCCAGTGCAGTAGCATAGTGGGTAAAGCTGCCGCCTGCGGTGCCGACATCCCATATGGGCACCGCTGGTTCGAGTCCTTGCTGCTCCACTTCCGATACAGTTCTCTGCTCTGGCCTGGGAATGTAGTGGAAGATGGCTCAAGTCCTTGGGCCTCTGCACCCACATGTGAAACTCAGAAGAAGCTCCAGATTCCTGGCTTCGGTTCAGCACAGCTTCAGCTGCTGTGGCCATCTGGAGAGTGAACTAGTAGATGGAAGACCTCTCTCTCTCTCTTACTGCCTCTGCCTCTCTGTAACTCTGCCTTTCAAATAAATAATAATAAATAAATCTTAAAAAAAGAATTTGTGGTATATATACATAATGCAATATTAACCATAAAAAATAATGAAATATTAATGTAATTCGATTTATCTAATTTTGACTTATTACCTGTGCTGTTGGGTCTCTACTCTTGAGGAACAGTGGTTTTTCTACTCACTAGTTGTTGATCTGGTTATTTATATTTATTGGAGGGTTTAGCTCATGATTATAAAGAAAATTAAAAGTATGTCATTGTAAAAATTAAAAATAAGAAAGCAAGGAGGAGGGATATAAAGGGAACAAAATTCATATATATAGTTTTCTTTTCTTTTTTTTTTTTTTTGACAGGCAGAGTTAGACAGTGAGAGAGAGAGAGACAGAGAGAAAGGTCTTCCTTCCATTGGTTCACTCCCCATATGGCTGCCACGGCCTGCTCGCTGTGCCAATCTGAAACCAGGAGCCAGGCGCTTCCTCCTGGTCTCCAATGCAGGTGCAGGGCCCAAGCACTTGGGCCATCCTCCACTGCCTTCCTGGGCCACAGCAGAGAGCTGGATTGGAAGAGGAGCAACTGGGACAGAACTGGCATCCCCAACCGGGACTAGAACCCGGAGTGCCGGCACCGCAGGTGGAGGATTAGCCTAGAGAGCCACGGTGCCAGCCGCATATATATAGTTTTAAGAACATGATGATACTTACCACCCTGTGTTTCTCCCTTTCTTGTCCCCACTTTCTCTCCACCTTCCCTTCTTATTTTTCCTTTGATTTTTGAAATGACATACTTTAAATTTCCTTTATAATTACAAGCTAACAGTTCTATAGAAGACAGATATATTTTCTTGTTTGCCTGTCCTTCATCTATTGCAACTTTTGGTTTTGTTTGTACCATACGAAGATTATCCCACCTTATGTGGCTGTGAGTTGGTGAAAGAGGACTTGAGAACCTTACAGAACTATTGATTGCACCCCATAGTATTCTTTCCTGAATTTTGAGAACTGCTGATCTATGTTTTCAGTGCAATTCAGAGCCCCAAGAAGGTTTGTAAGTTTGTATTCAGGTGAACATAGAACAACTATTTATAAACTGAATTTATGTGAAAATAAGTAGACCATCAGGGAAGGCCAAGACACTTTTGAAGAACAAGGTATAGAGATCTGGCTTCTTAGACTGCGGTATTTATTATGGAAACACCACTAAGGAAAACATTCTTGAGTGGTGTGTTAGTTTCTTGATGCTGCTGTCACAAACTATTTCATTGTCATCACACCAAGAGGAAATCCCATACTCATTAAACAATCACTTCCCATCACACCCTAACCCACAGCCCTCAGCAACAAACTTGTCTGTTTTCCATAGTCAGGAGCTTTCACAGTGTGTTTATTTCACATCAGGGGAGTTGCAAAATGTGTTGCCTTTTGTGTCTGGCTTCTTGTACTTAGAATAAAATTTTCAGGATTTCTGTATGCCGCGGCATGTAGCTTTGCTTACTCCCTTTTACGGCATGAATCATATCCGTTGTTTGCTCAGTGTGTTAATTCCTTCATTCATTGGATCCAAGCAGTTCCCCCTCCATGGCTATTTGGAATACTGCCACCATGACCATATGTGCATATATACTTGTTTGAGGGCTTGTTCTCAGTTCTTCTGGATCAAGGAGTCATATGGTAATTCCATGTTGAATATTTGAGGAAATGTCAAAATATTTTCATAATGGTTGAGTCATCTTGCCTTCTCATTTTTAACAATTTATGAGGCTTCTAATTTTTTTTCCAAATCTTTATCAGTACTCGGATCTGTGTGTAACTATGTATGCACACATTTATACATCTCCTCCTTTTTCTGGGAAATTTTAAGGCTGACTTAATGTCTTTGTTCCAGGTTTATTCAAATTTGCTATTTTCTGTTGCTCTTGACTGAATGTTTATGCTTTTTGAGAATGTTCATATGTATTTGAGAAGGCCATTCGATGACCCTTTACAGCCCTTGTCTCTACTGTTGAGGAATGGTGTTTCTTCATACTGTTTGTTGATCTCTTTACTTAGTGTAGGGTTAATGTTATGAGTATAAAGTAAACTGAAAATTGATTTTTGTAAAAATTAAGAGTGGGAAAAGGAGAGGGAGGAAGAAGAAGTGTGGGATCATAGGTTGGAGGGAGGTTAGGGTGCGAAGTATCACTAAGTCTGTAGACATGAAATTTGTGTACCTTAACTAAAATCTGAAAATCAAAAATAAAACATTATTTATTTGAATGTTAAAGAAAGGAAGAGAGAGATTTTCCATCCACTGATTCTCCTCAAATGCACATCCAAGCTGACCCAGGATGAAGCCAGAAGCCAGGAACTCAAGCAAGGCTTCTGACAAAAATGGAGGTAGAAATAATAAATAATGATAGTTGGAGACTCTATTGACCTACTCTTAATAATGCATAGAACAGCTGAGGAGAATACCAGTAAAATAATATAGGATTAGGGAAACACTGTAAACCAACTAGATCAGACGTGTGTGCATACATACACACAGACGTGTAAATAGATACACACTTGCATATGTGTACCTGGCAACAGCAGAGCACGTATTAAGGGCACATGCGTCATTCTCCACCGCATAACCTGTTAATGAAATATAAAATTTTAATTAATTCAAAATATTGAAATCATACAAAGGATCCTTTCTGACAAAAATGGAATAAAAGTAGAAATCAATAACAGAAAGAACACCGAAAATTCATTTACATATAGATAGTAAACAACATTGTCTTAAATGATGAGTGATGAAAAAACAAATCATAGTGGTAATTGGAAAATGTATGAGACAAATGAAAATAACAAGACTATGGACCAGAGGTTATGAGGTACAGCTAAAACTGTGCTCAGGGGTAAGTTTACAACTGTACAGCTTACATTAAAAAAGAATAATTGGAGTGGGCACTTCCTGGGATGCCCACATCCACATTGGAGAACTGGTTTTGAATTCTGGCTCTGCCTCCTCTGATCCCACTTCCTGCCAACGTACTCGGGAGCCAGCGGATGATGTTCCAAGTACTTGAGTCCCTGCCAGTTCTGATGGAGACCTGAGACTCCGTTGTTTCGTTGGTTTATAGTTAGTGTCATATTTTTGGTGAATAGAGACGAGTATCATTTAAAAGTGCTATTATTTGTGTGTTGTAACAATTTCTAACTAAAAGTTTATTTTGTCTGCTGTTAGCACAGCTGACCCACTTCTCTTTTTCTTTGTTCGGATAGAATATGTTTTCTCATTCTTTCATTTTCAACCTGTGTCTGTCTGTGAATCTAACATGAGTTAGATCGTTTTCTTATCCTTTCTGTCAGTCTTTGCCTACTAGTTGAAGATTTTTATTTCAATATATTTAAAGTAATTATGGCAAGGAGTTTTCTTGATGTTACATCATTTCAGTCCTTCAGTTCCTCCATTATACTTTCTTTAACTGATTTTTTTCTTTGATTACCTTTTTAAAAATATTAATAATATTATTATTTGTAAAGTGGAATGATAAAGAGTGAGAAAGAGAAGGAAGAGGGTAGGGGTGAGGGAGCAAGCAAGTGATACTGAGATTGATTTTCTATTTGTTAGTTCACTCTTCAAATGACCACAGCAGCCATAGCTGGGCCAAGCTGAAGCTGGGAGCCAGGACTTCCATCCTCATATCTCATATGGGTGTCAGAGGCCCAAATCTTGAGCTATTACCCACTGCCATCCCAGTGCATTAGCAGGAAGTTCTAGCAGAAGTGGCGTAGCCAGGACTTGAACCATCGTTCCAATATGGGATGGTGGTGCCGTTAGTAGTAGATTAAACTGCTATACCACAATACTAATCGCTACTTTGATTATACTTACTTTTATAAGATTTAATTAATGGTTACCTTTAAGAGTACAATTTAAATCTTAAATTCATACAATTCCAAATCATATATATCAGCTTAGCTTCAGTACTGTGCAATTTTCTACCAATGCTCCCATATTGCCCTAGACACAAATTACATCTTCATACATAGTATGCCTATTATCAAATACCCATGATCATTGTCACATGCATTCTTATTTTAGATAATCAAAGAACAAATAGGAATTAACAACAAAAACATAACAGTGTGCTTATACTTACCTTTGTAGCTGCATTTATCAGAATTGCTTCTTTCTTTCAGAGCCGGAGGGTACTGCCTGCTTTAATTCACGTAAGCCTTTAAGATCCCATTTCACATTTATTGTACACCAGGGCTACTCTCAGTAAACTCCTCAGTGCTTGTTCATTGTTTCACCTTTTATAGATAGTTTTATTTGATATAGAATTCTTGGTTGATAGTTTTTTGCTTTTCTTCCAACATTTAACCTATGGCATAAACTGCCTTCTGCTTCCATGATTTCTGATGAGAAATTGGCTCTTAATGTTATTGTAGATGTGGAGTTTCTTATCTAATGCTTCTTTTAAGATTCTTTACCTTGCTTTCAACAATTCAAATGCCATGTGTCCTGCTATTAGTCTCTGAATTTTCCCACTTGGTGTTCATTAAATTTTTTGTATGATTGATTCTGTGCCTTTTATCAAGTTTGGGAAGTTTTTGTCCATTGCTTCTCCAAGAATTCTTTCTTTTGCTTTCCCTTTGAGTCTCCTAATACGTCAAGATTGATAAGCCTGATGCTACCACACAGAACTGTGAGAAGCTATTCATTTTTTTTTCAAACTTTGCTTTATTTCTAAAGATATTTTAAACAGTTACTAGAAAGGCATGGTGTGTGTGTGTGTGTGTGTGTGTGTGTGTGTGAGAGAGAGAGAGAGAGAGAGAGAGAGAGAGAGAGAGATTGACATTGAGAGCACTCTCATCTGTTGGTTCACTCTCTTAATGCCCACAATGGTTGGTGATGGGACAGGCTGAAGCCAAGTGCTGGAACTCAGTCCAGGTCTCCCACACGGGTGGCAGGAAGCCAGTATGCAGCTGTCACCACTGTCTCCCAGGGACTGTGTTATCAGAAAGTTAGACTCAGGACAGACACTGAACTAATGCGTGTGGGCATCTGAACTAGTGTCTTAATTGCTGGACCAAGTGCCTGCACTTTAACTAACATTTAAATCTGCCAAGTCTTTCTGATGCTTGGTCAGATATGTGCTGAACCCTACTACTGAATATCTAAGTGAGATGGTACAGATCTGTCTTTTTTTTCTCTTTTTTTGACAGGCAGAGTGGACAATGAGAGAGAGAGAAAGAGAGCAGATCTGTCTTTCTATGTCTGGCTTATTTCACTTAGCATCATGCCTCCCAGATTCATCCATGTTCTTATAAATGGCAAGATCTCCTTTTTTAAGGCTCAATGGTATTCCATTTTCTTTATCCCTTCATCTACTGATGGACACTCAGGTTGTTTTCCTATCTTGGATTTCGTAAATAATAATACAATGGCATCTTTTTTTTTGTCCTACTGACTTCATTTCTTTGGAGTTTGTAGTCAGTAGTGGGATCGAGGGATTATATATTAGTTATTTTGTAAATTGAGAAGCTGCCATACTGGTTTTCATAATGGCTATACCGGTTACACTCCCATTGACAGTGGGCTAAGGGTCCTTTTTCTCCATACCCTCACAACATTCACCGTCTTTGAGTTTTGGATAATAGCTGTTCTCACAGATGTGAAATAATTATTTCACTGTGGTTTTGATTTGCGTTTTTAAAACCCGGTACCCAAAGTAACTCCTTCTCCAGTTACTCCTTCCAAAGGATTTTATTTTCTGTTTCTTAACTTGTTTGTTATTTCTCGCCCTATTGCCTTTAAATTCACTTTATAGACACCACCTGGCAGGCCATTTCATCCTGTGGGAGATTTTGAACAAGTGATCTGAGGGTTCAGGGAGCCATCAGATGTACCAAAACACACAAGCACAATTTCTGCAAGTCACGTCCCACATGCCACCTGACCCAGAAACGCCGACTGCCAGCGTGGCGCTGCCTGGGTCGGGGCTACAGGTGGTCCTTGGGTGAGAAACCACATTGCACTTTAACAGATCCAGCAGCTTCTTTATTCATTCTGCATCCTCTGGTTCCTGTAGGTTTTGTTAGTGGATTCCAGAGTTTTGAAAAAGTCAGTTCTCCTTCTACTGAGTTCCTTGCTTTCATACTGGGATGCTGTTTCTTAGTTCCCTCGTCTGCCATCTTGAGTGATGTCACCTATGAAAAATGATTTGTATATGATGATGGATTTTCATATCGTTTCAATGTGCTTTTTTCTTATTGTAATGAGTTTCATATACATTAATTTTACTTTGTAATTCTTCTGTTGTGCATTATGCATTCAAGCTCTTTGCTCATTTCCTATTGAGCTAACATTTATAAATACTTGCTGTACACAACATTCTTATTGCTCACTTATTTGAACATTTTTAATTTTTTTTATGTTGAGCTTTTAAATACATAAAAAAAGGTGAAAGAGAGGCTGATAAAAAAAGCTAAAAGAGGCTGCTAAAGTCAAAAGAGAGACTGAAAACTTCAGGGAGCTTTTCCCCAGCTGCCTTCTGTTCTGACATCATAGACAGCAGCTGCCTCTCAACAACCAGCGAACTGGTTGACTTCCTGTTTGCAAACAGCCAGTGACTGCGCATGTGTTCTCGGGGTGCAGTGACCTACATGTGAAGCACCCAGAGAGAGGCAGGGCGAGTCATCTCAGCAGGTCAGCGAAGCACCACTCAGTTGGCACTAACCTGTTCTCGTCTCAACCCCAAGGCCATTGGCGATCCTTTGAGAGTCACGGAGAATGGGTTGGGACGGTCTCCATATCATGCCACCCAGGGACACTCTTCTGCTTGCTGTGGTTTCTGAAGCTGTATCCTCCTGAAGATACAATGGTGTTCGCCTTGTAATCCACTTACCTTACTTGTTTTGTTTTTGTATTTTTTCTTTCCAAACAAGAATAGATGTAGAGATAATGAGGCCCTGGTTAGACACACCACACACTCTCTTGCACCCATGTTCACACACACCCAAGTGTGCACACACTTCCATGGTCACTCTGTCATGCACAGACATGCTCATGCACACACTGCACATACATTTAAGAAACATTGTGACCTGAAAGTATCTTTAATTCCATGTATTATTACATCTCTGCTTAACATTAGCATTTCAATAGCAGTTACAAAAATAAAACTTTTACCCTAACAAAAGCAAAGATTTTTTTTTCTTTTTCATTTTTAAAGATTTATTTATTTATTTGCAAGTCAGAGTTACACAGAGAGAGGAGAGGCAGAAAAAGAGAGAGAGAGAAAGAGAGAGAGAGAGAGAGAGAGAGAGAGAGGTCTTCCATTCGCTGGTTCACTCTCCAATTGGCTGCAACAGCCAGAGCTGTGCTGATCCGAAGCAAGGAGCCAGGAGCTTCTTCCTGGTCTCCCACATGGGTGCAGAGGCCCAAGGACTTGGGCCATCTTTTACTTCTATCCCAAGCTATAGCAGAGAGCTAGATAGGAAGTGGAGCAGCCAGGACTCGAACTGGTGACCACATGGGATGCCGGCACTGCAGGCCAGGCGTTGACTCGTGGTGTCACAGTGCTGGCCCCAGAAAGTGAAGATTTTTCATGACTACAGATCTGTTGGGTGAACATACCAGGTGCAAGTCTGTTTGCCATATTGATACCTTTCTGTATCCTCACTGCAGTTGCAAGATAAATCCCTTTTATGTAGGAGGGAAATGAAGGTCAGGAAAGGGCAAAACACACACACAGCCATCCATTGACTCATGGAGAATCCGGTAAGCATTTTGTTAAATTCGGCATCTTAATCTCTATTTATTGCATACCACTCTTTAATTATTCACTGCGTATTTTTCTTATTTCTTTAATCATCTATCATGGCCATTTTGCATATTAGTAAACGGAGTCTCTCGGCAACACATAATGTCTTACAGCTTCACAAAGCAAGACTAGCAAGTCTTACCTATGCTTTGATCTTTTGATCCTGGGGCTTTAGTTTTTTGCACTACACCATACATGGAAGATGGGTTTTTTGTGTTGCTGTTTTTTTAAAAAGATTTCTTTATTTATTTGAAAGAGTTTCAGAGACAGTGAGAGAGAGAGAAAGAGGTCTTACATCCATTAGTTAACTCTCCAGATAACCAAAATCCCTGTGGCTGGGCTGGGCAAAATCTGGGTTGCTCACACAGGTGGCAGAGTCTCAGGCACCTGGGCCTTCATTTGCTGCTTCCCCAGGGTGTTAGCAGGAAGCTGGATAGGAAGTGGAACAGCCAGGACTTGAACCTCTGCTGTGGAATGTTGACATCACAGGCAGCAGCCTAACCCACTGCACTACAGTCTTTTAAAATAAGTCTGTACTAAGATAGTGATTAAAATGAACAGAAAAAGTCATTAAAATGAAATAACCAAAACATAAAACTGTCACCTAAAGGAATCAGTACCATTCGTGTAATATGGGGCATAAAAAGGCCATTTTGTCCCTGACTCACGTCTTACACAGACTAGATTGCTTAAAAGTAGATTAAATTTGGCCCGTGCCACTGCTCACTAAGCTAACCCTCTGCCTGGGGCGCCAGTACCCCGGGTTCTAGTTCCAGTTGAAATGCCAGATTCTGTCCCAATTGCTCCTCTTCCAGTCCAGCTCTCTGCTGTGGCCCAGGAAGGCAGTGGAGGATGGTCCAAGTGCTTGGGCCCTGCACCTACATGGGAGACCAGGAGGAAGCATCTGGCTCCTGGCTTCAGACCAGCATGGTGCCGGCCATGGCGGCCATTTGGGGGGTGAACCAACAGAAACGGAAGACCTTTCTCTCTGTCTCTCTCTCTCTCACTGTCTAACTGCCTGTCAAAAAAAAAAATAGACAAAATTTTCTCATGTAAGCCAACTTCTTTTTATATGTACACTTTAACAACAAAATTTAATGAAGGCAAAATCTCTAGTAAGGTTTAAAATAACCCTTTTCAGATGAGAATATTACAGTTTTAATGCAAAATTTCAAAAGTGAAACTGGCTGAAATGTGGCACTGTTGAGTTCTAGCAGGAAATGTAAGCTCAGAGCGTGGAGGGCAAATAAATATGGCCAGTGAGTACCACATGTTTCATGAGGCCCCAGTGGTGGACATCCACATGGAATGCAATGCTTTATAATACATCATTTAAGGGTCTTAAAAAATGAAGTTATTTCTCTACAACTTGTTAACATGTTTATAATAAAAGAATATGAGATAAAAGATGTAGTATAAAAATCACGTCATGTTCCATTGTAAATGCAAATATCTGTTCACTGTGGTCAAGGGTAGTGTTTCCATTTGTTTGCAGAATGTGTCTGTGTCCTGACATGGCTGGTGCTGAGAGGACTTGTTAGTGCAGACAAAGGCAGGGTGTGACTGTGTGAGCTCAGCGTGGGGCCGAATCTTCCATGGTTTGTAAGAGACACTCACTTCACTTCACGTGAGAAAACGTTGTGGCTTTACATTCTCAGCAGCACATCACGTTTACAGATAATCAGAAATGGGTGTCTGCTTAGTGTTTTGTGCAGGGTGGCTATTACTAAATAGGAAATGCCTGTACCGAGGGCAGCTTGGAGTTCTAAGATAAAGAATGTTGACAATATAAAAAGATGTTCCTTGATGTATGATGGGGTTATGCTTCGGTAAGCACCTTACAAGTCTAACTATAACTGTAAATCAAAGTGTATTTAATACACCTAGCCTACCAAACATCGCAGGTTAGCCTAGTGACCAAACACTTACATTAGTCTAAAGTTGAGTGATGTATGGGGGTGTTACACCATGTATTGGTAGCCAAGGAGAGACCAAACTTCAAAATTCAAAGCACCATTTCTACTGAATGCATATCACTGGGCTCCTCCATAAAGCTGAAAAATCAAAAGTCAAATTATCATAACTCAGGGACAAAATATACTTATTATTTTTAAAATTAAACTTTAATTATATTTTAAAGTACTATCACTTCATATTTAACTAATACCACACAGTGGTGTAAGTGCATTTAACAGAATATTCCTAATTCATACCTCCATATGCTATAATCATCTCATACATTGTTACTGTTTTTAATTGTGATCCACAAGTCAGTTATGCAGTACTTTCTTTCTGTCTCTGGCTTATGTCACTCAAAATGATGTCTTCCAGTTGTAATTATTTGGTGCAAATGACAGAATTTCATTCTTTTCACTAGCTGAATAATATTTCATTGTATGGCACATATGTATATATAATTTACATCACATTTTCTTTATTCATCTCATGATGGACACCTAGCTGTACTCCATATTTTGGCTACTGTGAACCACATTAAACATGATGGTACAGGTGTCACTTTGATACAATGTTTCCATATCTTTTGGTATATACCCAGCAGTGAGGCAAGTCTATTTCTAGTTTTCTAAGAAATTTCCATACTGTTTTCCATAGTGGATGCACTAATTTACATTCCCACCAACAACTTGTAAAATTTCCCCTTTCTCCACATTCTTGTCAAGTTTTCTTGTTCTCTGTCTTTTGGATAATAGCCATTCTGAGAGGGGTCAGTTATATTTAATTTTGTCTTTGATTTCCATTTCCCTAATGGCTAGTGACATTGAATACTTTTTCATGTATTTTTTGGCCATTTATATTTCTTCTTTTGAGAATTGTCCAAGTTTTTAACTGCCCGTTTCTTAACTGGATTGGTTGTTTTTATTTTTATAATACTGAGTTTTTTGAGTTGCTGATATATTCTGATTTTTGATCCTTTGTCAGAAAAGTAGCCTGCAAATATTTTCCCCCATTCTGTTGGATGTCTCTTCACTCTATTGGCTGTTTCCCTTGATGTGAAGTTTCTGAGTTTGATATAATCCCATTTGCATAGTTTTTTTTTAAAGATTTATTTTATTTATTTGAAAGAGTTACAGAGAGAGGTAGACACAGAGAAAGAGATTTTCCATCCATTGGTTCCCTCTCCAGATGGCTGCAATGGCTGGAGCTGCGCCAATCCAAAGCCAGGAGCCAGGAGCTTCTTCTGGGTCTCCCACGTGGGTTCAGGGGTCCAAGAACTTGGGCCATCCTTTACTGCTATCCCAGGCTATAGCAGAGAGCTGGTTTGGAAGAGGAGCATCTGGGACTAGAACCGGTGCCCATATGGGATGCTGGCACTTCAGGCCAGGGCATTAACCCACTGTGCCACAGCGCCTGCCCCTCGTTTGGCTTTTGTTGCCTGTGTGTTGGGGGTCTTATCCAAGAAGCCGTCACTTATAACAATGTCTTGAAATATTTCCCCTAAATTTTCTTCTAGCAGCTTCATATTCTCAGGTCTTAAATTTAGGTCTTTGATCCATCTTGAGTTGATCTATGCATATAGTAAAAGGTAGGGATCTAATATCCAGTTTTGCCAGCTCCATTTATTAAAGAGATTATCCTTTCTCCAATGTTTGGTCTGGGCAGTTTTGTCAAAAATCAATTGATTCTATGTACAATGATTAATTTCTAGACTCTATTCTTTTCCATTGAGCTATGTGTCAGTTTTTATGACAGTACCATGCTGTTTTAATTACTGTAGCTTTAGATAGTATGCTTTGAAGTCAGGTATTGTGATACCTCTTGACATTTTTATCCTTCAGGAACACTTTTGTTATTCTGGGACTTGTGCACTTCTACATGAATTTCAACATTGGTTTTTTTTTCTAATTCTGTAAATAATGTCAAGTACTTTTATAGAAATTTCATTGAATCTGTAAATGTCTTTAGGTAATATACACATTTTAACAATACTAATTCTTTTAACCCATGAGCAGGGACTGTCTTTCCATGTTTTGGTATCCTTCATGATCTATTTCATCAATGCTTTATAATTTTCATTGTGGAGATCTTTCACTTCTTTGGTTAAATTTGTTCCTGTGTATTTGGTGTTTTTGTGGCTATTGTGAGTGGGATTTCTTTCTTGATTTCTCTTTCCTTCGTGTATAAAAAAGGCTTTGTATGTTTATTTTGCACCTGCATCTTTGCTGAATTTGTTTCTCAGTTATAAAAGCTTTTTGGTGGAGTTGTTAGGGTTTTTCCCAAGTACCACATCATGGCATCTGCAAATGTTGACTTCCTGCTTTCCAGTTTTGATGCCTTTTCTTTCATTCTGCTTCCAAATTGTTCTTGCTAATTTTTCCAATGCCATATTGAATACAAGACGTGAAAGTGGACCTCCTTTTGGTTATTTCTTAGAGTTTCCATCTGTCTTAGTCCATTTTTGTTGCTACAAATATGCCTGATTTTTGGTTATTTATAAAGAAAATAAATTTATTTCTTGAAGGTTGGGAGTCTGGGAATCCAGGATCAAGGAGACATGTGAAGTGTGGGTCCCTGGATGTAACACCTCATGGAGGACGACATCATTGGGGTTCTCCTCCTTTCTCTACTGCCACTAACCCACAGTCCAGTGTCCACCACCATAGGGTCTTCACTAGAATGACCTCAGCTAATCTAAGCACCTCCAATGTGCCCCGCCTCCAGTATCATCAACATATGAATCTGGGGTCTTGAACTGCTGGGGACATATTCAAATCCAGCACCACGTCTCTACTTACGTTATCCCTGTTCCTCCATAGTTCTCCTTTCTTCAGTGGAACACTTAATACATAATAAGTTACACTTCATATATTGAAAACTAAAACATTATTATGATTTTGTTTTGCACAAACTTATTTTAAAGAACTAATTAGGACAAGATTATCTATTATAAATCAACAATTTTATCATTTTTGTTCTTTTTTTTTTCCTGGCTGTTACAGGTTTCCTTCTGGTAGCATTTCCCTGATGCTGGAAAAGATTCCTTTAGCAACTCTTCTAGAGCACATGAGCTGGTGACAAACACACTCTGTTTTCCTTCAGTATCTTTATTTCGCTATCATTAATGAATGATCTTTTCCCTGAATATATAGTTCTTGGTTGTCAGTTATTTCCTTCCAGTAACGTAATGATATGCTGCCTTCCTTCTGTCTTGCATGAGAAGTCTGATGAGAATAATTTGAATTGTTTCTGACTGCTTTCATAGCTTTTCTTTAATCAGTAGGTTGATTGCTCGGTTCCTATGCACGATGCCTGTTTGGGGTTCATTGGACCTGTGACTATGTAGATTTGTATCTGTCTTCGTCAATTCAAGCTGCTATAAATATTATTTGACAATAAACATGTATTTGTCACAGTAAGGGAGGCTGATGAGATCAAAACGAAGGTTCTGGGAGACATGGTGTCTGCTGAGGGCACTCCTGCTGATATGCAGATAGGCAGTTACTCATCCCATTCTCACAGGGCAGAGGGCAGAGGAGGAAGCATGTTCTCTCCTGGCTCTGTTTATAAGGGCATTAATCCCATTTAGGAAGGCTCCCATCCTCGTGGCCCAACCAATATATGAGCTATTTTTATTTTTAATGCTTATTTGTTTATATTTATCTACTTAAAAGGGAGAGGGAGAGAGAGAGAGAAAGAGAGAGAGAGAGAGAGAGAGAGAGAGAGAGAGAGATCTTCCACCTGCTGGTTTACTCCCAAATGCAACAGACCGGGCCAGGCTGAAGCCAGCGCTCAAGAACTCCATGTGAATTTTCCTCATGGGTGGCAGGCTCCCAATCAATTGAGCCATCATCTGTTGCCTCGCAGGACGCGTTAGCAAGAAGCTGAATCAGAACCAAAATACCTGGACTGGTACTGGACACTCGGATAAGGGATGCAGACCTTATAAGTGGTGGCTTAATCTGCTGTGCTACAATGCCCACCTCTAGTGTATTTAAAAAAAAATTAAAAATCTCAGACAATGAAATTTGCATACATGTAAGTTTTATTGAGGTCTTTTTATATCTTCTGTTTTTCTGCTTGTTTTTCTAACATAAGGAGTCTGTGTCTTTGCTAATTCTAACACCAGCTGGGTCTGTTTCAATGGGTTTAATTTTCTACTCATTATGGGTCACAGTTTCTTCTTTGTGTGGCTGGTTATATTTGATTGGAAGTTAGAAAATCTGTAGTTATTTTATGCTGGTTGTATTTGTATTTGTATTCATATAAATACTCTTGTTTTATTATGGGTTGTGATTAGTTTACTTGGAAGTAGCATGATCCTTTGAGGTCTAGCTTTTAATAATGATTAAGAGGGACCAGTCTGTGTCTAATTATTCACCACCACTCAGTCAAGGCCAGTCCAAGCACCCTCTTCATGTTTCATGAGTTGTGAGGCTCTCCAGCGTGGCCGGAGGGAGGGGCTCCGCTGCTGGGCCCACGGTTGCACACTCTGCTTCTGCTCAGTGTGAGTTGCTTTCTCAAGCTTTTTATTTTTCTCAACCATCTGCGTGCTCAGATGCATTCTCAAAGAGAAGGCTCCAATTTTCTTCCCTTAGCTCTCTCTCCTCTGATACTTTCTCTGTTGTGGTCCATTCAGACCCTGGCAGTTTGTCAGACTCTGTCTCTCTTGCCTGTGCCCAAGCAGGCACTGACTTTCTCCAGGAAGTGAACCAGGCAGTTTCAGACATAACCCTGTTAGTTTACCATCCCTGAGGTGTCACTGTCCTTGATGGTCTCATGTCCAGGAACTTGAAATCATTGCTTGATTTATTTTGTTGATTTCTTGAGGTTGTTTTAAGAGAGAGATTAAGTCCTGCCCCTATTATTTCATTTTTTGAAAGCGTTAAGTCTCCCCAATCCATTATTTAAGATTAAATCAGTGTCTTATACCCCTGATTAGTTTTTCCTATTGTACAGCAAAACACACCCAAGTGGATGCACATATATGTGCGCGCGCGCGCGCACACACACACACACCCCAGTCGCTCTAGTCATAGGATCTCTTCAAGCCTCTCACGAAGGCTGCAGAAGTATTTGCAGTTCATGGATTGCATCATCTTGCTTCTGAGCATGCGTGCATTTTTCTCCTTGCCCAGCCTGCCTCTTTAAATGGCCACCCCATTCATGACTTTCCATGCATTTCCTAGTCTTAGTTTATATGTCTCCTTAGAAATTCTCAGTGACCACCAAAACTCTTGTACCTTTTCCAGCATAGCATCTTATCCTGTTGCATTTTGTGTGTTCTAAATTTGATTAATTTTCTGTCTCTGTGTGGACTGTGATTTCCTTTCAGACATGACTGAGGGTTTTCAGAAATGAAAACTGTTTCCCCCATAACTGTTTCTCCTATAACAATTCATGAGGCATGAAAACAGCTCAGAAACAATGATTGAACTCATGGATTTGGAAAAGATTTTTCTTAGTGTGAGGCCTTTAAGGATGTTCCTGCCAAAGAAAATATCTTGGAGCACATTTTTCTTCTCTGACCTCCTTGAGTTTTTCAATGATAGAACAATCCTCTCAACTATTTGCTAGAAAAATTGTACTTAAAATTGAGCAAAATCAGCTGATTTAGGCATTAGTGTTCTGTGTCCAACAGTATGCTCATTTAGAATTTTTCCTAATTAACCCTTTCAAAACTCTTTAAGAAAACCTGACTAAACACTTAGGAAGTCTATGTTATTTTTATGTTAAATCTACACTGAATGATTCATCCGAAAATCAACTAATTCAATCACTTTCGTTTAGATGAATACGAGCTCTGATTTTTGGATGATGTTAACATAAACACCAAGCAAGTGCAGCGTGAGTCATAATATCTCTAAGGTATTTAAGCAATCAAGCCCTAGAGCCAGCAGGAAGGAACAGGAAGTAACGTAACTCATCCAGGCAGTCGTTATTGGAGATGTGATTTCTGCCTCAGCACTGCATCGTGGGAGTGCTAACAGTTACAGTGAGAGTCTACCATCGGATGCACATAAGCTGAACGCTGCGTGGAGCAGGTTCTAAATATGGCTGTGTAAAGCTGTTTGATATTCTTCAACATCAAAATACCATGCTCCCGTCAGGACACTGCAGGCACAGTCAGGGGTTGTGGCACGTGACTGCTTTTGTGCCTGGGTTAGTCTGAGAGGGAAGGGGAGAGGTGAATAGACAAGGGGTCGCTGTGGCCATTTCCAAGTTCAAAGAAGGAGTGAGAGTTGTGGGCAATAGAAACACTGCTACATTCCGGTCACATAGAGTTACCTCAAGGTCGAAGCTGCCAAAAGGCAGTCTTGCTATTACTGAGTAACTCTGGCAAGGTGGCTAGCACGTATTTAATTTTTAAACAGATAATGTAAGTTAGATATATGTCACTTAAAATCATAGATGCCTATTTGGTAAAACCTAAACCTCACTATTTATTTTGAACATAACACACAATGTTAAATTTAGTTTATCTTTGTTGGAGAGGAACACCTGCAGAATTCAGAAGTTTAGAAAAAATTGATGTGTAAGTCTGCCCCTGGCGGGTCTGGTTAAATGTATGGACTAGAGAGCAGGTATTCAGCATGGCAGCTAAGACACTCAGGTTCCGTGTTGGAGTATCTCGGTCCCATTCTCAGCTCTGGCTGTTGACTCCATCCCGCCTCGCTAACACAGATCCTAGGAAGGATGTCCTACATAATTAGAATCCCAACACCCATGAGGGAGAAAGGATTGAGTTCCAGCTTCTGGCTTTAAGCCAAGCCAAAAGGTTGTAGCCTTTGGGGGAGTGAACTGGAGTGTGCTCTCTCCTCCCCTCCCCCGCCCCCACCCTGGGGGAGCAGGCTGGGTCTTGGGACATTTATATTCTCCCTAGGGGGTTCTAACATGTGACTAAGGGAGAGAAACATGTTGTTAAATAAAGGCTTCCCAGAACTAATTGTAGCTGTTTTCCCCAATACATTTTATTCATGCGTATGCTGTTTGCATCTTTTGTAATTTCACTTGTAACAGTTGAATACATTTCACACTATGGTAGAAATATGCAAACTTTCCACATTGCTGGCCTTTGCTCTGAGTGTCTCCCATTCAAAATATAGTTATTAATATTGTCATTCTCAGCTGGCAAATGTAGCGATTACCATGGCCTGGGGGAACCTTTAATATTCAACTCAATATTCTCAGTAACCCACAATAGTTGGTTTTCTACATCGAGCTGGCCTGTTTGAAGTGAAATAATTTTTGCCAGTTAAAAGTAAGCCAAAAAAAGGCAAATTCTTTACCAAACTTGAGATCAAGGAAGTTGATTGAAACCTAGGGACATAGGTGAGGAGACTCCTGGGGAGAGAGACAGGGAAAATTCTCTGAGAAGGGTAGTTCTGCAGCAGAGAAAAGATGTGAGTGGAGTTCTCCCAAGAGGAAATTAGGTAAATGTTCCCCGAAACAAGACCTGTCATATAGGAAGTAGTGGTTGGTCCCTGTGTCTCATCCTCGACAGCCCCATCATCACTATTGTGCTTTGGAACATTGTCTAAGGAGAAGGAAGAAGTCTGTGGAGTCAACTCTGCCTGGATGGGGTGGACAGCTGGTTTTGCCCAGCTGGCAACCCCTCTAAGTGTCTAAATGCAACTAATAGAGGTCAAGAGACTGAGCCTGTCAGATCCTCAGTCTGCAGCCGAAGCTGGGCCTGGGGGCACTCAGTGTTCTGAGGGCGGAAGAGAGCACACCGCCTCTGCTGTATGCATCTCCCCAAAGCAGACTGAAGCCACATGTCATCACGCCACACATGGAGCAGACAGAAGCCGTGGATTACCAAGCTATACCTGCCTCTAAGGATGTGGGGAGACCTCTGCTGAGCAGATACAAGGCCTCCAGTTCATACTCTACTCCTGGCTCTGGGAGTCTTTCAGACACCTGTCACTCCCTGAAGGACTTAGAGTCTGGCTGAGTATGCCAGGTATCACGCTACCTACCACTGGGTACCTTTTGTTAAACTGTATTGTTACAATGGTAACAATATGTCTTTCATGGAAATATGAGATACATATGAATCAGACACTTAACTCATAAATTAATGAGTGGTACATACTGTGTTAGTACCAGTCTTAGAAACATTTGAGAACCGAGGTACATATGGATCATTTAGTAGGTGGCTGGGTCAGATTCAGTGATGGTTTATACCCAGTTGAGCTTTAAGCCACACTACTTGGGATTATATGTTCCACTGGACAGAAATTATTTGCAGTTCTACTGGATAAAACTTCCAAGTTTCCCTCTAACCCTGCACGGTTGTAAAATAGCTCACTGACTGCAACGTCAACACTAGCAGCCTGTCATTTTTTGTGCCTATTTCCATGTATCCACTGCTTTTTCTGCCTATTTGGTGTGTTTGGTTGGTTTGAAGGTCTCAGAGGTGGTGGAAGCCAAGGAACCCACAGGAGGGGAAGTCACTCGCCCTTGCTGGGCCCTTGCTGGGCAGCCCACACGTCAGTGCCCCTGGGCTCCTCACTACGTCACGACTGATGCTAGTTCCCCTCCACTGGTGTGCACAGTGCAGCTCTGAGAAATGAGTTCCCTCTCCACAGACACTAACTGACAGCAGGTGGATGTCATTCCAGTCCATTATTTCCCCTTATAAACCTGTACCTCTGAGGAGATGCTGTGACCCCCATCCCAAAGGCTGTGCAGCACGCACTGGGCTCCTGTGCTGGCCTAACCTGGAGCACAGGCTTGGTCACAGTTCTGGGCCAGTCTTCAAGCTGATCCTGTTCTGCATCTGAGCTTCCTTGCCCTTGATGTTTGCTTAGTTTGGAGTAGGATTCTGGTGTTTTACTCTGGCTGCTGTTACAGGAACAGCCTTGAGTAAATATTTCTGGGAAGTAAGAGGAAAAGGAGACGCTTCAGAGATTTAGAAAAACAAGGCTAATCCACCTCCATGTGACTGACTTTACCAGTGAACAAACTCGCAGTGTTCACCAGGGGAGGAGGGAGAACTCGTGGATGAGAAACACGAAGCTGGAAGGTTTGGATCAGTCCCGATAAACAGATGGGACGTGTGGCTCTTTAAGGCGTGACACCACGGATGGAA
This sequence comes from Sylvilagus bachmani, assembly GCA_015711505.1. Taxonomy (NCBI): domain Eukaryota; kingdom Metazoa; phylum Chordata; class Mammalia; order Lagomorpha; family Leporidae; genus Sylvilagus; species Sylvilagus bachmani. Next base: position 57,588,079 of record CM027392.1, on the reverse strand, counting down.
TTTGTGTATGAACTGAAGGCGTTTCATGACCGAGCTAGCTTCTTTCTCATGAGGATGTAGCCACATGTCTGATTTATGACCACATATATGAATATGGGCCAGAGTCTATCCAGTGTGGTGGGAAGAGAGACCAAGGTCCTGCATACAGGAATGAACGAGCTCCTCCCATTAAATCTCTGTTCACAAGGTCAGCCAGTGGCCGTGCTGACCGCTGAGGTGTGGAGAAATCTGCATCTGAGGGTGGGTGAGCATTCCTGTCTTGTTGGGTGTGGGACTCTTCTCCCAGGGGCTGTTCACAGAAGTCCTGGGGATGTTTCTGTGTGGAGAAGGGCCAGCTTTAAAACTCTGAGCAGACAGGAGTCTTGCTGAAGGTTAGCCTTCATGAAAAACTCTGTGCTTCCAATGTCCCAGGTGCCAGCACGGTAACCTGTCTCCATCCTGGTGGTCTGTGGGGCGTGGAAGCTCTGCTCTGGGTCACGCGGCAGCTCGCTAGATTCAGAGGGAGCTGGGCTAGGAGAGGGGTGCATTTCCAAGGGTGTGACATACAGTGAGGTTCTCAAGGGAGGTTGAAGAGATAGATCTGGGGACATGAGTTCATCCAGAACTGTTGAGTCTAGGCTGGAAGACAGGGCCAGAGACATGAGTCAGGAAGATATCGTCCAAAGGCAACAATCAAGTGACTATGGAAGCAAGAATCAGAAGCAGGGAAGAAATATGTCTGAGGCACCTGGGGACAAGGGAGGGTGTTCTGGTGAATGTCACTAGCCCCCCAGGGTGTTGGCGACCTGCTAAGCACGTGTGAGTGTCGGGCCGATCTAATCCATTCAGAAGTGACACAAATCAATGTAATTGGCTGTACCTTGAAGGTAAAAACCAGTACACAATCAGCTTTTTGCTTAAGAATGTTTTAGCTTCTTTTCTTTAATTATTAATATCTTGTATGTATGAGTTTTTTTCAGATTTATTTATTTGAAAGAGTTATAGAGAGGTAAAGAAAGACAGAGAGGTCTTCCATCTGCTGGTTCATTCCCCAAATGGCTGCATTGGCAGGAACTGAGATGACCCAAAGCCAGAGGCCAGGAGCTTATTCCAGGTCTTCTATGTGGATGCAGGGGCCTAAGGAATTGGGCTATCCTCTGCTGCTTTCCCAGGCACATAAGCAGGGAGCTGGATTGGAAGTGGAACAGCTGGGACTCGAACTGGCACCTATATGGGATGCCAGAAATGAAGGCCAGGTCTTTAACCCCCCGCACCACAGAGCCAGCCCTGCAGTGTGAGTTTTGAAAGTGGAAAGTTTCTGCGTGGAACAAGAAACCCCCATGTGGAGACCAAGATGCAGGTCTAGGTTTCTGCTATGGCCTGGCCCAGACCAGACTGTTGTGGCCATTAGGGGAGTGAATCAGCAGATGGAAAATCAGTCTCTCCTTCCCTTCTTTCCCTCCCTCCCTCCCTCCCCCTTTCTCCCTCTCCTCCCTCCCTCTCCCTTTCAAGTAAATAAAAATAAATGAAAAAGAAGCAATTGAAAACACAGGAGGCTCTCAACCTTGCTTATGAGAACTTGTTCTCCACTCCTTTTTCAGCTGGCTCTGGGTCCATGGTAAATTGCATGGAGCTGACGCCACAAAGGATCACAGGCCTCGTGTCCTCTTCACAAATGGACAGTGGTCACCTGCATGCCTGCCTTGCTGGACAGAGCTCGTTCCAACACTACCGCAGGCTCCACATCGAACAGTGGGCCCCAAACACGTGCGACCAGAGTTCGCTTTCATAATCTGATCTTTAAGATGCTTGTGTTGGTTTTAGCACCAGTCACAGAGAAATCTTTGGTTTGCTGTAAATGGGAGAACTCTGTGTCAGCCTGTTTTTTAATGTGATGAGTAAAAAACTGAATCTGTTTCAGGATTTAAATTGATAATCATCCTTGAGTATACAAAGGTTTTTTTTTTTTTTTTTTTAGTTGAGAAATGCTGATTTCCTTTGGCTTCCCAGCATGGTTTGCGAATGCAGAGCACTTTCTGGGTGAGTGGAAGGCGGCTGTGATGTCCATGCACAATGCAGGCTGCAGCAGAAGGAAGAGGCTTGCTGAGCCGGGGCTGGATCCTGGGAGCATGGGTGTGCAGCGAAGTCACGGTGAGGGACCAGCTTCTTGTACAGATCCCTCCCGTGGAATTCGGGTCATCCAAGGAGGCCAGCTGCCTTCTCGGGCTGTGCCATTTATAGGATCCCATGATCTGGATTCTTGCTCCCAGCTTTGCAGTTTCAGCAATTTACTATTTTGAAGGCACCCAGAATTGATCAGATGCTAGAAGAAAATCAGATGCTGAGAAAGGACCAAAAGCCAGTGTGCTAAATTGGAGCTGGAGATGCTGTTCCACCACCTAGGGTACTTTGCCTCCTAATTAGGCACCGCCCACTCTCCCACCAAGACAGGTAAGCTGGGAGGGTGGGAAGGTGGAGTCGCAGCTTATGTTTAATTAGCAGAGAACATGGGTTAGGTGTGGGAAACACAATGTCTATGTCAGATTTTATTTGAAACTCAACAGCCTATATGGGAAATGCTGATGTTATCATTAATGTCTACAGAGAAAACAGAGGCTTTTGCCAGCCAGAGCTAGTGAGTGATAACATTGCAATGCAATCCTGTGCACATCACACAGAAATCCCCCACGAAAACCCTTGCAACGCAGCTCTCTCCTGTGGTCTCATCAGAACACTGAGCTGTGTTATTCTAAGTAGGCGTGTTTGCAGGTTATCTTTGGAACACTGATTGGGAAGTCACACACTCACCAATAAAAATAACAGCATCTGGTAAATTCAGTCCCGCTCTGTATATTTCAATTCAGCTCAGTCCAGCACTCACCGAGCTACGTAACAAATAACTCACATATTGTGTCATCAAATCTACCCAGTAATCCACTAGTCTTCTTTTGGCACATGAAGAATTTTAAGTTCAGATGGCTTAGTTAGCTTTTTCCAAGTCTATTGCAAAATGTTTAGGGAAAGATGCCCTCAGAAAGAACCAGGTTCTTCAAGCGTCTCTATTTCCTGCCTCACTGATGCTGAGTGATTTATAACCCTGGAGATAAGATCCAACCACACCGAGGTGACATCAAGACAGGCGATTCCTCACACAGCAGAGCTTTCTAAACACTACACAGCTGTTCTCAGAAAAGGGGCCGAATACAAATGACACTGTCACCTTCACTTCTGGAGCATCATTCAAAACCAGGAGGAATGGGGAGGAGAAACCTAGTCTCCAAGCTCACGAATCCTGGGACACATCCGGAAGCATTATACTTGAGCTGCAGAGAGTGAAGTGGAAGCTGGAGTAGCTGCAGATCCCAGACCGCGGGGCAGAGCCGGAAAGTGCAGCTCTCCAAGGCAGCAGGAAGCCCTGCAGGGGTGAAAGCCTGCATCTGAAGGACCAAGCTCAGCACCGCCAGACTGGAGGACACACGCCCCCAGCCTGTGCGCCGGAGACCAGAGAGGCCCTGGCATCAGGAGCACGGCCCCTCCCTTTCCTCACACACATGCTGCAGGGGTAGGCGCTCAGAGGCCTCCCTACATTCGAATGGGGTCAAGGACCAAGAAAGAATCAGGAGGCTACGATGCTATAGACAGTGTCAGTGCCTCATTTTTTTATGGCTGAATAATATGTCAGTTCAGGGTCGTTTACACTGTGTGTATCCATCTGAGGATGGCTCCTGGGTTGTTTCCCCTCTCCTTGGTTATTCATAATGGTATTGCTGTGAACAGCCATGTTCAAGTATGTACAAGCATTCGAGAACTGGATTTTTTCCCCATTTTTTATTGATTTTATTTGAAATGTAGAGAGAGATCTCTCACCCACTAGTTCAATCCTCAAATGCTCCAGACTTCTGGGGCTGGGCCAGGCCAAAGCCAGGAGCTAAGAACTCAGTCTTGTTCTCTTGTGTGGGTGGCAGTGGCCCAAGTACTTGAGCCATCACCTGTTGACTTCCCGGGTGCGCACTGGGAAGAAGCTGAAATCAGAGACAGAGCCAGGGAAGCAGTGGTATTCCAGGTGGGGTGTGGCATCCCAGGGGGAGTCTTTCCCGCTGTTTGTAGTGATGTGGAGTCACCTAGGGGTGACTCTGCTGGGTGATGCTATGTTAGATACAGGAAGCAGACGACTTGTTGCCCAGGGCTGGGGGAAGAGCTCATGGAGAGTGATTGGGTTAGAATCTCATTTGAGGGTAAGGAGACAAGTGTTGGAATTAGGTAGAGGAGCTTGGACCAAATTTTTCTTGAAGGATTGATTGTTTGACTCACTCAACCTGAGAAATTACCAGGTCTCCAAAGCTGCAGCAGTGGAATACAAACTCTAGGCTGGCAGTTGACTCTTAGACACTTAATTTAGACAGACTGCAAATGAGCTGCATGCCGTGGGCTAAAAGGCTTTCAAAACCACTGATCCAGAGGAATGGAAGGCGTATATACCTGGACGAATTACTGTTGAGAATTGTAGTATATTTTGAATATGAAAATATTAGACTTCAAATACATGCCTGAGTAATACAAATAAAACTCTGAAAATATTCCCTAGAACAGTGTCCCCCAAACCACATTTACAGTAGAAATGGAGTCCAGATATATCTTGTGAGGGGTTTTAGCTGAAATATAAAAATAATATATAAATAGCATGTTATAATTTATATAATATAAAATAATATAAATATTAATGCTATCATTATGAATACCATCCAGAAATATACTTGTTGCTTGCGTATCAAATTCAGTGGTACAATTAGCAAAGGCTATGCATAGTCTAAACTGTGAGAGGATCAGACTGATGGCTTCACTGAATTGTGCTATCAGGAGCGAGATCTAAGAAAGTCATGATCATCATTGGCTTAACTGATGTAAGGAATTCTATAAAAATGTAGATAAATACTCCTTGGGCAAATGATTGGAATCCTGTTGATCTTACAACATTAGGATCAGGAAAAAAGACTAAATTATTATTAATAGCAATGAATTTTAGGAGTCAAGATGCTAATGGCTATAAATCAAAACTAGAACATAGGGACACAGAGCATTCAACAAAGTTAATAGATTCTTCTCAGATAACTTCTTTGTGTGTGTGTGTGTGTGTGTGTGTGTGTGTGTGTGAGAGAGAGAGAGAGAGAGAGAGAGAGAGATCTCCCACTGGGCAGGAACAGAATTAGACTTTGCCTCTCATAAGAAGCTCAGTTATAAACACTGAAATTTCAAAACTTAAGAAAACAAATCTGAAGCATAGGAAATACTGAAATGGGTTACATGTGAAGTCTTGGGCTTCAGTGGGTATACAATGGTAAGGATGATTAAGTTAACTAATAGGTGATATAGAAGGCATGATTAATCAAGCCACCTTATTGTCAATCTGACCTCAAGATTTAGAGGGACAGAGAAGTGCATTATGGAAAGCCATTGTGTGATACATAGCGTTGTTATACAAGGGAACACTGTGTGATGGTGCAGTGCTGTGTAGTCAGTGGGACAAAGACAGAGAGGAACAAAGTGAAAAAAGCAAAATATAAAATCCAAGTGTAGGGATTCACAAATGTGATGCTAAGCTCAATAGTCCAAGTCATCTCCAGGAAGGAGTAAAAATCACAGTGGCAATGCTTTTAGACCTGTAATGAGCCGATTGCTTCTGGTACCTTTTCTTTGACTACTGGAACACAAACTCTGTGTTATAAGTAATAGGATAGGAGAGGGAGGAGGGAGAAGGGTGGGAGTGTAGAATGGGAAGTATCACTATGTTCTTAAATCTGTACAAATGGAGTACATGAAATTTGTATACATTAAATTAAAATTTAAAGAGAAGTTATTAGATAAAATTTGGGGAAATGTTTCATAGATAAATTCTGTGAAAAATGATTCCCATAAATGATTGCTATCCCTCAATTCACCACACAAAATGGGCTCAGAAAGTGAGAAAGTGCTAATAAAAAGCAACAACCCAAGGCACTTGATGGATGTTAGAGTAAACGTCGAGCCATGAATATGGCCAAAAGGGGCACATGTGGTATTGCCCAGAGAAGCAGACAACTTGGGATACCAGAGGAATTCTGGATTGCCTTCAAGGTGGATTTTTCTACTCTAGAGCAATAAATTTTTTAGGGGAATTAAGTAATTGTAGGATATAGACTCCTCCTCATTTAATTCTATATACAAGGAAACATTTATATAGGGGGGATGGTTCCAAGATGGCAGAATAGGGAAGGAGTTTACTGATAGTCCTGGAGAAGATAGTTTAATAAAATTGAAGATAGTGTAGTCTCAGGGAAGAGTTAGGGAAAAAATGGCAGAGGAAACTCTTCCATAATTAGAGGGACACGTGGATCTACGAGGAGGGCACGAGCATTTGTGGCTCGGGACCCAGATGCCAAGAGCCTCTGCACCAGCACTGGAAAGAGAGGTGAGATGAAACCGCAGCAGCCCAAGACACTGGCAGAAAAGTGGTAGAAAGAGTCTAGAGGGAACGATGCTTGAAGCCCCGTGGGGGAAAGTACACCCCCTAACTAGAGGAGAGAAAAAAGAGAAGGGACGGTATGGACACGAGTCTCTCTCTCCACTCACCTTACAAAGGCGTAAAGCTGAGAGAGCAGGTGCCATTTTTTTTTCTTTTTGACAGGCAGAGTGGACAGTGAGAGAGAGAGAGATACAGAGAGAAAGGTCTTCCTTTTGCCGTTGGTTCACCCTGCAATGGCCGCTGCGGCCAGCGTGCTGCAGCTGGCGCACTGCTCTGATCCGATGGCAGGAGCCAGGTGCTTCTCCTGGTCTCCCATGGGGTGCAGGGCCCAAGCACTTGGACCATCCTCCACTGCACTCCCGGGCCACAGCAGAGAGCTGGCCTGGAAGAGGGGCAACCGGGACAGAATTCAGCGCCCTGACCGGGACTAGAACCCATTGTGCCAGCGCTGCAGGCAGAGGATTAGCCAATTGAGCCGCGCACCGACCGGCCATTTTGGACATACGTAACAGCTGTGCCAGCTTGGGGCTGTGCCCAGCAATCAGCTGAGCAGAAAAAACTGCCTCTGGTGGGGAGTAATAACAGGAGACTAAGACCTAATGAGTGGAGCTTTTAGACTGGGACTGTTGTAAGATGATCACAAAACACACCAAATACTGGAGAAAGGGAAAAGGTTTATTGGGAAAACCCAGAAGATCAGAGGGATGGGGCAAAGAAGGAAAATAGAGAGAAGGAGAGTGTAAGAGAGAGACAGAGAGGAGAGAAGTTAGGGAGGAGAGAAGAGAGAGAGCAGAGAGGAGCCGAGAGAGAGAGGGAGAGGAGAGAGGGGAGTTAGAGAGAAGCACCACGTGTTCAGGAACAGGCCCTTTTAAAACTTTGCCGGAGGGTGGGCAGGGAAGCAGGAGCACCCCCATTGGGATGGGGGTGGAGCTTGACACCAGTTGTTGGTGTGAGGCCACCTGGCTTGCGGGGGCTAGGGCCTAGGATGGTGTCAGGGTGTAGTTCATGCCATATATAAGACTGCACAATTTTCCTAACATCTTTGAAAAAAGAAAAAAAAAACTGAGGGTGTGTGGAAGAACTCACAGTGTGGCTGAGACTTGAGTAGTCTCAGTGAGAGACGCTACAAGCTCCAGCAGTCCTGGCTACCAGGTCAGTAACATTGCAGGGGAATCTGAGCTTACACTGAGAACTGCACAGATCCTTTGTGTGGTCCTTGGGACAGAGCAGATGAGTATTAAACCCACTGGGGCTAGCACACAGGCACTGATCACCATCAAGGAGAAGAGCTCAGCTGAGTGGAATTACTTCTCTTCTGATTAAAGAGAGAGAGAGAGAGAGGTTTACCATGCCATACCTGGGTATGTCACCTTAGGCACACCCTTAACCCTGAAGAACTGAACAGAGCTCTCTGGCCACACCAACCATAAACCTCTAGAGATTCACTGAAAGCAAACAATTCACTCATCTACAGAGTTATAGTACAAGATAAGCCGCCACAGCTGGGGGGTGGGGGGGGAGAGAAGAAACCAACGAGTATCTCCACAAATGCCAAACAACAAACACATCAACCGAGGAAACAAGAACAAGGAAGACAACGTGCTGCCCCCAAAGAACATGACACTTCAGAACAAGATTATGAAGATGACGAGATAGGAGAAAGGCGAGAAATGGAACAACAAGGTTCATGCAGTCTGAAAGTGAAAGGTTGGAAAAAAGATATACCATGCCAACAGAAACCAAAGAAGAGCGGGCATAGCCATCTTAATATCAGACAAATAAAGTTTAACACAAAAACTGTTAAGAGAGACAAAGAAGGGCACTATATAATGATTAAGGGATCAAGCCAACAATAAGATGTAACTATTATAAACGTATATGAACCTAAATACATGGCACCAGGTTATTTAAAAGATATGGTAAGGAACTTAAAGGGAGACTTAAAATACCATAATATTGCAGGACATCAATACTCCACTTGCAGCAATGGATAGATCAACCAGACAGAAAATCAACAAGGAAACAGCAGATTTAATCGACACTATAGACCAAATGGATCTAACAGATATCTACAGAACTTTTCATCCTACACTTGAAGAATATACTTTCTTCTCAGCAGTACATGGAACTTACTCTAGGATTAACCACATACTAGGCCATAAAGCAAGTCTCAACAAATTCAAAAGAATTGAAATCATACCATACATCTTCTCAGACAACAATAGATTGAAGCAGGAAATAGCAACTCAGAAATCCCTAGAGCATATACAAATGCATGGAGACTAAACAACACACTCCTGAATGAACAGTGTGTCAGAGAAGAAATCAAAAGAGAAATCAAAAACTTTCTGGAAATAAATGAGGATCAACATATCAAAATTTATGGGATACAGCAAAAGCAGTGTTAAGAGGAAAGTTTATAGCAATAGGTGCCTACATCAAAAATTGGAAAGGCACCAAATCAATGAGCTATCAGTGCATCTCCAGGATCTAGAAAAACTACAGCAAACTTAACCCAAAACAAGTAGGAGAAGAGACATAGTTAAAATTAGAGAAGAAATCAACAAAATTGAATCCAAAAAGCATTACAAAAGATCAGCCAAATGAAGAGCTGGTTTTTTGAAACAATAAACAAAATTGACACACCATTCGCCCAACTAACTAAAAAAAGGAGATAAAAGACCCAAATCAATAAAATCAGAGATGAAAAAGGGAATTTAACAACAGACACCTCAGAAATAAAAAGAGTCATCAGAAATTACTGGAAAGAGTTGTATGCTAGCAAACTGGGAAATCTATCAGAAATGGATAGATTCCTGGACACATACAACCTACTAAATTGAATCATAAAGACATAGAAAACCTAAACTGATCCATAAGCAAGACAGAAATTGAATCAGTAATAAAGGCCCTCCCAACAAAAAAAGCCCAGGATCAGATGGATTCACTGTTGAATTCTACCAGACATTTAAAGAAGAACTAACCCCAATTCTTCTCAAACTACTCAGAACAATCCAAAAAGAGGGAATCCTCACAAATTCTTTCTATGAAGCCAGCATCACCTTAATTCCTAAACCTGAAAATGATGCAGTTTTGAAAGAGAATTACAGAGCAAATTCCCTAATGAACATAACGCAAAAATCCTCAATAAATTTCTGGCCAATAGAATGCAGCAACACATCAGAAAGATCATCCACTCAGACCAAGTGGGATTTATCCCTGGTATGCAGGATGGTTCAACTTTCACAAATCATTCAGTGTGATACACCAAATAAACAAACTATAGAAGAAAAATGATATAATTATCTCAAAATATGCAGAGAAAGCATTTGATAAAATACAAGACCCTTTCATGATGAAAACGCTAAGCAAATTGGGTATAGAAGGAACATTCCTCAATACAATCAAAGCAATTTATGAAAAACCCACGGCCAGCATCCTATTGAATGGGAAAACGTTGGAAGCATTTCCACTGAGATCTGGTACCAGACAGGGATGCCCACTCTCACCACTGCTATTCAACATAGTTCTGGAAGTTTTAGCCAGAGCCATCAGGCAAGAAAAAGAAATTAAAGGAATTCAAATTGGGAAGGAAGTAGTCAAATTATCCCTCTTTTCTGATGATATGATTCTTTATTTAGGGGATCCAAAGAACTCTACTAAGAGGCTATTGGAACTCATAGAAGAGTTTGGCAAAGTAGCAGGATAAAAGTCAATGCACAAAAATCAACAGCCTTTGTATGCACAGGCAATGCCATGGCTGAGAAAGAACTTCTAAGATCAAACCCATTCACAATAGCTACAAAAGCGATCAAATACCTTGGAAAAAACTTAACCATGGATGTCAAAGATCTCTATGATGAGAATTACAAAACCTTAAAGAGAGAAATAGAAAAGTATGCCAAAAATTGAAAAATCTTCCATGCTCATGGATTGGAACAATCAATATCATCCAAATATACATTCCCCAAAAAGCAATTTATATATTCAATGTGATACTGATCAAAATACCAAAGAAAGGTGCTTCTCCTGGTCTCCCATGTGGGTGCAGAGGCCCAAGCACTTGGGCCATCCTCCACTGCCTTTCCAGGCCACAGCAGAGAGCTGGACTGGAAGAGGAGCAACTGGGACTAGAACCTGATGCCCATATAGTATGCCAGCGCTGCAGGCAGATGATTAACCAAGTGAACCACAGCACCAGCCCCTTTAATTGTTTCTTGACATGCAGCTTCTATACAAGGTTTAACCATGTAAATGTCACAATTCAGTGATTTTAGATGTATTTATAAGATGTGTCCTTCTCATAACCTAATACCCTTCAAAAGAACTCTATCATTCTCAGCAGATAACTCCCCATGACCTTGCCCCCTTAGCTCTAGGTCAACACTGCTGAACTGCCTCCCTTGCATTTGCAGCTTCTGACTATGCATATCAATGGAACTCCAACAGTACTTGATCTTTGTGACCATCCATGATGAAACATACATCTATAGTTCAATCCTTTAGTGGCTGACAATATCTAATTGTACACACATTTCATAATCTGTTTATGCATTCTTCAGTTCAAAGCTGTGCATGTGAGGCCAGATGCTTCTCAGTGCTTTATTCACAATACCACAGAGACTAAAGCTCTTTTACCAGAATTTACAAAATTATTTATCATGCAGTGATATAAAACGAGTAGAAGGAGAGATACCCTCAGGTGGGTTGGGTTATGTGCGTACTTAAGCCTGTGAGTGCCTTCCCATTGTGTGTTTTAATGTGTGTTTGTAAATGTGTTTGCTGTATTTAAAACTGAGTTTAAGTCCAGAAATATGACTTTGCAGATAAAAATGTCTTTTACATTTTAAAATTTTTATTTTAACTTTTAAGTAGTTTTTAACAAGTGCAATGTGATTTGTAGATGCAATTCTAGGAACATAATGATATTCCATTCCTTCCTAATTCCCTCCGTCCCATCCTCCAATGTCTTTTCTGTTAGAAGTGATCAAAGTTGAAGATGATTTAAGGGAAATGTGCATTAGAGAATGCCAGGAATTTAGGGAATGCCCTGTGATGGAGTTGTTCCTGGTGTGCCAGGAGTTACACAACTTTGGGGACAACCAAGGAGAATTGTGGACCAATAAAACATAAAGGGCAATCAAAAAGTTTCCCCCTTTAATTGGTACATGACATTACCTTCCTCACTGCTCACTGGCCTTGGGACTCTGTACCTCTTTAGAGTGTCCTGGGTTGGCAGGTGCCTCTGATACCTGGTAAAGATACTGATGGGGCAGAAGTCACTGGACACATGGACTTCATGTGAGCAGCAACCAAGGGCAGAAGTGTGTGTGTGTGTGTGTGTGTGTGTGTGTGTGAGAGAGAGAGAGAGAGAGAGAGAGAGAGAGAGAGAGAGACAAAGAGACAGAGAGAGAGAGAGAGAGAGAGAGAGAGGAGAGGAGAGAAGATTCTCCACCCACTTTCTCTTGCTTTTTCACAATGGCTGCTTAACTAATTGAGGGAAATAGATAAGGACACGTTGTGACAACTTGAAAGTGTATGCAGGTGGGCAATTTATTTTGTTATTGCTTGTTTGAGACTTCTCGAAAAAAACCCAGAATATTCTGTGTTGATTTTGAGGTGCTGTTACTCAGAAAAATTCAAGTTTTCTGCTCTATGGGAAACAGTAGCTAGTAGAGGTTGCTAACTTCACCTCATATTGCATACTTTGTACTTTATACTGTGAACCCCTGTTATATTATAGGTTCCTACTCTGAGTCAGATAAATAAATTTGCTAAATATTTAAACAAACTAAATTTTAAGAAAGTTTCAATGGTATATGTCTTTTTGGCCTGGCTTTCCCGATATGTGATAATTAACAGAGTACCTAAAATGTAATGCATAGGAGTGAAATGGACATTTTGAGATTCGATGATTGCTTACAGCCTTTGCCTCTACTGTTGAGGAACAGTTTTTTTTTTTGTTGTTGTTCTCTTTGCTGAGAATAAAGTAAACTGAATATAGATCTTCGTAAAAATTAAGAATGGGGATAGGAGAGGAAGGTGGAAGAAGGGTGTGAGTGTGGTGGGAGGAAAGGTAGGGTGGGAAATAGCACTGGGATCTTGAATCTCTGTATACAGAATGCATGAAATTTGTATACCTTAAATAAAATTTAAGAAAATTTTTAGTTACAGCATTAAACTTGAATGGGTATGAGCATAATGTTCTATTTATAATCTGTCTGTGTGGCAGTGATTTTATGGGAACAAGTTGAATTTAGGAGTCAGAGAAACAGTGGGGTTGGGCATTGAGGTGCAGTGCGTTGGGTCACCAGTTGGGATGCCCACACACCACATCAGAGTGCCTGTGACCCGGCTTCCTGTCACTGTGACCCTGGGAGGTGGCAAATAATGTTCCAGAAAATGGCTTTCTTAACCCATGTGGGGTATTTGGGTGGGGTTCCTGGCTCCTTGTTTAAGCTGGGCCTGTCCTGATATTGCAGGTGCCTGAGGGAGGGAATCTGTGAGTGGAAGATTTTCTCTCTGTGTCTCTGTCACTCTGCCTTTCAAATAGAATAAATAATTAAATAAACTTTATGTCTCAACCATGTTGAGTAAATGGGCCAATTTTTATTTTATTGAATTGTGTATACCTTTCATGTACAACATGATATTTTGAAACACATATACACACACTATTATATAACACAGTGACTACAGTTTGTAACAATATAGTATGGTCTTGAAAAATGCCGAGAGTTTAGAGTGCAACTTTACTCACTTCAGACGAGTTTTAGGTCTCTCTGTGCCTCTGTTTTTCACCCGTAAAATGAGGATGATGATTTCTATGGTATGTGATTCTCGTGAGGGCTAAGTTTCTGAACAAAATCATAGGAAATCTCTGACACATGATTGATAATCACTGATCTGTGATTTGCATCTCCAGTGTTGCAGTGAGACATTTAAGTCCCTTTGATCACGAGGAGTTAGATGTAACCACAGAATATATTTAAAGGTGTCTCAGGCGTAGTAAATGAATTTCTCTGACTAAGGGTGGGAAACTGTCCAGGGATCAATGTGAACGAAGATGAGACTGAAAATGATGGCCAGGGAGGCAGCAGAGCAGACGTTTTTCAGCTTGGATCTTAGGGCTCGTTTTGTGGTGGCCCTGGCAGATTCCTGTCTGTTATGATGTGATGCTTTTAATTGCATCCTGAAGCTATTATGTGTAAAGGGAAAAGTGGAGTTCTCAGAAAGACTACAAGACACACTTTGGATTAATGTTTAGTCCCCACCTGGCTGCAAATTGCTGCTAATGGAAGTTGTTAGGCATCACCCAGAGCTTGGTACCTGCCTCTGCAGGGAAGCTCTCAGCCCTGGGCTGAAAGGTGGCAGTCAGCAAGGGAAAGCTGCGGGGCCTCTGTGAGGGGCTCAGTCGTGGTACACAGCCCAGTCAGGCCACGTGGGTGGGGTTGTGTGCGTAGATACAGTAAATACCATGAGATTGGCTTGTGGCTAAATCTGAATTAAATAACACGTGGTTGGTCTGAAAGCATCTGAACTAAGCCAATGGGCTGATAGAGCTTAAATGCATTCTGGTCCCAAGTGGGTATCCAGTAACGTACTGTGACTTTCCCTGTCTTGATTTTTCACTATGACTTATGAAAACATGTATCATTTTAAACATTCAAAACTGATTCACAATCAAGCCGTTTCAGGTACTTGAGAGTGACGTTTTCTTCCCTCTAACACTCAGGAATACATAATTATAAGTTATAAATCTGTGATTGAAAGCAATATGTGCTACTGAAGAGTATTCGAATTCTCAACCCCTATGCTTTCTGCTGTACTTGCAGTATTTGAATTATTTCCTCTGTCCATTTGAAATGACTTCACTTTCCTGTTTGTAGAGTTCTTCAGAACAAAGGCAAAAATCTCAAAAATGTGTCACCAATATTAAGAGGAGATATATACCTTTACACAATATTATACTCCTTACGTGACAATTTGCGTTACTTAGAAAAGTGATTTGTCTCCTTTCTACGAGAGGAACCCTGGGGCTGCTCTGAAGACACTCTCCCCACCCACCCTGCAGAGTTACTTCTTCTGGAATCAGTGTTCAGAGTCTGTCCAAAGGGAATTCAGAGCCCGGTGTTGTAAGAGAGAGAAGCTTTGACTGTGCCGATTCCAATTCATGGTGCACACATAAAATCTGTGCTGATTGGAGATGGGAAGGTGGGTGGAGAGACAGACAGATATTGTCGTTTCTATAGAATTACACATTGCTTTATTGGATGTGACCCTAGGGATACCTGGTGCATATGTCATTAGGATGCTTATGACAGTTGGCATCTGCAGATTCCTCTCATAGTCAGCAGAGAAGGAGATAGTGAATGAAAGAACAGAGAAAGTCAACTTGTTCATTGTTTCAGACTTGAAGGGACCAGGGAACTGAGCTTGCAAAAGCAATCCAACTCATACTTGCAAAAGGAAACAAGTGCATTTCTATGTCTTATATTTTATTGTGTCATTACCCTGTCAAGTTCTTTGGCATGAAGCCAGGGCAAGTTTTTTTTCAAGTACCTACATGCTGAAAAATCCTGGAGGTGTAGAGGAACAGATACAAAATTATCAACTGTGTTTGTATGAAGACTTTCACATCCACACCCCTAGAAACACAAGGAGAGCAATTATAGCCCAGTCAACTGTATGAACTGAGTAGTTTTCCATTGACAAGCAGTTGCTTCTTAAGACAACTGTATCTATTTCACCCAACTATTTTATATATCCTGTACTAATTCCTGCATTATGGTCTTTTGGCTTAATAAACAATGCCTGAATCACATGAGGATAATATATCAGAGTATATTTCTTGACTCCACTGGAATTTGGAGATAGGACAGTGTGGGTCCACCCAGTCACTTAGGGGCACAGGTTAACAGAGGATCTATTATTACTAACAAGGGCCACTTATTTCAGTGAATGAGGGTTTCATCTACAATATTTTCCAAAATGCCTTCTACATATGGCATTAAGTTTTGGATTGGCTCTCTATTTAAACAAAATGAAGGAGTGAGCGTTGTGGTGCAGTAGGTTAAGCTGCTGCTTAAGATGCCTGCATCCCATCTCAAAGTGCTGGTTTGAGTCCCAACCACTGCAGTTCTGATCCAACTTCCCACTAATGCATTCTGTAGGCACCGGGTAATGGCTCAAGTTCTTAGACTCCTGCCACCCGCTTGGGAGATTCTGTTGGAGTTCTGGGCTCTTGGCTGTAGTCTTGCCCAACTCTTGAGATTATAGGCATTTAGGGGGTAAATCAGTAGATAGGAGATTCTATCTATCTGTTTCTGTCTCTCTGCTTTTAAATAAAAAGTGAAAATGAATAAAACAAAAATAGGACTTCAGCCCTATGATAAAAAGATGAATTTTGCCAACAGTCATGTACACTTGGAAGCAAACCCTAAACTCAGAGTGGAGCACAGCCCAAAGCACAAATTGACTGCATTCTTGTGAGACTTTGCACAGAGAACTCAGATAAGCTATGCCCAGATCCACAACCCACAGAAACTGTATGTGTTGCTTTAAGCTGCCGAGTTCTTGGTAACTTCCTGTACGGCAATAGGAAACTAATACACTGTCTAAATATCTAATGAATGGATTTTACACATTATGTAGTCATATTTTAGCCATGTTAGAATACACATTCGTCTTTAATATTTTCCATTTTAATTTTGTGTGTGTGGGGAGAAGGGGAGGGGGAGATGGAGAGGGAGGGTGAGAGAGATGAATGAGTGAATGAGAATACGAGAGAGTGCTTCAGTTAGCCAGTTCAGACCTTAGCTGTCTGCTGCAGCAGTGGGGACTGGACCAGGCTGAAGCCAGGAGCCGGAAATTCAACTCGTGTTTCCCTTGAAGGTGGCAGTGACCCAACTGCTTGAACCATTACCTGCTGCCTCCAAGGATGTACACTAGCAAGAAATTAGAGTCACAAAGGAGGCGACACTTGCACTCAGGCACTCTGATGCAGTAACCCACCTGGTCACTAAGCCGCTGGTTTTGAGGTACATGCCCTGTTGTACGCCCCTCCCCAAAACTCTTCTCTTGAGCAATAATCCAGGATGTGAACGTGGCATGTTTGTGTATTTGCCAGGGGCTGGATCTTTGGGTTGCTTTACATTTTGATGCTGTGAACAGTCACACAAAGACCCTGTGTGGATATATATTTTCATCTGTCTTGGATAAATACTTAGAAGTGGAACTGCCAGATTGTACTACAACTAGAGGTTTAACTTTTTAAAAAAATACCCATTTTTCTAAAGAAATAATATTTTCCTATCCTACAGTATTGCAGGAGGGTTAAAGCTTCTCCACATGCTCGACACAGAATTGCTGATGGGCTTGATGATAGCCCTTCTAGTTTGTCTGTGATGCTGTCTCCTTTGGCTGCAGTTCACATTTCCCTAATGACTAATGATGTTGAGCATGAAAAGGCAGTCACTAGATTAGTAAAAGCAATTTTGGAAAAGGAATAAATTTGTAAGAATCACATTAACCAGCTTTAAAACTTCTTCTGTAGCTATAACAATTTGTCAGTGTGCTATTGATAGGAAAGCAGACACATAGATCGATAATGAATAGAAAGTCTAGAAACAGGCCCAAACGTGCATGGTCAAGTGATTCCGAGAAAGTTTCAAAAGCAGTTCAGTGGTGCTAGAGCAACTGGGCAACAATACGCAAAATAAGTCAGTGAGTAAACAAATCTCAATATAAGCTCCACACTTATTAAGAAACTGACTGAAAATGGATTATAGGTCCACATATAAATTGAAAAACTATAATTGACATAAACATAAGTTGAAAAACCGTTTTGATGGACTGCGTCAAATGAAAAACTTCTGTGAGAGACCCTATCAAGAAAATGAAATGGCAAGCCACAGACTGTGGGAATTATTTGAAATAAAATACCAGACAGGGGATTTATATGTAGAATATTGGAAAAGCACTCTAAACTTAAAAGTGAGGGAGTACCCCGATTAGAAAATTTCCAAAATACTTGAAGTGACACTTTTTTTTCTTAAAGCCTTTACTTTCAGACATGATGGAAATATCTCGCAGGTACACATGGAAAAGATGGACATGATCACAGCTGAGTGAAGACAGTGTAGCCGGGAAAGTCTAATGGCTGTCAGCTACTGTTGAAGTTCAGTGAGTGTGACATGCTGCGGGGCTCAAAGGAATGGAAAATTAGGATTGCTCTCCTTCCTTCTCGCCCTCACCTTCAACAGAATCCACACCAACCTCCTCGTAATCTTTCTCCAGGGCAGCCATGTCCTCACGAGCTTCAGAAAACTCTCCCTCCCCCAGTGAACAAAGGCACGCTTGGCATACATCAGGTCAAACTTGTGGTCCAGGCGAGCCCAGGCCTCAGCAATGGCTGTGGTGTTGCTCAGCATGCACACAGCTCGCTGCACCTTGGCCAGGTCTCCACCAGGCACCACCGTGAGAGGCTGGTAGTTAATGAAAACCTTGAAGCCAGTGGGGCACCAATCCACAAACTGGATGCTGCGCTTGGTCGTGATGGTGGCGATGGCAGCATTGACATCTTTGGGAACCACATCACCACGGTACAGCAGGTAGCAAGCCATGTATTTACCATGGCGAGGGTCACATTTCACCATCTGGTTGGCTCTGAGGGTGTTGGTTGGAGTCTATACAGAAGATAAAGTTTCATGGAACGGTAGACACACCACTGCAGAAAAAAGGCACTCAAAGCTGGTTAAAGCAGTTTAAGGTGTGTGGTCAAGTTGATTGGAGGGTACTTCATAAAACTGTGGAAAATAAAATTAAAAGATTAGTTTGTTTTGGTGCAAGAACTCTTGAAATCCACGCATATGAGCAGTCTTCAAAAACTCACTGAAAATGAATGTTACAGAAAATCTGTGCATGGATTCAGTTTTTTCTTTGCAGAAAAATGTGCATATTTTCAATTCTATTTTTCCACAAGTTTTTGAGGCACCTTCATATTATACCAGTGTCAATTGTGTGATGTTTTGTTTACATATTTATTTGTTCATTTGAGAAGAAGAGAGAGAACAAACACATGATTCTATAGATTGTTTCACTCCCTAAATGTCCACAGTGGGTGGGACTGGACCAGGCTGAAGCCAGGAGATGGGAACTCTATGCAGCTGTCCCTCATGGTTAGTGAGACCCAGTTACCTCCTGCACCCCAATTTCTCCCCCAGTTTGCATTAGGAAGAAGTTGGATCGAAGGCTGGAGCTGGATATCAAAGCCAGGCACTCCAAGGTGGGGTGCAGATGTACTAACTTATGTCTCAACTGTACCTCCTCCCACAGACTTGTGGTTTTGATAAAGTACTGCAAATATGTAAAATACTAAATTGGGGATAAGTTCTCTGAACTGTCCAGTACTATTTTTGCATCTCATTTTGAGTCTACAATCATTTAAAAATTCAAAGTTAAGAAAAAATCTTGGCCGGCGCCATGGCTCAACAGGTTAATCCTCCGCCTTGCGGCGCCGGCACACCGGGTTCTAGTCCCGGTCAGGGCGCCGGATCCTGTCCCAGTTGCCCCTCTTCCAGGCCAGCTCTCTGCTGTGGCCAGAGAGTGCAGTGGAGGATGGCTCAAGTGCTTGGGCCCTGCACCCCATGGGAGACCAGGAGAAGCACCTGGCTCCTGCCTTCGGATCAGCGCAGTGCACCGGCCGGGGCGGCCATTGGAGGGTGAACCAACGGCAGAAGGAAGACATTTCTCTCTCTCTCTCTCTCACTGTCCACTCTGCCTGTCCAAAAAAAAAAAAAAAAAAAAAAAGAGAAAATCTTCAAAGTCAACATATTAACACTACATAAGGTAACTTAATAAT
Organism: Sylvilagus bachmani; assembly: GCA_015711505.1. NCBI lineage: Eukaryota > Metazoa > Chordata > Mammalia > Lagomorpha > Leporidae > Sylvilagus > Sylvilagus bachmani. The sequence continues at coordinate 57,568,739 of CM027392.1, read as the reverse complement.
TGTCAGTGTAGATACGTTGACATGAAACCTTGATATTTCTATACTGGGTGAGACTTTTTACAATGAGAATGAATTAGTGAAAAAAAAATCTTTGTGAAGTATGAATAAATGTTTAGCTGTCACTGCCAATTGTGAATAAATAAGTTATTTTTTAAAGATGTATTTATTTATTTGAAAGAGTTACACAGAGAGAGAAGGAGATGGAGAGAGCAAGGGAGAGGGGGAAGAGGAGAGAGAGAAAGAGAGAGAGAGAGAGAAGTCTTCCATCCGCTGGTTCACTCCCCAATTGGCTGCAATGGTTGGAGCTGCGCTGATCCGAAGCCAGGAGCTTCTTCTGGGTCTCCCACGCGGGTGCAGGGGTCCAATGACTTGGGCCGTCTTCTGCTGTTTTCCCAGGCCATAGCAGAGAGCTGGATTGGAAGTGGAATAGCCGGGACTTGAACCGGCACCCATATGGGATGCCCACACTGCAGGCGGCAGCTTTAACCCGCTATGCTTCAGTGCCTGCCCTGAGTAAATTAGTTATAATTCTGGTTCATGAGCTAGTGTCTTTGAAGAATAATTTCTAGGAATGTATATAATGAATTCAAACTGTAACTCTCCCTGTTCCCTGCTGCTATTCCCTAAACTCATTTTAGAGAATTTCAAATTTTATATTTGAGGTTTCCCATTGAGCTTATCTTCTGGAAAGCACCGGAATCCAGCCTGAGAAATTCTCTCAGCAGAGAGGTGTGAAAGCAGCTCCCTCCTGGAAGCTTCGGGCTCCAGTCTATCAGTCACGCAGTGGATTCCTGTTCTCTTTTCCAGCTCAGACAGTTCTGCTCTTCCCCAGAGCGAATTCTTCTCAGAAGCGAGGCTTGCAGGCTTTCTCTGCACAAGCAATTGGAAGGGAGAGCAGGGAGAAGTGACTCCCTCGCTGCTGCTTCGTTCTGGGGGTGGGAGGAGGCACGATTGCCGGGGTTACAGTCTGCATGGTTACGGCTTTCCTGTGCTTGTTTCGTAGGAAGCTCCACTGAGTTTGAAAATGATGGAAATACAGTTCTACATGCCTAGATCCACACACAAAATAGTTTGAAACCAACCCCAAATTAAAGTTATTTAATGCTGCTTTTCCCTCAAGTCCCCAGTGCTGTGCAAGGGGAGTGATGAGTGTGTGTGTGTGTGTGTGTGTGTGTGTGTGTGAGAGAGAGAGAGAGAGAGAGAGAGAGAGAGAGAGAGAGAGAGAGAGAGTTGGTTTAATGCTGCACATGAGCTCAGTACTGAGAGAGCCTGGGCTGGACTGTTGGGAGGACAGTTTGCTGCAGACTGGAAGGCTGTGTTCCAGCCTCGTGTGGGGCACCCAGACCCCTGACCTGTTTCCTTGACCTTCCTGTCATGGTTGGTTGGTCCTCAAGTAGGAGGCGGAACAACGCCGTGTGGAGCTTTGAAAGCGCCATCTTAAGGACCGATTGGGGTGGACCTCCAAAGAGAAGCCTGCAACCAGCCCTTTAGAGCAGAGGCCTTGCAGGAGGCCGGCCCTGTGTCTGCCCTGTCTGGCCAGGACCGAGGGAGCTATAGGCTACAGCAGTGCCAGACTGCCCACTGGACTGGACCCAAGGGAGAAGCTTTGCTCTTCACTACCTCATTGCTCATGAGAACGGCAACTGTCGCTGCAGCTTCAGGCTGCCCAAGGAACTCTTCCCAGCCATGCTGGAGTATATCGACCACCCTGCCCTGGTGGAGAAGAGTGAAAGGTGCTGAGATGGTGGGGCTGCTGTCCTGCTCCTGTCATGAACTCTAGAAGGGAAGGGAAGACCTCCCCAGGGGAAATGAACGCTTCAGGTGTCCCTGCCAGCCTTGGCACAACCGAGCTCGACCACTCCCAGCAAAGGGTCTTCTGAGTCAGGCGAGCTTCGAAAGAGCCTTGGAGTCCCTCTGCATCATTCCCTTCTAACCACACTTTCATGTTGGCCAGAAAACTGAGCTTGAGGGAAAACCACTAAATGAACACAAGTGGCATTTCCTGCTAAGATTTAAAATAGAGTTAATTCGGGTTTTTTTTTTTTTTTTGCCTTATAAATAGTGATAAAGAAAACGAAAAAGAAGAAAATCCCAACTCAATGAGATGGGCTGCACATGTATCTCCCTGAGTGAGATGAACACCATTGTCAGAATCTGTTGCCTATGGATCTGGCTTTAGGGATGGGAAGCCAAGTTTGGATGCTACCTGCCTAGGAAAAGGAGCCACAAAGCCTCTCTGTGCACACTCCTTATCCTGTCTGGAAGGCAAATTGGAAGGGACAGAACCTTGCTGGGTGTGACTTAGCCCTCTGGTTTTTTTTTTTTTTTTTTTTTGGTAGCAAGAAAAAAAGATATAAATGTGAAGTTCTTGGGCGACTGCTGGTGAGCTGGTCAGTTGGAGAGAGGGGGCTCTATCATCTCACTGCATGAGTGGCCCACAACTGAACCGGTCCTGCTGCTGGCTGTGCGCCTCTTTAACCTGCAGCGCAGACATGATGGTTGCCATGGAGGTGCTGTTTAGAGGAAGCAGAAACTGTTTAGAAGAGGCGTCCAGACACTTACGTCTGCCTGGATTACGTTTACAAAACGCTATCTGAAATACAGAGTAATATTCACTAAATAAACAGGAATCAGCATGGCATTAACGATACATTATAAAATGAAAATGTTTAAATCAATGAAACATTAGACACCTCTGTTTCTTGTTACAAAGGGGACTGTGTAACCAGATTCTTCCCATGCTAGTATCTGGAAAACAAATTTATTCTGGGGCAAAATTTGTTTTGAAATTGATGCATATTTTTCATAATATGCTTTTTCCTGTGAATTCTTTGAGGACTCTTCCTAGTCAAAGAAATGGATCCTGATAAAGAGGTGAATGTCCAGATGCCAGAAAAGTCATCATCACAGCACAGCTTCAATGTGCGCAGGGGCATTGATTCTACCATGGGGCAGGAGAAGAGACAGAGGATCTTCAGGATCCATCCTGATGAGGTCATCAAATGTGCTTGAAACAAGAATGCTAAAGGGAGAGAAATGGAGAAAGGGGACAATCAACAAAGAGAAAGTGGCTGGTTTTACATAACAAAAAACATAGGTTTTAAGTTAAAAGAAATAGAATAAATGCTGAACAAGTTTGGTAAGAAAGCAAGCTATACCTAAAAGCATGATAGTGGTCCACTGTAAATTCACCGTCTGAAAGAACCAGTGGGACAGTACAGCCAACAACAGTGACTGTGTTCTTCCCAAAGGAAAACTATGTCAGAGCATAAGACCACCATGTGTTCCAAGTGCTGGGGAAAAATCAAGGTCACGTTGACTTCATGGGAGAGTCAAGAGGGTGGGGTGGACATTTGGGATGGCAGTTGGATGCCTGTATCCCATACTGGAGTGCCTGGGTTCAAGCCCCAGCTCTATTTCCAACTCCTGCTTCATGTTAATACACACTCTAGGAGGCAGCTAGAGATGACTGAAGAAATTGGGTCCCTGCTACTCTGTGCTGATCTAGATTTGGTTCCTAGTTGTTGGCTTTGCCTTGGCTCAGTCCCTGTGCTATAGACATTTGGGGAGTAAATTGGCAGATGGAAGTTTCTCTACCTGTCCCTGTCTCTCTGCCTTTCAAGTAAATGAAGATAGATAGGTAGATAGATAGATAGGTAGATAGATAGATCTATATATAAATATATAGATATAGATATAGATGAAAGCAAACAAGGCATTCCAAGCGTGGAAGTGTTGTTATTGCATTTCCACACTGTGATAGACACTGTTTCTTGCATTCTGCATCCAACCCAGCCCTCTCTTTGTGTGTGAATGTATAAAGACTTTGGAAAGGTGGACAGAGTATCTGGAAACACCATGCAGCTGGGATTCTGGATGTAACAGATCTGCCCATGAAATAGACTCCTGTGATGCTCGCAAGGGAGAGGACAGGTGGGAGCCATCACCAGCCTTGAGGCATCAGACCCGCCAGGTGTGGACCTTTCATCCTTTCTCACAACCTGTTGCATGAGATGGCTTGGCATTGGCAGTGGGAGTGCTCGCTCACTTGTTGAGGCCTAGACTGTGGTCGCAGCCATGTGCTCTTGAGCCTAGAGCAGGCGGCTCACGTCCTCATCACAGCTTTGGCAGATGGTATCAGAAAAGGGTATGCATATCCTGGGTATGTCATGTAGGATCCTGTGTTATGTCATGTGGGATATTAGAGTTCTGTGGTGATGGAAGATGGAGCTCACACACACACACACACACACACACACACACTTCTGAAAGGAGCAAGAGCGGTCCTTAGGAGGTTAACACCAACGTTGGCCCTCTGACTGTGTTTTACTCTTCTTGTCAATAGGCTAGTTGGCAACTACTAGTCAGGACGTTATTAATCTGGAATTCACACCGGGATCATATCCTACAGCTCGCGTCACATAATAGGTTGTTCAGCATGAGCTTTATGGACTTGAGCTCTACGCTTTCTGTGGCTCTGATGCATCATGTTGTAGGGGTACCTTGCCAATGTTATTTTTATTATTCTACTGTCGAAGTAATTTGTGTTATTTCTCTCAGTTGAAAACGAAAATTGGAAATCTGTCTTTCTTTTGAACTCCTTAGACAACTGTCATTCTTAAGTCATCTGGGAATGCTTAGCAAAGGTAACATATCATCAAATTATAATCTGAGAAGGACATCATGAGAATGAAAATAGTGCTATTCCCTCTCCTTTATCTTACATCATCCCTCAGCTATTTCACTCAAAAGAGGAACAAAACCTTTAGAAAAGGAAAGGAAAACACACTTCTTTGCTGCAGAATTCTGTGCTATCACTCGTCCCCTGGATTAGTGTTATTTCCTTTGCTGGAATGGGTCCCTCAGACCTTCGGCTGTTATCAGGATGCACACTCGCCAGTGGGGGGTTCACTTCTGCAAAATCACTATCATTTCTCTAACATCAAATTAGGTTTGGCAGCCAGAAGCCTGTGAACACTTCTACCCAACCCCATTCTATGCTTTCCCTGTCAGTCCCTTCCCCCTAACTACCTTTGCTTTAGCTCGGGACCTGGGAACCACCAAGGCACAGTTCCCCGCTGTGTTTTTCCATGAAATCTAGGATATTAAACCATTTTCGGAAGCTGGGGATAGCTGAATGTCCAGATCTCTGTGTTCTGTGTGTGTGCATGCCTGCATGTATTTGTACATTTTCTCTCTGCGTGTGTTTTTGCATGTGTGTGTGTGTGTGTGTGTGTGTGTGTGTGTGTGTAGGGGCTGATCCTACATCAGTCTGGTTAAGATGAGGGTCTGAGTCATAGATCTCTCTCTGAGGGACAGTGCCAGCCCAGAGAAGGCCATGGCCCAGGAGAAGTGGAGTAAGGAGGAAAAAGAGCAGAGTTTCCTTATTTGTTACTACTGCCGCTTGCAATAGTTTTCCTTATGGAGTGTGATAAATGATTTTTTAAGCTTATTTGAACAGCACAGAGAGAGAAAGAGAGAGAGAGACAGAGACAGAGACAGAGACAGAGAGAGGCAGACAGAGCCCCATTTGCTGGTTCACTTTCCAAAATGGTCAGGGTTGGCTGAGACTGCAGTCAGGAGCCAGGGACTCAACCCAAGTGTCCCACTTGGTTAACTCGGTTAACACCAACATTGGCCCTCTGACTGTGGTCACTTCAGCCATCACTGCTACCTCCTAGTCTCTGTTATGGGGGAGCTAGAGTCAAGAGCCAGAGTTGGGAGTCAAGCCCAGCACTCTGGTGTGGGAAGCAGGCATATTGTCTACCTGGCTAAGCACCCACTCCTCATAAATCATATTTGACTTATCCTTTCCAGAGTAGCTTGACATGGCTGTTTTCTTAATTTCATGTCAGAAATGCCTTCAAGAATTTTATCAACTTGTCTACGCAAGTGTTGGCTTGGGATGTGCACCCTGGTTTTGATGTGGTGTTCTACATTGGAAATGAAGTCTCTATGTAGAATTTTCTAGATTCTGTAACATATGACCTCAAAAATTATCTTTGGAATTGACCCTGTTAACAAAAGAAGAAATGGAAATTTAGAAAACTTCACGGTCAAGCCCACCAGCAAACCACCTCACAAACAGGATGCACACCAGGGTGGGGACTGGGGAAGGTGCTGTTGGGTCTCACTGGGCTGCTGAGGCCAGCGGCGGCCTTGGAGTACCCGTGTCTGGAGGAATTTCATCCCACGGTTTATGTGGGTGAGGTCACTCCTAACATGTGGACTGGGCTGCAGCCTTGACTTTTACCGTTCTTCATTCTCAAACCCACAGAAGTTGATAAAACAAATGAAAATACACACAGAAATTAAATACTCTTGACCAATTACCATTTGAAAATAAATCTAGCCTGTTGGAATGTCTAATCATCACAAGGCATTTATTTTACTTGCCATGATAGCTTGGCAGGTGATTTAATCTAACAATTGCAAGAGTGTGTCCATTCCTCTCTATGGTTTGTGTATGGGTTAGAACTTAGTAAAACCTTTCTAGAAATTTTGCAGTGTATTTCAGGAATCAAAAATATTCATATTATTTTATTCCATAATTCCATTATTAGAGATTCTTTCCTAACAAAGCAATAAAAATGCAAACAGATTTATCTAAAAGAAATTAATCAAGAATTATTTATGGTATATAGTAAATGAATCCCCATATTCCATAGCAAATTAAATTAATAGCCAATGATTGAGTATTATAAATCTGGTGGAAAAGATATTTGAAAAAGAAGAGTAAATGACATGGAAGAATGAAAGCTGTAATGGAAGGTGGAAACCATCACGAGTTACAGACACAGCGTTTTCTGAGCTGCTTGATTAAACGCTAGAGGGAAGTACATCAGGATCATCTAGGGTTCAGCCCTTGGCTGGGGTTGTGGATGGGTTTTGTTGTAGTTGTCTTTTCTGCCATGAGCTTGCATTGACCTTATCAAGTTAAATTATACAACAGGTAGGTGCTGTGGTGTAGTAGGTTAAGCCTCCACCTGTGGTGCTGGCATCCCATAAGGGTGCCAGTTCATGTCCTGGCTGCTCCTCTTCCAATCCAGCTCTCTGCTTGTGGCACGGTAAACCAGTGGAAGATGGCCCAAGTGTGTGAGCCCCTCCACCCTCATGGGAGACCTGGAAGAGACTCCTGGCTCCTGACTTCAGCTCAGCTCATCTCTAGCCATTGCAGCCATTTGGGGTGTGAACCAATGGATGGAAGACCTCTCTCTCTCTCTCTCTCTCTCTCTCTCTCTCTCTCTCTTTCTCCCTCTGTGTGTGTGTGTCTTTCTGTCTCTACCTCTTTCACTCTATCTTTCAAGTAAATAAAGTCTTAAAAAAGACACAAATAGAACAATATTAAAATCTCTTATCCATCCAGTTGAGAACCTCCGATTATATACAGAAATTACACTTAATGTGACAATGTCAGTTTCAAGAGATTCAGACACACAGAGTCCAAGTGGTACTAATGTTTTCTAGAAGTCAACATGGTTCTTAATCATCCTGTAAGTGTGTGGGTATCTCCAAAAGTTCATTGGAATTGGAGGGACATTTGGCTTAGCAATTAGAATGTCGGCTGACATTCCCACATCCCACATGGGATGCCTGGGTTCAATGCCTGCCTCCGACTATTGGCCCCAGTATCCTGTTAATGAAGACCCTGGGAGGCAGCAGTTATGGCTTAAGTAGTGGGTCCCTACTATCCATGTGGGAGACCTGGATCAAATCCTTTGCTCTTGGGTTTAGCCTAGACATGTTAGTCTAGTTGTTTGGGGAACATGGGTAGATGTGACATCTCTCTGTCCCTCTTTATTTCTGCCTCTCAAATTAAATACATAAATACATAAATAAAATTTCTTTAAAATTCATGGAAAATATAATTAAAAGATCAGTTTATTTTGGTGCAAATAGTTTTTGAAATCCACATGCAGGCTTTTCATGATACCCATTTTCTGTGACCTTGTGGCAGACTGCCTCATGTTCTCAGGACTCAGATTCTCAGACCTACTGAGTTGAAATCTCTGGGAGAGGAACCCTGAACAGTTATTCTCACAAAGCTCATATTACAGTGAAATGGATTGTAACCAGTGGGCACGTGCAAGCAACAGAATTTCCATTTAAAAAACTGCAGAAATATTAAAATATGATGTTGAGACCAAGTTGAGGACCCTGGACTCTAGAGATGCCCAGGTGGTTGGAAGCAGCTATGAAGATTACATTATGGAGCTACACTTTTCAGGACAGGAGAAATCTAAGAATTCCAGGAAGGAATCGTAGTGACCCTTCAGGTTATAGTATGAACAAAATGTCTCACAGAATATGAAAGAACTAATGAGAGGGATTCTCTACTTTTCTACATATTTCCACTACACACCACCCTGCTACTTAGTATTCTGTGCAGCCAGGATAACAAGTACTCAGCAAATTCAATCATCTGGGGACTCAGCAAGACTCAGCACCCTTGAGAGATGTCGAGGGCCAAGTTTCTAATTCTGCCAAAAAGCCCCCTCTTTCCGTCTCTCCCTCTCTCCGTCTGTAACTGCCTCTCAAATAAATAAATAAATAAGTGAATATTTTAAAAAAAAGAGATATGCTCCATTTATAGTCAAAGAAAACTGAAAACAAAGGAGAGATTTTAAAAATACCGTTCCTTCTTCCTTGGTACAGCAGATATAGAACTACTTTGGAGGCAATGACTTGAAAAGATTGGAGGTTGCCCCACTCACCTTGGTTCCAGAATAATTAAGCGGAAGGAATTCTGATACCAACTGTATTGGACGTGTGTCATGAGCAAGTGGTGAGCCTTGACGATGGTGTCACAGAGGTTTCCTGTGTGATTTGTTACCACAGCATACTTCCACAGCCATGACGTTGCATGTCTGGGTAGACTGCTATTCCACTAGTAGTAATGTTCTCAGGTTTTAAGTGTTCATGAAGAAGCACTAATTGAGAAGTATGGGTATTCATATCCTTTACTTCTCCTAGTTATACAAATCACTGCATAATGAATAATTATGACCTGTGACCTGGCTATCATGCTGTTTCACCCAGTAGGCACCCAAGGCCATTGACAGTGACACGGTCATGATGAGCTCATGGAAATGGAAGATCCGAGTGGGTCACTATTTGCTACCAAGGTCACTGTCCAAGGACACTTGTGGAGTCCAGGAGACCACATGTGGTGGTCAGTCTCAGGGAGAGAACACAGAACGGCAGTGCGGTCAGATGGCGAAAAGGTAGAGGAGACACAGCTCAGCGAGCTGGTGCATCTGAGAAGCTCCCAAAGCTCTTGCAGCTCCAGAAGACATGGTTCTGAATGACAATCTACAATAGGAACAATCCTCTTCTAAAACCATTATAGCAATTTGAGCATAGCATCTTCCCTTTGTACACATAAAATTAATAATCCTTTACTTGATAAAACCGCCACCTTCTGAGGGGCTTCTGCCTCCTGAGGGTCTTTCTCTCTTTCCCAGAAGGCTTGCACAGGAGGTGTGCGGAAGGCCCTGGGCCCCCCTTCCCCTGTCTCCCATGTCCTGGCAACACATGATTGTCATTGTTTCTAAGTTGGAAAATCGGTATGCAAGCTTCAGTGGCTCTGGGAGGAAAGACTGTCACAACAGAGTTTTACAAAGCTTTGCCATGGAACTTAGGCAGTGGCATAATAACTACAGTATAAGTAAAGGCACAGTGAGCTGAACTTCAACTTGGAAGGACGGGCCTCAGTTCCATCTGCCATATTGTTCTCCCTCCAGTAACCAGGGTGCACCAGGGGGAGCGTGTGGCATGGGATAATAAGGGCATCCATTTCTGACCCCCAGCCTTCCATGGTCCAGGGCCATGCTGGCTTTCTTGTGTACTGGACACTGTGGTCATTTAGAGTTGGCTAAGACTTCCCAGAATTTCATTGTGATTCATGCAGTTGGAGTGAGATTTTCACAGCTAACTTGTGAATGTCATGCATATTGTAGTTTTTACCCAAATCTTCACATCTTTAACCTTAGGATTTGAATGACTTGGGAATAAATGATACAGCAATGACAATGATTGTGTGTTACTGTGTAATGGTAGACTTGTGTGAATAGCCCTCAGAGCTACATGTGTTTGTACAACTGTGGGAGGGAAGAAAAAGTAAATTCATTGAACAAAACTTTTTTTGTAATTTTGGCTACCTGAACAAACAAACTCAGTACTTCTGGACACTAGCTAAAAGTAAACTTACTGAGAGACCCAAAGACCTCCTAAGAGGTTATGGCAACATACTCATTATCACTAATTCAAAATTCAACAGTGAGACTTAGCGGGACAATGGCATGTCCATCCATTGCAAAGGGCATGAGGTTAGAACCTTCCCAGAGTATGTGTAGGAGTTGGGAGGTGTGTGGGGATGGCTCACGGTCAATTCCCATGGTTCCCAAACTAAACTCCTTACATCAACGAGGTGTGATTGATGAGACGTAGTATGTGCTATAGATAGAAATTTATCTGGGGAAGAGATGGGAAATGTCCAAAATTTTAGATAGATCTATTGGAAATTATTTTTTCTTTTACTGGTAATTTTGATAAAGAATGTTTCCCCATTAGGCAGCTACAGCTTCCAGAAACAAGAGCAGCTTTCTTGCTTTTATCCATGATTTAAATTCTATTTATGATTATTCATGAATAATTATTGGTTGCCTGTGTCACATTCTGATTTATATGCAGCTTTGGATATTAACCTAAAAGCACTGAGCCAAAGACCTTAAACCTATGCCTTTTGAAAAAAGTGCTGCACGAGGGCCTGGGGTTAATATTACCTTCACGCAGTGGTTTGACATGGTTGCCATGGGGACTCACGTTCCACAACTGGGAAACTACAGCCAGACGTTTTCTGAAATGGGTAACTCTGACCTGAGCTAATTTTTGTCTAGGCGGCCAAACTTTGGCAATTGTATTTTGGGAATCATAGTCCATATACATGAAATGATCTAACTCCACAGCTCTAACGTTTCAACAGAATAGAGAAGCAGCTTCTGATGCCTGGGCAGTGCTGCTGAGGAGGCCTAGGTCCTGGGACAGGGACTGATTTCACACACAAAGCCCCATGTGAGTGTGATGGGTCAAGATCTAAACAAGGGGCTGGCGCTGTGCTGTAGCGGGTAAAGCTGCTACCTGCAGTGCTGGCATCCCATGTGGGTGCTGGTTCGAGACCCAGCTGCTCCACTTCTGATCCAGCTCTCTGCTATGGCCTGGGAAAGCAGTAGAAGATGGCCCAAGTGCTTGGACTCCTACACCCGCATGGGAGAACTGGAAGAAACTCCTGGCTCCTGGCTTCAGCTTGGCTCAACTCTGGCCATGGCAGCCATTTAGGGAGTGAACCAGCAGATGGGAGACCTCACTCTCTGTCTCTGTCTTTCAAATAAATAAATAAATAAATAATCTTTTTTTTTTTAAATGACCTAACCAAGAACACTGCAATCACACCAGAACACACAGAAACACAAACATTGGCCAAGTGCCAAGATGCCCATGCTTCCCTTTCCTGTGTGATGTCAATTTAACATGAGTTTGCTAACTAATCACACCTTTACCCGGGAGTCACTCCAGTTTCCCCACAGAGGAGAGTTTTCAAGATCTGTCTTGTTGGCCAGTGTGCTGAAGGTGTCTTTCTATTGGAGGAAAAGGCTGGGAGACAGTGGCCACACGCCTGCTAAATATGTCATCATGTCTGAGGGATTCGGATTGTGCCTGTTGGGCAGACTTGGTCCTGGGACTCCGCCCTTTAAGGATGTTTTCCCAGCCTTGTCTTTCTGAGAACTTATGGTTGTAGCTCCATCCACGTACACTCATAGCCCCTTTTGTCTAATGAATGGACTTGTTCTGAGTTGTGCTTACGGACAGCTACACCAGCTCTACTCCTACACTGTTCAGTTCGTATGGGTCTTCTCCATTCAGGACTGTGTCTTCCCTGAGCCAACACCCTCATCCTCCGCTCTTTCCCTCCCTCCCTCCCTCCCTCTCCCTCTCTCTCTCTCTCTCTCTCTCTCTCTCTCTTTCTTTCTTTTTCTTTAAAGATTTATTTATTCATTTGAAAGGCAGAGTAACAGAGAAGCAGAGGCAGAGAGAGAGAGAGAGAGAGAGAGAGAGAGAGAGAGAGAGGTCTTCCATCCACTAGTTCAACCCCCAGATGGCTGCAATGTTGAGAGCTGCACCAATCCGAATCCAGGAGCCAGGAGCTTCTTCTGGTGCAGGGGCCCAAGGACTCGGGCCATCTTCTACTGCTTTCCCAGGCCATAGCAGAGAGCTGGATCATAGGTGGAGCAGCCGGGACTCAAACTGGTGCCCATATGGGTTGCCAGCACTGCAGGCGGCAGCTTTACCTGCTTCACCACAGCACAGGCCCCCACACTTCCTCAATGTAATGGCTCTTTGATTTCACCAGGGACAATTTCAAGTTGCAGGTCTTCGATGTTATACGTTAATAATAAGCTCAGAAATCAGGTAGTATGAGTTCTCCAAATTTTATATTCTAAAATTGTTTTGATCATTCTAATCACTTTGCTTTTCCAAATTTTAGAATCAGTCAATAAAAGCCTTCTTGGATGTTGATAAGAATTTATTCAAATGTGTAGAATAACTGGAGGGTGAGTGGAGATTGGCATCTTAAAAATATTGACTATCCATGAACATTGTCTATCACTCTATCAATTTTCTTTGAATTCTTTCTTCAGTATTTTGAATCTTTCAGAGTGTGTGTGTGTGTATTTATATATATGCTGAATTTTTTACATTTATGCCTAAATCTTTTTAGTGCTATAGTGATAACGTAGTTTTAATTTTGAATGTTAATGCTACATAGAACTATAATTCATTTTTAAACTGTGTATATATTCAACACATATGTGTGTACACACACACACACACACACACACATATATATATATATATATGTATGTATGTATTTCTGTATGAGGTTGGCATCTGTGGTTCTCCCACATTGTGAAGGCTCTCAACTGCAGTGAGTGGAAAGTGCATCCTGTGCAATGATATCTGTTTTCGGATTGTCTTTGGTTGAAGATCACTGACAATGGAAAAATAATACATAAGTGTGCTTTACTGTGCTAAATTTCTAGGTAAATTTGGGTTGCAATTAGTGCTGTTTTGATATTCTGAGTATATTATGTTATTTAAAATGCCTGTATGTAAGAATAACAGAAGTATTAAATCATTTATTAATTTGTAGGAAAGTCTGTTTGATATTGCCACCAAAATTGATTAACTGAATGATGATACATGTAGGCACCTAGCCTTTTAGATGATACTTGATATCCATTTATTTATTTTCAACAAAGCTAAATGATTTTCTTATTAAACTGACATCTCATAAGTAAAATGCTTTAATAATATTTCACCATGTGATATCTTAAAGAGAATAACCAAATAACCAAAAACTGAGAATAAACACATAACTGAGTTTTTTACATAGAGTCCTTTTCTGTTCCCATCTGTTTAATTTTTATTAATATAAAAGGAACAGATTTCATGTATTTCATAGGTACAGTTCTAAGGTAACTATAATTTCCTGCCTTTGCTTTTAATTAATATAAATTAATTAGATTTAAAGTGCCTTCATCCATATTTCCATAGCAATTTTCTTTTCTTACAGCTTTTTTAAATTTATATTTATTTTTGAAAAATTTAAGCTGCAACAATTTTAACATTTTTCCACATTCATTTCATATGTAGATATTATATATAAACAAATGTATTTTTAAAGATCTATTTATTTATTTGAAAGGCATAGTTACAGAGGGGCTGAGGCAGAGAGACAGAAGGGTCTTCCATCTGCTGGTTCACTCCCCAAATGGCTGCAATGACTGGAGATGGGCAGACCTGAAGTCATGAGCCTGGAGCCTTGTCTGGGTCTCCCTTGTGGGTACAGGAGCCCAAGCACTTAGGCCATCTTCCACTGCTTTTCCAGGTCATGACAGAGAGCTGGATCAGAAGTGGTGCAACTACGGCTGGCGCCGTGGCTCAACAGGCTAATCCTCCGCCTTGCGGCGCCGGCACACCAGGTTCTAGTCCAGGTTGGGGCGCCGGATTCTGTCCCGGTTGCCTCTCTTCCAGGCCAGCTCTCTGCTGTGACCTGGGAGTGCAGTGGAGGATGGTCCAAGTGCTTGGGCCCTGCACCCCATGGGAGACCAGGAAAAGCACCTAGCACCTGGCTCCTGCCATTGGATCAGCGCGGTGTGTCGGCCGCAGCGTGCCGACTGCAGCGGCCATTGGAGGGTGAACCAACGACAAAGGAAGACCTTTCTTTCTGTCTCTTTCTCTCTCACTGTCCACTCTGCCTGTCAAAAAAAAAAAAAAAAAGAAGAAGAAGTGGTGCAACTAGCACCTGTAAGAGATTCCAGTACTGGAGGTAGTGGCCTTACCCACAGTACCGGCCCTGTATTATTTTTTCTTGAAAACAGGGAATATTAATATCACGAAATGTGGGATTCATAACAATGATCATAAAGTGAAGATACATGATTAAAGCCAATGAGGACAGTATTTATAACTGCTAACCAGATTATGACATCCATATGATTTTTACACTCTCTATTAACTTCTACATATGAGAAAATGTAATATTTGTCTTTCTGTGCCTGGCTTATTTTACTTACCATAATGATGCCAATTCCATCCATTCTGTTGTAAAGCCAGGATTTCACTTTTGATGGTTAAGTCGTATTCCATTGCGTATGTGTACCACATACATCTAGATGGGGACATCTAGGTGGCTCCCCCATCTTCGCTGTTGTCATCTCGGATGCTATAAACATGGGAATGCAGATGTCTCTTTCCTAGGCTGATTTCACTCCCTTTGGATGTATTTCCAGAAGTGGGATCACTGGATCATATCACAGATCCATTTTTATGTTTCTTGGGAAATTTTCATACTCTTTTCCAAAAGGATTGTGCTGATTTGCATACCTGCCAACAGTTTTGTTATTTTTGTTTGTTGTTGGATAATGGCCATTCTAACTGGAGTTGGACGATACCCAGTGCTGCTTTGGTCTGCACTTCCCTGGTGGTGGGTGATCCCGGGCGTTTTGTCATGGGTCTTGTGGCCATTTGTATCTCATCCTCTGCCCATGTGTTGATGGACGATTGGTTTTGTTGTTGAGTTTCCTGAGCTCCTCAGGTATTCTGGATGTTGCTTCTCTACCAGATGTGGAGTTTGCACATACTCTCCCTTTCTCTTGGTTACTTCTTCACCTGTTATTTCCTTTGAAATTGAAAATTTAACTCAATTCAGAGGATTTGTTGATAATCTAGAGCCTCATTTTCCTTAAAAGTTGAAAGTTCTGGTTATATACATATTTTTCAAGTAATTATGTAATGTCATAAAATGTTTTAAAAACACTTTAAAGTCAAAACTTTCAACATTAAAATATTGTTTTATGGTAGGATGAGATAAGGAAGTCATTTTAAAAATAAAGACTACCTACATTCATTGCCTATAGCTTATAATTTTAAATGGTTGATGAGTGAGTGGTTTTATGCATAATATGAGACTGAATGTCCATTTGTTATATTTAAATGGCATTTATAATGACTGCTTTCAATATTCTCATTAGTAGTATTATGGACAATATATTTTTGTTTGAGTTTAAATGAATGGTTTTTCTATAAGCAATGGATTTTGACAAAAATGTAAGACAGTATGTGGTTTTCAAAATTACTATGAAATACAGTCAGCAGGATTTATAGACTACATGAGTAGATGGTCTTTGACCAGTTATGTGGGTGGAAGTGGTCCAAGCACTTAGGTGATCTTGTGTTGCTTTCCCAGACACATTACCAGGGAGCTGGGGTGGACGTGGCACAGCTGAGACTCCGGCTGGCCCCTGTGGAGTGCCGACATTGCAGCTGGTGGCTTAACCTGCTTGCCACAACACTGGCCCCATAGAGTTGGTGTTTTGTATAACTGTGCTATTGAAAAGAGTTTGGACAGTCTAATAACTACAATTTTAAAATGTGTATTAACCAGATCCATGGATTAATCATTTAGCTGTGCATACTTTTAGGTTATCTAAGTAAATTTTAAGCATATGATATGTTTAAATAGATATAAAGTATAAAGCATATCAAATGCATTAAAGCAGAAAATGTATTTAGCTTTTTAAAAACAGAAAGGCTTTGGCCTAGCAGTTAAGGCACTGGCTAAGATGTCTGCATCCCACATTGGAGTGCCAGGATTATGTCCCGCCTCCTGCCCACAGTCCCAGCTTCCTGTTAAGGCAGACTCTGGGAGGCTGCAGGCAATGTCTCAGGCGATGGAATCCCCGCCACCCTTGTGGAAGACCTGGGCTGACTTCCTGGCTTTGGCCTGGCCCAACCATGGCTGTTATTAGCGATTGTGGAGGGAGCCAGAGAATGAGTTCCCTGTCTCTCTCTGCCTGTCTCTATGCTTTTCAAAAAAGCATATTTCTTGGTTAGAAAATTCAAATATTTAAGCTGAAATTAAATGTATCATTATGTGAAAGTGGCTATTAAAGGTAACTATTTAACAAACCTTTAAAGTAAGACCAAATATTATTCAGATGCTTATTTGAAGTGATTTCTAAAATGTGTGAGATTTATAAATAGAATAATATTTTAATTTGAATGTTAAATATTAATAAAGATCTATGGTTTATAGCTTTAATAACTGGAATACTAATTATTTAAAGCAGAAATAAACCTCTGATTAGACAATTTTGTGTACAAAAATAATTTCACATATTAACATGTTAGGGGCTAATGATCCAAAATCAGAAATTTATCTTTCCCAAAATTTAAGAGCAGAGTCATAAATGTTCACCATCTAAAAATGGTCTAGTTAAATAGAAATCAAGGCATAAATGTTTGGGCAAAGATACTTAAAAAGTTACCACGATTAGTAATATGTAGTAATTAAGTGCTAAGCACTGGGTTAAGGGCATGCATGTATGTATGTATTTAAAGCCTCACAACACCCTTTTCAGGAGTAGATATTATTATGATTCCCATATTGGAGATGTCAAGAAAATCCTGAGAGAGGTTAAATAAGTTTTCCAGAAACACACAGACGATGGGAGATGGAGTCAAGCTGCAAACTCTGGTCCTACACGCGGCCTCGTTCAGCTGCTCAGTGAAGCCCAGGTCAGCCCTTCTGATGATGCTATGGAGGCTCCCACCACTGTCAGCAAGAGGACCAGGCTCTTCCTCCTCCTACGCCTGTCACACGCCCATCGCTGGGTGCAGCACAGTGTTCCCACAGGTGAGCTTAGGTGGCTTTCTCTGGGTTCCTTCCTGACAATCTGCATCTGCTTCCAGGTGGGGACTCCTCAGGAGGAGTCCTGGGACACCTAAGCAGGAAGACAGAGTGTCTCTTAAGCTTAGGCACTAGTGTGCAATCCAAGGACAAACACCTACGTGCGTCAGGGAGATGCTGGGGGTGAGGGCTTGCGCAGCACACACAGAGGGTCCTGCAGGCCTGCTGGCCACTGACTGAGCCGTGGCGCTGCAGATTGGAGCCTGGAAGCCTGGGGTCCAGAACCCAGAGGTGAGATCAAAGAGCAGGAGGCATCCTGGGAAGGTCAGGGACATGACTGCAGCCTGTGTTAGGCACTTATGAAAGCATTTCTTAGAGAATCAGATCCACCACAAGAGTGAGGAAGTGAGTTAGTATCTTTCCTAATTTCCACCCACGACTTCCTGGAATTGCAACAAAGAGGCTTAATGTCTCCTGCTGCTGGAGTGTCCCGCACACTCCTTCCTGTCAGCTGTAATTTTCCCTGTGAGACAGGACTGAGACCTGGATGCAGTTAAATTGGCAACTGGGAATTTCTGCTTGAGACATGCAGACTTCAGGGGTTCTTGCAGATTGGGGGGTGCAACAGTACACAAAGTGACACTGGGAAGGGCGAAAGAGTGTGGAGGGAGGCTTTGAAATCGGGTGGCTGTGGAGGGCAAGGAGAGTCCTCTCATAGCGTGTTTTTCCTTGAAACTGAGTTCTCATCTCCCATTTGTCCATTCATAGAACCTGGGCCTTCCTCCAGGTGCAGGGGAATTAAATAGTAACTGGTGTGGTTCTCATTGTGCACAAAGAGTTAAATAAAAGCTTCCGGTGGTGTTAGAAAATCCGCATAAATCCCGTCAGCTGGGTCTTGGAATGACCTGACATGGTGCGGTGCCTTGCACTCCTTCTCTCTATAGAAGTGAAGCAGAGTAGCACTGCCTGTGCAGAGATGTTGCCGTGACAGGAAGCTGGGGCATCCCGGCAGGCAGTGGGGAGCTCTGACACATGTCTTCACTCTGTGTGCCATTTGGCAGGGTGCAGCGATACTTCGCCTAAGGAAGGGAACAGAAAGTCCATAATGTCATCTCAGAGAGAGCTCTAGATTGGGCTCACCAGAACAGCAAATATACTCCCCCCCATCACAGTGATGAAGCTGGGGCCCAAGTCTGACAGCCTCCCCCAGGGGCAGGAGGAGGGACGATTTGAGCCCCAGGTTCACCCCACGGCAACACATGAGCGGACAGCTGTGGGAGTCCCATGCTGCATCTAAGGGATTTAGAAGTGGGGCTGGCCAGGCCTAAATGTGCTCTGAAGTGAGGGGTATAGAAGGGCATTCGAGAGACAAAGGGGGGCCTGGAGTTTACAGTGCCTAGAAGGCAAGATTCAGGAATCCACAGGTCAGAATGAGATTCTGGCCTGATCCCTGCTGATGTTGGCCGTCTGTGGCCAGTGGATGAGAAGTAGGCCCCGGGTATTCCTGGAGTATGGGAAGAAGATAAATTGAGAGTCTCCAGAGAGACATTTGCGTTTTCTTTTTTTCTTATTTGCAGAGATATTGCCGTGTGTGGGGACGAGCCATACAGATGGACAGCTTTGTGAGAAATGGGCTGTCACACCAAGGCGTGGCACGTGTGTCCCCGGGAGCCAACCCCCAATGTGAGTCCTGTATTCATTTATACACAAAGTAAATGGCAACTGACACGATTTATATATAACTTTTGCTAATAGAAATGAGAACATTTCAAAGATCAACACCTCCCTTTGTAAAATATCTCAGCTAGAGACAGTGAGCTAAAATTCTTAGTTCATTATGTTTCCTCTTCCATGCATATGAACCCTTGCTTTTAGGGAGGCAATCATCTTGAGCTATGCAGAAAGTCAGGCTCCTTCTTCTGAATGTGTCTGCCATGACCGCTGACCGCTGTCCTGTTCACACAGTGCCTGTGCAAGCTAGAGTGTGCGCCACATTGCCAATGGTTATCTTTCCCTGCCCATGAAATTTATTAATAAGAAGTTGCTCCCGTGGACCTCAGCTTGGCATTTTCGATTTGCCACGTCTGTAGATTAGTCACAAAAGGTTTGCCCTTTAGAATACATTGTATTTTACAGCAAAAGCAAATGAGGAGTGGTGAGTCGTAGTAATCTCTAACCACATGCAGAGAGAAGATGATTTTAATGTAATGCCTTTTGATCTACCAGAGGGATATCCAGGTTTTCTTTCTGAAAATAATGAAAAAACCTTTTGAGGAAGGCGAAAGTGATACTGCTTTAAAAACATTTATTTTAACATTAAACCATTTTTATTGCTTTCATGTGCAGAAAATCACATACTCTTAAGAATTAAATGGGACCCCAGAGGTCACTGAGAATCACCAAAGTAGAATTCTTTAGAACACTCATCAAGTGTTGCCAAACACTGTTCATTTCTACACTGGAAATAAGGAGCACAGAATTTAGGATCCGGCACACTGCAATCCTAGGCAAAAACTGTTATTTGAAATATTTAACTTACATTAGAACAAAATCACTTAATTGTAGTTACCAGCATTAGTACTTATTTATTACATTATAAAATGATTTCTCTTCTCTTTATTTACAAATAACTCATTTGTACATTTGAAGACCAGCATCAGAAAATCCCCAAATTTATCTTGTCTTGCAATATATATTCTAAGTACATTCTTTCAAGAATTAGTCAATGGCTATATTATAGTTCAGGATCCCCTGCTGGTTACTGGAAACATAGAGAAGAAGGGGCAGCCTCTGCCCCCACAGTGCATTGGAGAGGATGCTCAATGAAGAGTTTGTATTGCAGCAGTGTGATAGCTCTGTGTGTGTGTGTGCACATGCATCCTGTCTTGTTGAGGTGGAGAGAGTGTAACTGATTTTCTTATAATGCAAGGTCAGCAACAATTCGTATATGATGAATTCTGAGGGATGTGCAAGAGTTTTTCAGGTGTGTAAGGCAGTGGGAAAGCTCATGCAATGGCCAGAGGTAATGAGATGGCATCTTGGTGTGTGCAGGGAGCATTGAGGAGCATGAAAACACTGTGACTTTGTGCCCATGAAGGAGAGAGGTAGGCACAAACCTAGAATGGTGTGTGCAGGGCATAGGACGTCTTGATCATCTCCAGGGTAGACCTGGTGAAGAACATGGAAGAGTTTTAGAAAGATAAAGAAATGATCAGGTTTCTGAAAATTATTAAAAGAATCTCCTTGGTGTGATTAACAAATTGGAGCAGGAGACATGAGGGCATGAAGCTGCTTTGTAAATTAAGGAGGAAATTATGATGCTCCAACTGCATCAGTTACATAGAGGACATCGCAAGTGTAATGGTTTATTGTAGGGTAGATCTGCAGGACATCATAGCACTAGCAACAAACCACAGAGAGCAATCAGGCACTGTGAGAAGGCAGGATAAGAGCTCGCTACCTAGACCAGAAAATATGTCACCTAGTCGAATACTTAGAAATGACAAAACACCTATGTTAACACTGAGTAAGCGAAAGAGAATTTTAATGTGTCAGTAGGAAATGTAGACAATAAAGATCATCTGACAGATTTTTTAAATGACTAAATAGATTATCTACTCTATTTTAATGAAGTAAAATACTTTTTAAAAAATGAAAGATGCAATGATTGGAATTTAAAAGTTAACACCTAGGTATACTAACAGATCTAACACAGCACAGGGTGCATCCATGAACTGAATGATGAGTTAGGAAAAATTATCAGAATGTAACGTAAAGAGAGATGGAGAGACAGAACATAAGAAATATATATATATATATATATATATATATATATGACCAGGAAAATGAAGTAAAAAACTTGAAGACCTCTCCAAAATAAATTCCACAAAATAAGGAAAGAAAACATGAAATACACAAAAATATCTTCTATGTCTTTTTTAGCAGAAAGAAAATGTTTTAACATAATCTCCACTTAGAGATCTGAATAATTGGAAATAGCTTTCTCCTACACTCATTATATTTCTGAATCATAATTATGGAAATAAAAGCTATTGATTCAATTTAGAATTTTATGTGTTAAGGATGCATGTTATAATATTTAGCTAAGAAATCAAAAATATAATTAAATATAATAATTAATGAAGAAAACATGGTATACTGAGACTATTATTCACATAAATCATGCAAATATTAGAACAGAATAGGAAGTCTAATATTTGGACGATAGAAAGTAAAATCTATTCTAACAGTGATTTGGTAAATTTGGGCAAGAAGTTTCACACATACTCAAGTGACAGGAACTCCACAATTGGAGGTATCCCTTTTTTGCCAGTTTGTTTGTTTATTTACTACCTTTGAGACAACATGTTTTTAATTTATGTTATAGTCAAAGGCTTAACACTCTACTAAATAAAGTTTTCAACAAAGAAAAAGTGAAAAGACCATTATTGATCAGGGTGATACACACGGTCTGTAAACAGTAACCAAATGGCAAGATGTAGTCTCTGAGGGGATCGAGGCCCTCCCGTTTAGACAGAAAGAATATTAGGTTCAGTGTTAGAACAGCCCATTGAGGAAGAGCCGTGGGCAAGGAAGGGAAGAACAACATGGCTCAGACACAGTCAACCGGGAACATCAGGAGGACTTGGGATTTTCCCCAGACAGATATTTCTGTCTACGTAGGAAATAAAACAAATAACGGACCAACCTACTCAGCATCATGTGGCAGTAAGATGTGTAAGATTAGCATCCCCTACTGATCAGATGAGTAATATCAGAAGTAGCAATTCATGCAAAACATGGAAAAATGCTAAAAAATGCAACAGAGATTCTTACAAAGTGTAACATTTTAAGTTGTATTGGGGAACAACTTAATCCGGGAAAATAACGTTTTGGGATACTCTTGAAATTGTTGGATACAACAGATTAATTAGACTCATTTTGATGCCAGTGAGTTCATCAAAGATATTAAAATAATAGACACTGTTATTATCTTATATACATAGAATAATAAATTATATATACATATTATACATACATGTATGAGTATATGTTTGTATATATATTATATACATATGGATTATTATATACATAGAAGAATAAATTAACTCTCAACCCAGGAAAGTATAAAAAGGAGGCATTTGCAGGTACATTGCAAAGTGCAAGATGAGTGTCTGCTAGGGTTCTTCACCCTACATCCTAAAAACATGAAATTGTGATTTAACATGGTAAGTAAGCTTGCCCTCCAGAACTTTACTTGAAAACGTGACATTCTCAAAGTGAACTGGTAAGAATGTTTTCCCCAAAGCAGTTGAGTAGATGTGTTTCTTCCAAAATTTTTAAGTTTAATAACATGTTTTACCAGTGCTGATAGGCATATCAGTGTTGACATACTATTTTATTTGTGCATACAGCCATCTCATCCAAAAGAGATAAGACATTCTGTAACCTGAGAGTTGTAAATGTGTTTTGTAAAGTACCGAATGGCCTAGACAACATTAACAAAGAATGGAATATGCTACAAACAACTTACGTAACCAGTGTTACAATGGCTGATAGGACTGAGGACGTGAGCAAGTAGCATCTGCGTTCTGCAAGCCACGGCAAGCATCCGTGCTCTGCCTCTCCTGGCGCATCCCTACTTTGCAGATCATCAGACGTGGCAGGGGAACTCTGGCTGAGTGGAGCCCTGCGACCGCTGGTGCTGGCCAGAAGTGAGACTGCACGTCCTGGCAAAGCGCCTGCTTCCGCCTTCTTTCTCTCTTACACAGTTAGCGCTTAACTTGTTGAAGGAAATCAGTAGAGTTTGTGAAAGCCAAGTGGTGTTGTGTGCAATTCTTGTAGGATTGCCTACTCATTGACCTCTTAAGGACAAGATTTTATTATCTCTAGAGATGTGGCTCTTCAGAATAACACAAAAGAGAAAGTGATTTTCAGTTGTTTCCATCAAATAACATAGCTTCAAGATACATAAAGCAGTAAGTGTCAGAACTACCTCATAGCTTTTAACACCGCTCTCAGTAACTGTTTGCACAATTAAAAAAATCAGTAGAGTTTTAGGAGAATTGAGGAACATGGCTAAGATGCACATATTCATACAGTAGACATTTTAATTGCAATGATGAAGAATGAACTACACTACATGTTTCCAAATATGACTCCAAGTGCATTAAAAAGGGAAGAAACAACAATGTAAAATAAATTGAGTAAATATTGTTATATAGTATTCAAAATTAGGCAACTATAATGAATATTACCTAAGATTTATGTGTACATATATATAAACTCTGTTAATATATATGCTAATACATATTAACTCATATATATACATGAAGAGAGAATATTATTTGATGCTAGTAAGGAAATTACTTTTGTCACAAAGTAAACTGATTAGCATGAGGCTGAGAAGCAGTAGTGATGGCACAAAGAGCAGGAGTGGTCCTGGCGGCCGTCCATAATGGGCATCTTCAATGAGCTGGAGTTAGACACACATTCACTTTGCCACTGTGGTCTAGCCTCACAGTTAGGACGACACACTCATCAATATGTGTTGTATGTGTTATAACAAGAGTGGGAAATGAATAAGAGAAAAGCAAACACGCCCTTTGCTATGGGATCATGAGGACATACTTAGTCATATGACAACACATGGGAGGCAGCGCTGGGGCACTCAGAGTTTCCACCCATTCAATTCAGAGCACCTGTACTCCTTAAAAGTACAATTTCCTTACTATTCCTAAATGCTGTTACTCAATATTTTTATCACCGTTGTCATCATATGGCTTCCACTGGTTTATTTACAATGTTGCATCACTACTTAATCAAAATATAGTAAATAGAATTTAATCAGCAGAGAAATTTAAAACTAATTTCTTGATAGATCCCATAAAACATTGAACCCAGGTTATAAATATAGAGGACAAATCCCGAAGAGAGATGACATGGTGCACTACACAAGAGTGGCAGACCCGTGACTGATTCCAGGATTTCAACCAGAAGAGCTTTCCTCCTGGGGGGCAGTGATGATGGGTTTTGAGTAGGGGGCTCTGGAGGGACATTGAAGGAAGCCCAGGGTGCTGTGCTTGTATTTTTGCTTCTGCTGCATTGCAGGGTCTTGTGTGGTCAGGCATGCAGTCTCTTTGGCTTGCATGTGCACTCTCTTGGTGACCACAATGCCCTAGTCTTCTCATTGCCATGGATGCCCTTAAGATCCAGTGCCCACAGCAACACCTGCCATCCTTTGTCTTGGTGCCTGCCATCCTTAGCTTGTCTGCCCCAGAGTTGTCTCTGCTTACACAGTGATCTTGGATCGACTTTGATAATGGCAGCCTAGCGCTGCTGTCCACTGGACCGCAGGTCTGCAGCTACACCTCTGCTAAGATCTAGCCTTGAAGACAGAATGCTTCCAAGGTTTTCCTCCCTTGGGTCTTCTCCCTCTGGTCAAGAGCATCCTTTGTGGTCTGTTCTCATCTTTGTGGTTGCTTGTCTCATGGTTTAGTAATTTCTATGTGAAACATGCATATGCTTTGTCACATATATTAATCTTCCTCTTAAAATCTCTGTCTCCTGATTGGACTGAAGCTGATCAGATGGTCTACTATAGCAGTGCTCCTATTATACCTAGTAGGAAGGTTCAGCGACTCACCCTGGAACAAGTCAGGTTTATGTGGCTCTAAAACAATCCACTATGCCCTGTGACCCTCTACCCATAGGGTGAAGTCTGAGTCCTCTGCCACCTCTGGGATTGGAACCATCAAAAAGCCTACAGCATGGAGAATTTATAGCATGTCTCCTGTGATAGCTAAGAACTCCCCTGAAAACATCCCCAAACAAGTACTCAGACTAATATTTCATCAGCCACATATCCTGTGTCTCTGTCACTCTGCATTTCCGGGCTGCCAGCCACCTGCATGCTACAGTATGAGACCCCTCTTGGTGACACCCCCCTCCTGCTCTACATGTAATTTCCATCATTATAGGTAGATTTCAGTCTCACCAAGTCGTTATCTTTGAAGCAGTGTATCCTTAGTGAAACAGACTGAGAACAATGTAGAAAAAGATTCCTGGGCTTGAGGCAGCAAAATCTGGTTTGCGATCAGTGGCTTCTCAGGTTGAAGATAGGGAGGGGAGTGTGAAAACTTAATTTTCTGCTGATGGTTTTGTCGTGGTGCTAACCCTGGAGGTGGAATGATTTGGGCAAGTTATGTCAGTCAAAAAATGTACAAATACTCCAATAAACAAGGAGACTTTTGTCCAGTGCTGTATACAGTTACTAAAAACTGTGTACACGAGTGGACATTTAACATTCTATTCATTCCCTCAGCATAACAAGTCATGGTTAACACCATTGTCTGCTGTTGTCATTGTGGTGCCCCTTGTACAATGTTGCGCTTATATCCCGAGTAGCCTGGAGATCACTATGTGTGCACAGACTGTCACCATAGCCAACACTGATGTGGACGCTTGACTACAGCTTAAGGCTACATCCATGGGGAAAATTGATCAACCAGGCCTGTGAGGTTAAAAGCATATTAAACACAATTTATTACATAGATAGCAATGACAGTATTCATGCTAAGTGTTATTAAATATGTTATATTTTCAATTTTAGAATGGCATTTGTTTGTCAAAACTATGGGGAAAAAAATCAAGAATTCTAAGTAGGGTTTTTGTAGTTGTTGTTGTTCTGATTTATCTTTTGTCTGCAATGTACTACCTAAGACCCGAGTAGTCGATCTTTGAAATTGAATCAGTCGACCCATCAATTAAAGAGGAAACATCTTATTTGACTAAATTATTGCCTAACTTATTGAAATGAAAGACCAATTTACATACAACTGTTAATCCATAATTTGATGTGGATGCATACACATTACTTTCCGGAGGACATAAGCACACTTCCAGAGAAAACACAAACAGTAGTTTAAATTTTCTGAAGACTCCAACATTGTCTACTAAGTGATGATTTTACTAAAGTTACATTTTTTTAAAAAACTATTTATTTGAAATGCAGAGTTATAGAGAAAGGAAGAGAGAGGTTTTTTCAACCTGTTTCACTCCCCCAAATGTCCACAATGGCCAGGGCTGGGCAAAGCCAAAATCAGGAGCCTGGGGCTTCATCTGCATCTCCCATGTGGGTACAGAAGCCCAAGCACTTGGATCATCTTCTGCTGCTTTCCTAGGCACATTAACAGGGAGCTGAATCAGAAGTGGAGCAGCTGGGACTCGAACTGGTGGTCCTGTGGGATGCTAGTGTCACAGGCAGTGGCTTAACCCAATATACCACAGCATTGGTCCCACTAAAGTTATCTTAACAACAACATTTTCTCATGGATAACTTTAAGAACATGTTTGAAAAATAGAAAAATTTGGAAGATTAAAAACTGACATCAAATGTTCTTTTTATAATCTTGATAATAGAATAATATATTAAATACAAAATGTAGTAAATGACATGTAATCTATAACATATAATACAGCATACAATAGTGGGCTAAGCCTCCACCTGCGGTACCAGCATCCCATATGGGTGCCAGTTCATGTCCCAGCTGCTTCTCTTCTGATCCAGCTCTCTGCTGTGGTCTGGGAAAGCAATAGAAGATGGCCCAAGCACTTGGGCCTCTGTGCCTGTGTGGGAGACCCAGAAGAAGCTTCTGGCTCCTGGCTTCATATCAGCCCAGCTCTGGCTGTTGCTGCCATTTGAGTAGTGAAGCAGTCTTCAATTGAACACCTTTTTCTCTGTCCCTCTCTCTCTGTCTCTAACTCTACTTCTTAAATAAATAAATAAAATATTAAAATATATAATAATAGTTATAGTGATTGTATGCCTATATTTTAAATATACATCATGTAATATAAAATTATGTTTTATTGTGTCATGTGTTATCCATTAATCATATAATATACTAAAGAACAAAGGTACCAGAAATGATAATCTTAGAAGAAGAATTTCTTACAATAGTTGAAATCAATAAAATAAAACAATTTTTTTTCAGAAAATCCTATATGAAGTGAGTATGTTAAAGGAATTGCTTTATTTTAGTCAAGAAAGATTTAGGAGCAGAATACCAATTCTGCATTCTCAAGAGTGCTCTTTATTTAAACAGTACAACTACAAATACATGGTATTTGTTTTTTATTTTTTAGTTTTTAATTTTTGAGATAACATATTTCTAGCTCACATTATAGTCAAAGTCTTAATATTCCACTAAATAAAGAATTCAACACATAGGACTTCTGAAGACCATAGTTCACAAGAATATAGAAATATGTCTGTTTCACTCATGTACAGTAAATTTTTAAATAGTCACAGTTCATTAAAACTATACTAGTATATCAATCTTGACAACTTGTTTGACAAAGGTTTAAAATAAAATATATTTTCACTTCCTAAATGAAAGCCTCATATTATTCCTCACAAAAAATTGCAAATTATTTGCCGTTATTTCCATCTTACAGAGGAAGGGGTTCACAGGGACAAGCAACTTCTTCCAGGTCAAACAGCTGCCAGGAGACAGAGCCAAAATGCACTCCATTGGCCTTGATCAATGTCAGCACTGATCTTATCACCACCTGCCCCTGAATAAGAGACTTCCAGGATGTGAAAGTGGAAGTGATCGTCATGGTTTATAGTCCACAAAGGAAATTTTGAATGGGGAGAAAGGGTGCAGCTAAATCTTGGAGTTGGCACTTTAGTTGAATGACTTGTGGCTGTGGAACACTGAATTCTGGAGGTCAAGTGTGTAGCTGGACCACCCATGTCACTGAGTGGAGATGAAACACCCTGGTGGGCAGGGAAGGCTGAGCCAACCAATTTCAAACCCAACTGTAAGAAGCATTTTAGCAAGAACAAGAGTGTTCCACCATGTTTGGAACAGGCAAGTACCCTCTCTCCCAGTACTCAGTCTGGAATTGAAATTGACTCTCAAAGATTAATATCCACATGACAGTACAGGAAAATCTCACTGTTTTCCCCTGCACTCAGACTACCTCACTTCTGGTGGCCAGCGTGTGGGGGAAGAGGAAGCCCAAATCCCCATGTTATCCAATCTCTGCAGACAACTGTCAGGTGTCCCTTCATTCAGTTCAATACAGTCCTAGCTCTCTGCTCAGAGTTGGCACAGACCTCACAGGAAAAGGGGAGCTCCCCAGGGTGTTCCCCACCTCAGCAGCCGATTGCTGGTGGTGGTTCACCAGGCCACCCACAACATCTGTCTGAGCTGGCTACAGATCAGAAGTCCCTACTCTCAGGCCCTCAGGTTTGTTCCAGCACTTGTCCAAAGGGCTTGCTGAATTTAGAGGCACACTCACACTTGCTACTACATTATAAAGCTTATGATAGAAGAGGTGAGCAGGTAGAGGAAGACATATATAGGGCAAGATACGGAAGGGTGCATAGCACAAAAGTGTCCCTTTGCAGAACTGGGTGCACCTCTGTCCTGGCACTGGGATGTGTTTGCCAACCTGGACGCTTTCTGAATTCTGTATTTTAGGGACTTTTATGGAGGTTTCATCATAAATGCGTGGCTGTTTATTAACTCACTCTCCAGCTTCCCTCTCCTCCCTACAGAACAAGGGGTGGGACTGAGAATGCCAGCCTCTAAGTGTGATTGGATCTTCCTGGTAACAGCCCCACCCAGGAGTCTGTGGAGTCGCCTCATTCCATCCAGAGATGTCCCTAGCACTCAGGAAAGCCCACTGGGTTTTGGAGTTGCATCAGCTGGGGACAAAGAACAAACTTAGAACCAGAGATGCTTTTAGCACCCATAAAGTTTAGGAAGTTACAGTGATGTTTGGAGCCATATGCCAGGAAGTGCCAATTTCTTATTTTAAATCCTATTATCACAATTTTTGTCAATTTCCCACATTTTAAAAAAATGATGTTTTGATGTGTTCCATGGTATGAATCAAATCCCTTAATTGGACCCAATAGGCTTTCATATTACACCACGCTAGACAAGTTTCACAGCGTGACTATGTCCTACTGTAGGCTCTAAATATAGCTACATAATTTGAGAATTTCTGTGGCCAAAGTTTCCATGACAAGGAATTGAAAGATGACATCAGCCCTGTGAGGTTCCCAGCATCTGGACAGCCTCTTCCTCACAGAGAAACCCAACAGGCGCACTTCAGCCCTGTGGGGTGAGAGAACATGATGGAACAAGGACTCCCAAAAGACCTTCAGCCAGTCTGTCATCCTTTTTTTTTAAAGAATGTATTTATTTGAGAGATAGAGTTACAGACAGTGAGAGGGAGAACAGAGAGGAAGGTCTTCTGTCTGTTGGTTCACTCCCCAAATGGCTGCAATGTCTGTATCTGTGCCGATCTGAAACTAGGAGCCAGGAGCTTCTTCTGGGTCTCCCATGTGGTTGCAGGGACCCAAGGACTTGGGCCATCTTTCACTGCTTTCCCAGGCCACAGCAGAGAGCTGGATCGGAAGAGGAGCAACCTGGACTAGAACTGGCACCTATGTGGGATGCAGGCACCACAGGTGGAGGATTAACCCACTGCACCACTGCACTGGCCCCTAGTCTGTCATCTTGATAAGCACACCTAGGCACATGAGAAGAAATGCTGTTTGTTCCTGGTGTTATTCCTACTAGAGAGCTGGCTATGTTGGACATGGTCACAAGGATGAAGAGAAAGTTAAATAAAACACTGGCAATGTCAACTGCACTTAAGTAAGGAAGCTATCCAGTGCATGGTGAAGATGAGCGACTAAGAGATGGGTGTCTCCTTACAACACCTTAGCTTTTCACGTAAAGGACCCAACGGAGGAGGGAAGATTTTAAGGGAAAACAGAAGGTCAGCAAGTTGTCTCCTTTCTGGACAAGGACTCAGCTGCTATGGGAGCTGTGACCTCAGTAGACAAGGCTGGGAAATGATTGTGATTTCATCGCCGCAGGTTTGGGGTGCAGGATTGCCTGCCATCCTAGATAACACTCTCCAATGGCAGTTCCAGAACTCACTCTCCAGGGATCACCTAGGGAGACTGAAGAGAAGGCTCCACATAGGTGATTGTGACTTGAAATTGCCAGATATTAAGCCTCCTAAGTTTTGTATAGGATCAAATATATTTGGTATATTATATAAATAGTCACTTTGATAATTTAATAGGTGCATAGTGGAATGAGTGAACCTCACAGCATTATTAGAACCAAAATATCTGCACAATATAATTCCTCTCCAAAATAATAAAACTTATTTAATGCTAGTATCACAAACATACCTGAACATATGGGTGGGGACTACATTAGTATTTGGAGTGCCTTTTGCTAGCATTAACTTGGTGACAGAACAAAGGCATTCATTTGCTATGTTTGACAGAATTCATTTTCCAGGACACGGCTAAAATGATTTCCTAAAAGAGATATGTGCGTTTCAAACCCTGGATGCGAAGGTGACTTCAGAATGGAAGGATATTGACAGCTGGGAAGAGTAAACCCTGCCATGATCTTGAGGATATTATTCTAAGTGAAATTCGCTGGCCCCAAAAGGATGAGTAGCCACGTAGCTCCACTTGTCTAAAGCAGTGAAACTCACAGAAACAGCAAGTAGATGACAGTTACCAGGGGCTACCTGGGAGGATATGGAGAGCCCTGTGTTTAGAAGGTGCAGGGTTTCAGTAGGGGAGGATGAGAGTTTTGCATTTGATGGTGATGGTTGTATAACAATCTGAATATGTTTAATGCCACTTAAAACTGGCTGAAATGGTAAATGGTATGGAATGGATACTTTTACCACCATTACTGCAATAAAGCAACAATCTTGTCATTGGGTTGAACTCGCTAACTCAAAAATGACATATTTATGAGAGCCTATTTGGTGTTATTGCCTCTTCTACAGCATATCGGTTCTTTCTTAAATGTTAAAAGGGAAGTTTCATTCACACTTTTTGCAACACCTGCTGTCTTTATAACTACTCATTATACAGCTTTTATCTATGCATTTATTTTTGCATTTTATTCATTTGAAAATCGGAGCAAGACGGGGTGGGGGGGGGGGGTGAGAGCAAGAATGAGAGAGAGAGCTCACTGGTGCTTGCCGCAGCCAGAGCTGGGACAAGCTGCAACTGGGAGCAAGGAGCTCGCCCTGGGTCTCCCAAGTGGTGGCGTGGATTCAGTGCCTTCCAGGTTGTACATTAGCAAGAAGTGGAATCAGGAGTTTCGTGGGGACGCCAGCCCAAGCGTTCTGCTATGGAATGTGTGCCTGTGCCGCCCAACTGGTGTCCAGACCCCTACTCAAATGCTCACATCGGTAATTTTTTTAGATGATAGGTATTTTTGTCAAATAAAAAGACTACTAAAATATTTTGTTGAACCTTGGTTTTATTCCCTCTCTTCTCTCAAATCTGTAAGTGATGGCTGATACTCTTGCTGTTGCGATCTTGTTACTGAGCCAATGCTCAGTTACTGTTACAGAGGTAAGAGCACACTCTCCTTACATGGAAAAGAAGAACAAGGATCCATATAAAATAATAAAGCAAGAAAAATTCAAAGTGATTCTAGTCTTGAAAACACATGGTTAGGGAGAGCTATTAGAATAAATAACTTTAAGAGTAGCAATTATCATGCCACCTGTTTCAAAGGACTGTTGGAACATGAAGAAAAATAAGAAGCCAAACCCAGAAACAACCTGAAGTGATGTGCAGGATCCTGTCGGCTTCCTTGTGTAGGCTCTTCCCTCCCCTCGCATTACACCGCCCATGGATATACTCTTAAGAAACTTGCAGAAAATGCTACAGCACAGCTGCCTCCTGCCACATGCACGCTTTCTGTCTGCAGAAGTCATTTACAACTGTTCTTCTTTTTCTTCTCGGAGTCCCGCTATATACATTCGAAAATGATAAACACGGATTTTTAACCTGTCAAGGAAATGAAAGATGACCTGTCCAGTGTTTTAAGCATCCCTTTTATCTTCAGTGTTTGTTTAGAGTCTTGGAGGTTTTTAATATAACTTGGAGGAAGGGGCAGCCTGGCAGAGAGCTGTCCCCTTGGTGAGAGGGCAGGGTCACCGGGGAGATGTGATGTAAGCCCCTTGACCTGCATAGCTGCTCAGTGTGCTGAGCCGTGTGTGATGACAGCAAATCCATGGGGCTGTGGACCTTGTGCACTGAATTCTGAGAGTCCCTAACTGCTTTTATTCACCCTGGGGAGTGACATTTCCACTGATCTATCATGGTGTTGATAACCAGAATGTTACACACACAGAGTGTTCCTCCCAATCAGGATTGGGTGGAGACATCGAGGTGTATGGAAACTGAGCTCATCCTGGTACTGAGAGTAAATGCATCATAGTGGGTGTTCACACGGTCAGAAATAGGGCAAGGGTCGGTCTTCTGGTCACCTCATTTTGTCTCCTCATGGTATCACAAAAATGTATAATATTTACTGAACCCTTCACTTTTAGCCACACTGGGCAAGGGCATTGGGTTACAGAGGTGATGCTAGTGGGGTTACTTAAGTCAAAAGTAAGCTTACCGTGGTCCTTGTGGCTCATCTCAGAAAGGAGTGCTATCTGGAACACAAGACCCCATTTACAGGCACCCCAGGATCAACCAGAGCGATAGGGTCCTGGCCAAATCAGTGTGGAAACCATTGCCCCAGCTCCGAGGTGATCATCTGTCCCCAAGGGGCAGTGGGCTCTTTGGAAGCTGGGCAGACGGGAAAGGTCCTCGCCCCGCCGCTTAGAATGAACTCGGGACGTGTACAGCTGGGAACCCTTGCTCTGTTTACGCTACATGGAAGGCATCTAACCACAGTGCTGACACGCAGGAGTCACCCTAGTGGCACACTGTTGAACTCTACCCCGCAGATCGTGAAGTGGGAGCTCCCATCCACAGGCCAGAGATTCCCTAACCTCTGTGAGTCCGTCCACTGGACTGCGTTCTGGCTCTCAGCCTTTGCCAGGAGCTCCCAGCAGTACCCAGGTCCTTTCCCTTCTTCGTCCTTCCCCTGTCTGGACCCTCTCCCTCTCTGCAGCTCTCCACATGCCGCCCGTTGACTGCCGTTCTTTCCACTTCAACCCAGTGACATCTGCAGGAGGCCTCTGTGTAGCACCTGGATCGAGTGCTCTCTAGCCGCATCCTGTTCTTCTGCCTTCTGTGGCTTTTGTGGAGGCCTCTGCTGTCAGACTGTTTTGGTGCAGGAAGTGACCACGTGCTGCTGCCCGATGCTCGCCTGGGCTCCCAGCACCCACCTCCTGCCTGCGTTGCTGTGAGCCCCATGACTGTGCACCGCACTGAACAGGATCTGCTGACTGCTCGTAGCATGATTCATTTTCCAGCGCTCACTGAAATCTCACACTTCCGCCAGGTGTTCTCTGAGCTGCCGGAGTGGGTTTGTTGCTCCCTCATTAGTGGTCCCTGCCCCTCTGGGTGCAGCCTTCCTGCCCAACCATCTCTGTATTGCCTTCATCCCCTGGACTGGCAGCTAGAACAGGCACAGCCCTGTGCGGGAGGCAGAAAGCTCAGGAGGGTTGAAAGCTGGCACTCAGTGCTGCATTTTCTCAGGAAGCAGGTGTGACAGGGAAGGACCTGCTGTGCCGTGGGCACCGGGAAGCAGCTCTCACCATTCGGAAGTGCAGTAACCAAATAAAACCCGAGTACCTGGTGCTCCAGAGAGGGGGACTCTGTTCCTGTGCCCTCGTCCCCTCTTCTCTAGGTCATTATAATTACCACATCGTCTAGGGGCTCCTGCTGACTAGGTACTCTACAGAACAATGGTCCAGGTGTAATTTAGGACTTCGGCTCCTCTTGGCAGTTTGGTCAAGAATAAGGGAAAAATCCTTTAAGAAAGAAAAGAAAAAGAAATCAAGACAGAGGCACAAACTCACATACACACACCTATGGGGGCATTGGGAAGTTAGGAAGAGGAAAGAAAAGTGTTATGCACCCATGAGCATACCTCAACATATTAAAGTTGTTATTCCTTCTTCTCACAGTATTACTGGAACTCCTAGTCATTCTAGAACATCTACAACGAAGTTTCAGTGAAGAACACCCCCCCCCCCCATGGTTTGACTCTTTCCCCCAGCATCGCCTTCCTCTGTATTTTACAAGCTGTGGAAAGAGGACAGTGCATTGGATGTGCTTCCTGGCCATAGCCATGTCTCAGTCACTTGGCCCACTGATTTACTCTTTTCATGACCTTAGATCCCCTCCTCCCTACCCCACCTTGACAGGATCTGTGGAAATCCACTGAAGTCTGTGAATGCGTATTGCCTAATGTTAGCATCGACCCAGGAATAATGTGAACCCGGGAAATATTTCAAAGTCATGCTTCAATGACACGGTTAATGAAATAGCTTTTAAGTTGCTCTGTTGTTAAGGAAATGATAAACTAAGAACTTTATCAGTTTCACTATTCCTTTTCTTTAAAACTTCAGGTTTGGATCCTCTAAGAAGTGACAAATAAATGAAAGTGTTTATACGCACTGCTGACCCTGCAAGCCTGTACTAGATCAATGAGATGTATTTCCTCATTATTTTCGTTCCTGATCAGAAGAATCAGAAGCCACCCAAGTACTGCAGTGAGCACACCCACCTGTGAGGACACACACCAAAAACTCCTGAGAGCCCAGTCATCTTTTCATAGTTACTTTCAAAATTAAGTGACTTAACCAGGACAGACATTTATCTTTACACTTATTATAATGAACAGTCACATAAGAAACCTACAGGAGAGCTGTTTGCGTTTTTATATAATACTATAGCTCAAAAGTTTTAAATTTGGGTAAAAAAAAAAAACATGATTTGGCATTAAAAGACCCAGATTTGAATCTGTCTTCCACAGGCTATGTTAGCACCATGGTTACATCAAGCTCCTGAAACCTGTTTCCATGTCACTGAGAAGAGATGAGAAGACTCCCCATGTCTGTTGTCTGAGCACTCGCCCCGTGGTGCAGCCAGCCAGGTCTGTGAACAGCACACACATTAAGGTACCAAGGTGTCCTCCGTGTTCCTGCCTACGATGAAGGCATGCTCATCTGCTCAGGGTTCTGAGCAGAAAGTTTGCCATATACGCTCTCAGCAGAGATCGGGGACTTGGAGCTGGGGCTTCTCCTGCAGGGTAACTCAACCTTGGGCCAATTTAAAACCCACCCGAGGTGCTGCAGATTCAGATGTTAGGCATTCTTGACCCACTTGTGGGGGGGGGGGGGGGTAGAGAGAAGCAGAGGATGTCACTGGAAGTTGGAGGAAGGGACTCTGACAGCGGCAGAATGCGAAGTGTCACAGCTGCCTGCCCTGGGAAATGGAAAAGAGACACAGCACACATCCACGGGCAGCGCCGTCAAACAGGGCGTGTTCAGGAAGTGTGCAAATTGTCACTGGCTTCCCTCACAGCTCACAGCAGAATGCA
Source organism: Sylvilagus bachmani (assembly GCA_015711505.1). Taxonomy (NCBI): domain Eukaryota; kingdom Metazoa; phylum Chordata; class Mammalia; order Lagomorpha; family Leporidae; genus Sylvilagus; species Sylvilagus bachmani. The sequence continues at coordinate 57,533,129 of CM027392.1, read as the reverse complement.
AGAGAAAGATACGCCAAAGTAAAGGCTTGCCAAAGGCAAGCAATAGGAAAACCCAAAGCACTGTGAGAAGAGCTGTCACTCAGGGTGCTGCTAGTGAGAAACCCCAGGTGCAGGTGTAAGGAGAGTGTCAAACATAGAGCCAGTGCTCAAGGTAGAACTATTTCCACGCGGTATTTAGAAAATCAAAGGACAATGACAGAAGCTAATGATGGGCAGAATATCACAAGTCAGAAGTGCTGTGCCAAGCCACATGGGAGCCTGAGGCAAAAGGAGAAAATCGGGGGCCCAGATCTTGTCCTTATTTGACAGTTTGACTAGATCTCTAGATATCTAGTTAGCAGTGACTGCTGGGGAAATGCTAAATGCTTTATTTTTGGTCTATTTATTTATATCCTTTTATTGTATTAGATTTATTTATTTAATTTGAAACAGTTATGGTGAGAGAGGGAGAGGCAGAGAGGAGAGCGATCTTCCATCCACTGGTTCACTCCCCAAATGGCTGCAATGACTGGGGCTGGACCAGGTTGAAGCCAGGAGCCAGGAGCTTCCTCCGGGTCTCCAATGTGGGTGTAGCCATCCAAGCACTTGGGCCGTCCTCCACTGCTTTCATAAGCACATTAACAGAGAGCTGGATCAAAAACAGAGCAGCTGGGACTCGAACCAGTGTCCATATGGTATGCCAGTGCTACAGATGGAGGCTTAACTCACTGTGCCACAACACAGGCTCCTGCATCCATTTTAAAGGCAGATGGACTGGGAGACGAGAGAGAGAGATCTTCCATCTCCAAATAATCCTCAACAGCACCAGCTGAGCCAGGCGTAAACCAGGACCCAGGAGCTCCATCTTGGTCTCTTACCTGGGAGACAGGGACCCAAGTACTTGAACCATCATTGTTGTCTACCAAGAAATGAAGCTGGGATCCAAGCCCACACACTCTGATTTGGGGTCTGGGTTTCCCAAGTGATCTCTTAACTGCTCTACCAAGTACTCCCCATTGATTAATTTCTTGTGATTCCAGGCAACCAAATATTAGTCATTAAAAAGATACTTAAAATGAAATCACATTAGTAACTCTCGAGTTATAAGCTGTACTTACATGGTTGGATCACAAATATAAAGAAAAAATATATAGAACAAAAGCATTGGGGAGGCCATTTACAAGTATTAGCACTGATTAAATGTAAATCAAGAGAGCCTAGGACTTCTTCCTGATTTTCCAATTATTAATGGTTTGTTGTATGGCTATTTTTCAAAATTTAAAGTAATGCAATTTTATGTATGCGTGTGTGTGTGTCTGCGTGTGTGTTTGTGTCTGTGTGTGTTGTGTGTGTGTGCGCATCTGGTATCTGTGTCTACATAAGTCAAATGGGACATACAGGTTGAAATGCAGGGTGAAGTTGTCTTGATTGCTAGTAAACGTTGTTGCTGACTTATTCAGTGTGATTATTCTGGAATGTTCTCATCAGCAGGTGTTATATATGTTAATGGATTCTCACATAGATCACTAATATTTGGAGGGTTTCGGATGCATTACTTTTTGTTCATATGGAGAATCTATATACTCCTTTGAATTATCATTTCCTTGATTTTGAGTAAAGTTGGGTACATTTGCATGGTTTTGGGGCATCCACATATTTGTTTTCTGTAAGAGGTTTGTCCTGATTCTTAGTCCACTTGCCTGCTGAGTGATCTGCACTTTGAAAAGTTGACTCATGGCTGTTCTCTAGATGCTGGATATTAACACTATTAGGACACACAGTTGTAAGCATTATTTTGTAGCTTGTGTTTTTCATCATTTGTCATAGATTTTTAACACATAATATGGTCAACTTTACTAGTATTTTTTCTTTGTGATTTATGTTCTGTGTCACTAAATTTTCCTCTTAACCCAAAGTTATAAAATTTCCAATTTTATTTTCCTAACATTTTCAAGTTTTGCCTTTTCTATTAAGAACATGATTATTTTCCATATTTCTTTCCTTAAAGTTTCTAACTTCCAAAAAATAAAACCAGGTGAGTGCCTCACTAAATACACTCCTGACTCAAGGAACCTGAAGTGGATAAATAAATGGCATTGGTTTCCTTGCTGCTCTTGTCTCTCATAAAATTACAGAAGAATGTAATGTCCACCGAGTATTACCACTGCACAAACACACAATGGGTCTGTGCATATGAACTTATGTCAGTCCAGAATTTCATTTAATCGTTATTTTGATTAAGCAGCTGTAATGCAGCTGGGATGTAAATTTGCCCGTGTAGTGGGAGATCAAGATTTAATGCACTTTTTCACGTTGCTGGCCGATTTTCCTCATCATAATTCTTCTCTTTGGCTTACTGTATCAGTGCCTGTAAAATGCTGAGTCCTTGTGTATTTCCAGATTATTGATAAATTCTCCTAACTGTGCTCTTGGGCCGGAAGTGTTGAATACACGATCACCTTTTTCTTTCTCAGAATTGAAATGTTTACTTCTATTACTAGTCTCCATGAGTTCTTTTAAAACAATCATGAGTAAGCGTTGAATTTTATCTAGAGCCTTATTAGAATCCATTTAAACTATAATATTCTTTATCCTTTTATTAAGTGAGTCATAAGATTGAGTAATTCTGAAATATGTTTTGTATTCAAAATGGAACATATAATACATGTTACTTCTCAGTGGATAATAATGATGTGAAAACGTGGGAACCTAAATATAATTACAACAAATTGAACATTGCTGTACTGCCATTGCTATTTCTATCCTTAAAAATAACCAATAATGTGATTTTTAAAACATTTCCTGGGGCCAGCGCCATGGTTCACTTGGTTAATCCTCCACCTGTGGTGCCGGCATCCCATATGGGCTCCGGGTTCTAGTCCCGGTTGCTTCTCTTCCAGTCCAGCTCTGTACTTTGGCCCCAGAGGGCAGTGGAGGATGACCCAAGTGCTTGGGCCCTGCATCCGCATGGGAGACCAGGAAGAAACACCTGGCTCCTGGCTTCAGATCAGCGCAGTGCACCAGCCGTGGCGGCCATTTGGGAAGTGAACCAATGGAAGGAAGACCTTTCTCTCTGTCTCTCTCTCTCACTGTCTAACTCTGCCTGGCAAAAAAAAAAAAAAAAAAAAAAACCAAAAAACTAAAAATTCCTTAATTACTTATATTTGATCACATATGAATTTACCCTAAAATATAGTTTAGTTTACATTCATAGAAATGAAAGCTTGTTTCATTAATTAATTTGCCACTATGATTTTATGCTCAAAACTCGGGGTCCATGTGACCCATTTGTGGTCAGACATAAACTGGTAATTCACTAGGTATTTTTAGTATTCTAGAGTATATTGTTGCATAATGACTCAGTCATTCCCCTCTAGATGGATGATCTGCTTGTTTTCAGTTTTTGTCTTTTTTTAAAGTATTGGAAAGCTATTTTGAAATGAACATAATTACATACTTGCCCTGGAAAATTTCAAGGATTGATGTAAAATTAGCATCTCTGAGTTCTTGAATGTACACATTTTCAAGTTAAAAATATATTGCAAGTTGTTATCTGAGGTGCCATTGCAACAAATTCCCAGAAACGGTGTATTGGAGTTCCTGGCCTCACAGACTCTCCTGGGGATGGCTTTGTGGTGGTCTTAGTTTTTTGTTGTTGTTGTTGTTTTCTTTGTTTTTGTTTTTGACAGGCAGAGTGGATAGTGAGAGAGAGAGAGACAGAGAGAAAGGTCTTCCTTTGCTGTTGGTTCACCCTCCAATGGCCGCCACGGCCAGCGCACCGCGCTGATCTGATGGCAGGAGCCAGGTACTTCTCCTGGTCTCCCATGGGGTGCAGGGCCCAAGCACCTGGGCCATCCTCCACTGTACTCCCGGGCCACAGCAGAGAGCTGGCCTGGAAGAGGGGCAACCGGGACAGAATCCGGTGCCCCGACGGGACTAGAACCTGGTGTGCCAGTGCCACAGGTGGAAGATTAGCCTGTTGAGCCACGGCGCTGGCCGGTGGTCTTAGTTTTTGTCAGTGAGGGTTGAGGGTGGTAGAAGCATCTTGCTACATTGTAACCTATTCTCTCCTAATCCCAATCAGGGGTGAAGAGCTATTTTTATAGAATTCCTATTTTGCCTATGATTATGTTTTCTTTTTTCTTATTTTTATTTTATTTATTTATTTTTATTTTTGACAGGCAGAGTGGACAGTGAGAGAGAGAGACAGAGAGAAAGGTCTTCCTTTTGCCATTGGTTCACCCTCCAATGGCCGCCGTGGCTGGCGTGCTGCGCTGATCCGATGGCAGGAGCCAGGTGCCAGGTGCTTTTCCTGGTCTCCCACAGGGTGCAGGGCCCAAGCACTTGGGCCATCCTCCACTGCACTCCCGGGCCACAGCAGAGAGCTGGCCTGGAAGAGGGGCAACCGGGACTAGAACCCGGTGCCCCAACCGGGACTAGAACCTGGTGTGCCGGCGCCACCAGGCGGAGGATTAGCTTGTTGAGCCACGGCGCCGGCCGATTATGTTTTCTTTTTCTCACATTCTCATGGACTCCCTCTAATTCACTTTTTCTTGGGTTGATTTATTCTTGTTTAACTCCATTAAAAATATTTCCCTTATTCATCATTTTTCTGCTTTAAGTTTCTGAAAAATCTTCTGCTAACTTCAGGCTCCCATGTCCCCTTTCAGGGCTCTCGTTCTGTACATCCGACAGCCTGGATCCTGAGTGTACGCTCTGCGTTCCACACTGCCATCTGCGGCACCCCAGGCGGAGCGGGCCCTTTCTGGCTGTTTGGAGACAATCCCATCAGCTTAGGTGCCGTGTGCTTTATTGAGGCCTTAGTAGATGGCTTATTCTTGTTCAATCTGAAAATTGTTGGCTGATACTGTAAAAAAAAATTGCAAAGACGGCAAAACCCCTAAAGCAGCAGCTGCATTTCATATGCAGCTCCTCCCTGGTCTCCAAGTTGCTCCTCCTGGGACGTCATGGAGCGAGGTCTGCTGTTCTTGACCTCCATGCTCATCCTGTATTTTTCTCTCCCTCCTGCATTCTGTGTAAGTTCTTCAGTAATTCTCTCTTTATCTGTGTCCAGTAAGCACTGAGTTTCTGGTTTCATTTTCACAGGAACACCTTTAATTTCGGGGCATCTATTTGATATTTTTCAAATTTTCCTCACCATTCTGGGTAGTTTTCTTATTCTATCTAGTTTTATCTTCATTGTTCTTTCCTTCTTCTCTTTTTTCTCACTCTCCCTCTCTCTTTTCATCTCTTTCTTCTCCTTTTTTTTTTCTATTTCGTTCCCTATTTTTTAAAAAGTGATCTTTGGCAAATTTCCCAATTTGAAAATGTTTTCATAGTTTTACTTCTCTTTAGTGTATAATTCTTTTTTTAAAAAAAGATTTATTTGTTTATTTGAAAGTCAGAGTTACAGAGAGGCAGAAGAAGAGAGAGACAGAGAGAGAGAGAGAGAGAGAGAGAGAGAGAAAGAGAGAGAGAGAGAGAGAGAGAGAGATCTTCCATCTGCGGGTTCACTCCCCAAATGGCCACAATAGCTGGAGCTGTCCCGATCTGAAGCCAGGAGCTTCTTCCAGGTCTCCCATGTGGCTGCAGGGGCCTAAGGACTTGGGCCATCTTCTACTGCTTTCCCAAGCCATAGCAGAGAGCTGGGTCAGAGTGAAGCAGCTGGAACTCGAACCAGGGCCCATATGGGATGCCAACACTGCAGGCGGCAGCTTTGCCCGCTAAGCCACAGCGCTGGCCCCTTTACTGTATAATTCTTGAGTCAATGATAGTACTCTCATCAAGTTGCTTAGATACTTGCAGAAATGTATTTTTTTTGTTTATTTAGAAAAGTTTGCATACGATAGCGGTTACTATTTCTTGGATATTACGGTGAAAACCATCTGTCAAACACTTCCAAAGTTTTGAGTGAGTAGGTTTTTATCCATCTGATTTAATTAATCTATTGACCTTGAAAATTATTTATGTTTCTACTTTTTCCCCTTCAGAGTTAGGTTTGGGAAGTTTTATATTTTAGGAATTTATAAATTTTAACTTAAAGTATGTAAGGATATAAGTTTTTTTTATAAGGTTACCTCAAGAGTTTGAATACCTGTTTAGCTGGCCTTATATCCTTTTATTAATTTTCTGTGACTCATTCCAGCATTGGCCTTGTTTATTGTCATGATCTTGCCAAAGACTGATGTGCTTATGTGACTTTACATAGTCGGGTTTTGTGTTTGTAGGGAATTTGTCAATCTCTAATCTATAAATTCAGTAACACCTGCTGTTAAATTTTCTCTCATTTATTTTCTTTGTTTTCTGTTTTTAGTTTTAGTTTTTCCAGTTGTACTTTCAGAACATTAATTTTTTTATTCTAAATAGTTTATAAGAACTAAAACATGTGTTAGATCTGTTAATTTCCTTTTTTAACCTAGAAATCTTTTATTTAAGGTATCCAAACTTCATGCATTTTATATGTACAAGTTTAGGAACATAGTGATTCTTCCCACCCTGCCTCCCTCCACCCACACTCTCACCCTTCCTCCTCCTTTTAAGTGACTCAGTAGCCACATCCTGCAGCTGTGGGGTTATTAGCATAAAAGTGTTTAAATACTTCTCCAGTCCCTCTAATATACCCAGAATCTGCAGTGGTCTCACCTTTCTCTTTCTTGATATTAATAGTTTGTCTTTGATTTATGTCAGACTCATTATATGATAGTCTTCCAAGGCCTCAGAAGTCAGCAGGCACCTCACAGCTTTCCCCATCCTTGTTTCACTGGCCTGGTGGGATTTCTTCACAGGTGCACACCAATCCCTACTCAGATGAGCGCTTGTGGGAAACTCCAGGCAGCGAGGCCCTGCCATCTCTGACTGCATGGTTCTCTCCTCCCTGGGGCTCTGCTGTGGGAATGGCAGCCATTTTATCTTCCTGGCCCCTCTGGCTTCCCTGGGACTGTGACAAAATAAACTGGAAAGCACCAGTCAAGGCAATTATAGGACTCACCTCGTTTGTTGCTTATGTCTTAGGGATTCTAGCCCTTTGCTCTCCACCCTCTGGAAAACCATTGCTTTCCATAGTTTGTCCAGACATTGTAAATTTACAACAAAACAGCATGACATTTATGTAAAGAGAGATAAATCTATCAGTAGAGCAGAGCAGAGGGTCCAGCAACAGAGCTGCATATAAATATAACATATGCATTATATACCCAACTTCATTTTCACAGAGACAAAAAGCCAATTCATGAGCAAAGTATAATGTTTTCCACAAATATTACTGGGAAATTGGTTTTCATAAGCAAATTACACTTGTAGATGTTTCCTGCCTTTTACAAACATTTTTGTCTATCAGAAATATTTGTCTATGATCAAGCCTATGCTAAGTGTACTTTGCACAAAATATTTTCTCTAAAATATAAGGCATACATTGAATCACACTTGGTTTGACCCACCCATGTTGCTAAAGTAAAATTGATCTCCTTTTTCCAAATGTTTTTGTCCATGTTTCCTTAACCTACAAATAACATTTTAAGACAGATTAAATATTCATGGGTATTTAAGGAATGATTTTTTTTTCTCGTACTCTTTATTTTGAGTAAAGTAAAAGAAGAAAACAGACAGTCTGGGACATCTTAGGTTAATCTGCTGTGTTAGAGGATCTGAGAGTTTCTAAAACCATACATTGATCTTTATTGTCACAGAAATGTAAATCACATGTAAGCTTTGTCCATCACAGTTTATTAAAAATTCTTAGGCTAAGCACATATGCATGAAAATAGCTTATTTTATTTGAAACGCTGTAGTAATGGATTTGCATGAAAATATTCCATACAAATCCTAAGACTCAGAAACAAACTCATGTGTTTTTAGGGATTGACTTAAACCAGAGAAGCTGGGTGGGAAGCAGCAGTTGTCTCTTGTGGGAGGGTGGATAAGCAGCTCCCTGGGGACAAGGCAGGTCCTGTCCATGTACACTTTGGTTGCTCCCTGTGAGTGGTTGCGAGAGGCAGCCTAGAGCCGCGGCCCTGCTGTGTCCTTCCTGTAAGGGACAGGCACTCACCATCCTGAGTTCAAACAAGGCCCCTACTGCTCACTGTGGCCTCGCCTCCATCTCTGTTTTCTCACACAAGCACTGGCAGTTATCATGCAGACCACTGAGCCCAGGCTTCACACACTTGCTGCGAAGACTCAGAGGGTTGCAAGTCAGTGCTGTGGTGAATCAGAGCTTCGAGCCTGGCGTGACAGCGGCTCTTCTTCTCGCGAACCCCTTGGAAAAGCTGGAGAACTGGACAGAACTTTCTGCTCTGTGGCAGAAGCTGTGAAGGGAAGAGTCTCTTGCTGAGGGGACATCACTGCCAGGGGCAGGGATTCTGGCAGGAGGGATCCCCTAAATGTTCCTGTCAGTTTGGCCTGAACACTCTCACCGGCTTCTGGGGCATAAGCGCTCTTTAATTAGTACCTGGCTTTCTTATAAGCACGGGAGGTCCCTGGCTCCATGTGTTGGTTGGGGTAAGCAGGTTCCCGAGCTTCTTAGTCTGCACCCTGCTGGTTTTCCCTCTAAACAAAGCATTCTCAAAAGAAATGAGAGAGAAAATGCATGCTTCTCAATTCAACACTTACTCTCAAGTCACAGTAGGTGACACAGTGAAGTGCTGGAATAAGGTCATAGATCAATGGAATATAATGAAGAATCTTTATACAAATGTGTGTATCTTGGTCAATTGATTTTCAGCAAGAATATCAATATCATTTGTGGGTGAAACAATTGTTTTTTCAACAAATGGCACTAAGACAACTACATAGAAGCATGCAAGAGAATGAGATACAACTTGTATCTCACAGTATACAAAAATATAATGAAGATAATATAAAATATACAATACAAAGCAATAATATATTATTTATTATATTATTCATAATGGAATTTAAGTAATATATCATATATATAGTATACAATAAAATGTAATATAATTTTTTTTACGGATGAAAGACCTAAATGTATGAACTAAAATTAGAAAAATCTTAGAAGACAACCTGTGGACAAATACTCCTGACTTCAGATCTGGTGATAGTTCCTTAGATGTGACATCAAAAGCAAAAGTAGCCAAAAATATGTATATAAGTTGGACTTCATCAAAATTAAAAAATATTCTAGAAATAAAATCATTAAGAAAACTAAACGAAAATCCATATAATAAGAGACTATATTACATATTACAAAGAATGTACACCTAGAATATTTAACTAATAAAAAGATAAGCAGCCCAATTTTAAAAAATGGGCAAGAACTGATTAGCTACTTGATTATAAAAGGTATACAAATAGCCAATAGCATATGAAAAGATGCTCATCATCATAATATTTTAGAGAAATGCCCTTAATGTGTTGTACTATGAGAATTAATGGTAAAACTGTTAATCAAACAGTACTCTATACTTTGTGTGTCTGTGTGGGTGCAGTCTGTTGAAATCTTTACTTAGTATATACTAAGTTGATCTTCTGTATATAAAGATAATTGACAATGAATCTTAATGACGAGTGGGATGGGAGAGGGACTGGGAGATGGGATGGTTGCGGGTGGGAGGGAGGTTTTGGGGGGAAAAGCTGCTGTAATTCAAAAGTTGTACTTTGGTAATTTTTATTTATTAAATAAAAGTTGAAAAGAAAAAAAAGACAGTGAAAGCTTCCTCACGTCTATTAGGGTGACTATAATCAAAGAGACAAATAATCACAAGTGTCTATAAGAATGTAGAGAGGCCAGCGCCGTGGCTCACTAGGCTAATCCTCTGCCTGTGGCGCTGGCATCCCATATGGGCACTGGGTTCTAGTCCCGGTTGCCCCTCTTCCAGTCCAGCTCTCTGCTGTGGCCCGGGAGTGCAGTGGAGGATGGCCCAAGTGCTTGGGCCCTGCACCCCATAGGAGACCAGGAGAAGCACCTGGCTCCTGGCCATTTGGCGAGTGAACCAACGGAAGGAAGACCTTTCTTTCTGTCTCTCTCTCTCTCTCACTGTCTAACTCTGCCTGTCCAAAAAAAAAAAAAAAATTGGGCGTAAGCAGATATCATTGTGACATGAACCAAAAACTCTTGAGACTGTTTGCTTTTCAAAGACTAAAACAAACAAATAAACAAACAAGAACATAGAGAAACTGGAACCCTCATATACTGCTTCTGGGTATGTAATTTGGTGCAACCAATTTAGGAAACTATTTTTCCATTTCTTTAAATGAGGTACTAAACAGATTTACCATATAACCTAACAGTCTGCCACTACATATCTGTGCAAGACAAATGAAAATACATCCAAATAAAATCATGCAAATAAATATTTATAGCAGAATCATTCATAATAGCAAAAAAAGAAAACAGCCATGTATCCATCATCTGACGAGTGGGAATAACAAGAACAGTAAACCCACACAGCATAATATTGTGCTGAAACATGCTGTAGCATGAACTTTGAAAACATTAAGAGTTATGAAAGACCTGGACACAAAAGTATGCATTGTAATTCCATTTATATGAAGTGCTTATATTAGGTAGATCTTTGAGACAGAAAGCAGATAAGGGCTTATTTCGTTTGGAGTTGGGAGTGATAGGAAGTGATTACTAAAAGGTTTCCCTATCTTATGATGAGAACTATGTTCTGAACACAAATTGAAGTATTAATTGGATAACTGTATACACCAAAATTAAATTATGTTAAGGTGGAGAGTTCTATGATTCATGAATTTCAGTGAAATTTTTGTTCACACACATACACACAATAGGAGACACTCATTGGGTTTTGAAAGACAGTTTTAAATTGTTAGATTTCAGTAACTTGCATTTAGCTCTGCGATTTGAGGACTGCAATCCCCAAGTCCCTTTCAGATAATTTCTGCTGCTCTTAGAGTTGTAAATCTCAGGAGGAAGTGAGAGGAGAGCTGCAGGTTTCCTGTCAGTCTGATGAATTCAGCCTACCAAGGGTCCTAATCTCTGCTTTTCCCTCTGTGTGAAAGCTAGCCTTGGAAACATTGCTTTCGGAAACATATGCAAATAAATAATGCAGTTTCACTGAAATTATGGTGCTTCTTTGTGATCCAAGTCACTTAGGGGTTCTACATGTGTATGGTCAGAGCTAAAACCCAGGGGCATGAGTGCCAAAGTTGGCTGTGAGGGACTTTCACATTGCTTTCAGCTTTGGGTTTTAATCATGTCGCAGTTACAGCAGGGAAATAAATCAACCCATCTATTTTTTCCCAAAGATAACATTGATTAACTAAATGGTTCATTTTAAGACCTGATCCCTGGAGTTCTATTAGTATTGGAGTTACACAGTAAGTTGTATCATTTTATACTTGATTTTAGCCAAAAGGCTGAGAAGTGATAGGATGTATCTTTTTAAAAAAATTGTCAACAAATTTCATGTATTTCTTACATACAGATTTGGAAGCATGGTAATACTTCTCAACACACTCTCCCTCCTGCCCACTCTCCCACTCTCCTCTTCCTTCCTTTCTCACTCTTTCCCTTAATTTTTACAATGATCTATTCTCAGTCTGTTTTATACTCATAAGATTAACCCCACACTAAGCAAAGAATTCAACAAAGAGTAAGAAGAAAACAAAGCAAAACAAAACACTGTTCCTCAACAGTAAACAAGCACTGTAAAAAATCATCAAATCTCAAATACATTACATTTTTGGTACTGTATCAGTTATCACATATCAGGGGAAACATCAGGTATTTGCCTTTTGGGGACTGGCTTATTTTAGTAAGCATAGTGGTCTCCGAAGCGTTGGTCTCCAGTTGCATCCATTTTGTCACAAAAGACAAGATTTCATTCCATTTACAACTGAGTAGTAGTCTATGGTGTACTTATACCACAGTTTCTTTATCCAGTCATCAGTCGATGGACACCTGGGTTGATTGTAATCATATTGTGAATTGAGCTGCAATAAATATGGGGGTACAGATAACTCTTTCATATTCTGATTTCATTTCCCTTGAGTAAATTCCCAGGAGTGGGATGGCTGGGTCATATGGTAGGTCAACGTTCAAATTTTTGAGGTATCTCCATACAGTCTTCCACAGTGACTGTACTAGTTTACATTCCCACCAACAAGTAGATTAGGGTACTTTTTCCCCCACATCCTCTCCGGCATTTATTGCTTCTTGATTTCTGTATGAAAGCCATTCTAACTGGAGTAAGGTGGAACCTCATTGTAGTTTTGATTTGCATTTCCCTGATGGCTAGTGATCCTGAACATATTTTTCAAGTGTCTGTTGGCCATTTGGGTTTCCTCTTGAAAAATGCCTGTTTAAGTCCTTTGCCCATTTCTTAACTGGGTTGCTTTTTTGTTGTTGCTGAGCTGTTTATAGATCCTGGATATTAATGCTTTATCAGGTACATAGTTTGCACATATTTTTCCCACTCTGTCTGTTGCCTCTTCACTTTGCCCAGTATTTCCTTTGAAGTGCACAAGTTTCTTAACTTGATATAATCCTGTCTGTTTTTGCTTTAATTGCCTGTGCCTGGGGTCTTTTCCAAGAGCTCTTTGCCTATGCCAATTTCTTGCAGCTTCTTTTCTTTTCTTCTCTTTTCTGTTCTTCTTTTTGAAAGATAGAATGACAGTGAGAGAGTGAGACAGAGAGAAAGGTCTTCTTTCCATTGGTTCACCCCCCAAAAATGGCCACTACCACCAGAGCTACGCTGATCCGAAGCCAGGAGCCAGGTGCTTCCTCCTGGTCTCCCATGTAGGTGCAGGGCCCAAGCACTTGGGCCATCCTCCACTGCATTCCTGGGCCACAGCAAAGAGCTGGACTGGAAAAAGCATCCAAGACTAGAACCTGATGCCCACACGGTATGCTAATGCCGCAGGTGGGTGATTAACTAAGTGAGCTGTGGCGCTGGCCCTCCTTGTAGTTTCACACAATGTTCTTCTTAGTAATTTGATGCTATTAGGTTGTATATTTTGATCCTTGATCCATTTTGAGTTGATTTATGTATAAGGTATAAGGTAGGAGGTCTTGTTTCATACTTCTACATGAAGAGATCCAATTTCCCCAACGACCATTTGTTGAAGAGATTGTCCTTTCTCCAAGGATTGACTTAACTCTTTATTCAAAGGTGAGTTGGTTGTGGATGCGTGGATAGATTTCTGGAGTTTCTATTCTGTTCCATTGGTCTATATGTCTATTTTCATGCCAATACCAGACTGTTTTGATTGTAATTTCCCTGCAATAGATCTCTAAGTCTGGTGTCTTAATGTCTCTAGCTTTGTTTTTGCTGTTGATATTGCTTTAGCGATTCAGGGTCTCTTTTGTTTCCATATGAACTTAAGCATCATTTTTTCTAGATCTGAGGAGATTGTTGGTATTTTTATTTATACAAGGTGAACAAATTTCATTTATTTCATACATTTGGATTTAGGAGTCTAGTGATACTTCCCACCCCACCATCTCACTCTCCCTCCTCCTTCCTTTTCTTTCTTTTAATTTTTACAATGACATACATTTTGAGATTTGATTATGGTTGACACTCCTTGTCTGTTGCAGAGCGATGGTTTTTTTTTTTCCTTGTCCTATTGTTGAATTCTTTACTTAGTGGTGAGTTAGCTTATAATGATAAAGCAAGTTGTATCTTTGGAAGTACCAGTTCCCCAAGTTCCTCTTGTGTGCACTGATGGGGTTGAGAGTTCCTTCCTTTCAACTCTATTTTAATTCCTTAATTGCCATGAAATGATCTGTCAGGTGGCTGATAGCTTCTATAACATATGGGGCAGGAGCTTTAGAAACAGTCATGTCATAGAATGATTATATCCCACCCCTGGTCAGACTCATGGATTTCCCTGGAGTCATTATTAATCAGTATGTTTGAGTTTCAGATCAAAGAACTCAGATTTTGGTAACTTTCTTTCTGAAGATTAAGAAAAAATATTGTAGAACACAATATTTTCTAAACATTCCTCCAAAATATAGTAGTAATTGCCAGTATCAGAACGGGTTTAGGTGGACATGAACAAGAGCCTTGTGAAAACAAGTGTGGCATTCCTGAGCCAGAGACATTGAGTCCTTAGTGTGGAGACCTCAGGGTAGCATAATCAACTTGAGCTGGGTGGGTGCCTGGAGATGTAGGATTTTTGTATTAGTCTGAGATTGGTTTACTGAGTGCTGGGTGGAAGGATTTATGTGGAGAGGGTTGGGGAGGTCATGACAGGAAATCCTTTCTTCAGGGTTTAGTTTTCAACCTAATAATAAGACTAAAATAGATAAAGTATTCCAAGCTAAAACAAAGATATGGGTGATTGGTCAGGGATCCTATCTAAGAATTCTGCTTCTTAAGCGTTAGACTCTTATATTGTCTGTTCCTTTCATTTTGGCTGACTGCTCTGTATTTCCCTTGGAAACTATGAGTGAATCGTCTGTATGTTAAATGCTTCCAGGTGAGGGCCTTCTCCAGTCTATGCTGGGAAGAACAGGGGAGTACAACACATTTTATCAACAGGCTAGGAGGATAAAGTTCAAAGGACAGAGTAGACAGTGTGTAAGCAAAGAGAGTAAGAGTGTTTCTTAGGTTTGCCACAAATGATGAGGCGAGTGAAGAATCTACCCGGCAGAGATTTTCAATTGGTTGTCCCTGCGGAAAACTGGGTACAAAGGCCGGGGAAGAGAAGAGTGGGAAATCGTCAACTGCAAGCCCCCCGTGTGACAGCAGATGGACTCCAAATCTGAAGTTTCAGGACCGATTGTGATTTGCTGACATTTGCAACACTATTTAGTGATAGTTTCACACTATAGTAAATATATAATAATATAAATAGTTTTACACTATAATAAATACATAACACTATGAATAGTTTCCCACTTTTTAGTGTGAACCTCAAGAGTGTGCTGCGTGGGCTCTCGCCCCTGCAGAGCGTCCACGTGCTGACCTCTGAGGATCAGGCCTGCAGCTTCAGGAGAGTGGCCACAGCACAGACTGCCCTTCCGCTCACTGCCCCTGTCTTGTCAAAGCAGGATGCTGCAGCTCAGGGCCTCCTCCTGTCTGAACCTCTGCTCCAGGGCAAAGTGAGGACTTTTCAGTTCTCCATTCCACAACCACACATCAATGAGCACATAAACAAACAGCCAGAACACATAAGGCGATGTCCACCGCCTCCCGTGTGTGGAGCCGTAATGTCTGCCTATCTGGAAGAAGGGGTGGAGACCTCTCTGAGAATCTCAGAACACAGCAGGCTCGGTGACTTGCCACAAAGAGAAATCTTGCATTTCTGAAATAAAGGCTAAAGGGGAGCAGCCTGACTTTGTTTTCCCTGGGACATGGATGAGAAAATTTGACTCAGGTTCTCAAGTCAAATATTTTGGCCTTGTTCTCCATAAAAATTCTTCTCATGTGTCTTGAACATTAATTCTTAATTTTCAATATTGCTAGGATATTTTTGTTTCTTTCTATTTCTACATAGATATCTTATTAACAACCTAGGAGAGTCTGTTAAAATTGCAGGTCAGATGTCATTGAAACCAGAGAATGAAGACACATTGTTCTAAAGTAATGGTTTTTGCACACAACCTGCATTTCAATGAGTTGCATGTTGACTTTTGTGAAAGTGAGGGCACCAGTTAACTTCAAACATCAAATAATGGTCTTAATCAGCAAAAATGAAATCTGAATCTTTTGAATCAACAGTGGTGAGAAATTACATTAAAGGACCTGGCAACACCTTTGCTGGGTTTGTGTATCTCCTTGAAAACATTTGAAAGAGCAGAAGCCTTCTAGAAGTTACAGTTGAGGGGCCGGCACTGTGACCTATCAGGTAAAGCCACCGCCTGCAGTGCTGGCATTCCATATGGCTGCTGGTTTGAGTGCCAGCTGCTCCATTTCTATCCAGCTCTCCGCTATGACCTGGGAAAGCAGTAGAAGATGACCCAAGTCCTTGGGCCCCTGCACTCATGTGGGAGACCCGGAAGCTCCTATTCCTGGTTCAGATCGGCCCAGACCTGGCCATTGCGACCATGAATGGAGTGAACCAGCAGATGGAAGACCTCTCTCTCTCTCTCTCTCTGCATCTGCCTCTCTGTAAATCTGCGTTTCAAATAAAGCAATAAATCCTTTAAAAAAGGGACACAGTCTATCAGGTGGCCTCTGTAACATTTTGTAATTGTTTTATTTAATTAAAATTTGTAGCTTGTAGGCAACTGGACTTTATAAATCCACATCTTAAGTGATAATGTTTGTGTGAAAACTGTTGTTTCCTATAGACTTGTCTTAACTTTCGACTTTCCCTTTTTCCCCTGCCATGGATCACTAAGAAGGGCACGTGGGAAGCTGGCGCCGTGGCTCAACAGGCTAATCCTCCGCCTTGCGGCGCCGGCACACCGGGTTCTAGTCCCGGTTGGGGCGCCGGATTCTGTCCCAGTTGCCCCTCTTCCAGGCCAGCTCTCTGCTGTGGCCCAGGAGTGCAGTGGAGGATGGCCCAGGTGCTTGGGCCCTGCACCCCATGGGGAGACCAGGGAAAGCACCTGGCTCCTGGCTCCTGCCATCGGATGAGCGCGGTGCGCCAGCCACGGCGGCCATTGGAGGGTGAACCAATGGCAAAAGGAAGACCTTTCTCTCTGTCTCTCTCTCTCACTGTCCACTCTGCCTGTCAAAAAAAATTAATAATAAAAAAAAGAAGGGCACGTGGGAAAGAACAGACTGCATGGCCAGGTAGCAGTCTAGCGCCTGGTGGTCATCTAACAAACCTCATGCCACAGAGCAAATACTACAAAGGTCAGGAGAAGTCTGTGGCAACTCAAATGTGCTGCGAAGCACAGGGTGACTCAAGACAGGTGGCGGAAGGGCTAAAACGGAGGAAATCTAAGCATCTGGGTGCATGACGTCACTCGGGTAGCAGCTGTTATCTTTCCAGACTGGGGAAGTGGAGGATCAGGTTCCACAATCTTCTTGGGACTGGTAGTCATCAAGAGGAGCTACTCAGAGTGGCACGTCATACAGTGGGCTCTAGGGGGCACTGTGCAGCGGAATCCATCAAACACAAAATATAAGGATTTCTACTTATGCTCACTTTCTTTTTAAGATTTATTTAAAAGCACCTATTTTTCCTGGCACACAAAATTTAAAGTGTCTTTTGAAAGTTGTTTTAATTGTATTTATTTATTAAGTACAGTCAGATATCTCAATACATATTTTCAGTGGGTAGCAATGAAATCAGCTTAGTTAGCATTTTTGTCTGCTGAAACACTGGTTTTCTTTCTTTTTGTTTGTTTTTTTTTTTTTTGACAGGCAGAGTGGACAATGAGAGAGAGAGACAGAGAGAAAGGTCTTCCTTTGCCATTGAGTCACCCTCCAATGGCTGCAGTCCACTGCAGCCGGCGCACCACGCTGATCCGAAGGCAGGAGCCAGGTACTTCTCCTGGTCTCTCATGCGGGTGAGGGGCCCAAGGACCTGGGCCATCCTCCACTGCACTCCTGGGCCACAGCAGAGAGCTGGTCTGGAAGAGGGGCAACCAGGACAGAATCCGGCGCCCCGACTGGGACTAGAACCTGGTGTACCGGCGCCGCAGGCAGAGGATTAGCCTAATGAGCCATGGCACCAGCCAAACCCTGTTTACAATTTTTGCTTAATGCTTAACAATTGCATGTATCTGATGTACAACAGGTGCACAGTACAATGTAGGCTGATCAAATCAACAGAATCAGTGCCTCCCTCTGCCCTCCTCGCATGCGCTTGGAGGATCTGAGCTCCTTTCCTCCACCTGTTCATAACATGCAGTAGGGTCTTGGGAAATGGTCACCACTGTGATGTAAGAATTATTGCTTCTTTGCATCAAGGTGTTGTTAACTATAGTTCAGACTCCTTCTATCCCCCTTAACCTCCTGCTATACTGTTCTGTATATTTTTAAAAAGATTTAGGTATTTATTTGAAAGGCAGAGTAGTTACAGAGAGGCAGAGGCAGAGAGATAAATCTTCCATCTGCTGGTTCACTCCCCAGTGGCTGCAACGGCCAGATCTGGGCCAAGCTGAAGCCAGGAGCCAGGAGCTTCTTCCAGATCTTCCATGTGGGTGCAGGAGCCCAAGAACTTGCACCATCTTCACTGCTTTCCCAGGCCATAATAGAGAGTTACATTGGAAGTGAAGCAGCCGGGACTTGAACCAGTGCCCATATGGGATGCTGGCACTGCAGGTGGGAGCTTTGCCCACTACACCACAGTGCCAGCTCCTGTTCTAGATTTTTTAAAGATTCATTGATTTTAAAGATGGAGTTACGGTCGGGGCAGGGTTGGAGAAGAGATCAAGCTTCCATCTACTGGTTCAGTCCCCAAGTGGCTGCGGTGGCTGCAGCTGGGCTAAGCCCATGCCCGGATCTAGGAGCTTCTTCTACGTCTCCCACATGCTTCAGGGCCCAAGCCTTCGAGTCATCTTTGCTGCTTTCCCAGGTGCCTGGGAAGGGAAGCAGCCAGGACAGGACAGGAGCTGACGCCCGTGTGGGATGTCCCAGGCAGCAGCTTAACCTGTGCCACGGTGCTCTTCTACACTTAGATCATCTCATTTTAGCTTCCACATGTAAGATAGAACACAAATGTGCTATTTTTCTTTCTGAGTTTGATTTATACCACGTAACATGACATTCTCCAGGTCCATCCATTTTGCTGCGAGTTATAGGACAGCATTCTTTCTGTGGTTGATAAATATTCCATGTGAATATAAACCACATTTTCTTTATCCATTTATCTGTTTGATGGACATGTGGACTGATTCCATGTCTTTAGTACCATGAGCAGTGCAGCAACAAACATGGGAATACAAGTATCTCTTTGAAATGCTTATTCTTTTCCTTTGGAGATGTGTATATATATATATATATATATATATATATATATATATAGAAGACCAGGCATGTCTGGATCGTATGAAAGATCGCTGTTGAGTTTTCTTGAGAAACTCCATACTCTTCAGCTGGTTATGCTGAGCTGAAACCATCAACTCCAGTGGGAAAGCCTGGCCCTTTCTACAGATGGTTGCCAGCATTTGCTGTTGTCTTCTTGATGAAGGCCATTCTGCCTGGACTGACAGGAATCTCACTGTGGTTTTGGCTTGCATTTCCTTGGTGAGTAATGATTGCAGCTTTTTTTTTTTTCATAAAATTTTTGGCCATCTAAATTTCTTCCTTGGATAATGGTCTGTTCATATTACTTGCCCGTTTTTATTTAAAGGCCAATGGAGCAGACTAGAGATTCCAGAAATGAATCCATTTATCAACAGTCAGCTGGTTCTTGACAGAGGCTCCAATACATATTCTGGAGAAAGGATGGTCTTCAATAAACAATGCTGGAGAACTAGATATTCGTAAGCATAAATTTTGAAAGTGTATCCCCCCTTGTTATCCTACATGTAAGACCTCAAATGATGAAATTACTAGAAGAAAGCATAGGGACGCACACTAACACCTTATAACAGCCAATTTTTTTTGAAGACAACCCAAAGCACAATGCAACAAAAACAAACCTAGACAAATGTGATCTTACTGAGCTCTGAAGCTTCTGTACAGTGAGGGAAAAGCAGAGGAAAGAGACAACCTATGAATGAGGGTGGATGTTTGCAGACTACTCATGTCACAAAGGATTACCATTCACATTATATAAGGAGTAAAAAAAAACTAAACATTGTAGCACTTAAAATAATCTAGATACAACTTGGATCCTTTACACGTTATCTCAAAAATGGCTGCTTTCCTGATGCCGTGGGAGTTTGAAGACGGCAGGAGCTGCTGTGCCTCTCTGCAGGACATTCCTTTGAAGAGGTTGGCCATGGTCTGCGTGTGAGGAGTCACCTCCGTACCAGCTGAGTGCTTAGGCAATTGCATTTTCTTCACTGTACCTCTGTTTTCTTACCTTGCCAATGAGCTTGAGCATTCTAAAACACTACTGCACCGGTGCCGCAGCTCACTAGGCTAATCCTCTGCCTTGCGGTGCCGGCACACCAGGTTCTAGTCCTGGTCAAGATGCCGGATTCTGTCCCAGTTGCCCCTCTTCCAGGCCAGCTCTCTGCTGTGGCCAGGGAGTGCAGTGGAGGATGGCCCAAGTGCTTGGGCCCTGCACCCCATGGGAGACCAGGATGAACACCTGGCTCCTGGCTTCGGATCAGCGCGGTGCGCCGGCCGCAGCGTGCCGGCCGCGGTGACCATTGGAGGGTGACTCAATGGCAAAGGAAGACCTTTCTCTCTGTCTCTCTCTCTCACTGTCCACTATGCCTGTCAAAAAAAAAGAAAAAACAATATTGCACACCTCAGAGCTTTTCCAAGACGAAATGGAGCACATGCTGATAGCAGGTGCTCGCCGTGTGTCCAGGCCACAGATGTCAGGAAAGATCTGCAAGAGGCCCATCCTTAAATTGTTTCTTTGGCATCTTTTGATTGTTGGAGTGTCTGGTGTCTTTTGGCTACAGAAGGTAAGAAAATGTTGTATAGCAATTCGAATTGACACAAATAAAGACGTTAGACTCATAATATTTGCAAATTTAATGAGGGGGAAAAACATGGGATTTCACAGAAATTTATAGGCTAATTTTGGAACAAAGAGTTTGAATAATACAGAGCTCTTGAATATTTATGAAATCCTTACTCATTTTTGTCTCCCATTATTAAACTATACATTAAATATTATCATAAAGATGCAATAATAATTCATATAAATGTATGCTTTTTCAATTCAGAAATATATTTAAGTAACAAAAGACACAAAGGAAAGCTACATAATATAGAAGCATGACATTCAAAATTAACATCATCAAATGTAACATGATAGTGAGAATATTAATAACAGCACAGTATGTCCCACAATAACGTCTCTGTAACACAGTTGGGGGTGGAGAGAGAGAGACTGCTTCTCCTCTGCCTCGGCTTTGGACTGGTGGACACAGGAACGCAGGCGTGATGTCCTCATGTGATGTCCAGGTGTTGGGAGTGATTGTCGTAGCGTTTCGGGGGTCTCCTCCTGAAGCCATAGGGAAACGTGGACTCAAGGGGGGAACACAACAGTAAGCCAGAGGG
Source organism: Sylvilagus bachmani (assembly GCA_015711505.1). Classification (NCBI taxonomy): domain Eukaryota; kingdom Metazoa; phylum Chordata; class Mammalia; order Lagomorpha; family Leporidae; genus Sylvilagus; species Sylvilagus bachmani. The sequence goes on along the minus strand of CM027392.1, from coordinate 57,512,133 downwards.
ACACCAGGCACAGGAGGGCAGCGCAGTGTTCGCTTGAGCCTTGACAGGCCTGGTAGTGAACAGCTGCTTCCCCGCCTGCCAGCATGCAAGTAAAATCCTTGTCGTTTGTGTAGGTGTTACTCCTTTCAGGTAGCAGCCTCTCCTCCCTGCATCCGTTGTATGGAGGGGATCATCGGCTGCACTCACGGCCTTGCATCTTGACGCATGAGCTTGGGTCAATCGAAAGAAGGTGTGTCACAGCAGAGCTATGACAAAAGTGATTGGCAGCACGAGCCCCTTACTGATATTTTATGCTAATTCACACTTGCAGGCCTTGACTTATTTATTTTTATTATTGTTTTTTAAATTTATACCTACTTGAAACAGAGAGGGGATGTTGTCCATCCACTGGTTCACTTTCCAGATGCCCACAATAGCCAGGACTTGGCCAAGCCAAAGCCAAGAGCCTAGAATTCACATGGATGGCAGGGACCCAGATCCCTGAACCTGCTGCCTCCCAGGTGCGTAAGAGCAAGAAATCAAACCAGAATCAGTGTAGCCAGGACTCAGACTGGCACTCTGATAAGAGATTAGGCACCACAAACGGCAGCTTAACGTGCTATGCCATGGTGCCCACCCTGCCTTATCTAAATCTTCTGCCGTTTGCCATGGCCATGCAATCAATTAAAGATGAGGCTGTCATTGTGGCTCAGTAGGCACAACATCCCATAATAGATGCTCAATAACTATCTGTGATGTTTAGGTTTGTGACAACTGAATAACTGGACAGATCCTGGATTCAAATACATGAGGATGCTCACGTGGTCCTTCAAGTACCCTCACCCCCGCCCCCGCTGCCTTCTGGGTATAGTTACAACAGTTACCTCTAGAAGAATTTTTCAGGTTGACTCTAGATTGGCTCTTGTTTTGATGATGGTGTGGTATGTCTAAGTTAGAGTAGTTTTTATATTCCCTTGTGAACCATTTTTGATCACTCTCAAAAAAATCTAGCTGATATTGGATAGCCAATGTCCATATATTTTTCGACTCCTTTCCTGGTTCTTCCAAAGTGTCTTCTCAGTACTAGACGAAATTTAATTATTTGAATTTCCAAATACTTTGCTTTCTGTAAAGAGTCAGGTGGTCTGATTGTGTGAACCTGGAAAAATCCATCAGTAACTCTGAATTTCAGAATCCTTCTCTATCAATATGAACACTTAGATACACATTACGGGGCTCTTTTAGAATCACTGAAGTAACATTTGAGACACATGTTAAGGATCACTCACTCAATGGGACCTTAATTATTGCCTCTGGAGTTAACGGCGTGCAGGCACTTTTTCTTCACATCTTTAAAAACTACTAGAGTTTTATGCAGTGCTCCACTAATATTCTAACGTTCTTCTGCATTTCTTCTCCATGTGTTTCGTTGCCCTCGAGGGAAGTTCTCTTGCTCACCATGCTGGGGAGCATTTGGGCAGCAAGTTCAGGAATACGATGGGAATTCGGAGAACCAGACTCTGTGCTGCTTGTTTCCCCAGGGAATGAGCCCCAGGAAGGACTGGGACCATGTGCCTTGAGTGACAGGAAGGAGGTGGGCCTTGGGACTAGAAGGGGTGTGTGTGCGTGTGTGCGTGTGTGTATGAGCGCATATTGTGCATGTGTGTGCGTATACGTGTGCTTGTGTGTATGAGCGCGTATGTGTGCATGTGTGTGCGAGTATATGTGTGTGTGTGTATGTGTGTATACGTGTGTGTGCGCATGTGTATATGTGAGTGTGTGTGAGTGTATGTGTGTGAGTGTTTCGTGGTGGTGGTGTTTCTGCACCTGGAGAGGTTTTCTGTGCCTTTACCTCCAGCAGGAGGCCCAGTGCTTGCTCAGTGTGTGCCACCCCAGGAAGCCTTGGAGCCTCCCACCTCTCATTTGCCTCTCAGCCTTGCGTATATTCCTGAAGTGGCCCTTCGTACTTCATCGTCCTGTTCACAGCGAGGTGACAATGACGTGCTGAAATTAGCTCTGCTTCTGCCCATTTTCCAAATTCCATCTAAGCCCTAGGGATTATTACGTGACTCTCAGGCATGGGGGGCGGATCTCAACACTGTTTGAAATTGGGTTTATCATCAGACCATCAAGATGGGAGTTTATGATTGGTTTTCAGATAAGTTGAAGGCAGCACATTTGTTTGTCTGAATGAATTTGTGATTTCAAGTCTATATCCACTCCATATATAAAAGCATATGGATAACACAGGATTAATGTGGTTACTAAATAAAGAAAACTGCATTCATACAGCTGGCGCAATATCTCAGGCATGTTATTTACTAAGTAAACAGTAGCTGTAATTTTCATTTTTCAACATATCTGAGTATCATGATAGGCAATGAGATAGAAAATTTATTTCTCATTTTAAGGATGGAACAGTGAGTTTCATCCAGTGCCTTAGCTAGTAAATTATATGGAGACTGTTCCCGGATCCTGGATGCAGGCTGAGGCCAGAGTGAGTCTGGACTATCCTGGAGAGATACAGGGCCACAGGACGTGGAGGTCGGCTGTGTTCATCTTTGCTGGGATGTTTGGGGCTTTGATGGTGTTTATCACACATCTTTTTGTTGGGTTGAATCATGTCTTGGAGCTCTTTCGAGTAGTTTTCTTGACAATGCCTCAGATTCTGTGCCTCCTGATCTGTGCATAATATAGAGAATCAGGTACAATAATAACACTGCAGGTAATAGCAGGAGTGGGGATTTTTCTAGACGAGCAGGAGACGACACAGGGAGGACTGAAGCCAGCAGAGCCCTGAATCCAACTCTGTGTGACTGTGGGTGAGCTGTCTCTTCGCCCAATGCTCTGGGTCTGTGTTGGAGTGATAACCAGGCTCTCACAGACCCACTTCCTCACCAGCTCCCTGCTGCTCTCCATGGGGTCCTGTGGTTCTGCAAATGTTGCACAAAGAAAACCCAGGGTGGGAAACCCATCCCTAGATCTAAGATGCCCCCATTTCCTTCAGGTGGTGCAGTTCTCTAACAACCACAGGCGATAACAAAAGTCCTGATTCCCTAAGCGGGCATGTCCTTCAGCCACAGAATACGTCTCCTCCTTTTGAAGAGAATTCGCATCCTGGCAAGCCGTGCCTGTCGTCCACCTCGGGAGGGCATGCGCTGCATCGATCCTGAGTGCTGAGCTCGTCGTCTGTTACAGGGAGTCATCTGGTCCAGAAACAGCACATCTGCACTGGAGGCAGCCATGGCTCCCAATTCCAAAGGCCACCCACCGTAGACCCTAGCAAGTGCATGCTCTCCGAGTCCCTTCTGGGAAACGGCAGAGGGAATCAGAGCTGTCCAGGACTGGAAAAGCCACAGTGTAAGGCGAGAGAGAGACCCTAAACTGGGGCTGTTCCAGCAGAAGCGAGAGGGGTGCTCTCCAGGCTGCACGCAGCGTTTTACAGAGTCTGGGAGACGGGGCTGCTTGCTGTCGGCCGCCTGTGACTGTGTGAGTCTGGGCGCTTCAGAAACAAGGTTTGTACAGGGGTTAACAGAACCCGAGCCTGTGTCCCCCAGCTAAAGGAAGAGGAAACCCAAGACAGGGAGTGCGTTTGCTCTTGCGGTTTATGGAAACAACCTCCTTCGGCATCCGACTGTCTGAGTTGCCAGCAAGTTCTCAATTTCCTTGCCCCCTGTGGGTGACATGGGGATAATGACCACGTGTTCTCCAGGCTGTGGAGGGGAGCCAGCGTCAGATCTCCGTCAGCAGTGCTGAGGTTTCAGGTGACCGTCATCCCCTTCCGTCAATGATAGATGCCCATGAAACTCTGAGGCTGGCGCCAATGCAAAGGAGAGCTTAGGAGTGATTTTAAAGAAAGCAATTACGCAATGATGCTAAGTGGACGAGAGGGCTTTATTCACATCCACGCACCAAAGTCAAGAGCTTCAGTGGTCATCCGCTCGCCTGGTGTCTGCAGCCAGATTGTGAGGGGGGAGTGGTCCCTGGAAAGGTAACCGAGTGGCCCTGCCTTAATTTAATGAATACATTAGCTACAGGGCATCCCATAGAGGCATTTTCCTTAAGTCTCCCGGGGAATTCAAGGCCAACACTCGGCAATATCTGTAAGAGAATTACTCTTGTAGATAACCTGATAGAAGTGGGAAACGGGCTACACAGCATGATGGATTAATTTTATTAAGCCATAAGAAGGTTATTCTTTTTATGTGAACTTTTTCAGATACTTTGGATACCTTAATAAATATTGTATTCACAAGAAATCATCTTAACTCAGCAACATAATAATTGTGTTCAAAGGTGAAAAACAAGTTTGTCATTTGGGGAGAATGCTTCTGCATTTCCTATCAGCATCAGCACCGATGACTGCAAATATGGAGTAAGAAGGCATACACAGGCGCCTTGCTCCCGGGAAGTGTCCGAGAGCAAAGGACAGGGCTTCCGTCTTTCTAAGAAATGTTAGGGAAGCCAGAAAGCTGGTTTGTCCACTGAATGAAAAAGGTCATTACTTTCTTGTTTATGATTCTTGATAGTCAATAAAACATTCCTGCATCCTTTGCCAATTACTTTTAAAAGGCTGGAGACAATGTTTCCATTTTGCAGTTAAGTAAATTATTTTCCAAGTCATACATTCTTCTGGATGCAGATAATTTCTATCTGTTATTCTATGTCTTCTGAGATATTTTAAAAAAACTCCCCAAATATCTCAGTTTTCATTAGGCTTATCCATAATTCCCCCTTCTTACTACTCCCTCTCCCTGATTGCTCTTCACCCATATAGAGCCCACTTTCTTACTCAAACTCATTTGTTTTGTAGAACAAAAAATCCTCAATAGCTAAGACCAAATTTCAAAAACAGGTTCTGCTACTCTGTAGAATTAGCTTGCTTTAATTTCCATCTCCTTTCCAGGCAAACACATCTCCTGATTGGCCTCTGAGCAGGAAGACTTCTCATATGTTGAAATTTCCTTACAGCTATTAGTAACCCCTCCTTCCAAACTCTAAATAGTCTAGCAAAACCAACTGCATCTCACTGGTTCCATGGAGATGTTTTGGACAATTGAGCTAACAGTTTGTTCAGTAGGCATGGGCTCACCTCTTTTGTACCCTGGACAGGGGCTACCATACTGCACTTTAAGGTCCATGAAAAAATTTTCTTATTACATCTGTTGAAAAGTCACCAAAAGATATTAAACAGAGTAGTCACATTGCGCTGACTCATGGAAAATCAAGTTCAGTAGAAGGAAGCAGTTATGTCCAACAAAAGATGGAGATTTGTAAACGTTTGTGCCATCCCACTGATTTCTCAAAGCAATACTTACTTTAAATATGGCGCTCATAATTCATGTAAGTTAATGTTTAATTGGATTATTTCCCAAAGATAACTGACACAAACATGCCAGAGTTGGTCTTTGCCGAGGGAGGCAGAAAGCCTGCGTGTGACAGGCAGCAGGACCCCACTGCAAGAGATCAGGGTTCCTGGGACTGGGGCATTCGAGGAAATAGAGGGATTGATCACTAGATCACTAGGTTGGGCTTGGTTACACGGGAGGCCTGGGTCAGGACAAGGAGGAAGTAGAAGGATTGGTCACTGGGCTTGGTTACACGGAGGCCTGGGTCAGGACATTGCAGAGCAAATAGAAGGATCGGTCACTAGGCTGGGCTTGGTTACACGGAGGCCTGGGTCAGGACAAGGAGGAAGTAGAAGGATTGGTCACTGGGCTGGGCTTGGTGGGAGGGCCTGGCTCAGGCTGGCTTAGGACACTGTGAGGAAACAGAGCGATTGCTTACATGGAAGACAGTTAAATTTTTTTCAGAGGGGTAACCTGATTTTTTTTTCTTTTTACTTTGTGAAGGTTTATATAAAGGGAACAAATTTCATGTATTTCATATATACAGTTTTTAGAGCATAATAATACTTTCCATCCTACCCTCCCTCACTCACTCCCACCCTCTTCCTGCTTTTCTTCTTTTTCTTTTAATTTTTACAATGATGTACTTTCAATTTACTTTATAATCTTATGCTTAATTAGTCACCAAATAAACAATTCAATTAATAGTAAGTATAAAAACCACTTTTCATCAAGAATATAGACAAGGGCTATAAATAATAATCTAATCTTAAACTATCAAATTCACTCATATATATTATAATTTCTTTGCATATTAGCTGCCACAAATGAGGGAAAACTTGTCTTTTTTGGGACCATTTTATTTCACTAAGCATAATGGTCTCCAGTTGCATCCAATTTGTTTGTAAAAGGCAGGATTTCATCCTTTTGTATGCCTGAGTAGTGTTCCGTGAAGTACACATACCACATTTTCTCTGTCCAGTTATCAGCTGATGGACATGCGTTTCAATTGATAACGTGGCTACTGTGAGCTGAACTATAGACACAGAGGCTACAGATAACTCTTTGAAGTGCTGATTTCATTTTCTTTGGGTAAAATCAAAATGCACATGTCAGAACTCCCCCACTTGCTACTCAGTGCCAGCGACCACAATGACAACAAAAGCAGTAGTGATAGCTAACATTTGGGATACTTACCCTCCTCTCCCATATGCTACAGGTAGCACAGCTCACTCAATCTTCACAGCAACGCTGAGCAGAATTATTGAGCCTGTTTCTTGGAGGCAGACACCAGGGCAGAGAGGTTTAATTTGCCCAAGGCCCCCTGTGTCACTGGTGGGAAATTTAACCTACCTGGATCCTGTCCCAGTGGGTGTGCTGCCACCGGAGCCTTCTTGCAACCTAGATCACCCTGACTCCTTTGGTCCATTCATAAGACAAACAGGACAAACAAGAATGACCTCAGAGGGGGCTCGTCCTGGAAGAAGGCATCGGGATATTCTTGAAGACCTGCTTGGTTCCAAGCGTATGCAGTGAAGGAGGCTGCGGACACCTCTAGACAGGTGCCTGCAGTTCCGGAGCTCAAGTTCTCAGTGACTTCTTTGTGCCCAGCTTCAGTCCCAGTGTTTGTAGTCCCTCTCCCACTGAGCATGGTGTGGAGGGTGGACCTTACCCCCGCCCTGCCCTATGGGAACAGAAACCCTTTCTAAATCTCTAGCCTGAGTGTTTGAGAAGTTGATTTCCCATATATATGTGCTTGAAAAAGTTTGTAGAGGGGCTGGCATTGTGGCACAACGGGTTAAGCTGTCACCAGCTATGTAGGCATGGACACTGGTTCAAGTCCCAGATGCCCAGTGTCTGATCTGGTTCCCTGCTGATGCACCTGGGAAAGCGTCAGAAGGTGGCCCAGGTACTTGGGTTCCTGCCATCCATGCAGGAGACACAGGTGGAGCTCCAGGCTCCTGGCTTTGGCTTGGCCCAGCTCTGGCTATTGAGGCCATCTGGGCAGTGAACCAGCTGATGGAAGATCAATCTCTCTGTCTTTCTCTCTCTTTGTAATTCTGCCTTCAAATAAATAAATCTTTAAAAATTGTGGAAATGGAATAAATATTGTAAGTATACTTTGGTGCAAAAATTTTTGAAATACCTTTTTTTAATGTACAGTTTCCATTACCTTTTTAAGGACTCATATGCATGGAATTAAACACTATGTACTAAATTAAACTTATCATCCATCTATTTCCATTTCCAAGAATATTTTATTTTAAAGTCCTCTCAAACTGGTCTTGTATTCTGTCTGCTCTACCTCTCTTTCATTTTTTGTGTCTGTTTCTCTCTCCTCTCTCTCTCTCTCTCTCTCTCTCTCTCACACACACACACACACACACACACACACACATACACACACACAGTCTTTCTGGTGTGATTAAACACTTCGCCTGGCTGCTCAGTGAGCTCACCCAGCTGCTTGTACTTTCTCCTGAAGTGTCCCCAAGAACGGAAGCCACAGTGTGCTCTGGGTTGGAGTTTTTCTGAGATCCTGGCCAGAGCCAAGCGTGAGTGAGATGACCGGGACCTTTGGATTCAGCATGGCCTCTCGTAGCTCCGTCTGAAAAGCTTATCTGTTACTCTGTGTGTATTTTCTAGCCTCCCGCCCCGACATTTCTTCGAACAAATATCAAGAGCTGCGTGGAAGTTTCCATTTACCTGTCAGTGGGCTCTTTGCTGTGGGAGAAATGCCATCAAGTTATCTTACACTGGCGCCAGTGTCTGAGAACCAGATCAGCAGGTGAGAAGAAGGAAGAGTGGGGACAACCTGAGCCTTGGAGGCTGTGCAGAGAATTCTGCATGAAGTAGAATTCAGGATCTCACCAGCACCTTGCTTAGCGAGGCAGCGATCCTAGATTGCCTGATGGTAGCATCTGGTCCAGATGTTTGTGTGGCATCTGCTACACTTCCAGCACTGCCACTTGCTCTCTCTCTGGCTTCTTATCAGGAATCTCAAAGCCAGATAGATCACATGCCATTAACCCTAATCGGAGAATGAAGACAAGCTTGTGAAGGCCTTGATCTATGCCTGTCACAAACTGGGTTCCTTTGAATGAAGGTTCTGACTCATTTTCTGAGGGGAAGCAGCTTATCTTGGCGAATCTCCTCTCTCGCCTTACTAGCTGTGGGTTGAGAGTGTGACATGGTGCATCCGAGAGGGCTCCTGTCCTGGGAGAAGTTGTTCTGGGAAGGGGGACTTCCCACTGGGGTCCTCACATGAGAAAGGAGGAGTGGGAGCCAGAGGAAGTATAATATGTTATAATATAATACTAAATAACATTTATGAAAATTAGATATTTGTGTTCTCGTGTGCATAGAATGGACCTCTTGGCCATGTGGTCTTTGCTTCCATGTGGTATCGGGGACCTCCTGTGATAGCCCTGCTCATTCCTGTTGGCCCCTGAAGACTTGTCTCAGACCTCCTCTGCTCCAGGAAGGCCTGGCCGATGCAGGCGTTCTGTTTTCCATGTGTTTTTTGTGTTGTTATGGAAATCATTGAACTGTCTGTTTGCCTTCTGTTTTTGCTCCAATGTAATAGGATATTCCTGAAGAAAAGAATATTACTCACCAAAATATCTCAGACATCAGGCCACGCAGGGGTGTCCACACAGTTCATGGAAGGTAGTTACATTCCTGATGTGTAGTGTTTCCTTTGTTTGGCTTAAAGCATGGAGGACACAAGTGATCTGTTCACTCAAAAGTGACGCAAACACAGGTTTCAGGCTGACGTGAAGGCATTGAGAACCGAGGCAGGTGGTGGAGGCTCGTGTCTGAGGAATGAAGTAGGGGATAGAGAGGGAGGAAGCTTCAACAGGTTGTCGTGGCAGAGGGGTGCGGATGCACAGGCATGAGGTCCGTGAGGAACTCCAGAAGTCTCATCTGCTCAGTCTGATACTAGCATGACTGTGTCCTGATGTAAGTTGCACCCCAACTAATTAGAAGCAAGTGTAGGTTCTGAAAGGGAAGAGACTGTGCACAAGACCTCAGCAGGAACTCGTGGGCATTCTGAGTCGTCAGAGCTCTGTAGGTCCTTACTGAGCCAGCTTGTGCAAGTCACAGTCACTCTGGGAAAAACGTAGTTTTCATGTGCAAAGTCTGGGAATATGGGTTTGATGATTCTTGGGTGTCTAAAAACTCTTGACTCTGTGGCTGGGCAACTTGTAACCACAGAGAGTGCCAGCTCCCCTTAGACACCCCCAGAAAGCTGCCAAACCCACAGGCCTCTGCAGCCTGTAAGCACCCACTGTGCAATTTGTGTGTGACACAGTTACATTTCTAACTGTGCCATCTGTGTATATGGCCCAGTACAAGTCCCAGATTAGCCCCACTGAAAGGCTAATACTTTCCTCATTCTACAGGTAGTTGAGGAAGCTGAGGTCCAGAATGCTGCAGTGAACTGTGTAGCTATATAGTACATAGTCCATAACAATTGGAGACCTGTGAAGATAGTCTATGTTCTGCTCACAAACACAGAAAAATCATATTTGCTGAGATACTTATTTTCAACAATGGTGAGGTTGAGAGCCACAATGCTGCCTGCACCGGAGGCCAGGGCTCATGTGAGCCTTGACTAGCAGCCGCCTGACCTCCCAGCTTGGGTGAACAGTTATGTATCCAGCCCTGCCTGCCCCATCCTGGGCGATCCACACTGGTACCTGTCTGGTTTCCCATTGATAGCTGTGTGTCTGTCATATATGAGACCTCCACTCACCAGTTCAACTGTTATCAAGTCACTTAGTGTCAGATTTCTCAACTGTAAAATGAAAAGGCTCACTGAGATCGATCTTTAAGATGTCTCTCAGGTATCATATTAAGGTATATTTACGTATCAATTACAGTTCAAACACCCAGGTGGAAGATTCATAAACATATTCTGACTTTTGGATAGGGAACATTCACTCATTTGTAAAACCACATAGAAAAGTAAGGCTGATTCTTCCTTTTATAAAGTTAAAAATAGGTTTCTAATAAATTTACACATATATCTTCTTTTCCTATGGATCCTGGAGTTAGGAACCACATTGAAAATTGCCCCACTGAGTTGTCAAACGTAATGAAAGTTAAGTAGCTCCCCTCTTTTAATGAGAGCGATCTAATGGAACGAAGACAAGCAGAGTGGACAGGGCACAAAAGGAGTCGGAAAACAGCACATGAGTGTTTTCTTTTACTAAGTATGATTCCTAGGGTCTTCTCTTAGCCTCTTATCTCCCTTATTGCCAGTTGCTACATTCAGAGAAGCAAGAATCTGTGTTTTGCCTAAGAAATGATTCCTAGCACCAAATGCTGGTTTGAAGAGCATGTGATGACCCCACAGCTTCTGTCTGCTGTCCTTGTTTCTACTGTTTCCGCAGTGCCTCCTTGACTTCCCTTTTCATTATAGATGAATCTTTCAAATTTCCTTAACATTCTCCAACATTTTGCCATTAGAATCTATCATAGGGGCTGGCCCTGTGGTGTAGGAGGTAAAGCCACCGCCTGCCGTGCTGGCATCCCATATGGGCGCCGGTTCTAGTCCCGGCTTCTCCTCTGCAGATCCAGCTCTCTGCTATGGCCTGGAACAGCAGTAGAAGATGGATCAAGTTCTTGGGCCCCTGCACCTGCGTGGGAGACCCGGAAGAAGCTCCTGGCTCCTGGCTTCAGACTAGCGCAGCTCTGGCCGTTACAGCCAATTGGGGAGTGAACCAGCAGACAGAAGACCTCTCTCTCTCTCTCTCTCTCTCTCTCTCTCTCTCTCTCTCACACACACACACACACACACACACACACACACACAATGTCCAGTGGTGTCCATGGGGTACACATTAGGTCCACCTTCCTGAGACAGGCATTCAAAGTTTTCAACTTGATCTCAGAAAGATTTATTATTGTATTCACAGTCTTCTTCCCTGCTGTTTTCCTTATATACTCGATTACAATTATACCAACATACTCAGTGTTACTCCAGTAACTAACTCAGTGTTGTTGACACGGAACTATTGCACTGGCAGTGCTATGTTGGCAATGGCTTGTATCAGCTCATGAGAATAGTTCACCACATTTTACAACATTTGTGATCCAGTTGTGACACAATCATCACCAAAATTAATTTACATAAATTGTATCAGTTAAAGAACTAGTAAGCAGTGCTCAGTACTCATAATCTTCAAATGCTTTTGTATATTTTGTGACTGAAGTATCTGTATGGGAGAAATGCTACGTAACAGACTGTAACATCTCTTCCCAGTTCCATATTTGCTGAAATGGCACATTCCTCATGGTGAGATATTTGCATAATGGAAATTGACAAATGCTACAGATCAGGCTTGTGTAATCTCAGGGAGAGAGTAAAACTTCCCACAGCTTGCCACTGCCCATACCTCCTTCAGTGAGACTTTCCCTCAATTATGTTTCTTCTTCTTTTATTTCAAACACTTCGCTTGCACTTGACTTTAAATGCACAAATTTACTCTGATCTCTTCCAACTTATTCAATCTCAATATTTTCCTACTTATTTGCCAACAGAATTTCATTATATTTCTGTAGTACACACTTGAATATGAACCCTACCAGGGAAAGTGAACATGTATGTCTTGCTTGTTATAAGCCTCAGTGCCCAGCAGAGCCTTGTATCCTGCGTGAACAAATGGAAATCAAGACTTGTGTTTCCCCCAAAATGTAACAGACTCATCCTCCGTACCACTTTCTTTCAAACTTACTTCCAATTGTGTTTTGCCTGGAAGTCTATAGCCTGCTTCTGATCTTTGAATACATTCTCAACCCCAGGGACTTGAATTATCATTCATTAAAATTGTCTTCATTTTTTTACACTGATTTTAAAATCCTGCTCCTGACACAGGCATGGCAGACTCTAGAGTTTGTGGGTTTTGGAAGTAGGCTGCATGGCCCTTGGGGCATAGGGAAATTGTGGATACAGCAATAATGAGATAATGATGGGAAGAGTGTTAGAGATGCCAGGGAAATTATCACTTACTTCTGAGCTCTGATGCACCTGACCCTAGGTCGGGACATTGCAATTCAAAATTAATTCTGTATTATGGCAGGTATCTGATCTTTCATGAGAAGAATAAATCATCTTAAGAAAAGGTTTTGATGAAAATTCTATCAACATGATTGTTCATAAAGGATAGCCTGTGGCTGTGTTTCAACTCAGATTAGAACATCTATCTTCGTTAGATTTTTGTCTCATTTCAGAACAGTGAATTATTGGTAAATAGAGATGTTATAAATAATTAAACAAAGAATCTATAAATTGCTTTTGATAGTATGGTTATTTTGATGATATTAATTCTTCCAATCAATGAACATGAAGGATTTTTTCAGTTTTTTGTGTCTTTTATTTCTTTTCTTCATGTTTTGTAATTTTCATTGTGGAGATCTTTCATGTCTTTGACTAAATTTATCCCAAGGCATTTATATTTTTTGGAGCTATTATGAACAATAGTGATCTTACAAGTTCTTTCTCGGCCACGGCATTGTTTGTGCATACAAATTCTATTGATTATTGTGTGTTGCTTTTTATCCTGCAGTTTTGCCAAACTCTGTCATGAATTCCAATAATCTCTTAGTCGAGTCTTTTGATTCCTCTGTGTACGGGATCATGTCATCTGTAAGCAGGGATAATTTGACTTCCTCCTTTCCAAGTTGTGCCCCTTCGATTTCTTTTGCTTGTCTAATAGTGCTGGCCAAACTTCCAGAACTGTACTGATTTGGTTCTGGAACTTGGTATAAATGCTTCCCGTTTTCTCATTAAATATAATGCTGGGTGTGGTTTTGTTGAATATTGCCTATATTGCATTGAAGTATGTTCTTCCTATACCCAATTTGCTTAAGGTTTTTAATCAAGAAAGGATGTCATATTTTATCAAATGCTTTCTCTGCATCTATCAAGATAATCACATGGTTTTTATTTCTCAATTTGTTAATATGATATATCACATTTATTGATTTGCATATGTTGTGAACCATCCATGCATACCAAGGATAAATTCTACTTGTTATGAATCAGTGATCTTTTTGATGTGTTGTTGGATTCAATTAACTAAGTATTTTGTTGAGAATTTTTGCATCTTTACCAGGGATATTGGTTTATAGTTTTCTTTCGTTGTTGTGTTTTCTACTGATCTTTGGAATTAAGAAGATGCTGGACTCATGGAAGGAGTGTGGGTGGATTCCCACCTTTTCACTAGTTTTGAATAATTTGAGGAGAACTGGAATTAGCTCTTCTTTAAAAGTTGGGTAGAATTCAACATTGAGCACATCCAGTCCTGGGCTTTTCTTTGTTGGGAGAGTCTTTATTACTAATTCAATCTCTACCTTGGTTATTGGTCTATCTAGGTTTTCTGCATCTTCATGACTCAATTTTGGTAAATTATAGGTTCCAGAAATCTAGCCTTTTATTTTAGATTTTCCAATTTGTTAGCATATAGCTGTTAATAGTAATTCCTGGCGATTATTTTTTGTTTCTGTGGTATCCATTGTAACATACTTTTTCATCATCTCTGATTTTATTAATTTTGATTTCTCCCCCTTTTTGTGGTTGATTGAGCTGATGTTGTAACAATTGTCTTTATTTTTTCAAAAATATCTTTATTTCTTTTTTTAACTTTTATTTAGTAAATATAAATTTCCAAAGTACAGTTTATGGATTACAATGACTTACCCTCCCCATAATTTCCCTCCCACTCACACCCCCCCATCTCCCACTCCCTCTCCCATTCCATTCACATCAAGATTCATTTTGCATTATCTTTATATACAGAAGATCAATTTAGTATATATTAAGTAGAGATTTCAGCAGTTTGCACCCACACAGAAACACAAAGTATAAAGTACTGTTTGAGTACTAGTTATGCCATTAATTCACATAGTGCAACACATTAAGGACAGAGATCCTACATTGGGAGTAAGTGCACAGTGGCTCCTATTGCTGATTTAACAATTGACACTCTTATTTACAACATCAGTAATTACCTGAGGATCTTGTCATGAACTGCCAAGGCTATGGAAGCCTCTTGAGTTCGCCAACTCTGATCTTATTTAGGCAAGGCCATAGTCAAAGTAGAAGTTCTCTTCTCCCTTCAGAGAAAGGTATCTCCTTCTTTGATGGACAGGGCAGTTATTCTCCCTGGTCCTGACCAAAAATAAGCATGTGGACTAAAGGAACAGATTAGAGATTAATGCATGCATCTACATCCAATTAATCTTTGAAAACAAGTTAAAATTACTCCTTAGAGAAAGGACCTTCTCTTCAATAAATGGCATTGGGAAAATTGGATTTCTGCACGCAGAATTGTGAAACAAGACCCCATCTTACACCACATACATCAATCAAGACAGGACTCTGCATGACATTGGCCTAGGCAAAGACTTGTTTCATAAGATACCTAGGCACAGGTAATAAAGGCAGAAATAGACCAATGAGATTACATCAAGCTAAGACACTTCTGCTAAGCAAAGAAAACACTCAATAAAGTAAAGAGGCGGCTGACAATGGGAAAATATTGGAAAACTGTACATGTGATAAAGGATTAATATCAAGGATTCATAAGGAGCTCAAAAAACTCAACAACAATGAAACATACAATTCAGTTAAGAAATGGGCAAAGGACTTGAATAGACATTTAGCAAAGGAAGAACAAAAACATGTTGTTGGCCAACAAAAACATGAAAAGATGCTCAGATCACCAGCCATCAAAAAGGCAAATAAAACCCACAGTTAACTTGCACCTCACCCCAGTTAGAATAACTATCATGCAGAACTCAAAGAATAAGAAATGCTGGCAAGAATGTGGGGAAAAAAGAACACAACTATGTTGTTGATGAGAGTGGAAACTTGTACAACCATTATGGATGGCAGTATGAGATTCCTCGGACAACCGAAAATAGATCTACAAAATAACCCAGCCATCCCACTCCTGGGAATTTACCAAAATAAATTAAATCAGCATTTGAAAGAATGATCTGTACCCCTTTGTTTATAGCAGCTCAACTCATAATAGCTAAGATATGGAATCAACCCAAATGTCTATCAGCTGATGACTAGATAAATAAATTGTGGTATACACACATGATGGAATATTACTCAGCCATAAAAATGTATGAAATCCTAACTTTCACAACAAAATGGGTGCAACTGGAGACCATTATATTTTAGTGTAATACACTATTCCAAAAAAACCAGATATGTGTTTTCCCCCATGTGTGGTGATGAATATAGAGAGTACAAAGAAAATGCAATGTATATGAGTGAAATTGATATTTGTTTAATGTTTATAGCCATGCCTATACTTGTGAGTAACAGTGGTTTTTATACTTACTGCTTGTTGAATTGTTTATTTTGTGGAGAGTTAACCTTTTGATTATAAATTAAATTAAAAGTATGTCATAAAAATTAAAAGAAAAATAAGAAAAGAAGGTGGAGGTTGAGAGTGATGGTGGGAGAGAGTTAAGGTGGGAAGTATAATTATGTTCTTGAATCTGTATATATGAAATACATGAATTTTGTTCCCCTCATATAAATAATTTTTAAATAATCATTAGTCATAATTCAAGACACTTAAGGGTACCATGCTAAAATGTAAAAATTACATTGTTCTTTAATTTTATATATTTTGGATCATTTGGTATATATAATTTTATCATAATAATTTTGGACCATAAGTATTTTCCTTTCTCATAAAGAAACATTAGCATGAAATTTAACGAGTATACTATTGAGTCATATAGATTTAGTGGCATTTCCTAAAAAAAGTACTTATTCTAAAGTTATCCCTCAAGATTTTATCATTATAAATAAAGCATCAATGAACACCTTTTGCCATGAACCATTGACATATTAGAACATTTGATCAGAAATTTTAAAGTCAAATTGCTTAGGGAAATGTATTAGTAAAGGTTTTAATTTATATTTTTACATTTGTTTTCAGAAACTTTGCAGAGTTTGGAATAGATACTTGCATAATCTCGTAATTAGAAGACATTATTTTAAATGTGTTTACTATAAAGGAATGCTAAATGTGTCAAGAGATGGATATGTTCAACCTGATTGAACATTACACAATGTATACATGTATATAAATCTCACCTGACACTTGTAAATATACACAGTTTTTACACAGTAATTTAAAATGCAAAAGATGTCATAGTAATTGTAAATCAACTTTGATAATTTTAAGTCAAAATGGGAACATGTTTTATCAAGGTATTCTTTCTCCATTGAGTGTACTTTTAATTTCATTTATTTTGTGCTCTCTGCACCTGTGCTTCCACTACTTTTCAGTCAGATCTATCAACATTTTCTTATGAGATTTGCTGCATTGATATTTAATAAACATACTTGTGAAATATTTTTAGAATTTCAAAAAACTTGAGAAAATAGCAGAAGGGCTTTCACATCACATATACCAAGCATCACTGATTGCATTATCTTGGCAGATTTGTCGCCACTGATGAACAAATAGTAGTTGTATTGGCTGAAGCCATTGCTTTCTCAGGCCTCCTTAGTTTCTATCCAGTGGTACCTTTCTGTTCCAAGATCTCATCTAGGGTTTCAGCTGACATCTATTTTCCATGCACATTTAGGTTCCTCTTGGCTGTGACAATTACTCAGCCTTTCCTTATTTAGGTGACAATAGCAGTTTTGAGAAGTATTTTGTAGAATGTCTCCAGGAGAGCTTGTCTGGTGTCTCTCATGATTTGACTTGGGTTACTGGTGTGTGGGAAGGCAACAGAACAAAGTTCCAGCATCATCACATCTTACCAGTGGCAGATGCCATCAGCACGATGAATCAGCGTCGATGTTAAAGACAGGGTGAGAGAGTGCCTGTCGGGTTTCTTCACTGTCACACGTCCTGTTTTCTCATTTCTCAAGCCGTAATCTCTGCGGGAAGTCACTGTGTGCAGCCCACAGAAAACACTGGGCAGTAAGTCCACTTTAAGGGCAGAGTATCGCCATGAAGTTTTAAGCATTCTGTTTGACAATTCTCAGAATTCTACAGACTTATTTTAGTACAGTCACATACACTTATTTTATACTTTGCATTGTAATGCAATGCTACCTCATTTATTTTATAATTCGAATTCTTCTAGCTTTCACCATTGGGGCTCCTCTTTTAATATCTTCCTTTGACTGTAGATATTTTTTGAACATTTCCTTAAACCCTGCCATTATAAAGTGTTCTAGGATTATGTTTATATGTTCACTACTCCAGTGCTAGAATCGGCCATTTCTTCTAGACGTTTCCTCTTACTGGAACATGGTGTTAGATACTAAGAACCAAGTGCTAGGTGTGCTCATGATAACAGGGTGAGTCGCCCTAAGCTCTCTCACCTGAACAATGGGCTAACCCACATCTATAAATGTTTCCCCTTTGTTTTCAGCTGCGTCTGGAAAAAGATGTCCACACACTTCCTCGTCACACACATCTTTCCTTACAACCGCAGGTCCTGGTTCACAAACCCCTCCTTCTGTGCTCAGAATCAGGAATGCCAGTTTCCATTCTGCCAGGTCTTTGAATTTCTGTCTTGCAACAGTTACTTACATTTCTCCCCTTAGTCCATACTTTCCTTCCAAATTAGGGTTCTTGTTATTCTTGTATAGGTTTATAGGTCTGTGAATATCTTGAAATTTATTATAAAAGTGTGTGTTTATGACAATACTTATTTTGTTGATGTCCATAATTTTAATCAGGTTCACCAAAGACTTATCATTTAAAAAATCAAATAGGAATATAGATATCCAGACTATTCAAATCCCTTTGAAGGAAAGCCACCATTTCCTTTAAGACAATTGTGGCAGTGAGAGGGAGCTGACTCTGGGGACTGACTCACTGTTGGGTCTTGTGTTCATGCCTTGGGCATCTCTCCAGAGCTGCATCAGCTACCCCCACGTGGCCCGTCCTCCTCACAGCCCAGGCATGGGCATGGGTACTGCCAAGTGCTTCAGGCCCCTCTGACAACAGCCCCACCAGAGTGTGGCCAGGGTTTACTGAGCCCACTGCGAACCTGAGTTAAGTACATGCAGCCAGACCGTCTAACCCAACAGTCTCATTTAGAACATCTGTTCGCTCACCTTCAGTTTCTCTCCAGTGACCCAAGAGTGGCCTCAGGTGTTTCAGAACCAAAGGAAGCTCAGTGTCTGCAGCCGGGAGAGGGCTTCCCACAGGGGCCTGGGGCGCTGCTCCTCCGGCTGTGCCTGCGTCTGTCCCCGTGACTGGTGCAGGGCATGAGCTGCCTCCTGCTCCTTGTTTTTGCGTCTTTCACTTTCAGTCACTTCCCCCTTGAAGCCAGGCCTTATTTCCTTGCATCTCAGAAGAGTTTTCCTCCTAACTCATTCTTCTTCAGTCTGCAAAACTGCCTCTGGGCAGCAAAGCAAACTTTGCTTTGGGTGCGACGTTCTCCTTCCCAAGCCACAAGGCTGCAGTGATGATGATCGAAGCAGCGCCTGCCGGGGGCCTGGACTCTGTCCCCAGCTGCTCCTCTTGGACCTTCGGTGAATCCACACCTGTCAGGTTCTCTGCTGGCTGATGCCAGAGTGGACTGTGCATGCCTCTGAGCACGTTTGCCTGGTTGAGTGTTTCTGCTTGCTGGGTGCGTGTGTCCATGTGTGAGGGTCAGCTCACCTGAGGAATCTGCATTATCACTCATTCACACACTTATCTTCACATAGGAGGATGCAAAACTGGCACAAGCATCATAGGCCATGAGACAAGCCCCTTCCTGGGAAATGTTTCTGCAGACAGAGAGGCTTGTAACTGAAGGGCCAGGGAGGTTTCCCCTAGAGCCATGGTGAGCAGACTGAGCAGACTTCTGCCTTGTACAGATAGAGCCTTCGGGACAGAGGGTTCAGGGAGCTGGGGTGTGGGGGAGCCATTCAGGTCCTCCAGCATAGCGGAGCAGGGACTCTCTGGCTGGCAGTGCAGTCAGGGGTGAGGGAAGCTCTCTGCCTTCAGAGAGAAGCTGGGATGGCACCTGAGACTGCGGGCACTCACAGCAAAGGTCCCGCCACAGCTCCCGGTCTGCTCCCCTCCAGAGGCACGCCCTGGGCACGCTACCCTTTGGGTGGGCAGTGAGGCTCTGTCTTCATACTGCCGCGCTCCAGCCCTAGACAGCCTGCGTGTCCGGACCCCACTGAGCAGTGTGCACGCATCTGCATGCAGCAGCCACTACAGCAGAACTCATCACTGCAAGATGACTCTAGCCTCTAGCAGGCAATGCACCCCTGCATTCTTACCACTTTACATTTACCTCTGCAGGGAAGTGTAAATATTTCTAACGTGGTAACTGGTGAGAATTGTTACACTGAATATAAAAGCTAAGTCAGTACTAAATTAGAGGCTCCATAGTGATTAAAATGAAGTTACTTTTTCTAATTAAACCTGGATTCAGTTGTTTTTTAAAAAATGAAAGAAAAACAAGTCCTCTGAGGCAGATGGATCCAAGGCAACTCTGACCTCAAGCTGTTCAATTTGCCTCAATGCAGTTCCTTTAGGTTCACACGCACTCAACAGCACTTGCTGGCTTTTATTTAGAGCTAAGAATTATATCAAAGTGGAAGTCAGGCCTGATTAAGACACAATGCGCACTGTCAGGGGTATAATAATGGACACATAAGCATGTTCAGTGTGTGCACACACAGTGTTCCCTGTGCTGCGGCCACAGGTGCATATAACCAATTCAACCTGCACAAAATGGTGAGTTCCTCAAAACCACGCCCCTGCCTACTGGGTTTGAGAACTGGGACGGATTTCCTGCAGAAGAGTAAAATGTGGATGAATGTCACAGACATCCAGACAACATCAGTGAATAGTAGATAAAAGGAAAGCCTCTGAGCAAGAGGGAGCATGTTTCGTCCTGCATGTGGACAGGCTGCTACATACATGACATCGGTTGTGTTGAGGGAGGGGCACGGGCTGGAGTGCAGGAGGCTGCACTGGAGCTGGGAGCCAGGTTTTCTGTGGTGAGTACTGCAGGGATAGTACTGCTGTGTGTTGAAGTAGCGTCTTCACAGGTACTCCAGTAATGTCATCACAGTCGGCTTCATCAATATGTGTCGAAAGCTGCATTTTCAGCTCCAGATATAGTACTTTCGGCACATCCTGTTCCAATAGCTCTGCCTCCTTTGGCCTTTCCTCTGTAAACTCCAATTTCCCGAGAGAGTTTGGCACTAGTCAGAAGTTCATGTTTTTGGTGGGACATTGGGCATCTGGCTTTGGAGAATGAAGGAAGAAGTAATCATAGTGGTCATCTCTCGTTACAGATAAAACAGTGGACAGAAGGTAGGGGAGGGCTGGCGCCGTGGCTCAACAGGCTAATCCTTCACCTTTCGGCGCTGGCACACCAGGTTCTAGTCCCGGTCGGGGCACCGGATTCTGTCCCGGTTGCCCCTCTTCCAGACCAGCTCTCTGCTGTGGCCCGGGAGTGCAGTGGAGGATGGCCCAAGTCACCCCATGGGAGACCAGGAGAAGCACCTGGCTCCTGCCATGGGATGAGCGCGGTGCGCCGGCCGCAGTGTGCCGACCGCGGCGGCCATTGGAGGGTGAACCAACGGCAAAGGAAGACCTTTCTCTCTGTCTCTTTCTCTCTCACTGTCCACTCTGCCTGCCAAAAAAAAAAAAAAAGAAGAAGAAGAAGGTAGGGGAGTCCACCATTGCGCGTGTGCGCACACACACACACACACACATCTGGAAGTGCTTCCTCTTAGTGGGAAGGGATGTGAGAAAAGACTAAACATGCAGTGCAACTGCAGAATTAACGAGATGCAAAAGTGCTAAAAAGTTTAGGAGCTCTAACTGGTAAGAGATTGAAATAAGTAGCATTCATCACAGTTGGCTCAGGCTAATCAATTCACTGCACAAGTAAACCAGGACAGCTCCTGGCAGCTGGTCTGTATTTTGTATCTGTTGCTCACAGGCTGAGGAATCCACATTCAAGATAGATTCATTGGCTGATCATGAACGTAGTTGTTCTATTGGGGTGGCTTCCAGGACTCACGTTTTGTAGAGGACAAGGAGGTACCACCTAGCTACTCACAACAGTGCGACACACAGCGATGGCAGTCTTTCTGTGAGGCCTCAGATTGGCAGATTCTAGAACAATTCCATTTTCCTGACTGCACACAATAAGCATGGCCTGAAATTGTTGGAGTGAGTTGTTGAACATCCTTTAGACCATATATTTTCCACATTTAACTTACTGTATTTCATTGGGTCTCCTTAGAGGAAGTCACTAATTATACAATGACTATTTGTCAGCTTAAAAACTACACAAAGTACCTTAATACGTGATGAATTTCAACTGGGAACTTTTTAAGAAAGGAATGATTATCAATTTCAAGGTTTCTTGACATTGTCTGGCACACTGGGTCTTACACCTCTGGATTGAAAATTTATCCTATCCCACGTTCAAGTCCATGCTGGCAGAAAGATCTAGGACTTCTTCCAGAATTGTCTCATCTTGCTCCAAGTAAACTATTCTGTTTCAACAATGCATCTGAGATGTGAAAATGATATTGCCAATCTCACCGCCCTTCACATTTCAAATTTGTAACAACACATTTTAAACGTGTTGCAATGTAATCATGCCGCCCACATAGTAATTGTAATGATTTCACAAAACGCTCATGATGTTGAAAGCCTGGTGTGAATCAGAAGTTTCCATCTCCAGGTCTCCAAAGCCAGCACCTCTGCTCTTTCCATTTTCATCCCCTTCTTTCTCTCCGTCACTGTAGCTGACGACTCTGCCACTAATTCTGATGGTACATGTCCTGTGGAGTCATATAAGTATAAAGCGTGGAAGAGGGAAAGGGGAGGCTGGTGGCAGAGGGTGTTGCAGTGTTCACCAGAGTCATTAGGAAAGGGAGGTGCCACGATTTGGGTGTCCCCCAAATGTCCACGGGTGGAAGACAAGGTCCCCAAAGCCTTATGTTGTGGATAGTTAATGGCTAATGGAATAAGGATGGGAACTGGATCCAATTATGATGTCTAGGAGGTGGGCCCAGTGAGAGTTCTGATGTGGCCTTGGAAGGTAATTCTTATGTAGATGTTGGTTATGAAAGCCTGATTATGTGGAAGGGCATGCGGGGTTGTTATCCTAGAAAACCTTGGAAGCCTTTGGTGGAACAGGCTAGAGAAATCCTAGGATACCTTTAGAGGAGCGCTTGAGTGATTCGAGAGAGGGCGCAGACAACCAGCATGCTGAGAGGACCATGCTGAGATTTCAGATGGAAGTGTGGATGCTTCTGAGAACTGGACAAAAAGCCACTCTTATTACTCCACGGCAAAGAATATACCATGTTCCTGTCCTGACATGTTCTTGGAGGCCGAACTAAAGACATTAGACTTGTTTGTGTGACAGAAGCGATTTTAAGACAGCAAAGCATGCAAGCTGCAGCATAGGTGTTACTGGCTGCTGTTAATGGCATTTGGAGCTAAAAAGGAGTTGAGCTGAGAGATGGGGAAATCTTGGTCGTAGAAGGAAGGAATAGGAGACGTGCTTGGGACTAGAAAATGAGATAGAGAAAACTCTTGCTAAAAATATTGGCACAAGTAAAATGGAGCCATGTGTTAATGAATAAGAGATTGAGAGAGAACCTGAAGGTGTTTGAGAGACCCCAGAGGCCATCCCTCCCTTTGCAGGTGTGGAGGAAGAGCAGTTATTTTACAGAATCCCAGGGCACTTTCACTGATTCATTCCCTTGTGTTTGCCAGTGAAGTGCTGTGTGTTTGCAGCCTTAGTCCAGGTGAGCCCAGGCCCAGCCTCCTTGGTAACAGCATCCAGGTGGTGTTGGTTTGCGAGTGTGAGGAATGCAGCAGTCACGGGGGCCATGCCAGCTTCCACTGGGGTTTCAGAGAAAAGCTCCGGAGAGCAGCGGAGTTGTGCTGCAGGTTTGGGCCTCTGCGTGCCACTCTTTGGGGCCAGTATCCCGTGAAGCCATGGAAGGAAGCCGCACGTGGAGAGCTGGAAAGAAAATGGCTGTCAGCAATGTGGGACACCACAGAGGGACAGCCTGGGAGCCACAGACACCCACATTCAGCCTCCGAGAAGAGCTGCATGGCAGAGACCAGGAGACACACAAAGGAATCGATGCCCATCTACATGTTTTAAAGAATGTTTCACACGACCTGGGATTAAGCCAAGACTTGTACCAGATCTGGAGCCACCGAGGAGAAATCACAGCAGGGTGATGCCAAGAGGAAATGCGCAGATTCAAGCCTGAGAGTCCCTGTCAAGACAACAGCAAGTGGAGCTACAGAGACAAGACGCCCCCTCTGTGAGAACTGAAGCAAAGCTGTAGGGTTGGGGCTGCCCCAGGCTTGGGGGAGCTCACCCTACCCCAGTGTCCAGGGTACTGGACATGGAGCATCAGGACTTAATGTTTACCCTGCTGGCATTTTTAAAAAATTCACTTCAGCCTATCAATCCTTCCCATGTCTCTGTCTCCGCTTTTCAGAGTGGGGATGTCTGTCCTGCTGCAGCTTCTTGGAATTATGTAACCAGTGTTCCTTTAGGCTTATAGAGAGCTTGTCTTGGGTCTCCAGTGAGACTTTGGACTTCAGATTTTTGAATTAATATTGGGCTGAATTTGGCACTCTTGGAGAGGAATGCATGTGTGAGATGCAATTCCTGACGGGAATTTTGTGTGTGGATATGAGTTTAGGTGTCCCTCACAGGCCAGTGATTGAAAAACTGGTACTTGAAGACTTATATGAATGGTTGATTTACAGATGCTAATGAGTAATGGATTGAGGAAAGATGCTTGGCCCAAGTATGGTGTCTAGGAAGTATGCCTGCTGGGCGGTGTGTAGATCTGGGCATGCTCTTGGCAGGTAGTTCTCACAGGAGTGCAGGCTAGGAAGGCCAAGGTGTGCCGAGCTGCCCCCTCTCTCTTCTTCCTGGTGTTGCTGGGCTCCTTCTGAACGCATTCTGCAATCCACTGCCCTCACTGGAGGCCAGCCAGCAAGGCTAACCAACCTGGACTTTGAGGCCCCAGATCAGTGAACTGAAATAAAACTCCTTCGTTCAAAAATAGCCACTTTTGGGTATTTACTATGGGGACAAAAAGCTGAAGAATACAAAGGGAAGGGGAGTCCCTACTGATCAGGAAAGCACATTAGAGAGGGACAGGTGAAGGCTGAAGGAGAAGAAGTTGGGATGTGTGTTGTTTAAGAAGAATAATTGATATTCCAGCACAGGGATAAACCTGGAGCAAGGCACACAGAGGTTAGAAACTGTTGTAGCAATCTGATTTAATTTCTATAGGTATATACAGACCAAAATTAAGAATAACAATGCAAGGGGGAGAGATATTTGAAGTCCAGTTCACTAAAAAACAAATCCTGAATTGTCATCTAAATATAATCTTGACTGAACTGCTCCATAAAAATAAGAGTATAATATAACCAACTGGGATTTATTCTGGATGTGTAAGACCATTACAACACTCAAAAATCAATTAAATGCTACCCAAAACTAAAGCCATTATATCAGCAGTCTTAAGAAATACGATCATATGGATAGACACACAAAAAAATCCTTTGACATATCCAACACCAACTCATTAGAAAAATGCTCAGCAAATTAGGAATAGAGAATTTTTACGGAGAATATTGACAAAAACCTACAGTTAACATCTTAGTGGGGAGAAACTTGACACTTTCCCACCAAGATCAAGAAAAAGGCAGAAATTGTGATCCATTTGGGCTTACTCATTATCATACTGGAAGTCCTAACTACTGCAATAAGACAAGAAAAAGATAAAGGAATGCAGATTGGGAAGAGAAAAACAAAACTCTCTGCTTGCCAATGGTATGCAGAAAAACTCGAGATAAAAATAGTGGAACTAACACATGATTACATAAATCTGCATAACTCAAAGTTAATACAGAAAGGCAATCAGTTTCCTGTATATCAGCAATGAATAAGTGATATTTCAAATTTTCCAAAAATGCTATTTACCTCAGCACTAAAAATGGAAATACTGGTGTATAAATCTAACAAAACATGTACATGATTTATATGAAAAAATGTAAAACTGATGGGCACGTGGAAGATTACAGCAGCTTTACTCACAATTCTCAGAAGTTGGAGGAAAAAAAGGTGTGGTTCAGTAGGCAAATGAATAAGTGCACTGTGACATTCGCATACAGTGAGTTCCTTATCAGCAATAAGAGGGAATGAAAATCAAGCTAAGAAAAGACATAGAAGAACCTTGAAAACACTGCTAAGTGAAAGAAGCCAATATGCAAATGCCAGGTCCTGTGCTATCCCAACTACATTCATTCTGCAAAAGGCAAAAGACTTCAGCATCTGAAGTAGATCCCATGGGCTTATAAAGGAGGGGGTGGGAAAACGAATCATTGGAATAAAGGGGATTTCTACAATAGTGAAACTACCCTATGTGATATTATAATTGTAGATACATATCATTATACACTCACAAAGCCTATATAATCTACAACCTTAATAAACTGTTAACTCCAGTTAATAATGCTGTGTTAATATTGACAGCAATTATAATAGATGCACTATTGAGAGCTCCATGTATATAATAGAGAAAACCACCGCCCAGCTTTTCTGTAATCCTAAATTTCTTGTGAGTAAAGCCTACTTCTTTGTTTCTTTTAAAGATTTATCTAAGGCTGGCGCCGCGGCTCAACAGGCTAAATCCTCCACCTTGCGGTGCCGGCACACCGGGTTCTAGTCCCGGTCAGGGCGCCGGATTCTGTCCCAGTTGCCCCTCTTCCAGGCCACCTCTCTACTGTGGCCAGGAGTGCAGTGGAGGATGGCCCAAGTCCTTGGACCCTGCACCCCATGGGAGACCAGGAGAAGCACCTGCCTCTTGCCATCAGATCAGCACGGTGCGCCGGCCGCAGCACGCTGGCCACGGCGGCCATTGGTGGGTGAACCAACAGCAAAGGAAGACCTTTCTCTCTGTCTCTCTCTCTCACTGTCCACTCTGCCTGTCAAAAAAAAAAAAAAGATTTATCTAGTTATTTTAAAGTCAGAGTTACAAGGAGAGAGGAGATACAGAGAGATCTTCTATCCACTGATTCATCCCCAAATGGCTGCAATGGCCAGGGCTGGGCCATACAGAAGCCAGGAGCGTCCCCCAGGTCTCCCATGTGGGTGCAGGGCCCAAGGACTCGGGCCATCCTCCGCTGCTTTCCCAAGCACATTAGTAGTGAGCTGGATTGGAAGCAGAGCAGTCAGGACTTGAACTGGCGCCCATACGCAATGCCAGCACTGCCAACAGTGACTTAACCCACTGCAGCACAGCATGAGCCCCTAAAGTCTACTTCTTATGAATTATAATAATGTTTGGTATTAGTGATGTGATGCTATCTTTAGTGTCAATGATTTCACAATATCAGAGCCTCAAGAGCAGCTTTCGATATTTATAATATGATGACAAACGTGCTGTCCTTATGGTGGCATCCTGGAGGCAGATGGAGATGCGGTGCAGGTCAGGGATAGAAGCATAGAACTGAAATTTGAGTGATGAAGAGGCAGTCCTTCACCTCCTCACCCAACCTTCTTAGTTGACTTTCCTTTATTTAACAGGTAGTGTCCACTGACAAATAGACAGCCTTTAGAATCTAGGCCAGTGCTCATTGTATTGGTTGTGGAGACGTCTGTGGACATTGTTTGAATTCATCTAATTTGAATATGTTTATAACCTAGTCATGAGAATAAAAGACATTCTATCTCATCTCAGGCCAAACATTGGATTAAAGGGTATCCTCCTGGCGAGTTGGACAGTAATTATATTAACACCAGCCCTTCTTGTGTTGTTTAGTATTTAGAGAAATTGAAAATATTAAAATAAGTGATGACACCATACAGAAGAAATGGGTCATATATAGGATGTTTAGGATGCCTTTGTCCCTCTTAAAACAGCAGGAACAGAATGCTCAGGGCCAGCCCCAGGGGCAGACTTTGCTGGGGATGACAGAGGCACTGGGACATGCTCTGGATGAGATAGATTCCCTGTGGGACTGGGGACACGTAGGTAATCAAATGTAGTGGAAAAAGACACTTCCGGTTTCCTAGGGACTGTGTGAATTTCCCGTCTAGGATTACTAGATGTATGCATCCAACCAAACGTACGGGCAGGTTTCCACAGGGCAGGATCCCACGCCCACCTCAGGCGCAGGGGCGTGCTGCCTTACTTTGTCGCCACTGAAAGGCACGGATCTTACTACCTCTCCCCACACCTCCTCTGTGCCATCTGCTTCTCTCATTTTAAACAGAAATGTTCCGAACTCTGAGAGTGGTGAGGGTCACCAGAAAGAAAGCAGACCCAATGTTTCCTAGATAACAGTAATTACGAGTGTTTTCTACATGGTCCTTTAATCTTCATTCTGTTGCTGCACATGGGCATAATCAGACCCACACAGATGAGCAACCTGATACTCAGAAAACTTCAGGAAGCAGTGCACGGGTTCTTCAGCGTGGTGCTCCTGGGAAACACGGAATTCAACTAAATGAAAGACACCAACATTAAGGAAACCGTTAAAGAAATCAAACTTCTTTATTTCAGAGAAGTATTGGCATGTCCCAAGTGCAGTTAGGGAAGATTTTGATGTAACATCAGAGAATTTGAAAAGCTGACAACACTGTACACAGGCAAACACTAAGAATCAGGTCTATCTGCTGGTTTATTCATCAGTTTATTGAGGAGGGGCAGGACTAAGCTCTGGGCAGGTGCTGTGGGGCAGAGTGGCTTGGGATCATTAGTGAAGACCAGCAAATGCGGAACTCTGCCGCTGCTTCTGGAGTAGAGTTAACGCCACAGAGCTCGAGGTTCCACATCCAAGGAGCCTCACAGAAGGTGCTGAAGGTGGTACAATCTAAGGACAAAAAACAGAAGAAGTAATGATGGTCCCTAAGGCCCCATCTTTTTCTAGAAACATTGCTTTTCCCATGTTTTCTTTCGTGTAATGATATCTTGCACAGGATTTTTTAGATTTTAAAGATGGCCATCTTTTGTCTCGATTTTCATACACATGTAACATAAAATCCCACTTTCATCATCTGTTTATTTCTTTCCAAGTTTGTAGATTTAATGAAAGCTTCTAAGCCTAATAAGGATATTAACATGATAAATAAAAGTAATGATTTCATTTTATGTCACAGATGTTATGACATCATGTTCACAAAGCAAAGTGAATGTTATGACATCATGTTCACAAAGCAAAGTGAAATTAATGCATGAGCATCTATTTAATAATTTAAGAAACTGAAGACTGAAAGAAATATGTGTTTGAAAAGTGCTTAAAATCTGATGTCTGGAAATGTTGAAATACTTCTGAAAAGTTTCAAAGAGGCAATTAAGTAGAGTAGGACAAAGATTTGTCTCTAATGATAGAGTTGTTCTATGTCTGTACTTAATTCATAAATTATAGTACCCCTCAAACTTCAAAATTCAGTTTCTTAGCTTCATGCCTTTCAAATTTTTAATTTTATTCTTACGAAAATAAAATAAAATAAAAATAATACCAATGCTGAATTTTTATACTGCCTCTGTATTGGAGCTTACTTTTTTGAATATTCTGAAGCAAACAGAAGGTTAAGGAAATAATAATTTTTCAAATAAAATGCAGAAATACTCTGGTATTTTAACTAAATGCAGTTTTCTCAGAAGCTTAACTTTTCAGTATTACTTTTATGTTCTCCTTCTAAGAGAATAATTTTAAAACTTATAGCAGTGATTTTGTTTAAAAGAGAAATTTATTGACTATGTATAAAACCTGTTCAAATTTAGTAGAATCAAGAGAAATCCTATGTCTAGTTTATCTGTCTAATCCTTGTTCCGTGCTGCGCCCATCGAGTGAAAATTGCCTGCACCTTAGTTTATTCCATGTCAAAGGAAAGTAATAACGAGCACCCCTCAAACTCAGATGGACCCAGCACCTAAGTACCAGACCTGAGACTGTGAAATTGCTGGAAGAAAAGGTAGGGAAACAATTCCAGAAATCTGGGGGCAATGATATTTTGGATGGAACCCCTAAACCACAGACATTACAAACAAACCTAGATAAACGTGATTCTATCAAACTAAGAACAACCCACTGCAGAACAAAGAAATGATCGGCAGAGGTAACAGACAGCTGACAGCTCGGACAAGAGATCTGTGAGCTACTTACCTAGCATCGGATTAGTAACCAGAATATAAAAGGAACTCAAAAATTCAACAACAAAATACAATCTATGCAGTTAAGAAATGAGCAAAGAATCTAAATAAAGAATCAATCGCCAGCGCCGTGGCTCACTAGGCTAATCCTCCACCTTGCAGCGCCGGCACACCAGGTTCTAGTCCCGGTTGGGGCGCCGGATTCTGTCCCGGTTGCCCCTCTTCCAGGCCAGCCCTCTGCTGTGGCCCAGGAGTGCAGTGGAGGATGGCCCAAGTGCTTGGGTCCTGCACCCCATGGGAGACCAGGAGAAGCACCTGGCTCCTGCCATCGGATCAGCGTGGTGTGCCAGCCGCAGCGTGCTGGCCACAGTGGCCATTGGAGAGTGAACCAATGGCAAAAAGGAAGACCTTTCTCTCTGTCTCTCTCTCTCTCACTGTCCACTCTGCCTGTCAAAAAATAAAATAAATAAATAAATAAAATTAAAAAAAAAGAATCAATCTTCTTTGGTTCTCCAAAGAAGAAATACAAATGGCCAACAAACACATGAAAAAATTCTCAGTGTCACTGTGAATTAAAAGCACAATGAGATACCACTTTACTCTTCTCCGAATAAGAGAATGACAAATACTGGCAAGGATGTGGAGAAAGGGGGACTCTTAATAATAATTGATGGAATGCAAATTATGGAAACAGTATATAGATGCCTTTAAACAAAAGTAGGGCTAGAACTTCCATATCCAGCAATCCATCTACTTGGTATGTATCCAAAAGATACGAAAGCACTATATGAAAGAGATATCTGCATCACCTTGCTAATTGTAGCATTTTCACAATAGCAAATATATGGAATCAAGCAGGTATCCGTCAACAGATGAAAGTGTAGTGACTACATAGTACATATACAAATGGAATGCCATTCAGCCATTTAAAATAATTAAATCTTGTCACCTGAAGCAAAAGTGACAGAACTAGAGGGCATTGTGTTAAGTGAAATAAGCCAAACATAGAAAAAACAGATATTGGATATTCTCTCTCATATGTAAAAATGAGAGGAGTTAAATCTGAAGGTAGAACAGAAGTGACTAGAGGCTGGGAGAGCCACAGGATGTTAGGAAAATTGGATAACAGGTGCAAAATCTGTTAGACGAGTACAGCACGGTGAGTTGACTGGAGTTCTCAATAACCGCTTATACACCCATGAACAAATAGAACACGGGAGCCCCAAGGGGGAAGGGGTGGGGGTGTTGATTACTCTGATTTGTCAATACATATTGTGTACATGTATTGAATATCATACAGTATCCCATAAATATGTATAGTATTGTTTCAAAAAGTAAAACAAACCTCCCATGAGAAGAAATTCAGGTCCAGAATGGATTCGCTGCTGAAGTCTGCCAAACTTTTTTTTAAAGATTTATTTATCTATTCGAAAGGCAGAGAGAGAGAGAGAGAGAGAGGGAGGGAGAAATCTTCCATCTGCCAATTGACTTTCTAAACGGCTACAATGGCCAGAGCTGGGCCAGGCTGAAGCCCGGAGCCGGGAGCTTCTTCAGCTCTGTCACGTGGGTGGGTCTTGAATCAGCACCCATAAGGGATGCTAGTGTTGCAGGGGGTGGTTTTACCTGCTATATTACAGTGCCAGGTCTCTGCCAAACATTTAAATAATTAAATCTAACCTTTCTTGAACTCTTCCAAAAAGTAGAAGAAAGGTGATTGCCTCCCAGTTCATTTTATTGTCAATGTTATTATTTTCCTTATTATCCTAACACCAAAATGTGACCAAAAAATCTCAGAAGAAGAAAACTAGACCAGACAGAACTATCCTCATTAAAATACTGGAAAATAAAATTTAACAATATCATAAAATGATTAGAAACACAAGGGGAGGTTTCCAAATTATCCACAATTGACTTAACTTCCACAAATCAATGAATCCAGTATATTACATTTATAAAGGGCAAGTTCCACATGCCATTTTCAAAAGATGAAGAAAAAACATTTGACAAAATCTAACATTTTTAATGAAAAAGGATTCTACAAACTAGAAATCAAAGGGAAATTCCTCAGTCAATTATAGTCACAATTAAGAAATTCCAGATCTAAAATTATATCAGAAAGGAGAACACTGGGAGCTTTTCCCCTAAGATCAGGAACAAGATAAGGTGCCTGCTCCTGCTACTTCCACTCAGGATTTTACTGAAGATTCTCCAAGGGAGTTAGATAAGAAAGTAAAGCATGCAGATTTAAAATGAAGATGTAAAAGAACATCTATAGAGTGATAACCTGGCCTTGTACACAGAGAATTCTAAAGAATTTGTGAAACAAACAAGCAAATAAACTAGTGCCAATAAATGAGTTTGGCAAGTTTTCAGGGCACAAAAGGTCAATACACAAAAATCCATTTTATGTCCATGTACTAGCAGGAAGCTATTGAGAAAAAGAACTGAGAAAATAATTCCATTTATACTGAAAACAAAATTAATTGGAATAAATTTAGCAAAAGAAGTGCAAAATGTTAACCTCTAAAACTCACAACACATCTTTAGAAGAAAGTAGAGAAGACACAAGATAGTGAAAATACACCTCATGTTCATGGATCGTACATCCGAATGCTATTCAAATTAAGTACTGTATTAGTTTACCTACAGATTGAAAGGAATTCTCTCTCACAGTCCAGTCCTGTAAAAATTGATGTTCTCATGGTAAAATTCACATACATATCAAGGGATAGGTAACAGTCAAAAAATCTTAAAAGGTTTGAAGACTGAAGACTCATGCATTTTAAGAGAAACAGAGAGGGAGAGAGAGAGGGAGAAAGAGAGAGATCCCCCCCCCCGCCACGTCTGCTGGTTCACTCCCTACGTGCGTGGGGTGGTCATGGCTGGGCCAGTCTGAAGACGGGAGCCAGGAACTCAGTCTCCCATCTGGGTGCAGGGATTCAAATATTTCAGCCGTTGCCTGCTGCCTCCCAGAGCTCACACTGGCAGGAAGCTGGAATTGGAAGTGGAGTATCTCAAGTAGCATTTAGTGGAGCTAGGCCAAATGCCAGTTTGTCAAGATTTTGAAACCTTTTTTATAATAGAAATTTGCACAGTTGAGGAGATAGTAATGGGGAATTATTGCTTGATGTATATAGAATTTCTTTTGGGTATGATCAAAAATTTTTGGAAATAGTGATGATGGTTACACACGTTGTCAGTGTAATTTATGC
The DNA here is from genome assembly GCA_015711505.1 of Sylvilagus bachmani. Classification (NCBI taxonomy): domain Eukaryota; kingdom Metazoa; phylum Chordata; class Mammalia; order Lagomorpha; family Leporidae; genus Sylvilagus; species Sylvilagus bachmani. The sequence goes on along the minus strand of CM027392.1, from coordinate 57,479,416 downwards.
CACTGAATTAAACATGCAAAATGATCCAAATGGCAGATTTTTGCAGCATATATTTTATTATAATTTTTAAATACTGACAATATGATTTACCATTGCACAATATGTCTAAATGGGTGTACTGTATGGCATGTGAATTGACTTCAATGAAGTTATTAAAAATGAGCTAAGTATATGAAAGATTCTCATTCGATTTGAAAAATGAATGGCCAATAAGTACATGAAAAGATACTTAACATTATTAGTCATTAGGGAAATGCAAATCAAAAGCACAACGAGATACCACTTCTTACCCACTAAGGTGGCTGTAATAAAAAAGACAGATGATAACTGTCAGGGAGGATGTGAGAAATTAGAAGTGTCTTATGTAAGTAATAGGAATGTTAAATGATAGAGTCACTTTGGAAAATAATCTGGCAATTCCTAAAAAAAGTAAAAAAATTGACATAAATTTCTGGAAGAATAAAAGTATGCACCCACATAATAAATCGTACTTGCATATTCATGGTAGCTTTATTCATAACAGTCAAGGCAGGAAAACCCACCTGACCATAGACTGATGACTGAAAATCCATGTGGTCCATCCACAAATTGTAATGTTAGCAAGAAACAGCGAGGAATGAGTCATCTGTACTCAAGGCTACAGCTTAAAGAACCTGGAAAACCCGCCTTGCGGCGCCGGCACACCGGGTTCTAGTCCTGGTCGGGGCACCGGATTCTGTCCCGGTTGCCCCTCTTCCAGGCCAGCTCTCTGCTGTGGCCCAGGAGTGCAGTGGAGGATCGCCCAAGCGCTTGGGCCCTGCACCCCATGGGAGACCAGGAAAAGCACCTGGCTCCTGGCTCCTGCCATCGGATGAGCTCGGTGCGCCGGCCGCACCGCGCCAGCCGCGGCGGCCATTGGAGGGTGAACCAACGGCAAAAGGAAGACCTTTCTCTCTGTCTCTCTCTCACTGTCCACTCTGCCTGTCAAAAAAAAAAAAGAACCTGGAAAACATTATGCTACATGACATAAATAATCACAAGAGACTTCGTTTAGTGCTTTGTCCATTGTCTGCAGTTGCTGCAAATGGGCAAATCTCTAGAGAACAGAAGTAAGTGTGGGTGGGAATGGGACTGGTGGAGCGGCTGCCTGTGGGAACGGACTTCTTTCCACAGTGACAGAGCTGCTCCGAATCAGATCCTTTGAACTCTGTGCTCAGAGCGCTGGGTTATTTTGAAGACTGTAAGAGAAATAGTTGAAAATGGTCATTATCAAATCGGTCAGTTTAAATCAACATATTGGTAAAGAAATCCAGGAAGCTCTTCACTTATTTCAGTCTTTACTTCCCCGCCTCATGTAAGATCAAGTTCTAGTTCAGGTTGCCCTTAGAATATGTTCTCTGGACCCTCGGAATTTACCCTGTCGTCCTGTGTGTTGACTACCTCTCCACACACAGTCTTAGCAGTCTCTTCTCTGCCTTCCGACTCTTTTAACCATGTGGGTGTTTTCCCTTGATCTGTTATACCTGTAAAAAAAGTTCCACCTTAATTTCAGCACATGTTCGTCAACCTTCCAGATCTAGTTAAAAAAAAGATCTTGATTTGTATCCAAAGACTTGTGACTACACTTTCCTTCTGTCTCTATTCCAGGTTAATTTCTGATGTTTCAGCCTATAGGCAAGTGTGTGTTCTTTGAACTGGGGTCTTTGATTTAATGACTTTCTTTTTATCATCTCTAAGGGCTTGGCATCATGTTTGCACAGTGGGTCACCAATATGTCTTTCACTAAGTGCAGATGTGTACTAGTCAGTAAAGGTGTTAGTTTCTCTGAGCAGGATTTAGCTGAGCTGAACATTACATTAATATTCAAAGGATTTTATTCTGAAAACCACAAATATAATCCTAAAAACAAAACAAAATCAATAGCCCTGGCTGTCATTTTTCTTTGTTTTTGAAATGATTAAACAATAGGAAAAAGCTAAAAAATTCACCTTAGGTGAAAAAAAAAAAGAGTCGGTGGCATTATGCTTGAAGTTTAAAGCCATTTAGACCAAATTACACACGTCTACAGGGCAAGGCTGTCTCTGTGACCCCCGTTCTCAAGCTGCGTGTTATTTATAAGGGTGCGATCCTTCCTTTCTCTGAAGCTGTCTGTCTCTTAGAGGTCACCAAGGTGTTTCTGTGATGGATTAGGGATGAAAGGAGTTTCTCACTGAAGGCAATTTTAGACTTTATGCTTCATTCACAGACGGGAAAGAAAAATAAACCCTCCCATTTTTCAGCCAGTCAGGTTTTAAATTTGTCACAAATAGAGAGCTGCACTTGCTGGGAAAGAGTGATTTATGTGTTTGTAGGGACCAAAAGGAAAAATGCATGAAATCCCTCAAATATCACCCCTTTCAAAATGACTGGAAACACTGCTGCCTTGTGGGAATAAAACACCAAATATTTTAATCATCCTCTCTCAGACACACACACACCACCCCCCCCCAACGCCTACTTCTTTTGTGGATGGAATACACTCTAGATGAAAGCTGTTGCTAAGTTTTGTAAGGTGGAATTTTGATTGGATCTGTAAATTCCTGTCTGGAAGGTCAGATAAAGGTCATTAGGGCCATTACTGTCCTCTCAGACCCTGGGCAGGTGGCAGACTGGAAACCCACACACGAAAACCTTGTTCTCTCTCAAACAACTCCCACAAGCCTAGTCCATATGGTCTGCTCCTGTCAAATCCTGTGTCAGCAGTCAACCCTCAGACAGAAGTTCAGGTGTTACCAAGGAAGTGGGGTTTGGATTTAATAGATTAGGGCTCAGTGGGCACATTATAAACTGTGAGTGGTTACACGTTGATTTAGCTTGTAAACAAAGGCATGTAATAATCATAAAACAATATGGCATGCACAAAAGAAACTGGCCTTTCGTGATTCCTCTTTTGATTGAATTTTTTTCAAAAATGGAGACAATTTTGAAAGTGTAAATGAAACAACTTTTCTGATAGAAATTGGATAAGATCATTAAACGTTTAGATGCACAACCTTTGAAGTCCAGCAGCCCCGTTTGCAGGTGTTTATTACAAGAACAAATGCAGACACGCACCACGGAGCTGAGCAGGGCGTGTGCCAGCACCCGTGGGCTGGTGATTCGCAGGCTATGTGGCTTCGATGTGCTGTTTCTAAGAAACCAAATTGTTACTATGTGTCCACCTGGTGTACAGAAAGTGGTAATCCTAACTTTTGCCAGCCTACACACAGGTAGAATTTACACTGATTTATGAAAAGCAAAGTTTTGGTTTTTAATTTTAATTAGTTTTTAACAGAGTCACTGGGCTTTGTAGCTACAGTTCTAAGACTATAATGCAATTCCCTTTCCTCCTCACTCCCTCCCTCCAGCTCTTCTCCCTGCTCCCTTTTTCCTTTCTTAGGTTTAGAGATAACATTTTAAATCTACATTAAAGTAAAAAGGCTTAATACTTCACCACAATGAGAAGTTAAACAAGTGAAAGTCAAAGACTATTTTAGTGGGAATATAGACAATTGCTATAAACAGTAATTGAATGGAAGGAGGACCATCTCACCCATATACGGTCAGTTTTAAAGTAATCACAGATCTTTAGAACTGTAGTAGTATAGAATTCTTAACTATTTGTTCAACAAAGGTATAAAACAAAGTTTTATCAGTAATTCTGATACACAGACATTTCTTTCTTTTTTCTTTCTACCTTTTTTTTTAAATTTTAGCTCCCATTGTTCGCAAAGGTAAAATCTGGAATCAACCAAGGTGTCCCTCATCAGATGAGTGGTAAAGAAAACGGGGTTTATACACACAATGCAACTTTACTCGGCTACAAAAAGGAACAAACATTCTACCGTTACCAGCAAAATGGTCTCAACTAGAGGACATCACGTTGAACGAAATAAGCCAAAGCCAGAAAGGCAAACACTGCATGTTCTCCCTTACATGTGGGAGCTAAAATGGAGTTCTCTTTTGCATTGTAGAGTTTGTGAGCTGAGCCCTGTGTGGTCTGTTGCATGCATGACTTCCTCCTCCCACACATTGCATTGTCACGCTCTGACAAGCTGACCATGGCCTTCAGCCGCGAGCTACACACGTCTCCATTAGCTAGTTTTACCAAATACTGATGGTTGCAGAATTCTGCCTGCATCATTTCAAGATATAAAACTACAACTTTACAGAGATACAGGTGACATAGAACTTATTAGGTGACACAGATTGAGATGGTCACATAGCTGCAAAGAGTGACAGAGCACAGACTTGTTAGCAGCAGCAAAGGGAACCAGAAGAGAGGGGGAAAGAGCGTTCAAGGTGCTGGAGGGATACGGAGCTGGAAGGGAGCAAGAAGTGCGTGCACACACACTAAGACAATCTCTCAGAAGAGGTGGAAACAGAGATTGCAACCACCAGTCATGCCCAATGACAGTGATAAAGGAGCTAGACGTCACCCAAGGGCTCTGATGCAAAATAAGATGGTGATCAAAATGAATGAACACAAAACAATAAGTCTTCTTTACATTAAACTATATTTAGCTCAGGAGTGAAGGAACACAGTACAGTGTCTTGTTTAGCCAGCAAGAAAAAAGCAAATTAAGTGAGCTGATGAGCAGGAGAAAGCTGGGTGGGAGTTGGAATCCCTCTATTTCTATTAAACATTAGTTAATATTTTATTATTTTTTCTGATAACATTTTAATTCCTCTTATTGTTAAAGGCTTATTGGGTCCACTAAATAATAAATAAATAAAAAGTAAAAAGATCATAGTCCACCTGGAAAATAGGCAAGAGCTGTAAACAACAATAAATGAACCAATGTTGAGAATCCGTTTCGTAATGTTTCTGAGCTAAGTGTTTGTGGGGAACATGAGGGGTAAACGACTCAGAGAGTGGCAGCTCATCAACGTGTGTCCTGCAGGCTTGGTCCACCTGACTGAAGCAATGCACGTTCCAGGTGTTTGGAGGCGTCTGGACCATTCCATGATGGCGAGCAGGGCATGCGATGCATGTTGTGCTAGACACGTGTGAATGATCGCTGTAAGTATTTGTGTGTCTCTTAATACATATTCATGTATGCATTTTAATATGTTTGCTGTTTCTGTTCATGTCTGTTAATTGTTATGGTCATTTACCTTCAAGTCAATGAAAATATTTCTAAAATATGTAGTTGAGATAAAGTAAATATGAAATGTTTTAAAAATTCTTATTTTTTTGAGAGACGGGGCAGACAGAGATCTCTCATCCTCTGGTTCACTCTCCAAATGCACATCATGGTTTGGAGCAGCCTGGCTTAAAGCTGGGGGCCAGGACCACAATCTGGGCTCCCATGTGGGTGGCAGGGTCCCAGCTACTTCACCCGTGTGCGCTGCCTGCCAGGATTCACACCAGCTGGAAACTGGAATCAGAAGTTGAGGCAGGAGCAGGGGTCCTTACTTTGAGGATACATAGAAAGAACAAGATTTCAGTTGTACATAAGAGAAGATCAGTTACCACTGAAAGAAGTCAAATAGTTAAATCCCAAACCACTAAAAGCAAAAAAGTTCAAAATGAAAGAAATTTAATCAATATAAAAGGAAAAAATAGATACAGCAAAATTTAGAGAAACAATACAAAATACAATGGCCGCCATCCATGGGCAGCATGACGCTGAGGGGGCTTTGAAATCCGTGTGGATTTTTGTGAAACTGTGTGGACCAGGGTCATTGGGAGAGTTCACATCCATGGCCACTCCCAGCAACAGATGCAGACACAGTCCCATCTGCGGGGGGCCAAGGCTACTGCCCATTTAGTCTTAGACTTTGTACCAGCTCCACCTCCCGAGGGACCCAAGAGGAGATGTGTGCACCTGCGCTCACTCTGAACCATGACCCTGAAGTGGCTTGTGACTCAGCTCCAGTCTAAAATGGAAATAGCACACTGAAACTATTGAGTGATAGCAATAAATTCCCACATTAAAAACGAAGAACGATTTCAAGTGACCCACCTAACACTGCACATGTCAAGGAGGCAGAAGAGGAAGACGTAACTTTGTCCACTATTAGTTAAAGAAAAAACAATAAGAACTTAAACAGACCAGAAAGACAATGGTAAAGATTAATGAAAGGAGTGATTAATTTTGTATTTATGGGGTTCTGTGTGATGTTTCAATATGTGTATTCATCGTGCAATGTCTGATCAGGGTAAACAAATCTCTCTCTTCAAACATTCACCACTTCTTTGTCGTGACAATATTCAAATCCTGTTTTCTAGCTTTGGTTGTCAGAAAGAGATACACAGTACGTTATCACCATCAAGGAACTTTGAGGCTGGTGCTGTGTTATAGCCAGTAGTGCCACTGCTTGGGGACCTGGCATCCCATATGGCTGTCGGTTCAAGTCCAGGCTGCTCTATTTTCAACCCAGGTCCCTGATAGTGCACCTGGAAAAGCAGCAGAAGATATCCAAGTCCCTGGGCTCCTGCACCCACGTGGGAGACCTGGAAGAAGCCCCTGGCTCCTGGCTTTGGGTCAGCCTAGCTCCAGCCATTGCAGCCATTTGGGGAGTGAACCAGCTAATGGAAGATCTCTGTCTCTGTGTGTCCCTCTCTCTATATATAAACAAACAAACAAACAAACAAAAAATTTAGTTCTAGAAATTCTTCTCTCTCGCACGTCAGTCTCTCTACATGGAATTAATTCCAACAGTATGGGTGCCCTTCAGTTAACAAAGCTAAATGCGTGCAGCATGTTGTAATCTCCCTCTTACTCAGTGTTTGCATCATGCCACCTGGAAAGCAACTGACACTGCCGTCCAAGATACACACTCTAACCACGTACTTCTCTCTATGTCCATTTCCAACACATTAGCTCAATCCAACAGCATCTCTTGGCAGAACGGTTACAATGAATTTCCAGCTGGTATCCCTGATTCCAAACCCATTGCCAGCAATCCATTCAGCATGCAGAGCAATCTTTCAGAAACATATTTTGGTATATTTCAAACATGAAAATGGGTTTAAGTAATTATAGAGCAATTATAATGGAACCTACAATCCAGCTCAAATAATGGAATATCACTGCCTTGTTTGAAATCTCCTATAAGCTCAGTCTCCTTCCTTCCCTCCCCCAAACACTATGTTTATGCAAAACGTCTGCATTACAAAGTGTGTTAACATCATGTTGCTATTTTTCATGAGTTAAACATATGAAACCCCACGTCCTACATGTAGCTTAACTTTATTTTTTTTAAGATTTTTAAAAAGGAAATCTAGCTGATCAATTGTGTATTCCTTTATAGCTTGTTGTTTGTTTCACGTATTTTTTGAATTCTTTCATGTTATTCTTTGTCGTTGCAGTACATTCATCTTCAAGGCTACCAAGATTCCTGCCATGGATTCTCTGTCATTGCAGATAGCTCTCATGGTTTATACAGGTATTGGGGATTATTTGACCAAGGGGCTGTTGGCCAGGGTCTCCACTTGAGTCATCCATCTTCCCTTTGTAAAAGTAAATAAATTATCTGGAATTAGGTTGAGAATAGGTACATTCCCTTTCCTCCTTAAACTTAATGACTGCTGGTTTGTTTGTCTATAGCACTCAATTATTCAGTAGGCTACGATGTGTGGTATCAATTTTACTAATACAAAGAGAGAAAATCTCATGTACTTCATAGTTATAGTTCTGAAAAGATAACCATACTTCCCTCACACCCTCTCTCCTCCCCAAATGTCCATTTCATTCCTATACATTTTTTTGTATTCTATATTAGCAGCCAAACATCAGAGAAAGTATATGATATTTGTCATTTTGAGATTGGTTTATTTCACCAAGCATAAGATTTCCAGTTGTATCCAACTGGAAAGACAGGATTTCATTCTTTTTTATGGCTGAGCAGTATTTTCATAGTGTATGAGGAAAAAAAAACACCTTATGCGTTTTCACCCCCCCCCCTCCCAGTTAGAATGGTTATTATCCAAAAATCAAAAATACATGCTGGTGAGGAAGTGAAGAAAAAGATACCTAATACATTGTGGGTGGGAATGTAAATTAGTGCAACCATTGTGGAAGACAGTATGGAGATTCCTCAGAGATCTGAAAATAGATCTACCATATGACCCAGCCATCCCACTCCTGGGAATTTACCCAAATGGAATGAAATCAGCATATGAAAAAGTTATCTGTACCTCATGTTTATTCATAATAGCTAAGATATGGAATAAACCCAGATGTCCTCAACTGATATCTGGATAAAGAAATATACACATTCACCACATATACATATATCCATACTCACAATACGTACTTTTATGCTCAAATTTATCAGATTTTGCCAACAGGAGCTCCGTTAATTCGGTTTTAGCCTTACTGGCTAAACAAGATGTCTTAGTGTGTTCTCTTCATGCTCAACTAAATATTACTTCAGGTGAAGCAGGTTATTTTTCCCCTTGTTTTTACTCACATTTTAATTGCTGTTTAGTTTTGCATCGAAAGCCTCTGTTGAGGTTTGCCTCCCTTATAAATGCCATTAAGAATCACCTGTCAATTGCAATCTCTGTCGGTGCTGCTTCTTGGGGAGTATTGGCATGTGCGATCTCCTGTTCTCTTTTAGTTTACTATCCCTCAAGCATGTTGAGAGCTCTCCACCACTGCCTTCTGTTTCCTTTAGCTGCTGTTAAGATGTTTATGGTCTATTCTTACAGATACACAGTGTTTGCATTCAATCGATTTTTAGCATCTTTTCTTTCTTCTTTAGGATTCTGCTGTTTTTCTGTGATTGTTTAGCTCTGCCTTCCTTTTGTTCATTCTGATTAAGATTTGTTGTGTTGCTGAAACTGCTAAAAATCTACTATAAAAACACCTTTGACAATGGTTCCTTATTATATTTTTATGAATTCTGTAAGTAAAATATTGCAAGGATATATCTTAAAGCACCGTATATTTGGTTTGGCCTTTCTGTCTAGGTGATAATCTTTGCTGATAATCTTTTTACTTTTCCTAGAATAATATGATAATCCCTACACATCTCTGGATTCAACCAATTGCAGATCAAAAATCTTAGGAAAACCAAAACTACACCTGTACTGAATATGTGCAGACTTTTTCTTGTCATCGTTCTCGAAATAAGGCAGTATAAAAGCTATTTAAAGTCATTTACAATAGATTACATAGTGTAAGAAATCTACAGATGATTTAAAGTATATGGGAGGTTGTGCACAGATTACATGGAAAGGCTACAGTTGTGTCTGTGAATGTTAGGGTCTGGGCTGGGGTCTCGAGGGTGTCCTGGAACCAACCCCACAGCATGACTCAATCTACATTCATATTTCTGGATAGAAAGGGACTTGTTTCTACTACTTTTACTTTGTACTGTTTCTCTAAATTTGACTATATTTCTCTTTTATCTCTTTTATAGTAATTCAAATTTCCTTATTTTCAACTGTTTTGCTTCCACTGTTTGTTTTCTTTTAGTGGTTAAATGTCTTGTCATATGTGCAACTGAAACTCTGTACTCCAGGTCTATATCTTAACTCCTAAAATAAGAATTATAAGTATCATCTGAAGTTTTGATGTTTGATTGGATTTAACGATGTTATCCAGTCTATGCACCTGAATTTCTTCCTACATGTCAAGAATTTTTAAGGATTATTTTCTTTTTATTGAAGTTCATCCAGGAATTACTTTAGTAAGAGACAGTTGGCTCTAAATTCTATAATTATCTGTGCCTCAGAACACTTCCATATGGCTTTTGTTCTTCTCTGACAAGTCTAAATATATAGGCTAAGAGATATTGGATTTTTTTTCTAGGGATAAAGAGAGACAGAGATCTTCACTGGTTCATTTCTGGAACTCAATAGTCAGGTCTCTTACACTGGTGTCAGAGACCCAACAACTTGAGCCATCATCCACTGCCTCCCAATGTGCACGTTGGCCAGTAGCTGGATCAGAGGCATAGCAGCTGAAACCAAAACCGGCACCAGAACCGGGCACTTGATCAAGGCATCTCAAACAACAGCTGCACAAAACGTCAACTCCACATATGTATCTTGTTAATCTCAGAATGCTAATAATATTTTTACTTTTTGGAAGTTGACCGTTAGTCTAAACTGCATTTCTTCACTTTTCCAGTTTTAATAGTTTCTCGTTAATTTCTGCACTTCTGAATCATTTCACTATAATGCTTGAATAATACATACTGGTTTATTTACTTGAATCTAAATTTACTTTATTTCTCCATTTAAAGGCCTCAGATTTTTCAACAATTTTGTGCAAAATCTTTACTTTTCTGCATATTTTTTCAGCCATAAACTGATTAGTTATGGTAAGCCATTTGGGTGCTGTGAAACAGACATTACAGCAGTGTAGAGACAATGCCTGGCAGTGCGACCTGCGTGGCCACGTGACACTGAGCAGGCCCAGGCGCTTCCCACGGGGCTCCCCGGACTGCCAGTCAGGGACTCACCCATCTGCAGAGTCCATGTTCCCTAACAGACTCCTCTAGAGTCTGCTCACTGGCACAGAGGCTGGTAGGGGGGCTTTCATTTGCATATGCTAATAGCCTGGAGTGGCACACAAATCGCCACCCACATTTCACCCTGAATTTTCCATTAACGAGTGAAAGTCTTAGAAAGGAGGAGAGCTTTGCATGGTGTCTAAGCTAATGGATGGAGCTGAACCCCAGAAAGGCAGGACATGTTCCCAAAGTGGGGAGTGACTGTTTTCATTAGTCAGAAAAGAACCTTTGACTGGGTTCGGTAAGAATCTCATCTGGGACCCACCGAGGCAGTAAAGTACACAGACAATAACACCTGTCCCTCCTGGCTCAGGACTGTGGGCTGAGGCTGTCTGAGCTGGGCACGGGGCACAGGGAACCGCTGATGGTGCAGCACAAGTCTGGAGGCACGTTGTGTCTTTCAGAGAACCTTCGTCTTTGCCTGAAGTCCTTTCCCACATAACAGTGAGTAACCTGCCTTACGCAGACTCTGCTGATTTGCATATTAACCACACCTGAAACTGCTTCCCTGGTGTCTGCCCAAGGCCTGGGCATGGTAGTCCAGCAAGGTTGACAGTAAAATGCAGCACCACAGGGACCCCAAAGCAGAAGGGCTTGTCCAGGTAAGGACGGGGATGGAGCAGCCATGCCCGATGACTGAGGTGTCACAGACAAATGAAGGCTGGATGGAGGCAGCTTGCTGTGCTGCGTCTGATAAATGCAGTGTGGGATATGGGTCCACAGCAGTGGGGACCACATACTCAGGGCACTCTTAATGTAGATTAAAGATGATGCTTGCACAGAGCTGGAAATGCACAAGGACCTGAGTCCAAGCAGTTGGAAAAGGATGTCAGTGTGTTTTGCGAGGGGGCTGCAGCCGTTATGAGGAGGTCGCTGCACAGAGGAACGGGTTCCGTGAACGGTCATTTTCAGAGAAGGGAGTTAGGAAACAATCCTGAGCTCTGTGTAGTATGGGATTTGAGACAAGAGTGGGGACTGCTGACTCTATGTCCCGTTTTTAGAGTTTGCTTATAACCCATGACCTGTGTCGTCGCTTAGGAGTAAATGCGCACACTGACAAAGACTTTCTCCTCGCCTGAACTTTAGAAGGCTCCTCTTAGGACGCTTGTCAACGTGGATTCCTCTGGGCCCTGTCTTTGCCCCAGTCCAGTTGTAGCAAACAACCTGCTAGGCTTATTGCAAAAACTCATCCCCCAGCCTCTCACACACACACACTTTCGAAGTTCCCTCCGCTCACTGACTTCCCTGAGCTGTTGGGGGGCTGTCACTCCCCGCTGTCTTTCATCTTGAGAGTTAAGTTGAGCCTGTTCTCCCTCCCATCTTGCACTCACCTTAGTGTCTATCACAGTAGCCCTGAACAAAGTCTCTCTTATCATTTTGACAAAAGCCACAATCAATTTTTTCTTTCTCAGCCCTCTCAGGCTCCCTCACTCTGTCCAGTAAGATCATTTAGTAAAATGCAAACCAGTAACAATGAATGCATCTGGTATCCAAGACTTAGTTTTAAAATATATTCCTTCATTAAAAGAAACAAAAGCTCAGTGAATAAATGGTACAACCCAGGGCTATCGAAAGGACTGAAGTCAACATAAAGCAATCTCCATAGGCCACCTCTTGGATATCCCAGGCGTTGATACTGATAGTAACAGGTCAGACCCCATTAACTAAATTCAATATCTATGATTCATGGTTCCACCTGATATAAATAAATTAGTCAGCTGTAATTCTGATGAGGAAGGAGCTCTTTACATAGTCTCAGTAAATCTTCACAATATACTAATTAATTAAAGTGAGAAGAAAGAGGAATAATACCTATCAATTGCTTCCAGCTAAGGGGCAGGTAGCCCCGGCTTCAAGGGATTACCAATAATAAGCTGATACTTAGTCCTGTTGGATCAAGTGAGCTAACAACATGAGATCATTTCTGAAACATTCCTATCAAACACAGATAAGTACCGTGATGGAAACACAAAATGAAGGGAATTATACAAAATAACTGCTATATAATTTCCAAAGTGTCAAAACCAGTAATAAAAGAAGATTGGAAGAATGTTCAAAAGGTAACTAAATGCAATTTGTGGTTCCAGCTGTAATCTTTTGCTTAAACACATTGCTAGGGAAACTGAAAAAACTGGAGTGGCTCTGAGAATTCAATGACAATGTCGCATCAGCGTTGATTTCCTCATAGTTGTGGTTATGCAGCAGAATGCCCTTGTTTGTAGAAAACCTACATGAAACTATCCGATGGCAGAAGACCTCATGTCAACACCTACTTTTAGTAATTCAGAAAAAAGTTCTTTGGACTGTCGTAAATTTTATATAAGTTTGATATTTTTCCACATTAAAAAATACAAGTACACAAAGCATCAGGAACGGATCATTATTTAGGTTTTGTTTGGACATTTTGGAGTTGTATCAAGGGCCTTTAATTTAGCATAAAAATTGCAAACCATCTGTACTGCTAAGACTCTGGTTACTGTTTTATAATAATCAACAAAACCAGAATGTGTACAATCACATCATTGCAAGATAGTGCATATCAGTTTATAAAGATTTAGTTAAATTATCACCATTGAGCAGTTCTATATTATGGATAGTTTGAATATTGATAAATTTCCTAGAGTCTTTAATTTTTTTTTCATTAAACAGCATTAAGGTTGTTCTGTATTAACTCTGGAAACAAAATCTAAAATGAAAGACTATAGAGAGCTGTTTTATCAGTTTTTGTAAATGAATTTCAGTGTGTCTCAGCATGGAAATCATACAATCAACTGAATACACTTGCATATTGAATTATTTAAGTATTGTGGCTTCTAGGAAGATTGAATATTCATACTTCAATGTAATTGCTTTTTAAAAACACTGTTACAATAGTAGTGAACGGCTAAAAGTTATGGAAAGCCCAAAAAAGCCTAATTATTTCTATAATCCCTCCTGCTCTACAGAAAAGAGATCGTTTTAATGGCTGTGCAGTGGACAGTGAAAAAGTCCAGTGACGTTGCTGTTGAAAATAAACCTTACATATTGTAACATGTTGAATTTGGGATCTGGACCTTGGGAAAGAAGTCAACATGTACCGTAAGAGGTGCCTGCAAGAGTAAGGAATAATTGGCTGGCGCCGCGGCTCAATAGGCTAATCCTCCGCCTTGCAGCGCCAGCACACCGGGTTCTAGTCCTGGTCGGGGCACCGGATTCTGTCCCGGTTGCCCCTCTTCCAGGCCAGCTCTCTGCTGTGGCCAGGGAGTACAGTGGAGGATGACCCAAGTGCTTGGGCCCTGCACCCCATGGGAGACCAGGAGAAGCACCTGGCTCCTGCCATCGGATCAGCACAGTGCGCTGGCCGCAGCACACTGGCTGCCGCGGCCATTGGAGGGTGAACCAACGGCAAAAAGGAAGACTCTCTCACTGTCCACTCTGCCTGTCAAAAAAAAAAAAAAAAAAAGGAATAATCGCTGAATTGGATAATTGATTCACCAGAGTTATAATCACACTTTTTAAAGTGCCAGCACATCAAACCAATAGGAATTCAATTTTCCTTTATTCTTATTAGTTTCTGCACTGGTCAGCACCAAAGCTTTGTGTCTTTTAAGAAATCTTATAATACAGTTGATGAATTTTTCTCATCTTGACTTTAGAACAGTCTATTTGGACTAGATATTCTAAATGAGCACCCAATAAAAATTTGGCCATAGTAAAATCAAAAATTTGTTTCCTTTTTCACTGTAGAACTCCAAGCAGTGTGAAGTCTTTTATAAATCAGAAGTTCTTCTGTCTGGCCCTTGGGTTTCAAAATGATCTCAGTGGGGGCTGCTCTGCTAGCAGGTAGACACAGGGATTGGAGTTGTAATGGGTCTACACTTGGGAAGCTGGTGTTTCCATAACGGCGGTTGTCAACTGCCTCATGTTAGCAGTGGATATGTTCAAGAGAATGGCACAAAAGACTTTTCTTTATGCCTGGAAAGTGGACTTTCCAATGATGAGGAAAAGAAAAACATTCCCTAACAACAGATAAATAACCAGACATACGCCTGTTCAGAGTTCAGCTATAAACTTAAAATGAGCACACCGAAGTCACACAGGGTATAACTCATGGAGACCACCGATCAGGAACAAAAACTCAGTAAGGAAAAAGTGAAAGAGCAAGCACATTGCCACAGATTTACTCCTCACCCGGAGCAGTAAACTCAGGATTGTGGCATCGAGGTGCTCTCAGAGTCAGGAAGCAGAGAGGCAGACAGTGCACATCTTGTTGGGACTGCAGTTAATAAAAGAACCCTGCTTCTGTCTACTTAAAAATCAAAGACACAAACTCCAGGGAAGCATCACCTCCGTCAGGTTGTAGGTTGGGAAGGGAGGGTGCAAGAATTCATGGCCATGTTATTGAAACTCTGATGAAAAAACCTAGCTCTCAGTTTTTCTGTCTCGAGTGCTGCTGGGAGGGGGCAGCTTTGCTTTGCAACAGCTTTGAGTCCACGGCTGCAGGAGCAGACGCAGAGACTGCAGTTTCACCACAGTTTGCCTCTCTGGCGGCTGTGTCATTTGTGCGTGTTCACCTTCCCACAAAGACAACTCTCACCCCTTCCCCGGAGAAGTCGACCCAAATGCAGCCCACTGATTGCAATTCTGAGTCAGCGTATAACTTCCATGGGGTCATGATATAGTTCCGACAGGTCAAGACCCTTCCCCTCCACCCAGAACCCGATATCTAGTCAGCAATGAGTGAAAAGGGGATGGGGTGACTGTTAGTTGGAAGAGATAATATGGAAAAGCACAAAACAGCAATTGATTTTTTTTTTTTTTGACAGGCAGAGTGGACAGTGAGAGAGAGAGAGACAGAGAGAAAGGTCTTCCTTTGCTGTTGGTTCACCCTTCAATGGCCGCCGCGGCCAGCGCACCGTGCTCATCTGATGGCAGGAGCCAGGTGCCAGGTGCTTCTCCTGGTCTCCCATGGGGTGCAGGGTCCAAGCCATCCTCCACTGCACTCCCTGGCCACAGCAGAGAGCTGTCCTGGAAGAAGGGCAACCGGAACAGAATCCGGCGCCCCGACTGGGACTAGATCCCAGTGTGCCGGCGCCGCAAGGCGGAGGATTAGCCTGTTGAGCCACGGCGCCAGCCAGCAATTGATTTCTAATAATGAAGGAATTGCCCTCAAGAGGAATTCTAGTAATACATCATCTTGGCGTTGAGAGGGGTTTTCTTATTTTGATCATTTGGATGCTGGTTTATGCACCCTGTAAATGGTTGGCTACAGACTTTGGGCTTGCCCTCTGGAAGGTTCTCCCTGGTTCATCATCCTCTCTAGCCAGGTAGAAATTGTCAGTTGGAGTATACACATCCTTTTGCGTTCACTCAACTTGCTTTCTTGTTGAGTAGGCACGTGCTCCTGCTTCAGCGTTATAAGCAGTAGTTGTATTAAATATTTTTCACGGTGTATCCATGGGTACCACAAGCAGTTAACCTACCACATATGCTTCCTCTCTGTTCTCTACTTCACATAGCTTAGGCTTGAGCATCATTTTCCCAAACCTGCTCTCTACTTCAAGTTACTGGTTTCTCTATGAGGTAGGTAAAAACTAAGCTTAATGTAAGAAATATGATAAAACATAAATAACTTAGCTTAATATGCAGAGAAAACGGTTTTTCTTAGCCTAAAGTACAAAGGAATTCTATACCTTTTTTCTCATATAGAAATGCAGAGAAGGTAGGCAGGACACTCTATCCTGCCTTCCTTGCATTCCAGTTCTCTCAGAGGAGGGGAACTTCCTCTGGCAAAGCTCACATGCAGGTGCCTGCTGCAGCTCCTGGCCAACGGAAGCCCCGCGGAGGAAGGTGGTGTGGCGGTGCGGTCGCCAGGCTTGGACACAGCGGGTGCTGTTTCTGCTGCATCTCATTAGCTAGGATTTGCCCAAGAGCCACATCGGACTGCACTAGGTGGGAAAATGCAGCCCAGCTCTAATTCGGTTATACTGGGAGATGATGGAAATTGAACTGGAACGGGCAACTCAAAATTCCTAGCAAACCTCTATTATAACTGCCAACTCACTGGAACTTGGGGCAAACATGCAGTTTCTAAAGTGATGAGTGTTTTAAAAATTCAGCTTAGCACCTAGCACCTGGCTCCTGCCATCGGATGAGCGCGGTGCGCCGGCCGCAGCGCGCAGTCCGCGGCAGCCATTGGAGGGTGAACCAACGGCAAAGGAAGACCTTTCTCTCTGTCTCTCTCTCTCACTGTCCACTCTGCCTGTCAAAAAAAATAATAAATAAAAAAAAAATTCAGTTTGTTAGTTACTGAATTAAAGTGTCTAATATGATGATTAGGTCACTTTAAGAGTGTGATGGTTCACTCCAGGTGTCAGGTGCATGGACCACAGCACTCAGTGATTGTGTCAGATATTGTGCTGGGTGTCTCAGTGTGGGTGTTTTAGATGAGATTCACTTTGGAATCAGTATACTGAGTAAAGCAGATGGCCCTCTCTCATATGTTGGGGCCACACCCAATCAGTTGAAAACCTGGACAGAACAAAAATAACACTTACAAGGGCACTCCTTGTTCTGAGCGCTAGATTGGGACACCTGTCTTTTTGGACCTCTGGGCAGGCATTGAATCCCTGCCTGTGTCCGGGCTGAAGCCTGCTGGCTTTTGCACTGGATCTGAAACCATCACCTCCCACACAGGCGCTCCCACTGGGCCTGGAACAGCAGGCACATCTGCTCTGTGGGGTTTCACTACAGCCTCCAAAATCATGTGAGCCAATTTCTTAGGATCACTCGATCGATGTTCCTCCCCACCCCCATATATTAATTAACAAAGAGAGGTGGGTGTGGGGAACCACAGGCCGGCCACCTGTGGGGACCTCCTCATTGCACTGGCTCATCCTGCAGAGCAGAACAAGGTCAAGGAAGTGCTGAACAAAAGACTTGCAAACGACCTGATGGGATGAGACACACCTTGACCTGAGGCTATGCGTGCCCTGTGATCTGATTGATGGACTACTGGCCCTAGCCCTGGGGGACTGGGAATGGATAAAAGACCCTGTTAAGGGCGGGAACGTGGAGCAGCTTCTTCAGTCTTTCTCCTTCTTTCTCTCGGCTGCTTCCCCCTCTCTCCTTTCCTTCTATCACTAAGAATAAAAGTTCCTGGAGAACCGATCAACAGCGGTCGTGTTGTGACTCCGTGGGTTGGACCTTTGCTGGCGAGGGTTCCCACAGGTGGGAAATGTGACACAGTAGTTAAGCTGCCACGTGGCATGCTCACACTCTTTATCAGACTACCTGGGTTCAAATCTTGGCTCTGCTTATGATTCAGATTCCTGACACCTGGAGCCCTAGGAAGAATCAACTCATGGCTCAAGTACCTGTGCTGCCACCCACATGGGAGACCCAGACGGAATTTCTGGCTCCTACTTTGGCCTGGCACAGCCTCAGCTGGCAAAGGCATTTGGGAAGTGAATCAGTAGATAGAGGATGGATCTCTCTCCCTTCCCCTCTCAAATAAAATGAATAAATATTTTAAAAAGACATGGAATTAAAACTCTCAGTGAGATGCAAAAACAAAACTAAATAGCCACAGCACAGTAATTAAGGGCTGTTTCTACCAAAATACATCTGTAGAACAGCATGAACTGTCACGTGGCTGGGACCGAAGAATGAAATGGCCCTTGGATGAACTTTTCACAGTGGCTTTGAGAAGGCAGGCAGTCATTCTTGATTCTGCTCTACCTCTTGTTGTTATATAAATGTTCAAACCCATGTGGTTTGTGTTGTGTATATCAAAGTTCTGCATTGTGAATTGTGTAGAAGTCTAACCCTGCCATCTCTGATAGCACTCACTCTCTGTGGCTCATGTGTCTGAGTGTTGCTGCGTCAGATGGTTGATCTGCTCTTTATGTATGGGGACCTTGCAGGGAATTGGTCTACGCCTTCCCTCTAGGTAGGATTTCTTCTGATGCTGCCAGGTGCTTCGGGGACCACATCTTTAGAATACGGTGCTTCAAGCGTGTAAAGTCAGGAAATCCAGTGAACATGCATGGCAGCATGAAGAGTCCAAAGTGAAGCAGGACACGACCTGAGCCACGTGTGACCCAGAACCTGAACTTGGGCTGCCTACAAGGTGGAACAGGTGAGCACCAGAATTACGTGTTGATTTATACATGTTCACATTCAGCCAGACTCCACGCATGTGTCAGAGAAAAAAAAAACCCCATTGCTTTAGCTGTGGTTAAAGAAACTACCCCTGGTGTCCAATTTGCTCCTTAGGCGGGAGCTCCTGAAACACGTGTTCAACCTCCAGCCCTTGTGATTTCCGTGTAGAAGAGCAGGGTTGACATCATTGTTTTCCCTTCCACCGCTGGTTAACACGGACAAGGGAACTCCTTCACGGATGTGTGTCTTTTTGACTTCCCCTCTTTGGAAGTGACTGCTTATCTTCCAGGAGCCTTCAAAGTGCATTTCAAATCGACATAGTTTAAATCAAGCCCCTCCAAAAGAAAATTTCAGAAGTGGAAAATGCACACGCACTCTCACAAACAAGTTTTAAAAGTTACTGGAAAAAGTGGAATTCAAAGACAATGCTAATTTTTTACAAACATTTTGAAGCCACCATATAAGTGTGTATTACATATATATATATATATATATATAATTATCTCCAAGATGATGGATTGTGTATATGCATTCCAAAATATGTTTTCTTTAGAGATAGCACATTTCTTGAGCTGCTGGGTTTTAACATTGCTTTACAACAGAAGCATTCACTTGTCTCAAGTTTCACATATGCTAAAAAGTACAAGGAGTTGATGGGCCTAGGAGTAACATTCCAGAGCATGGCATTTGGGAGAAATTCATGAAAGCATGCTGGGAAAATACGTTATCAGGATATTGATGCTCCTCTCATCCGTAAATTACTTCGTACTTATACTTCTGTTCTTTGATCCTCAGGGGATAGAAAGATGTTGAGAGATTTAAATTGTCAAGCAGACATGGTGAGACAAAGGAAAACCAGTCAACGTCTTAGAATCAACATTTAGTTTAAAATATATTAAGAATTTCTTTTATAGTAGCATTGCCTGAATAATGTTCTAAGATTCAAACAAGGAGAGTAGTATAAAAATAAAAACAACATGAAACTCTAGTAGCACACCCAATTAAACTTTCTGCATTAACCACTTTATGTGATGTTTTGCATCTCACAATTTTTGGATGTGTTATTTTTGTTACCTGGTACAGTGAACCCTCTATATATATTTGACTGGTCGGTGAGAATTTTTTTTTTCTTTTTTCCATCCATATTCAGTAAGTTTTCAAGTAATCGCAGAACTTTAAAACATTCTTAACCATTGGTTTGACAAAACAAGGTTTTACAAAAGCATATTTACAGCAATATTGATAAACACAGACATTTCTTTTTTTTTTAGTTTTGGCTCCCTCATCTAAGGGAGAACCTGCAGTATTCGTCTTTCTGTGAGCACTTACTCCACTCATCGTGTCCTCCAGCTGTATCCATTTTGCTGCAAATGGTAGAACTTAATTCTTTTTACAACTGAGTAATGTTTCACTGCGTAGATAAACCACATTTATCCATTCATCTGACGATGTACATGGACACCTTGATTGACTCCAAATTTTGACTGTTGTGTACATTTCCGCTATAAACATGATGGTGAAAGAATCTCTTTCATAAAACGTGTTCAAGTCTTTTGGGTATATACCCAGTAGTGGCGTGGCTGGATCGTATGACAAGACTATTTCTAGTTTCTTAAGAAATCTCCATACATTTTTCCACAGTGACTGCACTAATTTACATTTCCGCTGGCACCATATAAGTGTTCTCCCTTCTCCACATCCTTGCCAGCATGTGTTATGTGTTTTGGATTTCAGCCATTCTGACAGGGGTGAGGTGATGCCTCTTTGTGGCTTTGACTGGCATTTCCATGATGGCTAGTGATTTTGAACATCTTTTCATATATTTGTTAATCATTTGTATTTATTCTTTTGAGAACTGTCTATTGAGGTTCTTTGCCCATTTCTTAACTGGATTGGTTATTTTTGTCTTTTAGCCTTTAAGTTGCTGATATATTTGGATATTAATCTTTTGTCACATAGATAGATTGAAATACTCTTTCCCAAGCCTGATGGATGTATCTCCACTCTGTTGACCACTTCCTTCGCTGTGTAGAAGCTTCTGAGTTTGATGTTTTCCCGTTTATTGGTTTTTATGCCAGTACCTTGTTGTTTTAATTATTACAGCTTTGTAGTATGCCTTGAAGTCAGGCATTGTGATGTCGCCAGCTTGGTTTTTCTTGCTCAAATGTCTTTGGCTATTCTGGGTCTTTAGTGGTTCCATGTGAATTTTAGGGTTGGCTTTCCTAATTCTGTAAAGAATGCCATTGATATTTTGATAGGGATTTCATTGACTCTGTAGGTTGCTTTAAGTAGTGTAGCTATTTTAGTAATACTGATGCTTCCAATCCATGAGCAGGGAATATTGTTCCATTTTTCATAGCCTTGATGATTTCTCTCATCAATATTTGATAATTTTAGTCATTTACTTTGGTTAAATTTATTCCTTTTTAAAAATTTTTTGGTGACTTATGAATGAGATTTCTTTCTTGATTTCTCTTTCAGTGCATTCATCATTAGCATACAAAAAAACTACTGTTTTGTGTGTTTATTTTGTAAACTGCAACATTATTGAGTTGATTTATCAATTCTAACAGCTTTTTGTTGGAGTGTTTAGAAAGTCTTCCCATGTACAACATCGCATCATCTACAACCATGGGTAATTTGATTTCCTGTCTTCCAATTTTGATGCTCTTTATTTCTTTCTCCTCCCTTATTACTCTTGCTAAGACTTCTAGTACTGTATTGAATACGAGTGACAAAAGTGGGCATCTTTTCCTAGTTGTAGATAGGAGGTGAAATGTTTTCAGCCTGTCCCCACTCAGTATGATATTGGCGGTCGATTTGTTGTAGATAGCCTTTATTATTTTGAGATATGTTACTTCTGTCCATAATTTGTGTAAGTTTTTACTTTTTATCATTAAGTGGTGTTGAATCTTATCAAATGCTTTCTCTGCATCTATTGAGATGACCACATGGTTTTTGTTTTAAATTTTATTGATGTGGTTTATGATCTTAATTGATTTGCGAATGTTGAACCACCCTTGCATTTCTGTGATAAATACAACTTGACCTTGATGTATGATCTTTTTGATGTGGGTTTAGATTCAGTTTGCTAGTATTTTGTTGAGAATCTTTGCATCTGTGTTCATTAAGGATATAGGTCTGTAGTTTTGTTTTCATGTGATGTCTTTGTCTGGCTTTGAAATCCAAGGGATGCTGTCCTCAGGATTTTCTGAATTATATTCACTGGGAGTACTCATGGTATGTTTGATGATTTTAGTAGTTACCATTGCTAGTAGTTGTCAGGCCAGATGCTTGGGAGTTGTTAGCTTTTTCCCTAGTTTTCTTTTATCCATTGAAAAATTCATAGTGGAGCTCTTAGGATAGAAATACAATTTTGTAGTTTCAATGGAGTGTTCTATGGACTGTAGTAAAATTTGACATGAAAAGCCTTATGGATACTGTCAGAAGGAGCCATTAACTTAGCTTTGTTTGGAAGAGAACATCTGGGAAAGTTTCCCATGGGAAGTTGTGGGCTAGACACCAGTGAGGACACTGTGAGTAACTAATATGTCAGTCGATTCAGGGATGTAATATCTGCAGTTCCCAGAAACTTCTTATTTTGACTAAGTGAAATAAGAGGAAACAAAAAGCTAGACAGTTGCTGGCAGTGTGGTGCATGGTGTTAAACCTCCTCTTGCATCTCTGGCTACCTATATCCGAGTGCAACTGCAAGTCTTTAATACTTCGGCCCTACCTTTTATGTGAGAGACCTGGACAGAGTTCCAGGCTCCTGGCTTCAGCCTGGCCCAGTATGGGATGTTGTGGCCATTTGGGAGAGAACTGATAGATGGAAGACCCCATTCCACCGCTGCTTCCTCTCTTTCATTCTGCCTTTCAAATAAAAACTAAAGTAAATCTTTATTTTTTAAGTAGTTAGAAGCAAGGAGGTATGCATGATAGACTAAACTTTGATGAGACAAGCTGAGTCTCATAATTGACTTTCTCTGATGCCTGTGGCAGTGGGATTTGCATAGAGTAACCAAGAGAATTTCTGTTGTTGCTGACTTTGTGAACCAGCATCAGTGGGGAAATCAGCTTTCAGACTGGAAAGAGAGCACTGGTTCCAAGCTTGTGTTTTACTTTGTTATCTGCAGTTGCCTATAAATACTCTTATCCTCATGGATTTTCACCCCTGTTTTCCTGCTTATCTATCTATCTATCTATCTCTCTATCTATCATCTGTTTATATATCATCTATCATCTATGAATAATATATATATTATGTATAAGTTCTGGTACAAACATTTTTGAAATCCATGACATAATTTTAAAAAAATGAAAATATGTATTATTAAAAACTATTCATGAGTTTTAAAAATAAATGTATTAATTTCATTTCCCACAAAAATTTTGAAGTCCATATATATATTTTTATATATATATATATATATATAGAGAGAGAGAGAGAGAGAGAGAGAGCGAGAGCACTTGACTTTCACCACCATGCATTAGAAAATGAGTTCGGAAGACTAGAGTGATAAAATAGCCATGAGTCTCCATGGTAGAGTTAAAATAAACAACCAGCACTCCCTTTTTGGGCAATATTTTTCCTTTTCTTGGTTTATGGTGAAAACTTTTTAGTAACACATAAATAAGGAAATGCAACTTGTAATACATTGAATCTTGTGCCAGGCACTATAGAACCACAAAAACATTTTAAAAATATATTGCCTGTTTTTTTATTATTTTTTAAATTGTGGTAAGAATACATAACACAAGATCTACCCTAATGTATTTTAAGTGCACAACGCAGTATTTTTAGTTAAGGTCCAAAGCTGTACAGAAGATGGCTGGAAACTATTCACCTTTCATCACTGGACCTTTAAACTCATTGAACACCAAGCCCCTACTTCTTCTCCCCCACTGCAGCCTCTAGTAACACCTGCTCTGCTCTCTGCTCCTGTGAGTTTGGCCATTTTATCAAAACATTATATTGGAGCATGCACATGGAGTCATGTGGCCATTGTCCTTTAATACCTGGCCTGCTTCACTTGGCATCACGTCCTGCAGAGTCAGCCATGTTGTCACACACACAAGAGCTCCTTCTTTCTAAGTCTGAATACAATCCCACTATGTGTGTGAACCACGTTTGCTTAGTGACAGAAGCCAGTCTGGACTGAGACATTCTGGAAAGTGGGAAACTGGAGATGGAGCAAGGATCCTGGGCTTGCAGAGAGGGGACACAGACGTGTGAAACAGGAAGTCCATGATGCTGTGACTATTCTGAATGGTGATTTGTGGGTGGGCCAGGAGACCTTCGTCAAAACACTTGCAACACAGCGCATGAAGCCTGGCATAAACCTTGGGCCCAAGTGGACAGTAGCATATCCATGTCTGGTTATCACTAGTGAATGCACTTCAGTAACCCAAGTTACCGAGAGAGAACCACGAGCCGGTCATGATGAACAGGAGATCTCTGCACTTTCTACTCAATTCTTTAAATCTTCAACTGCTCTAAAAGGTTAATTATACAGTGAAAGGGATGCATGTGTTCGCTCAAAGGAAAATGATATTTAAACTACCTAAATTACCATTTTTAACCTTCAAAAGTAAAAACAAACTCTCAGGCCGGTGTTTCTGAACGCAGCTTCACAGGAGCTATGATTCCAGGGAGATCCCAACCCCTGGTGGAACAGATACGGAGATCTCCATGGCTCAGCGCCCCGGCATTCTGCGATCTACAGATTTGGCACCACATGGATGCCGCACAGCTTCGTTTGCCTTCTGTGCTGGTGGGTCGCACTGCACTGGTGAGCCATGGGTCACGCTGGTGGCTCCTGCTGGAGCCATGGTTGGAGGGGCCGGGGCTCCTGTGCCAGAATTCAGGGAGCAGAGTCCCAAGGCAATAATGTGGAGTTCCTGCGGTGCCTCTCGGGAAACCTCGCCCTCTCAGAGTCCCAGCTTGCCTGAGTGGTCTCTGGAAAACCTCAGAAGTCATTGCTTCGATGATTATTTATCTTTACCAGATAGTTGCTTGGTCACAACCTACCACGCTCCTTATGCACTTGCTCAGGATGAGAGTTTTCCAAATCTTTCCATTCTTCATCCCTTTTAATTAGAAGTTCCATCTTTCAATCGTTCTCTCTTATTTTGCTGTGGGTAGCCACAGGAAGTCATGCAGAGTTGGGAACACTTTCTGGCTGGCATATTTCTTCTGCCAGGCATCATTATTCCTCACGCTTAAATTCTGCCTTCCACGAGGTCCTAGGACAAGAGTCTGTTTTATCATGGTCTTTGCAATTCTGTAGAAAGTAAGGTGTTTTCTCTGATTTCCAATAACTTGTTCTTCATTTCTGTCTGAGACTTCATCAGAATGTCCCTATTTTTAACAACATTCTGATGATGACAACTAAGAAATGTCCAAGATTTAGTCTCTCTGTACAGCTCTTTTTTTCTGAGCCTCCTCCAGGATCGACATTAACACTTTCTCTGCCGCACTACAAGCTTTCTGTGGCCTGCTGCTCTGGATTCTTCCAGTCTGTAACCATTATCCTGTTCCAATGCCACTTCCACATTTTCAGGTGTTGGGTATAGCAAGAGTCCCACTGCTTGGTAAAAGTTTTTGTCTTAGTCTTTTTTTGGCTTCTGTAAGAGATGACCTGATATTTGGTTATTTATTAAGGATGGAGATTTGTTTCTTAAAGTTGTGGAGGCTAGGAAGTCCCAGGTCAGGGACCTGTGCTGGTGAGGGCATTCTGACTGTGTCATCCCTCAGCATGGGGGGAAGGCAGGAGAACATGTGTGCAGGAGACAGAGAAAGCAAGAGCAGAGAAAACTCAACTTTTATAACACTTGATGTTCACAGTAACAAATCCATGCCCATGACAGGGACACATTCATTAACCTGTTCATGAGAGAACAGGCTTCAAGTCCTAATCACCTCTCAACACTGTTAGACTGTGTGTGGTGTCACATTCATGAACTTTTGGGGACACATTCAAAAAATAGGAAAAGTTGAGGCTGGGAGAAAGATGCACTTTGCTAATACTATAAGACACTTGATGGGGCAGGTATCTGATGGAACTCTGAGTTATGACACCAACATCCGGTATCGGAGCATGCCTGGGCTTGCTGTGTGCTGATCACAGCATCCTCCTGATGCAGGCCTTGGAGGGCAAAGCTGATGGCTCAAGTGACTGGACACCTGTCACCCACATGGGAGACCTGGATTGACTTCCTGGCTCTCAGCTTCCCCCACATCGCAGCCACTGTGGGCATTTAGGGACTGAGCCAGCAGATGGGAGTCTCTCTCTCTCTCTCTCTCTCTCTCTCTCTCTCTCTCTGTGTATGTATGTGTCTGCCTCTCAACTACAAAGGAAGGCTGGAGTAGCTATACCAATATCAGACAAAGAAAATCTCAGAATAAAAGGAGTTCACTATGTATAAATTAAGTCATAACATAGTGAAGAAGAGTCAAGTTCTCCAAGATGAAACAAGAAACCCTAAATGCATGCACCTAACAACATAGGGCCACAATGTGTTAGGCAAAAAACACCTAGAAATGCAAGGAGAAATTGACAGATCTTCTACATATTTGGAGACTTCAGCATCATTCTATCAAATAGATGGATCTAGCAAACAGAAACTAAGATAAATATGTTCTTTGTTTATTTGAATGGCATCAATTAATTGGGTCTGATTGACTTTTTTTCAGAGATTTTTTTTTTATTTATTTGAAAGGCAGAGTTACAGAGAGAGAGAGAGAGAGAGAGAGAGAGGTCTTCCATTTGCTGGTTCATGCCCCAGTTGGCTGCAATGACTGGAGCTGTGCCAACCCAAAGCCCAGAGCCAGGAACTTCTGGGTCTCCGATATGGGTGCGGTTGCCCAAAGACTTGGGCTATCGTTTTTTTTTTTCAAAGATTTATTTATTTGAAAGTCACAGTTACACAGAGAGAGGAGAGGCAGAGAGAGAGGTCTTCCATCTGATGGTTCACTCCCCAATTGGCCGCAATGGCCGGAGCTACACCAATCCGAAGCCAGGAGTCGGGAGCTTCATCTGGGTCTCCCACGTAGGTACAGGGGCCCAAGGACTTGGGCCATCTTCTGCTTTCCCAGGCCATAGCAGAGAGCTGGATGGAAGTGGAGCAGCTGGGTCTTGAACCAGTGTGACTTAGGCTATCTTCTGTTGGTTTCCCAGGCCAAAGCAGAGAGCTAGGTTGGAAGTAGAGCAGCCTGGATTTGAACAGGTGCCCATATGGGATGCTGGCACTGCAGGAAGCAGCTTTACCCACTACACCACAGCACTGGCCCCTAAATGACATTTATAGAACAAATCATCCAACAGCTATAGAATATAGACAATTCAAGTTAATATTGACAATCTTCAAGAAATATTGTATTCTAGATGGTAAAACTCATGTTAGTAATTTGAAAATAAAAGAAATAATACAAAGTATGTAGTGAAAGTACATGGAATTAGCCACTGTAAAGATTGGAAATAATTCTACATGTAGCATACTGTTCAAAGCAGTTTATGAAGCCAGAATTACCAGATGTGGGGAGAAGGAGGGAACTCTTCTATCTGCTGATTCATTCCCCAAATGTCTGCAATGGCCAGGACTGGGCCAGGCCAAACACAAGAGCTTCATCCAGGCCTCTCACATGGGTGGCAGGGGCCTAAGCTCTTGTGCCATCTTCTCAGCTTGCCCAGGCACGTCAGCAGGGAGCTGGGTAGGGAGTGGAGTAACAAAGACTCAACTGGTGCCCCTATGGAACGCCAGTGTGGTCTCTCTACCAGCCACATCTCAACGCTGGCCCAGATATATCTTTTCTATTCTTTTATTTTCTACTTATCTGTGTCATTGTATATGATGTTAGATCTTGAAGGCAATGTACGGTTCTTTTTTTAATTAAAATTATCCTTTCATTTGTGTCTTTACAGCATTTATATTTAATGTAATTATGTATGTGTTGGGCCTCAAATTTATCCCTTAATGGTTCTTTTTCTTTTTTTCTGTTTTGTACTTTCTGTCATTTGAACATTCTTTATAACTCAATCTTGTTTTACCTGTAGTGTTTTGGAGTTTTGTTTTGTATATCCTTTATGTAGGCATATTATTGTTACATATATCCATTGCATGTGTAAGACACCATCTAGTGATACCAGTTTAGAAGCTCAAGTGTACAACACTCATCTCCCTTTGTATCTGGATATTACTCCATTTATAATATGAGCATCTTCACTATTTCCTCTAAACAATACTTACCCACATTATCTGTGTTTTAATTTTGATCCATCTGTCAAACATAATTTAGAAAACACAAGAGGATAAGGAGAGCCTAGACATTAATCAATATTTCTGCTTAGTGTCCTCTCTCTGCGTGTTTATTCTCTATCATTTCCTGTCTCTTCATGGAGACCTCTAGCCACGTGAGGATCCGGCTCTTAGCTGTTCTGCATGTCATGATGTTTGATTGCCTATCCTCAACATGTTCTCACTGGACATGGGTGTCTCCAGGGATGGTCCTTCTGATCTTTCAGTCCATGCAGAATATCATTCCTTTTCCTTTGGCATCACGACTTCAAATGTGGGATTTGTGATGGCTCCAAAGGCTTGTTTGCTGGGAGTCAGGCATCTTTTTTCTCTGGCTCCATTTAAGCTTTTTCTGTCTTTTGTTCCCATGAGTGTAAGGCTTACTGGCAAGGATTTCCTTGGGTTGATCAAGCCTAGTGTTCACAGGGCTTCTTGACTCTGGAGGTGTATAGTTTTTGCCAGGTTTTGGAAGACTTCAATCATTATTGCTGTAAGTAATTTCTCCACATTTCTCTGTCTCCCCTTCTTCTGGGGTGGATGACGGAAGTGGACATTTCCATTCAGTTCTTCTTGATACCTTCTATTTCTTTTCTGAGATTTTTTTCATTCTTTACTGAAATATTTTCTCCTGAAATTTATTTCGAGGATGTTGTAACTTCTCTCTGAATAATTCTTTTTATCCTGGGTTATTTAAAATCTTTGTCCAGAGGCTGGCACTGTGGCATAGTGGATAATTCCACCATCTGCAGTGCCAGCATCCCATACAGGTGCTGGTTCAAGTCCTGGCTGCTCCACTTCCAATCCAGCTCTCTGCTATGGCCTACAAGATGACCCAAGTCCTTGGGCCCCTGCACCCACATGGGAGATCTAGAAGGAGCTCCTGGTTCCTGGCTTTGGATCAGCGCAGCTCCAGCCATTGCATCCAATTGGGGAGTGAACCAGCAGATGGAAGACCTCTCTCTCTCTCTCTCTCTCTCTCTCTGTCTCTCCTTCTCTCTCTGCATAACTCTGATTTTCAAATAAATAAATAAATAAATAAATCTTTTTTTAAAAAACCCAGTAGATCTAATATCTGCCATCTCAGTGTTGGGATCCATTGGCTTTTTATTTCAGTTTGAGATGTTTATGGATATTAGTATAAGATTTTTGGTACATGTTCACATTCTGAGACTGAATCGCAGTTAGACTTCCAGTTTTGCTTTCTTGACGCCTTTGCTCCAGGGGAAAGTAGAGGCAATGTCGTCACTGCCAGCTGGGAGTTGAAGCCGGATTCTCTGTTCAGGCTCCTTATACAGCTGAGGTGACAGGCCAGCCATTTGTGCTGGGTGGGGCTGGATTTGCAGCTCCAGAGACACCGTGGTGCAGGTTGACTCAACACTGCTGGTTGGTGGTGGAAGCCCTTATTCTCCCCGGGCCTTCTTTTACATCCCCAGCAGGGTGTGGGTGGTGTGTGTTGTTAGATTGAGGAGGAATTCCTGCCTCCCCTGAGTCCCACTGACACTGTGCAGTGTAGGAGGGTCTCCTTAGTGGAGGAGGAAGGAGAGTCTGGAGGCTACTTGGCCTTCCCTGGTCCTTTCTCAGAATGTTTGGGGATGTTTGAAGGTGGCTTAGGGAGGGTGGGAGTCTCATCTGCCACTCAGCCTTTGTTAGTTGGGATGGTGATGGGGTGCACATTTTTTGTTTTGCATTTGGTTAAAATGGAGTTCTTGTTTTCTAAAATTTTCTGTCCATCAATCTAAGCTGCCTCAATCTTGGTTCTTTGGTTTGAAAGAGTAGACTGTTACTGGGGCTTGTTTTGCTGAACCGTTGACAATTCTGGAAGGCTGGTTTTTTTTTCCTTTTTTTTTTTCTTTTTAGTTTGCATCTGTAATATGTGAGGCAAAATAGAAAATTGAAGGTAGTTATTGTGCCACCCCTCAGATCCCAAGCTCCCTTCAAGCCTTCCTTTTTCTTCCATCTTTAAACATCCTCTGAATGTTTTTATTTATCTAATGCTTAGGGAGTTTCATGTAGTCCACAGGAGGAATAGGATATTTATAAACACATGTGTTCTGAATTCTGGAAACAAAAGTCCTTCTGATTTTTTTCTCTGTAAACCAAATCCCAGGAGCCGTGTGGCACTGCATGTTTGGGAAAAGCTTTGTGACTTCAAAGTTCAGTGCCCAGGAAATCTGATTTCAGTTGAGATAAAAACCATGTGGCTATTCTTCAATGTATTCGAATTTACTGAAAGTATTTGGTGATTGATGCTAGACTGTATTGAAGGTGCTGATGAGAAGGGGAGACTCATGAATATGCAGTTACTGCTTTCAGAGCAACGTCGCCAGAACTTACACTTTGTTACCAATGTCAGTGTAAGTGAAGATAAAATTCTATAAACTAAACCCCTAAAATATTAAAATTGCAATTTACAAAACTTCAAACTTCAGTGGGAAATGATTCTTTGATGAGTTATTGCCTACGACGAGGAGAGTTCTTAACTCCATCCTTGACTTCTGTAGAAAATGGAGATTTCAAATTAAGACTTTGGAGAAAAGTGGATCCAGCAGAGTCCCGCTTATGGTTCATGTGAAGCAAAGAAGAAAAGAATCATTCCAACTGCTGGTTTTCAAATTTTCTGAATGTGAGACATCTCAAGTCCTTATGAACTCATTGTGTTCAGTACATGTGATAATGCTGTATTGAATTTTTTGAGACTGGGACTTTTCGAGGCCTGATGCTGTCCAAGCCTTGTAACCCTCTGGTTTCTGAGGTCAGGATTTCCTCTGAAACAAACAGTACATGAGAACGTGCTTCTATGACACCCTGGAAAATTAATTCTCATAGTTTGGCTTTAATCATTTGCCCTTTTATTTAACTCTTGTTTTGCACAATTGTGAGCTGTTCCTCCAAGCTGTAAGGAAACTGGGGTTGTGAACAAACACGCACTGAGGTAGTGATGGTTTCTATCTATCACAGAGTTTCTTAAAAATATTCATTTATTATCATTATACCTCAAGGTTGTGTTTCCATTTTATAATGATTGTAGCAGTAGACAAGAGTGAGGTGGGTTCTTTTTAAATAAAAAGAGTTTATTTATTTATTTGACAGAGAGTGAGAGAGAGAGAGAGAAAGAGAGACAGAGAGAGAGAGAGAGACAGAGAGAGAGAGAGAAAGGTCTTCCATCTGCTGGTTCACTTTCCAAATGGCTGCAAAGGCCAGAGCTGCGCCAATCTGAAGCCAGGAGCCAGGAGCTTCCTCTGGGTCTCCCACGCAGGTGCAGGGGCCCAAGGACTTGAGCCATCTACTGTTATTCCAGGCCACAGCAGAGAGCTGGACTGGAAGAGGAGCAACAGGACTAGGACCGGCGCCCATAAGGGATGCTGGCACTGCAGGTGGAGGATTAACCTAGTGCGCCTCAGAGCTTGCCCAATGAGGTGGGTTCTTAAGGTGCATTAGCTGAATTAGCATGGTATTTGCATGAATTTGCATGACTGTAGAGCTTTTGGGTGTGTCCTCTATCCTGTCAAGGTCATCTTTAGCAGTGGGAATGAGTCTCTAGGCAGCAGTGACAGATCATGCAGTGATATGGGTCAGGATTCCTTGTCAGCCTCCTCCCAGGGAGTTTCTAAAGCCTTCCCATCCTATACCTCCTTTTCTTTTCTCATCTTCACATCCCAGAGTCAACAGGTCAGCACTTGCTTCCAGGATGTCTGTTGACCTCCAAAGCAGGGGTGCTTCCATCAGCCATGGTAGTGCTGGAATGTGACAACTGGGTCTGGTTATTTGACAACTGGGGCTGGTTATCTGACAAAGAGAGGCAATTGGGCAATTTTTGAAAGTCAGGACTGGGTCATCTAAACTCCATTTATGTCATGTCTGTGCGTGCCACAACAGCTAGTCCTTATTGGGTTCAAAATGGAAGTCGGTTGTATCCAGTTATCCTGTCATTTGCAACACATCCTGGGAAATGGATTAAGAACATTTAGGTGAGTTCCATGGGAACATTTATTTCTGGATATCCTTCTGCTTCAGTAAAAAGCAAGTGTACCAATTAACTCAGCTTTCCACTGAGTATTACAAATTGTAGTTATCATTTCTTTAAGCTATTATGCTTTTTATGTCTAACTATTTGATCATGGTTCAGTAGTTTTCACAACATATGACAAAATTTATGCAGCTTATTCATGTTATTAAAAAGGTAAGATAGTTCAAATTTATTTACAAAATTCTGTGCATGTAATTCTAATATAAAATGGTAAACTTACAGCACGGCACCATATGTTTCAATGCCAAAGTAAAAACGTGCAGGTTAGCAATGTATCTAGGCATGAACTCCTGTAGTTGCATTCACCTTCTGTCGTGTAGATCAGTATTAACATATAATTATCCATTGTCTCTGATGTGTGGAAGATGTCCAGCTGCGGATTCAATGGGCAATGTGGTTTTGTTTCATTGAGAATCTATGCTTTCTGAACTCTGATTCAATGTTGCCGATGCACTGAGTCTTAAGAAGAATGGAGAAGGCTAAAAAATTGATTTGTGTGTCAGCCATGGACTTTTATAATGAGATATCGTGAGAAGAATTTCTGTAACAGTGAAACCGCTAAGGTTCATGCTGCTATACTAAAATAAAATGGTTTTAGAAAGAAATCAATTTTGTGCTTATAATTTTCATTATGCATCTTAGAGTTTAAAGCATCTCAAAGTATGTAGATCTGTGTAGAGAGAAGGCCCCAGATGAAGCAATCCTCAGAGGATGTAAGGATTTGAAAGTTCTAGTAAGGGACCCAGAATGCATTAGAATTCAAACTGACATTGAATTTTCATAAAAAGGGTTTGTGGCATGGAAATTATTAAATTCGTTTGGAGGGCCTATAATGCTCCACCTGCCTTTCTCTTCCTGCCTTGCTCTTTCACAGGAGCGTGTATTCCAATATTTCATCTTATACATAGGAACAGGATCTGAAAATAGCATTTTACCATAAATGATTCTTCTCAGAAAATAGAAAATAATTAAATTTTGTGCCTATAATTGTGAAACCTCTTGAATATAGATTAAACACAGCTTGTATCCGACCCTCTTAACTTCCTTCAGGCCTTTTTATGCTTCAAACCCTTCAACTGAATTCTTTGACGTTAGCATCCCCATAGAGGCAGAGAGTGTGATGCATAAGAATATCTCAGTGCTACACTATACATATTGAAAAACTGTCCTTCCTTCAATAAATGGTTTTGCTTCCTTATCAAATGCTAGTTGGCCATACCCTGTGAGTCTCTTCCCCTATTTTGTGTTTTCTTCTATTGACCGGTCTGTCCCTCCGTGAACTCCACGCAGCGTCGTTCAGCTTGGGTATGGAGCAAGTCCTGACATCAGGGGAAGTGAAGGATCTCACCTTGTCATTCTTTGTCTCATCAAAACTCCTTATGCTTCATTTCCTTCATGCAAAATTGACAATAATTTTAACTATGTCTATGAAAACCCTTGCTGAATTCTGCCGTGAATTGCTTTAAATTTGTAGATCAATTTGGAGACAGTTTTTAGCTTCCATATGAGTCTTTCAGCATAAAACAGATACACATATCTACATTTATTTGAGTCTTGCTTAATTTCTCTCATCTGCATTTTGTAATTTCAGTCTATACATCCTTTGCATGTTTTATTAATTACATCCGTAGGTACTTCAGTGGGATTGTGGTAACTGTGGATGGCATTGTGTGTGAGATTTTTAACTTAAGCTTCCACATGTTTATTGTTGGTAAGAGTAGTCTTGACAAAATCCAATGAAAAGTAAGTTATGAAGCAAACTATGAATGGATATAAGAGCTCTTGTGGGTTGGCACTGTGGTACAGCGGAGTAAGCCACTGTCTGCTGTGCTGGCATCCCATATGGGTGCAGGTTTGTGTCCTGGCTGTTCCAATTCAGATCCAGCACTCTGCTAATGCACCTGGGAAAGTAGCAGAGGGGGCCCAAGTGCTTGGACCCCTATACCCATGTGGGAGACCCAGAAGAAGCTTCTTCTTGGCTTCTTACTGGTCTAGCTCCGGCCATTATGGCCCTTGGGATAGTGAACCAGTGAATAAAAGATTCTCTCTGTCTCTCTCTCTCTCTGTCTCTCTCTCTCTTCCTCCCCAACTGTCCCTCCCTCTCTCTGTGAAAGTCTGACTTTCAAATAAATAAATAAATCTTTTTTTTTTATTTGATAGGCAGACTTAGACAGTGAGAGAGAGAGAGAGACAAAAGTCTTCCTTCCGTTGGTTCACCCCCCAAATGGCCACTATGGCCAGTGTGCTGCGCTGATCCAAAGCCAGGAGCCAGGTGCTTCCTCCTGGTCTCCCATGCGGGTGCAGGGCCCAAGCACTTGGGCCATCCCCCAATGCCCTCCCGGGCCACAGCAGATAGCTGGCCTGAAAGAGGAGCAACCGGGACAGAATCCAGCGCCCCGACCGGGACTAGAACCCGGTGTGCTGGCGCTGCAGGCGGAGGATTAGCATAGTGAGCTGTGGCACCGGCCTAAATAAATAAATCTTAAAAAAACTTCTGTTCCACAATAAATTCATTTTTAAATTCCATTTTCCATGAACTTTTTGAAGTCCCCTTGTATATAAAAACATGGTAAAATTCTTTGTTTTAAAGATGAATTTATTTAAAAGGTGGAGTTCCGGCGAGAGGGAGAGAGAGAGACAAAGAGAGACACACACAGAGAGAGAAAGATCTTCCAACTTCTGATTCACTCTCCAAATGGCCACGATAGTCAGAGCTTGGCGATGCCAAGGCCAGGAGCCTGAAACTCCAACTACAGCACTTGGGCCATCTTCTGCTGCTTTCCCAGGCACATTTGCAGGGAGCTGGAATGGAAGTGGAGCAGTGACTTGAACCTGTGCCCATACGGAATGCCAGCATCACAGGGCCAGCATCACATGATCCTGCTGAATTCATTTAAGAGAAGAAACTTTCTACATGGCCAATCTGTGGACAAATTCAAACAGGCTTATTTCTTCCTTTTGAATGTGCATGTTTCTTGTCTCTCTTGTTTCTTTGCGTCAGCTAGAGCTTTCTGCAGAATGTTGAGTATGATGATTAGAGCAGCCATCTTCACCTGTCCTTAATCTTATCAGGAGAGGGCTGGGTATGCAACCTTTAAATATGATCTTAGTTGTACGGATTTCTTTTTAAACTCAATATCCTTATCAAGTTGGAATAATGTTCTCTATTTCCAAGTAGTGAATAATTTTTATCATGAATGAATGCCCTGTATCAGTTGGTATGATGAGATAAATATTTCTCTGTAGTATATTTATTTGGAAAGTTACACTGATTTTAAAATGTTAGATCTGCCATACATATCCTGAATAAGCCATACTTGGTTGTGGTTTATATGTGTTAGCACATAATTGGATTTCATGTGTTCATATTTTACTAACAAGTTTTAGTTCAAGTTCTTTCAATAAAATGGCATCTTTTTTTTAAACTATCTCTGACTTTGATATTGGGGTGAGGATTGAGTTAAAATTATTTAAAATTATTGTTGTCCAAAATTTTCTGTAGAGTCTTCAGTGGAAGCAGCTGGCCTTGGAGAATATCAGGACTTCAACTCTTCTGCAAGGACATCAGGCCTATTCAGATTGTCTCTTTCATCTGATAGGGTTTTAGCTCTTGGTGATTTTCTTGGAATTATTCCATTTCTTATGATTTTATGAGTTTATGAACTTGCAGTTGTCATATCATTTTATCATTTTAATCTACAGAATTTATAATGATAACTTCTTATTCAACTTTGTTTTCATCAGTCTTTCTAGGACCTGAAGGCACCAGCTACCTACAGTTCTTCCAAAGCAGGAGCTTTTTGTTTCTTTTACTATTTTTCAATTTATATTTTCTGCTCTTATTTTTATTATTTTTTCCTTATGCTTGTTTTGGGTTTATTTTGCTCTTTATCTGGGTCTTTGAGATGATAGATAATTACTTGAGTCTTGCCCATTTCCTAAAGTAGCTATTTAACCTATGAATTTAAATTTCTCTCCCAGTATTACTTTATCTATGTCCCACATGTTCTGGGAATTTGTTTCTGTACAGTGTACTTTATTTACCTTTAAGCTTCTTCCTGACACAGAACTATTGAGAAATGCATGTGATTCCCATCTTTTTAGAGACTTTTTTGCTTTCTGCTATCAATTTCTAGTTTGATTCTATAGTGGTAACACATGTGGCTTGACATCAGTTCTTTCAAATACGTTGAATTTTGGTCATTAATCCAGAGTATGGTCTATTTTGTTGCATGTTTCAAAGGTGTTTGGAAAAAATATGTATTCCTTTGTTTTTGGGTGGAGTGTTCTATGTAAAAGCACTGGATAGCATTTGTTGATTGTGAAGTTTAGGATTTTACACCCTTCTTGGGTTTGTGCCTTGGGATCCCATCAGTTGCTAAGAGGAGTTCCTGAGATATTGAACTGTATTTACGGATTTGTTCATTCTTTTGTCAGTTTACACATGATGTGTTTTGTAGTTCTATTGTTTGGTGCATACATATTTAAAATCAGTATGTCTGTTAGATAAATTGATCCCTTTATTTTTATGTGATATCACTATTTGTTTTTATTTATTTATTTTTCATCTTTTATTTAATAAATATAAATTTCCAAAGTACAACTTTTGGATTATAGCGGCTTTTTCCCCATGACCTCCCTCCCACCCGCAACCATCCCATCTCCCACTCCATCTCCCATCCCATTCTTCATCAAGATTCATTGTCAATTTTCTTTATATACAGAAGATCAACTTAGTATATACTAAGTAAAGATTTCAACAGACTGCACCAACACAGGAACACAAAGTATAGAGTACTATTTGAGTAGTAGTTTTACCATTAATTTGCATAGTACAACATTTTAAGGACAGAGATCTTACATAGGTAGCAAGTGCACAATGACTCCCGTTGTTGATTTAACAATTGACACTCTTATTTATGACGTCAGTAATCACCCGAGGCTCTTGTCATGAACTGCCAAGGCTATGGAAGCCTCTTGAGTTCACCAACTCCGATCTTATTTAGACAGGGTCATGGTCAAAGTGAAAGTTCTCTCCTCCCTTCAGAGAAAGGCACCTCCTTCCTTGATGGCCTGTTCTTTCTGCTGGGATCACTATTTGTTTCTAGTAATTTTCCTGACCTAGAAGTCTAATTTATCAGATATGAAGATGCTCTCTGCTCCGTCTCCTTTACTAATGCTGGGATAATATAGTTTCCATTCTTTTGCTCTCAGTCAACTCATACCATTTAATTTGATGTTTTCTCTAAAAATCATCAATTCAGGTGATTTTTATCTACTTTGACAATTTATTTTTTGACTGGTATATTTATGTCATTTAAATTTCCGGTAATTATTGATATGTTATTTCTAAAATCTACCATTTTATTATTTTTCCTGTATTTCCCTCTTATTCATGTTACTTTTTTCTATATATTCTTACCTTTCTGTAGATTATTTCACATTTTATGTGGTCTCATCTTGGTGTTGTTGGTCGTATCTTTACATATTTTGTGTATATGTGACATCACAATCTACTGTTGTCAACATTTTACAACATCAAGTTAGTTGTGAAATCCTCAATAACATGTACTTTCCCCATTTTTAAATATCTAAATTCTTTTTAAATATCTAAATTCTTTTAAATATCTAAATTTTTGAGTGTCATGTTGTGTTATTATTTTTGCTTTAATCATTAATATGATTGATAAAATTATGACTTGAAGAATAAGTTAATGTATGAAACCATATTTCTAATTGTTCGGTTGCTTCTTCTTGGTCTTCCAAGACTTCTATTATTCCCTTTCTACTTGAAATGATTGTTTCTGAACAAATTTATCTATTTTAAGTAATCTAAATTTTTTCCTAGAATGAGTTATTTTATCCATCCTTTGTCGAGATTGTTTTACTTCACTTTTGTTCTTAAAGGACAGGTTAGTGGAATTTTCTTTTTGTTTTTTTATTTGACAGATAGACAGTGAGAGAGAGAGAGACAGAGAGAAAGGTCTTCTTTCCGTTGGTTCACCCCCAAATGGCTGCTACAGCCGGCACGCTGCGCTGATCCGAAGCCAGGAGCCAGGTGCTTCCTCCTGGTCTCCCATGGGGTGCAGGGCCCAAGCACTTGGGCCATACTGCCTTCCTGGGCCACAGCAGAGAGCTGGACTGGAAGAGGAGCAGCCGGGACTAGAACCCATTGTCCATATGGGATGCTGGCGCCACAGGTGGAGGATTAACCAAGTGAGCCATGGTGCCGGCCCCGTGGAATTTTCAGTTGATATTTCCTTTTAAAAAACACTAAAATGTTGTATAATTTTTTTTCTGGTGTCCTTAGTTTCATATGAAATTTCCACTAACATTTAAACTGTTCCCCCTTTTTTTTCCTTCAAAATTCATATTTTGCTTTTAATTTTAGATAAATTTATTTATGAGCTTCCTTAGTGGGCATTTCTTTGGCTTAATATTGTTTGGGGTTTATTTGCCTTCTTGAATCTATACTTTTATATCTTTTGCCACCTTGGGAACTTTACAACCATTATTTCTTCAAATTTATTTACAATCCACTTCATCTAAGAATAGTACAGTACTATGATGGTATCTTGGGTTGTTCCAGAGGTCTCTGAGACTGTGTGTGTGTGTGTGTGTGTGTGTGTGTGTGTGAATTCTGCACTCTCTCTTGTTCAGATTGGGTAATCCTATTTGTCAACCTTCAAATTCAGTGATTCTATATCTCATCACATCCACTATAATACTGAGTCAATCAAGTGATATTTTGAATTTCTTTTTATTATAGTTTTTGGT
This sequence comes from Sylvilagus bachmani, assembly GCA_015711505.1. Taxonomy (NCBI): domain Eukaryota; kingdom Metazoa; phylum Chordata; class Mammalia; order Lagomorpha; family Leporidae; genus Sylvilagus; species Sylvilagus bachmani. The sequence continues at coordinate 57,440,703 of CM027392.1, read as the reverse complement.
TTTTTGATTTCTATTTGGATATTTTTAAACGACTGCTATTTTTGCTCATACTATCTTATCAGCATTTTTTTTCAAACTTCACTTATTTATATTATTTATTTCAGAGGCAGAGAGACACAGACAAAGAGCACACTCACATTACTGGTCCACTCCCTAAATGCCCAAAATTGTCAGGGCTGGGCCAAGCCAAAGCTAACAACTAGGAATGCAGCCGTGTCTCCAAACTCGGTGGCAGGAATCCAAATATTTGAGTTCTCACTGCTGACTCCAGTGCTGTGCGTTAGCTGGAAACGGCAGTCAGTCCTGGAGCTGTGACAGGAATCCGGGAGCCCATCTTAAACCCTAGGTTAGTGGTCTGCTCTTATGTTCATTTTCAAGAGAAGTGAGTTAAATATACCCAACATTTTTGCTCAAATAATTGTCCCTCTTCCCCACTGGCCACTGAAGGTAAAATGCCTTTGATCTCATGAAGCGTCCCAGGCTTCAGGGAGGTGCTGTTGATTTTATTTAAAACTGTGTCTGCCCTGGCTTTCATTCTGGATAGACGTCTTCTATCTTCAAGTTCACTGATTTGAGTATCACTAAAGATAACTTTTTTATATTCTTGTCTACTTAGTCTAGCATTTATGTCATCTGTGGTTAGTCTGAATGTATTCTTCTCCTCATTGTATTTTACATCTTCCTGCATTTTGTAGAATTGGGAGATGCCTTTTGGTTACTGGATAGCTTCATTGTTACTTGCTGGGTGGTGTTTATTTTTGATTGTGGAAGTAGGGTTGAGCTTTATTCCAGGGCTCAGTTAACGGTTGGATTCCTGTGTGCTCACTTCTATGTAGAATTGGGAAAGAGGAGCACAGCCTAGTTCTGGATGTACTGTCCCCCACCATTGGAGCAATCATCCGCTGAGTGCACGTTCCAGTTATTCTTCAGGAAGGCGGATATTCCTGGTCCTGTGTTCTCACTGAGCAATTTCCTCTACGAGCCTCTCAGCTGGTTGCGTTCTTGGTTTCAGACGTGTTTTGTTTGTTTGTTTCCACACACTGTGGCTCTGAGGGACACAAAGAATTTTAGCCCTGCATGCACTCCACAGAATTCTCCTCCTAATTTCTAAGGCAGGTCTTTCACAGACCTCGTGCACAGGCACTGATCAACACTGAGCTGAAGGAAACCTCCGAAGTCTGCAGCAGGCTTCTCCGTTCTAGTGCTCCAGGCTCCACCCACCCCGGCCTTACCTGAGCCCCGGCTGCATCTGCTCAGAGCCCAGGCTGCGTCTGCTCAGTTCCATGAAGCTGCTGCACCTGCCTGGTTCCCCTTCCCCATAGGGTGGCTTTGAAACTCTCTCCAGACAGGAAGGTGAGGCCATCTTGGATTTTCTTCATTTGTTTCTTCAGTTCTCAAAGATCATCTGTTACATTTGACATTAAACTCCTGAATACCAATTTTTTTTAAATGACACCTGTGTTATTGATGTTCTTGTTGTTGTTATTGCTTCGTGTGACAGGGTGAATGGCTTGTCTTCATGGAAGGCATAAAATGTGCACTTGTGGCTTTTTCTTGAAATGCATTTACGTTAGTCACCATAACAAATCTCTTGGGGAAAGAAGGCGGTTACTTCATCTTCTGGCTGTGGCGTTTCACAGTTCAAGATAGGGCAGACCCAGTGTGGCGTCTGATTGAGCTGGAAATCAGACTGTGGGAGAGGACACAGGGTTGCTAGGAGGCAGAGAGCTTGCTCCTTCTAGGTCTGTGCGATCTCGGCTTATAATGCTGCCAGGTTTTCATCATGGGGCCTCCACCCTGAAGCCTAACCCTAAGCCCCACCATTGCATACCATGTTTTGTACAGTGTCCGCCTTTAATCCATTAATCACTAACAACAGAATTGGGAACTGAATCTCCAACAAACAGGCCTTTGAGAACACCCAAACTAATGTCCACACTGTGGTAGCATTCCTTGTTTTAATGTGTACATCATCCCATATGTGCCCAGGGCTATTTTGGGTAATCTTTTGATTTACAGCATTATAAAACAGTCTACATGATTTTGGGTATCTCTTGCTTCAATTGATCACAAGTCATGCCTTAAATGCCATGAGTTTACCTTCAAAACTTCACCAGTTATAGATGAGGCCTGTTATTTTAGTAACTGTGTTACCCTGAGAAATTCACTTAATCTCTTTGAGTCTATATTTCCTTTTTTAGTTAAGCCAATATAATACCTCCTAGCTTTGTTATACAGCTAAATACAATGCTAAGCATAGTAAGTCCTAATAGAAATCTTAATGTTTACGCATACTTAAAATTTGTTATATTTTTATATTTCTCAAACATAAGGATATATTTCATTAATTGTATGAATCAATGTATATTTGCCAGCAGAATTTTAATTGTCCTAGTACACCAGTAGTTATTTATAAAACTGATAACTTTAATTTATTTGAAAAGAATTTCTGAGATATCTGCATATTATTCTTTCTCTTTCAGATATGTAGGTACCTGATGAATGGTACCTGCATTTATGAAGCACAATGTGCCATTAATCTTGGGGCCTGGTGGGTCGGTAATGTTTTCACGATAGATCAAACTCTCCCATCCAACTGACCAGTAGAAGCATCACACTCTGCCCCCACCGGAGACAGAAAACCAATGTCAAGTGACGGGATGTTTGTGCATCGTTAGTGCCTGACATCATTTTTTCTCTGCCACGTAATTATGTTAAGATTATTTTTGTCCCTTTCTTGAGTAAGCAGAGGAGAGAAGGGAAGGGGAGAGGGGAGGAAAGAAAAATTCACTGGGCGTAAAAATATGTCTTTACTGACCTTATTTCAGCAAAGGCTACAATTTAACCCTCCATGTATGCAGCCATAACAGTGGTTCATAGCTGCAGAACGAATATGGTGAAGACAACACAACAACTGGATAGAAGTCACAGCTGCTTCCCAACCAGGTATGAAAACATAGTAAAGGGTAAATGCGCTGTCTACATCTCTCTCTACCTTTATCAAGCACTATTTGAGAGGCAAAGTTATAGAGAGAGGGAGAGACAGAGAGAAAATTCTTCTATCTGCTGATTTACTCGCCATATAACTGCAGCAGCTAGAGATGGGTCAATCTGAAACCAGGAGCTTCTTCACGTTCCCCCATGTGGGTGCAGGAGCCCATGTACTTGGGCCATATTCCACTGCTTTCCCAGGCCATTAGCAGGGAGCTGGATCAGAGGTGGGGCAGCTGGGACTCAAACTGGCACCCATATGGGATCCCGGTGCTGCAGGCAGTGACTTAACCTCTATCCCACAGTGCCAGCCCCTAATCAAGTACTCTAGATATAATCCCACACAGGATAACAGTGACAGGATTGATTCTAGGATATCCTGTGGTGTACAGTCATCTTGGCGAGGTCGTTAATGACCAAAACAAGAATAGAATGGTCCAGAAAAAGAGGTGAGGATGGATGACAGAAGCAATGCTGAATGACAGAAGAGACGCAGACAGACTGTGCTTCTATGATCCTGTAAGATGCACTCTGTCCTCACATTCACCACACAATCGAAAAGGCTTGCGTGGAGAGCCTCAAATCCAGCGAGCGTGGGATGGAATTGTTTCTCCTTACCTTTCCTCACAACTGAAAGCCCTGGGAATCATGTAAAAGGCAACCTGAGGAGAACACTGAAAAGTGGGAAGGAGATGACTTGGTTTGCAACTCCAGGACTGGAGGAAAAGAGCCTCTCATCCAACAGCTACGGTCAGCCCGACCCTTCCTGACCTCAGCACTGCAAAGTACTGTGCACAGGGAAGCTCATTCCTCTCCCAGATGCAATAAACACTGTGAGATGTTTCCAAGAAACAGAAAATAATAGTGCCACAGAGAAATCTGCATCTAAACACTAGAATAAGTAGCAATGGACACGATAATTATTTCCATAATTATAAAAATTATTTTGGAATTCTAAAATCTTTTAAAAGTGAATTAATTATTTAGAAGGAATAAATAGCAATGTGTTTTTATATATATTACACACACAGGACTACAAGATCACAACAACAGGACAAAGTTTTGAGGGTAATAAAATCATGGTTTTGATGTTCTGAGATTTTTTAGTCCTCTGCTCTACCAGTTGAGCTGTTGAAAGGAGCCATGACCATCTTTTCATGCAGAGTGTCAAGAGGTGGACTGTTGCCTTCAGGTGAAGTGGGGCAAGCTGGATGTATAGTGTCAACCCCAAAGCAACCACTATGGGAAAACAAAGAGTGAGCGCTAATAAGCCAACATGAGGAAAAAAAAGGAAAACTGAACAAAAGACAAAGAAGAGAATTCAAAACATGGTAGATCTAGATCAAATAAGATTATCACATTGGAGATACATTCTCTAAATATCAGATAAATGAATTGCAGGGTCTGAGTCCACCCGTACAAGGATGGACTAGGTCTGAGGAAAGGTGGGTGCGCCTCTCACCCGTTCCCCAGCCTCCCGATCCCGGAGACAATCAGACGCAGCGGGGAGCCAAGTCTAGCAAGGACTCATTTATTCCGTGCGTAACTGAACCTCTTATAGCACAAAACTGCAGAGTCATTGGGGCAGGACTAAGGACCAACCAATCACTTAAACGGTCATTTTACGGGGGATTTCTATAGGACTAGCCATATGTCTATACACTTGTTACTAGTCTTGTTACTTCCCCTGATGTTGCGTAGCCAATTAGCTTTTGAGTTCTGCCCATCTTACTTCCTCTGGGTGCCATCTTCTTTGCCCCTCCTTGGCGCCGCCCGGTCTGGGGGTCGGAGCCACCACGCCGCGCACCCCGCGGGGTCGCTGTCCGCCATGGCGGTGGCTGGGGCCACGTGCAAGCCCGCCAGGTCCCTCCCTGTGCTGCCATCCCCGGGACACCCGCCAGCTGGCTCTGCGGGCCCTGGCTTTGGTTAGTTCGCAGGCCTGGCTCTGCGCGGCTCCGTTCCGCGCAGCTCAGGCGGGGGCACCTGGGGGCAGCTGCGCATGCGGAGCCCCTGAGCCTGGCCGCACCATGACTGCACTCATGCCCCACAATGAATCTTTCATATTGTATGAAAATAAGTTCTAGAGATAAGCTTCTTTGAGAAAATAGCTTAAAATGTAATGATGCACTTAGTAAAGTAGAAAGATTGAAAAAGGTATGCCATGCCCACACTAATGAAAAAAAGCAAGCCTGGTCACTATGACAATACGAGACCAAGTAGTTGTCAGAGAAGAGAAGATCACAAAGAGTCAAACTAGTCATTTTTTAATAAGAGGCCAATTTCTCATGCGTATTTCTTCTAAATCTGTCTTCCCCTAAAATATGTACATGAAGGAAAATCTGAAAAAATTGTGTTAAGTAGACACAAGAGTACTTCAAAAACGATGTGGAAAATGTGGATTTTAAAAGTATTTGCACCAAAATAATTTTTTTTTCAATTCAATTTTCTGTGAACTTTTGAAGTACCTTGTGTATTCACATCTTGGTTATCTTAACAGTACTTTCCCAATAACTGATAGAATTAGAGAAAATAAATAAAAATGTAATAGAATTGAACATCACTGTCAACCAGCTTGATTTCACTGACAGTTAGTTACACACAGTGTTCTGAAAAATAAAATAACATGCATTCTACACAGGTGTATACTAAACTTGCTCTAAGATAGCTAATATTCCAGGCCATGAAACCAAAATTTCCATCAGAGTTTCTCTATCCAAAGAAATAGGACCCAGAACCAATCAGGAATAGAAGGTATGCACACATGTGTGTTGTGTGTGTTGTGTGTGTGTGTACATGTGTGTATGCTGAGAGAGAGGAGGAGGAGAGCAAGAAAGTGATGGGGGGAGAGAGAAACAGAGAGAGAGAGAGAGAGAGAGAGAGAGAGAGAGAGAGAGCGCCATTATGAGGAGTTGTATTATGAAGTTGTTGGTGCTAGAAATTCAAAATCTGGGGCAAGTCAATAGCTGAAAACCCTGGAAGGAGTTGCTGTAGCAGCTCAAGTCTGAAGGCGTGATCAAGAAGCGTGTTAAGATTCCCACTATACTGACTACATGGCTGGGCTGCCATCAGTGACAACAGCATCCCACAGGGGCACTGGCTCACATTCCCACTGCTCTGCTTCTGGTCCAGCTCCCTGCTAATGCACCTGGGAAAGCAGTGGGCGATGGCCTAGGTGCTGGACTCCTACCCCATGTGGGAGGCTTGGATGAGCCTTCTGGCTCCTGGCTCTGGCCTGGCCCAGCGCTGGCCATTGTGGCCATTTGTAGAGTGAACCAGCAGATGGACGATCTCGCTCTCTCTCTCTTCTTCTGGCTCTGTAACTCTGCATTTCAAATGAGTAAATAAATCCTTAAAAAAATCTAAAGGAACATTATGCATATAACTTTCAACAACAAATAAGGCCGTTTAGATGAGATGCAAAATCCCTTAATACAAACCTTCAAGACTCATTCAAGAGGAAATTGAACATTTAAAATAGATTATATCTATGTCCTGAAAAACTAAGTTTGTAGAGATGGTATATTTATTTACTGAAGAAATCAATTTCTACACAAAAAAATTTCTGAAACATAGGAAGAAAGAATACTTTCAAATTTGTTATATGTGTCCATTTTTACCATAATACAAAAAACAGAAAAATACATGAAAAAAGAACTATAGATTATCTCCTATAAATATAGACACGAAATCTTCACATAAATTTTAGCAAATCAAATCTATCAAAATGGATTTAATCCCAGGAATGAAAAATAGACTTAATAATGAAACATCAGTCAATGCTGCAACAGAATTGTATGGGCATGAAAATAGAAATATAGATCAAAGCAACAGAATAGAGAGCCCATAAATACTACACATTTACAGTTGACTGATATTTCACAGGGTGAGAGCACACACTGGGCAAAGAACAGTCTCTTCAGTAAGTGGTGGTAGGGAAATTGGGTAGCCACATGCAGAAGAGTAATAGTGAACTTTTTATCACACATCATGTACAAATATAGACCCGCAACAGATTAAATATTTCAGTGTAACACTTGGGACTCTCAAGGTTTCTGAAAGAAAATACTGTTAAAAACAAGCAAAAACAAACAAAAAATGAACAAAAAAAACCCACTTCCTGGCATTCATCTTGGCAACATCCATTTCAATAGAAACCAAACTTACAGGCAACAAAAAAAGCAGACAAGTGAAATTACATCAAATTAAAAACTCTACACATCAGAAGAAACAACTAACAGAGAGAAAAAACATTCCATGGAAAAAAAGAAAATATTTGCAAACCAATGTATCTGATAATGAGCTAACATCACACATGTATCTCAACAGCAAACGGATAATTTGATTCAAAAAGGGGCAAATGACTTGAATTTCTCTAAAGAGAACATGAAAATAATTGAAAATCGCGTGAAATGGTGATCAACATCCCTCATCCTAGGGGACCTCTGATCCAAAACCACAATAAGATGTTATCTTACACTTGCTAGGATGGCTGTTTGTCTTTTGTGTATTTTATTTATTTATTTGAGGAGATAAGAGACAGAAAGACAGACAGTGACACATAAAGTGAGACAGAGAGGCAGGGAGAGCTATCTGTGTGTCTATTCAGTCCCCAAATGCTGACAACGGCCAAGATGGGGTACAGGGTCATAACGGAAGACAGGAACAAGTACTGGAGCCTGTTGTCTCCTATGGTCTGTGTCCATAGAAAGCTAGAATTGACTCAGAGCTGGTAAGTGAACCTGGACACCCCTATATGGAGCATGGTGTCTTAATTGGCGTCCTAATTGCTAGGGCAAATGCCTGCCACAGGATGCATGTTGTGAAAAGATAAGACGTCAAGTGTTGACAAGGCTATGGAGAGGGGGACCCTTATGCCCCTGTTCAAAGTATAAATTGATGCAGTAATTATTAAAAGCAACATAGCATTCTTTTAAAGATAAAAGTAGAACTACCATCTGATGTAGATACCTCACTTCTGTACATATAGCCAAAGGAATTGAAATCAGGGTGTTTGTAGAGCAGTCCACCCTCACGCCTATCTTCACTATAGCATTGTCTCCAATTGCAAACAAATGGAAACATGCTAGATATTCCCTGACAAACAACTGAATAAAGAAAAATATAATATAACGTATGTAGCACAATATTAAATAGCCTTGAAAAATACGGAGAATCCAACATTCACAGCAGCATGGAGGACACTATGCTAAGCCAGACACAGAAGACAAACATCACATGATCTCACCATGGGGGAATTTAAAAACAATCAAACTCAGAAGCAGAGAATGAAACATAGTGGTGTCCAGAGACAGAGGAAAGGCAGTTGGGAAATGTGAGTGAAAAGGCACAAAGATTCAGTTATGGTGCCAGGTAAAGAATCCTGGAGATTTCGTACACAGAATAGTCATTACAGTTTTCAAAAATGTATATGGAAATTGGCCAAGAGGTTATATGTTGAATGTCCTCATCTCTCTCCCACACACACACAGAAAAAAGAATGTGACATGATGGATATGCTAGTTTTCTTGATCATGGCAATCATTTCACAGTGTATTATTTATAGAAACATCAAAGTGTATACCTTAAATGTACACAGTTCCTATTTGTCAATTATACCTCAGTAAACTGAAGAATTAAATAAAACATATTAAGAAAAAATCAATATAATTCATCCTGTGAATGACCGAAAAAGAAGGAAAATAATCATGTTAAGAGTTAGAAACGGTAGGGATAAATCCAATATTCATCCTTGAGACAGAAGTAACTAAACAATCAAAAGCAATAGAGAAACTTCAGAGCTATAGAAATATAAGCGTACAAGGGTACTGCAAATTTTGTGAAAAATAGATTTAAAAGGTACATTTTTTCTGGTATATTTTTGGAACCCATGTGTAGGTTTTTCATAACACATTGTTCATGAGTTTTTGAGGACCTCTGAGAGTTTCTGGGCCTGACGGAGCTATGTAGGAAACCCGTACAGCTCGCGTGTCGTGTGACGACACAGGGCTTAGTGCTCTCCCACTCAGATAGCAAACGTGGCAAGCATATTTATTCAACATTGTATGTGGAGATTTAAGCCAATGTAATAGGTAAAGTGAGTGAAATATAAATCCAGATCGGAAAGGGAAAGTTAAAACTCTCTCTGTTCATAGCTGGCATGGGCATCTATGGGAAAAAAACCTACCAGGGCTAGAAGCTAAAACCAATGTCAGTTTGGAAAATTTGGTAACATTTTTAATGTTACAAAACTACATTATTACAAAATGTTATTGAACTAAATTAAAGAAAGCCTACTCAATGTAGAGACAGGCTCTGATCATGGATTTTAAAAAATTGTTATGGTGTCCATTCTCTCAAAATTGATCTATAAATTCAATGTAATCCACATAAAAATCCCAATAGTCTTTTTTGTAGAAAATGACATGATTATTTAGAAATAAGCTTATTTGAATATTCATATGGAAAAAGCATTTGATTTAGAAAAGAACAAAGTTAATGAATTTTTTGTAGTTTCAAGACTTACTATAATGTGGAAGTAATCAAGAGAGTGTGGTATTAGCAAAAGTACAATGGAACAGAGAAGAGGATCCAAAACACACCAACACATGCATGTTTAATTTTTTAAAAATTCTGTATTATTTGGAAGAGCTACAGAGAAAGAGAGACAAAGACAGAGAGATTTTCATCTGCTGTTTGACTCCCCTGTTGGCCACAAAGGCCAGGGCTGAACCAGGCAGGAGCCAAGAGCTGCAGTGCAGGGGCCCAAGCCCTTGGAGTATCTTCTGTTGCTTTCCCCAGGCCGTTGGCAGGGAGCTGAGTTGGAAGTGAAGCAACAGTGCCCATCTGAGGTGCCAGCATCTCAGGCAGTGGCTTTACCCCGTTTGCCACAACCTTGGCCCCTTGTTCAGTTAATTTTTAAGAAAGTTGACACATTAATGAATACTAGGGCAATATTGTCAATAAACGGTGCTAGAACAATTGCATAGGTATGATCAAAAAGCAACGTGTTCCTTTACAACATATACAAAGATTGATTTGAAGTGGATTGTAGTAACAAGTACAGAAGTCATTAGGACAGAACCTTTGTTCCAAAATTAAGGAGAAAGTTTTAGTGACTGGATTTGCAAATATTTTCATGAGACTAAGGGCACAAAATACAAAAGAAAAAATAAATAATGAAAGTATTGAGACTCCTGTCCTTCTGTAGGCTCCGTGATCACAGCCCGAGACCCCCTTTCACACATTGTAGCTGACAGCCGGGAGATCATCTTCTTCAACTGGACCCTGATTTCCTCTGCCTGGAAGCTCAGAGGACAGCAGAAGTCAGGAAAGTGGCACCACTCCAGGGCAGCTGGGTCTCTGCAGTGCCTCCTCCCTCACCGGCAGGGGTCAGGGGCGACTCCATTCTCCCAGCTTCCTGTCACTGTCTCCATGGGAGCACTCAGATCAGAAACCTCGGGAGATTCACAACTCCTGGAACGTTGTTCAACCACTGGACTCTGCTTTCCATAGAACTCTGTGTCTCACTTGCTCATCTCCTGAAATATTTCCACCGGACACCTGGAGGTGCGTAATCAGACTCCCTGTATCACATGCTGCCTCAAACGTTGCTCCCACCTCCTCTCAGAGGTGGGGAAAATGCAGCCCATGACCTTATAAAGTCTGCAAAATAATTTGGTTTAGATCTGCCAAGGCAACAGCTGGTGGGACTCAAAGTTCAGTAAGTGTACAGCAGGCTAATTTTCAAGTTGTTCATTGTATATGGCCTCTGGATGATGTGACAAATATCCAAATGGCCCTTGCCAGAAATGAGTGTCCCCACTCTGTCAGGTGGATCCTGTTCTTCCATTATATTATTTTTCTTATCATAAAAACAATGAAACTATCAATTCCATGTCTACCTTCTACCACTCTATTTCCCTCATTTGCCTTATAGCAAAGCTCATTGACAGTGATGCCTCCCCTTGATCCCGTTTTTCTCGTCAGATTTTCACTTGCATCAGCTCCAGTAGGTTTTGCCTCCACCAGTTCAGAATCCACGCTCTCACTATGTGAACGAATGACAACCACGTTGTTGTAAGTGACATCAATCCTTGCTCATCGGCACGGGACAGAGGTGATCATGCACTTCCTCAGGATATATTGTATTCATCTGGACTCAAGACATCCTGCAGTCTGCTCTTCCGGGTCCATTTTTGGGAACTCGTTGATATCACTCTGTGCTTTGCTGTTTCTTCACCTCTTGATGTTACATAAATGGATGTGCCACTGGGATCAGTCCTTAAATTCTTTGATCCTATGTGCACCCATTCCTTTGAAGATCATGTTCATGGATGTGCTGATTCCTCTGAGACTCCAGTTTCCAGTTCTGACCTCTACCCACAAATGGAGCTCGCAAATCCTTGTGTCAAAGTGACAGCTCCGTGTGAACGTAGGGTCTCATGTCTGCACGCCAGAAGAAGAGCTCCTGATGTTATGTGCAAACCTCTTTGCACCAGTCTTCTCTGTAAAGGTTAAGTCCATCTTTGCTGTCACTCAAATTAAACCTTGACTTTGCACATCCCTAACATCACACCTGGACCACCAGCAAATCCAACTGGTTCTACTCACAAAGGAAGACAACTTAGCCAGTGAAGACCACGCCACCATCCCTGATCCAACCCACCTGAAAAGTCTCTGAAATACTTTTCTCTCCCTGTCTAAAGTGCACTCGCACTAACTCGCTTGTCCAGGTCTGTTGTCGACACACTCATCCTCATGGTGCACATCCTCCTCTGGGTGTGAAGCTCTGGGTAAAGCTACATTTCTATTCCTCTCAATGATTGGCAAATGCCATTGTTATATAAACACAATTAAATATAAATGGCAGGCCGGCACTGTGGCTCACTAAGCTAATCCTCCGCCTGCGGCGCTGATACACCGGGTTCTAGTCCCGGTCAGGGCGCCAGATTCTGTCCCGGTTGCCCCTCTTCCAGTCCAGCTCTCTGCTGTGGCCCAGGAGGGCACTGGAGGATGGCCCAGGTGCTTGGGCCCTGCTCCCGCATGGGAGACCAGGAGAAGCACCTGGCTCCTGACTTCAGATTAGCACAGTGCACTGGCCATAGCGGCCATTTGGGGGTGAACCAATGGAAGGAAGACCTCTCTCTCTGTCTCTCTCTCTCAGTGTCCACTCTGCCTGTCAAAAAATATATAAATGGCAACCAAAACACCATAACAATTCAAAACAGAAAGAAAAGCAACCTTCCTGGCACGGAATGCACATGCCCTGTGCTTTCTCTAAGCACTTGGAGCGGCTGGCATGCTGCTGCACTGAATTATTTAATAAAAACATCTACTACCTGAGTGCATGTTCCTGTGAACACAAGAAACATACTTTTATTTTATTGTTTCTCCAATGCATAGCAGGTTTATTGATACACAGAAGGTACACAAGAATATTTGCTGGAGTGCATTGACTTTCCTCTGCATGTAATAAATATTGCCAAAGAGAGAAAAAATTCTTTACAAAGCTGCAATACTATTTGAGCAAGTCCTGATATGCAGATTTGTGAAAGCTTTTCAGAATTAACTTTGCCAACCAAGTTATTTTAAGAAGTTTTTTCAATATTTTAGTTGATTTTCGAGAATATCCATCGTTCTCTCTAATACACAACAAAATCAAAAGAATCTTACTTTTAAAAGGGGTCAGCTTGATTACATAAGGTTCAATTCAAAGCACAACCTTCAGCATCTGCAAAAAAAAATCCTGTCAATTCTAATCCTTCAAAGAAAAAGAAGGGAAAGAAATTGAACGGCTTTTGAAAGTAAAAAAGGATTTTCCAGCGACAGATATGCTAATTTACAGGCATATTTAAAAGTCTAAAACAAACTTCAAAGATCTGGGATCATCTTACACATGCGAAATTCCAAGGGAAAACATAAGCATGTGACAGTAAGCAAGAGCAAAGGGAATACATTGTTTTGAGAACTGGTACATTCTTGTAAATAAAGAAACTTACTACTTTAAATGTTCAGTCTTGCTGAATCTACCTTAAAATATTTAGAATTATTAAAACTTTGGAGAGGGGTGGGCATCCTGGCACAGGCAGTTAAGCCGCCACTCGGGATGTCCACATCCCACATGGTAGTGTCAGCTCAAGTCCCAGCTATTCTACGTCTGACCGGCTTGCAGCTAACACATCCTGGCAGGCATCGGATGCTGGTCAAGTACTTGAGTCCTTGCCAACTCATGAGAGACCTGATCAGAGTTCAGGATTTGGTCTGGCCCAGTACTGGCTGTTGCAGGCATTTGGGGAGTAAATTAGATGAAGGATATAAGATATCTATGGGATGTGTGCGTGTGTCCCTCTCTGTCACCCTGTCTTTCAAATAAATAAACAAAATTTTAAAAAACAAAACTTTGGAGAAAAATACTACCTATCTCACTTTGAGTTGTTTGCCTTTGAAAATAACTTTCGGGATCGGCGCTGTGGCACAGTGGATTAACACCCTGGCCTGAGGCTCTGGCATCCCATATGGGTGCAGGTTTGAGAAATGGCTGCTCCACTTCCAATCCAGCTCTCTGCTGTGGCCTGGGAAAGCAGTGGAAGATGGCCCAGATCCTTGGGTTCCTGCACCCGCATGCAAGACCCAGAAGAAGCTCCTGGCTCCTGGCTTTGGATCAGTACAGCTCCGGTCGTTGCAGCCAACTGGGGAGTGAACCATCGGATGGCAGACCCCCCCCCCACACACCACCTCTCCTCTCTCTGTGTAACTCTGACTTGCAAATAAATAAATAAATCTTTAAAAAAAACTTCAAAAATAGCTTCAAAAATACATTAGTTAGTGATATTAGCAAAGATAGCAGAGTAAGAAAGAATAGTTGATCCCTCAATGAAAACAGCGAGAAGTTGCAAAAACTCTTGAGTTAATATTTTCAGAACTCTGTGTAGTAAACAAAAAGTTGCTGCAACTGGAACAATTAATCAGAGAAAGCCAGCTGAATCTTCATAGGTACAGTGTGCTTTGTGGATGGTGAAGGCCTTAAATATGACATGGTGCGGCACTGGCCGTGGCAGCCATTTGGGGGGTGAACCAATGGAAGGAAGACCTTTCTCTCTGTCTCTCTCTCTCTCACTGTCTAACTTTGCATGTCAAAAAAAAGAAGCAGGGGAAGTATAAGCTTATTGGTGTTCCAGGCACCTCAGCCTTCACTCACTATTTTTTTTCTCCTTCTTTTGCTCCTAAGACTGAACACTCTCTGGGGACTTCTACCCAAGTTTATTGATTCTTTCTTATGCAGCTAAAATCTCTTCTTAACACCCCAAGAAAATTTACCATTTCAGTTCTACTTCTCCACTCCAGAATTCCACGTGTATATATTTGCTTCGTTTTACTGGTATTCTCCTTCTGGGAAGACACCATTGGTATGCCTTCTTTTGATTGCTTTGACATGATTCAGTTCTTTGAAAACACTTATAACACCTTATTTACAATCTTTGTTTACCAATTCCAAAATCTAGGTCTACTCCAGAACACTGTTTTTTAAAATAATTTTTTTATTTAAAAGGAAGTATTGCCTATAGAGATGGTTAGGCAGAGAGAGAGAGAGAATGAGAGAGAGAGAGAGTTATCTTCCATCTGCTGTTTCACTCCCCAAATGTTCATAATAGCCAAGGACTAGGCCAGGCCAAAGTCAGGAGTCAGGAGCTTCCTCCAGATCTCCCACGTGGATGCAAGCACCTGGGCCATCTTCCACTGCTTTCTCAGGCTAATTAGAAAGGAACTGGATCAGAAGTGGAACAGGTGTGGCACGAACCCCATGAACAGGCACCATGTGAGGCAACAGCTTAACCCACTGCACCACAGTGCCAACCCCAGTCAAACTTTCCTATTTGTTATTTTTCTTGCTCTGTTTAGATGTGTCTGCCTGTTTCCTTTCTATGTCCTATAGCTTTTTTATTGAAAAGTAGGAATTTTTCGAGCTATCACAACTCTAGTTTTGATTTCTCCAAACCTCACTATTGATGCTACTTTCGTAAATGGTTTTTGTTGTAATTATTATTTTTCTTATTGTTGCTGAGTTAACTAATTCTGTGGATTGTTCCATGAAGTATGGGACCACTGATTTCTCTGATAGACTTTTGTATGTGTTAGTTTAAGTATTTATTATTTTTAAAGATTTATTTATTTCTTTAAAAGTCAGAGTTACACAGAGAGAGGAGAGGAAGAGAGAGAGAGAGAGGTCTTCCATCTAATGGTTAACTCCCCGGTTGGTTGTAATGGCTGGCACTGTGCCAATCCAAAGCCAGGAGCCAGAAGCTTCTTGTGGGTCTCCCACGTGGGGGGGCAGGGCCCAAGCACCTGGGCCATCTTCTACTGCTTTCTCAGGCCACAGCAGAGAGCTGGATCGAAAGTGGAGCAACCAGGACGCGAACCAGCACCCATATGGGATGCCATAGCTTTAGGCCATGGTATTTACCCACTGCGCCACAGTGCTGGCCCCAAGTATTTATTATTAAACTTAGCTTTCTTGGAGTCATACCTATATTTATTTTAATTTAATGATCATCATGGCAAGTTTAGACGACTGCCCACAAGACTTTAACTGTGTGGCTCCTACAATTTCTCAGTGGAATGATGTGACAAAGTTCCCAACTTCAGGCGGTTTACCCCACGGCCTGAGGGCTCGCCTCCTGCTTGCGCAGACCAACCAAAGTGCCTTCTCGTGTCCCTGATTTTTCCTGGGCAACCACACAAATCAGTAGATTTTTCAGAAATTTTGGAGCTTCTCAGGATTCCACATTATTTTGTATTTCTTAAAGGTGGTTTTTGTTTTTTATTTCCTGCTGGACTCTACTTCACTTCAAATGAAAGCAGATCCATAGACATCCGAGGGGTCTCATACAGCTGCTTATTTTGTAGGTAACATTCTGTAGGTTGACAAGATGCATTCTTGCCCCATTAAGCTGAGCTCCAAGTCAAATAAAACAGCTGTGTTGCTCAGAGAACAGAGATTCCAAGAAGGCTGCAAGCTGAAGAAATACTGACTTACTCTTGGGGTGTGGATGGAATTCCAAGAGCAGTCACTTCCCTGCGCTGTCTGCACTGCTCCAGTGTTGGCTGCATTACCGACGAGCTGGGGAGGCAGCAGAACGGGTGTACTGTCAAGTTAAAACATGTGGCTCGTAGATCTAACCAAGGTGCAGGTGTTTCTCCTGGACATAAACTTTTCACTTTGTCATTTGGTTTTGAATAAATACTAGCATGTCTCAAAGAATGTTCTTTTTTATTCCAATGTTACCCTTGTTTTATTTTTAAATTAAAAATTAATTTTATTTGAAAAGCAGAGACAGAGATGGATGGAGGAGAGAGAGAGAGAGGAGAGAGGGAGAGGGGGGTGAGAGAGAGAGAGAGGGAGAGGGAGAGGGAGAGGGAGAGGGGGGGGAGGGAGAGGGAGAGGGAGAGGGGAAGGGAGAGGGAGAGGGGGAGGGGGAGGGGGAGGGGGAGGGGGAGGGAGAGGGAGAGAGTCCACCTGCCAGATCACTCCCCCAATGCCTGCAGCAGCCAGGCTGCTCACATCTTCTGGCCTCTACTCTGCGCAGTCCCAGCTGCTGTGGCAGCACTTGGGGAGTGAACCAGCACATGGGAGCATTCTTCTCGCTTTCTCTCTTTCTCTCTCTCTCCCCATCTCTCTGAATCTGAAATAAATATTTTTTGCAGAGTCTCTTTAAGCTTTATGAGATGATTATGAATTGCAAGGGAATTTCTGTAGAGAGACAATTGATGTCTTCTGGCTACTTCCTTGCCCTGGGTATCGGTTTTCTGGTTTTTCTCACTTTCCTAGGGACACTGCCTATTTCAGCAGGAATAGCTGGAAGTAAACGAACACCCTTACCTCGGGTGATCACTGACGTCATAAATAAGAGTGTCAGTTGTTAAATCAACAACGGGAATCACTGTGCACCTGCTCCCTATGTAGGATCTCTGTCCTTAATATGTTGTACTATGCGAATTAACAGTAAAACTACTACTCAAACAGTACTTTATATTTTGTGTGTCTGTTTGGGTGCAGTCTGTTGAAATCTTTACTTAGTATATACTAAGTTGATCTTCTGTATATTAAGATAATTGACAATGAATCTTGATGAAGGATGGGACAGGAGAGGGAGTGGGAGATGGGATGGTTGCAGGTGGGAGGGAAGCCGCTATAATCCAAAAGTTATACTTTGGAAATTTATATTTATTAAATAAAAATTTTTTAAAAAAAGAACACCCATAGAAAAGGCGGACACTGGACAACATGATTATCCTGGTGCAAATCAAAGAAATGATGTTTGAAAAAGCCAGGGAAGTATCTCATTAACTAAGGATGTAGAAAAAGCTCAACTGTTACTTAAGACAAAATCTTGGGTCACAAAGGTTTTTGTTAAAGTTGTTCAGTAGTTACAGATGAACTTTTTAGACATTTTTAAAAAGATTTATTTATGTATTTGAAAGTCAGAGTTACACAGAGAAAGAAGGAGACGGAGAGAGAGAGAGAGAGAGAGCGAGAGAGCTCCTCCATCCAATGGTTCACTCCCTAGATGACCACAAGGGTCGGAGCTGGGTCGATCCGAAAGCCAGGAGCCAGGAGCCTCTTCTGGGTCTCCCATGTGGGTTCAGGGACCCAAGGACTTGGGCCATCCTCCACTGTTTCTCCAGGCCACAGCAGAGAGCTGGATGGGAAGTGGAGCAGCCGGGACAAGAACTGGTGCCCCTGTGGGATGCCAGCACTGCAGGCGGTGGCTTTACCTGCTATGCTACAGCACTGGCCTCTGTAGACTTGTTTTTAAGCTTTAGCAAGGTAGGGCTGAGTCAATGTGTGTAGCTGAATAACTCAGTTTTGACACTGGAAAGAGTGGAGCAGAAAGCCATAGAACTTGAACGATATCACATAATTAATACACCGACTACTTTCATTGTCAATTATTTGTGATCACATCTGGTCATGTCTGTGCCACCGGTATCTGTAATTCATTCCTAATAGAATTAATATTAGCACAGGAATTAAAGTGTGCTCACTTTCTCCATGATGGCTATACCAAATTTACATAAAAGGAAGTGGGGTCTGTTCTGACAAACTTGAAAATGTGGGAATGGCTTTAAACTTGGGAAATGGATAGAGGCTGGGGAAGTTTTAACAATGTTGATAGAAGAAGCCAAGATTTGTTGAGACTACTTAGCAGAAATATGAATCTTGAATGTATTTCTGATGAGAACTCAGAAATAATAAACATGGATTCAATATTGAAGAAAGGTAATTCTGTTTATCAAATGGAAGAGAATTTAGCTGTACGCATGTAATATTTTGTGGAGAAGCATACATAAGTGATGAACTCGGAAGTTTAGCTGAAGAGCTCTCTAAACAAAGCATTGTAGCTGTGGCCTAGTTTTTCTTTACTTGTTAATAAAGTGCAAGAGGAAGGATACAAAGAGAAGGAGCCAGTACGTAAACTAGTAGCTAGCAGTTGATGTCCTACAAGAGTTTCTGACAGTTCATACCCCACACTGTGTATGGCCAAAAGGATGTGCTAAAGAGACTGATCATGTGACTCAGCATCCAAAAGACAAACAAGTCGGGAACACAGGTGTGGTTTGCAGGATTATCCACCGCGGTCTGAGCTTGGACCCTATGACCCACACAGGCCAGCAGGGTCTCTGAGAGTCGTATTTTAGCAGCAGCACTGTAAGGCTGATGACACGGAAAGGGGGCAGAGGCGGCCCAGCATGAAGCCAGAATGGCTTTTGGGGATTGCAGGGCTGGGGGAGGTGTGGCTACCTCGGGCGTGCTGGAGCACTGAGCGTGAGGTGCAACAGGCTCTTCTCCGACCCTGGACCGAAGGCTTTGGCTCCGGTGCTCTGTGCACTTGCTTGAGAGCCGCCCCTCTCTTCCTTCAGGTCCTGCCGTTGGGAATGGTGATGTCTGCCTGAAGCCTGACCCAAGAGGCAGCTTACCGGTCCAGTTTCACAGGTTTGCATCTGAGAGGAACTTTGCCTCAGGATGAATCACTCACATCCCACGTGCACCTGACTTTGATCACACTTAAATATGATTTTGGACTTAGGATCAATGCTGCAATGAGTTAAAAAAAAAAAAAAACTTCTGGAAATGTTGGGATGGAATGAATGCATTTTTCCTTTGCAAAGGACAAGACTTGTGCCCAGCTAACATAGCGGGTCCAGTTGTGACCCTCAAATCAGATCACCCCCAGTCCTTGGCAAGGAAATTTGGAAAAGGAATTGTATCGCATTTGTAAATAAGAATTTTATTGTATTTGGAAATAGGACTTTTGGAGGTGTAGTTGGATAGGATAGGATTAGGTCAGACTGGACTGGGCTGGGCTCTTTATGAAGGTGATCAGTGTCCTTATGAGAGGGGACATTGGACACAAATGCGCAGAGGGAGACCAGCTCACCAAGGTGACCCCCAGGGGCTGCAGGTGGCATGGAGGCACAGAACCTGCTTCTTCCTGAGCGCACTTAGGAGGAACCCCTCCTGCTGGCACCCTGACCTTGTCCTGTGTTGCCCAGAACTGAGAGACAATACACTCCAGTCTGGTAACTCAAGCAGTTTGTATCCTCTCTTATGAGAGCCCTAGAACATTAGCACAGGAGACCGGAGAAGGGAGGTGCTGAGCTCTCGCCGTTCCACTCAGGTTCACTGGAACAAACAATCTGTAAATTGGGTGTGAGTTCATTCAGATTCCTGTCTGTGATCGTAAGATCGTTTTAAAAGCTGTTTAATCTCAAGCTTTGCTTCCTTTGGCTCTAATGTGTTTCTTATCTCTTTACATAGTGTAGATTCTTTCACAGATTTCATCAGCAATTCACACTTTATGTAAGGGAATATCACATTATAGAGCAATAAAATCATTCACATTAACAAATTTGCTGCTTTAATTTGCACCGAAGCTTCCTGGTTCTCCCAGAAAGATAATGTGTTCAAACAGCTTGCTCACTTTTCATGATGCAGATTATCACGTGTCGAGATTAAACAAACGGTGAATTATTCCCAGTCTCTGATGATAGAGATGGGTGAAATAAGCAGGAAATGGGGAACGTTTATTGCATAAGAGAGACGTTCAGCTTCAAACATAACCTGTCCAGAAACACAGCAAAGCTCTGAATTTTTTGGTTTCAGGGGCTATAAGGACTTTCAAGATTTTGGTCTAAAGGATGGAGACCATTGGGCTAAACACATGAACATGTGTCTCAACTTCAATGTCTTTGATAATTTTAGTTTCAGCTTCCAGGTGGCTTCATCTCACAAAGGAGTTGAATAAACTGTTTTGAGAGACTTCAGTCTGTCCCAGTTCAGTCTGTTCAGTCTGACTCCCCTCTCGTGTGCACCCTCTCCTCACAAACCTTGGCCCTGAACTCACAGCACACGCCACAGCTGTCAAGGCAAAAACCATTCGTAATCATGCGCTCAGTCGTTTTCCTCAACTTGCTTCAAGAGTGAGCAGGGTACAGACTTTCCATCGCTTTCCATCACCTCCTCTGAGCTCGCAGTACGACCTGGTAGACATTTCGCTTAAGGAATTCAGGAGATCATGAATCCAAAGGAAAGAAAAGTTATTCTTTTATTTATTTACTTGAAAGCCAGGAGGCCGGCGCCGTGGCTCACTTGGCTAATCTTCCGCCTTGCGGTGCCGGCATCCCATATGGGTGCTGGGTCTAGTCTCGGTTGCTCCTCTTCCAGTCCAGCTCTCTGCTGTGGCCCAGGAGTGCAGTGGAGGATGGCCCAAGTGCTTGGGCACCTGCACCCGCATGGGAGACCAGGAAGGAGCACCTCGCTCCTGGCTTCTGTCAGTGCAGTGCCGGCCCTAGTGGCCATTTTGGGGGTGAACCAACGGAAGGAAGACCTTTCTCTCTGCCTCTCTCTCTTTCTCACTGTCTATAACTCTACCTGTCAAATAAAGAAAAAAAATTATTTAAAAAAAAAAAAAGAAAGTCAGAGTTAGTGAGCGAATCAGAGAGAGAGAGAGAGAGAGAGAAATAGGGAGAGAGAGAGGAGCAACAGAGACAGAAAGAGGTCTTCCATCCACTGGTTCACTCCCCAAATGATTGCAATGGCTGGAGCTTAGCTGATCTGAAGCCAGAAGCCAGGAGCTTCCTCCAGATTTCCCACTTGAGGGCAGAGCCCATCCTCGGCTGCATTCCCAGGCCATTAGCAGGGAGCCAGATCAGAAGTGGAGCAGAGCAGACTCAAATCAGCAACCATATGGGATGCTGGCATTGCAGACAGCAACTTTACCTGCTAAGCCCAGGACCTGCCCTAGAAAACTTATTATTTATTCATGGTAATATATGATCTAGAAGCAGGCTTGATAAATACTCAGAATGAGATAACTTACATTAAGAATAATTATTTCACATTCAAGATTATCTTTCCTTTTTATATGTGGTGTTAATTTAAACTAGTTTCCAATGTTTACTGCAAATTTTGATAAAGATGAAATAATATTACTGCTACTAAGATTAATACATTGCAAGCTGTCTCTGTCACACATTTAGATCTTTTCCTTCCATGTGCTAATAATTGAAACTTTTCCTGTCAAATATATTAAATCCTGATAAAATGTCCATTACCCTCAGCAGAAGTGTCAGGTTTCACCTGAGAAGTGTTACCTCTATATTCTCATGAATTATTGCCTACAAATACTGCATAATTAGAAGTTACTTGAGTGGAAATGATCCATTTCAAATGGAGTCACTTATGTCAACCCCTAACAAAATGGAACTGGCAGGCCCTAAAGAAGGAGCCACCCCCCGACACACTTACACACACACTCACACTCACACACACTCACACTCACACACACACACACACACACACACGCCCGTAATGGGAGCCGCTCAAGGACTCCTCAGAGCTGAGTGCTCCTAATGAGCCACTTGCCTGAGGACAGCTGCTTCCAGCAAGTTAATGGCATTTTCTGCAACGAGCACTTTTAGTCCTTGGTCTTGGTCCCCAATCGGCTGACACAGACTTTGCCTTCAAAAGATTCTGCTGTGTCCTCGCCCATTGCATTTGTCTCTAGTGTGGGTGTCTCCAGGCTGCAAGACCCCGCTGCCCCCGAATCGACTCTTTGTATTGGAGAATCAGTCTGTCCATCAGTTGGTTTAGGTGACAGTTGCAGGGTGGCCATAAGAGCGCATGGAGGGTTGGTTGTAAGAAGATGTGTGATTTTTAAAAAGATTGGGCTGTGGCTTCCCATAGCTTCTCTGTTGTTAAACACCCAACCTACGTGTTTCAGCGTGACATTTCCTCTCTAACGGCACATGTTTACGTTAGGTGATACTCCCATTTCCTTCCACTGTCACAATGCTGCCATCAATTTGCCCTCCTAAGTGTTGAACATTGAATTTGTGAGAATAAAATGAGAAGGCTAACGGTGTCCTACAGACGCAGCAGCTGTTCCCTGGCAGGAAAGGCCCCTCCAGGGTGGACGAGAGGGACTTGGCTCAGAGTCGTGCTCCCACGAGACAGGCACTCGCTGCCATCATAAAGCACAGCACTCAAGTAACAACATTTCCTGGACTATGGAATCATAATGTAATATTCGGATTTTCATGGACTGATATAACTTCTAGGCATTCCATGAAAATAAATCAGAATAGTATTTTTAGTTGCTTGCTATTTGCTGTGCATTGTCTTTGCTCTTCGTGTAAATTACTGAGCTGAATCTTTGTTCATTCTGTTTGAGCTATGCATAATTCTACTCAATTTGAAAACCTAATGCTTGTGGAATTTAAACCACTAAAGTTTAAACTTCCTTAGGCTGCCACACCTTTTAAACCCTGCTTTTCTTTTTATTTTTTTAAAGAATTATTTACTTGTTTGAAAGATGGAGTTATAGCGAGAGAAAGGAGTGACAGAGAGAGACTTCCACCCACTGGTTTGCTGCCCGATGGCTGCAGTGACCAGGGACGGGCCAGGCCAAAACCAGGAGCCAGGAGCCTAAAGGTGCTTTCAGGGCTCACAGGGTGACAGAGGCCCCAGCACTCAGGCCGGCTTCTGCTGCTTCCACAGGCCATTAGCAGAGAACTGGGCCAGAAGTGAAGCAGCCAGGACCTGAACTGGCACCCACATGCCAGCATCACATGTGTCAGCTAACTCTGCTGTGCCACACACTGGTGCCCGACTCGGTTTTCTGAGTCTGTGACTCCGTGTGTTGTGTGTAAAAGGGAGGAGAGACGCAGGGGAGGACGTCTCTGTGGTGTAATATCAGAGACACTTCTAAGTTGGTCAAAAGCAGAATTTGAAGATAAATTTATTTTGGAGCAAAAGTCTTCGAAGTCCATGCATATGAAGTTTATGCATTTTTGTAAACATATTTTGTAAGAATTTATATTTTATTTAAAATATATTATTTAAGAACAGTTCATGACATTAAAATTTTTATTCCAAAGTAAATTTCTTTCTTAGTTTAATTTCCCATGTATCATTTGAAGTTGCCTCATGCATGTTCTTACTTGAAAATCTACAAACACCCAATTTTAAAAGCAATGATGGGTGTGTGACTATGGGCAGCCATTTAACATCTTTGAACCGCGCAGCCTTATTTTCAAAGTAATGAGCTCAGGCCCTGTGAACTCCAGGGCTCCGCACATCCACATCGCTCTGTCATTTGGCCAGTGAGACAGAGTGATGTATGTGCAGAGGTGGCCCTGCAAACCCAATTTATTGATAACAAATCTTAGATCTTCGTGGTTTCCTCTAAACGTAAATTTTTGAAACCAAATTAAATTTTTACACTTATCCACAGAAAATATGGCTTGTTTGAGTTTCTAGTGTAATTGTGTGTTTACTCTCCAATAATTTTTGTCGAAGTCTTTTCTGCCAAAGCAGAAGGCAGGAGGCTGGACCGCAGCTTGAGACTCCAGAAGAGCAACAAGTACCTGCCCACACCTGTGCTGGCGGAGGCTCAGGATGGTGCTGTCCCCAAGCAGCGTGGACCCTGCGATTCCTACTCAGGAAAACAACACATTTTAAAAAAAAATGGTAGAGCTTAAAAAATACTATGAACCCTTTAACGTAGGCTGAACTCAGGCATCACTGGGAAGCTCCCGGTTTTGATGGGCGTGAGGTTTGAAGCATGGTGTTGGCTGTCACATTTCCACCACCCATCTCCTAGGAAACCTGGCGGGAGGCTAAGGACAGGTGGGGTCAGCAGCTGGCTAGGGACTGTGAGCAGAAAAGGGCTTTTTAATCAAGGATTCATTCCCAAAGCCAACCTCCACGCACTCCACGCCATGGGCCGTGACCAGGGAGTCATGGCCGAGGGGTAGTGAGGGTATTCCTAGTGTCCAGGCAGTCTCACAGTGCTTTAGCGAGGACCTCAGCCTCAGAGGGAGGGGAGAGCCACTCTGTTCGACCCCCTGCCTGGGCCCCAGTTGCACAGTGCCTGGCGGTTTCCCTGGATAAGGTGACAGAACAGTGGACCAGTTGCTTTGGGGGTGGGGTGTGGCCCAGGCTTCCGGTGTCACTGCTGGCCAGGGTGGTGCCGTGGGAGGTACTTTGCCTGGAAATGTGGTGGCATGACTTCGCTGCCATGCAAGCAACCCCAGGGGTTTAGTATTTGTCAACACCTTTCCCCCGACAAACTGAAAAGGAAAAAGAAGTCATTAAAGCCTGCTAGGAGAAACGTCCAGAGATGTGCTCTCTGAGCACAGTGAACCGTGTGATAGTGGGTCTGGCTGTTTCCAGAGTGCTGGCTGGAGTCTCCCAGGCTTCAGGGATGCTGCCCGGGACCCCAGATTCATGGGAAGATGACAGAAACAACGGGATCC
Source organism: Sylvilagus bachmani (assembly GCA_015711505.1). Classification (NCBI taxonomy): domain Eukaryota; kingdom Metazoa; phylum Chordata; class Mammalia; order Lagomorpha; family Leporidae; genus Sylvilagus; species Sylvilagus bachmani. The sequence continues at coordinate 57,415,896 of CM027392.1, read as the reverse complement.
TAAAGGTAACCTCAGCTAAACTTTGCCAGGAAAGGGTGACAATTGGCTAACCTGTGTTCATTGGGAAGCCTGAAAGGTAAATTAGACCCTAGCCCATTGGAGTTGCTGTAAAAGAGACCTTTCCCCAGATGGCTGGCCCCTTGACCTGTCCACATATAGGCACCAAGAGAGCAGTAAAACCTAAGTGAGGCAGGTGGAGACTGCTGTCAACCACATACTGACAGGACCCTGTCCTCGCCCGCCAGATACAGCTCACCCACACAGGCAGGGAGATGAGTCTCATCCTCAGATCAGCCTACCTCCATGATGGGACCATGCCAGGGTCTGCTGATCACTCCTTCATCGCAAGGTGGGACGACTTAGATTCCCTATACCCAAGTGGAGAAAGCTCCTGAGCCGAGCCTGGACCCTCCTGATGGACACACCTGGGAACCATGTCAGATTAAAACTGATCTTCAGGAGGGTCCCAGGATTATCAGGACACATATCTCAGTGCCTCAGCACTGTTCTCGTGGGCTGCTCCTAGAATCTCAAGACCGCTCTCCTTTTTTTTCAAGATTTATTTATTTGAAAACCAGAGCGACAGAGAGAGGGAGTGGTCTCCATCCACTCTGGTTGACTCCCCAGATAGCCACAGCTGCCAGGGCTGGGCCAGGCAGAAGATCCATTTGGTTCTTCCACCTGTGTGGCAGGGCCCCGAGCACTTGGACCACGTCGCACTGCTTTCCCAGGTGCGTGAACAGGGAGCTGGACCAGAAGCAGAGCAGCTGGAGCTTGAACCAGCACTCTGATAAAGGACGCTGGCACGGCAGGGGGAGGCCCAGCCACTGCACTACAGTGCCGGCTGCCCTGGATTTATCTCAGGCTTATATAATGCGAGTCTCACTCCTCTAAGCTGGTTACAGGACAAGGACTTCCTCCCTCACCCCTCACGAGGAGCGAGAGGTCTCATGGAGGATACTGCAGCCAAGAGTGTGGGATTTACCCAGGAGTGGGGGCGCGGGAGGGGGTAGACAAGCCACCCAGTTCCCTGCGTGGAGCTGGTTTTCTAGGGGCTGTCCCCGTGAGGCTGGTGCTGCGGCACTGCACTCAGAGGGGCCACGCCCCGTCCGCCAGGGCCAGAGGTGAGATCCACGGTGAGGAATTATGACTGCTCTGGGAGGAAAGGCCCTCCTGCTTGGCCTGTCTGCCTCCTGGACACTCCCCTCACTCTTGCCGGTTCTTAGGGATCCACAGCTTCCTGCTGCACCTGCTGCCTTGCTAAAGTGAACACAACTTTCCCCCGAGCGACTCCTGCCGAGGCTGACGCGTGGGTGACGTCTCAGGTGGATGTTGGAATGGTCTCTGTGTCCAGTACCATGGCCTGCATCTAATTTATCTCCGTTACCCGCCGTCAAAGAAAAACCAGAAATTGCTTTTCTTTCAAGACATATTCCACTGAGAAGTGTAAAACGTAGCATTAAATTTAACATTTGAAAGTGTTAATTAAAACTACTATAATACTACTGCCTTGTTGAGAGTAGATACACTTGTATTTGAATTATTTATCAGGTGGAATAAACATGGGTGGTAGTCACACACTTTTTAAAAGATTTACTTATTTGTTTGAAAGGCAGAAGCAGAGGCAGAGGGAGAGAGGTCTTCCATGCACTGGATGACTCCCCACATGGCTGCAACGACAGGAGCTTGGCCGATCCAAAGGTGGGAGCCTGGAGCTTCTGAATCTCCCACGTGGCTGCAGGGACACAAGAACTTGGGCCGTCTTCTCCTGCTTTGCTAGGCACGTTAGCAGGGAGCTGGATCGGAAGTGGAGCAGCCAGGATTAGAACTGGGACACCGGTGTCGCAGGTGACGGCTTTACCTGCTACACCACAACATCATAGCCAGTATTCACACCGTAGGCAGTTTGCAAGTGAGCATCGCAGTGGCATTGCGCAGTTCAGTCCTTCACCTTGGAGTACACGTGAGATGCAAATCAAAGGCTGCGGCCTTCTGTTCTCCGGCTCCCTCGTAGCCTCACAGTGCCCCAGGGAGAGGGATGGATGCTGTAATCCTTGGCCCTGTCTGCAGCCTCTGTGACCTGCAGACCTCAGCCCTCTGTGCGCACACAGCTGCTCCTTGCCCGGAGGAGCTGGGCCCACACGTGCACTCTCTCTAGAACTGCAGCATCTATCCTTGTCCCCATGTGTGCTCAGCGACCTGCCTTATTCATCAGTACCTGCACGTAACAGGAAGCTCTCCCACCGCCATCCCCTGCTTACCTGGGCAAGCCAAGTTCTTTCTGCGATGTTTTTCCAAATTTGTTGCCATTTCCTTTGACTCCAGCTACCACCAAGGAAGGCAGAGGGGCTGGGGCCACAGAGCCCCGGCCTCCGGGGTAGCAGCTCCCTTGGGAGGAAGCCCATTCCCTCCATGGGCTCTTCTCACATCCTCCATCTGCTCCCCCCACAGCCCAACAGCCACTTTGACTCAAAGGCTTAGGATTCCCTTTGAAGCTTTTGTTGCAAAGCTATAAACAAAGAGCTGCGGAAACACAGAGGGATCAATTAAGGCTGCTCTGGGGATCAGGGAGGACATCAAAAAGGAGACTTGAGTTGGCCCTGAAGCACGATTAGCACGTCAAAAAATCAGCAAATATTCAACCAGAAAGAAAGGATGATTTTTCTGCTGTCTCAACTCACCATCCTGCTTCAAGAGGGATGTGATGGATGTGATACTTCCCAGCTTGCTTGGGATGGTCTAAGTCACGGCTACCACGGGGCAGGTGCAGCCCAGGACGATTCCCTTGAACTGGCAGCAGCCTCTCCGCTAATTCTGTCATGGGGCTTCCAGGTTCAAGGCCGGGGTCTGCAAGGAAGTGAGTAGGGCCGGCTCCATGGCTCAACAGGCTAATCCTCTGCCTGCGGCGCCTGCACCCCGGGTTCTAGTCCCGGTCGGGGTGCCGGATTCTGTCCTGGCTGTTCCTCTTCCAGTCCAGCTCTCTGTTGTGGCCCAGGAAGGCAGTGGAGGATGGCCCAAGTGCTTGGGCTCTGCACCCGCATGGGAGACCGGGAGGAAGCACCTGGCTCCTGGCTTCGGATCATCTGGATTCCAAACTTTCCTCTTCTTCCACTTCATCCTTGACACCCGCCAAGCTATGCGTTCCAATCTGAACAGTGCCCTCAAAGCAAGGCAAGGACGTTAATGTCAGTCTGATTTGAAAATACAGTGTAGAGCTGTGTATTGCAAACAAAGTCAGCTTCCAGTCCAAATAAACCAGTCCCAAAGCCAATTGTGTTACTTGACAGAGTTACTGAGGGCAATCGCTTAAATTGTCTGAGCTTCCAGGTTCTCATTTAGCATGGGATAGGAGCGTCTATATCACTATGTTTTTCAGATTTAGGAACTGTGGCTTATTGTACAGTGCAATAATATAATTAAGAAGCTGGCAGTTTTAATTTGCTTGGATCCACAATTTAATGGCTGTTTAACCTTAAACTTAATCATCAGTCTCTGTTTTATTTTTCTAATACATGAGATGCAAATCGAGATTTCCAGATGTAAAAATGTAATGCAAATTTTAAATGGGAACCAAGTAATAAAAAACATGGATTCAGATACATACATAGCTTCAAATGAGCTGTACAAATGTAGAGAAATAAAATTTATTCCGTAAACATTATTGTGCCAAGTAGCCTTTTGATCCTTTATCCATTTGGTTGCCCGAGATAAGAGCTCATCAATTTGAAAATCACATGCAGTAAGTTGAACAAAATATTTCTCTTGTTCACATTTATATATGTTTTGATGTTTGTTCTAAAATTAAGTAGGCAGGAATAAAATGGTGCATTTAACATAGACATATTTGGGGGCAAATATTTGATGGTGTGGCTAAGCAGGAGTGCCTGCTTGTGAGTCCTGGTTCTGCTTCCCATCCAGTATCTTACTAACGCAAACCACGGGAGGTAGCAGGTGGCACCTCAAGTACGTGGGGCCCCTGTCCATTCCTCCTGCTCTGTAATGGCTTTAACGTGCAGGCGATGCTTCCGTTTGCCTCTCCCCCAGGTCTTAGATGCTTGTCTTGTTGTCCTTTATCTATCACTGGTGACTTCTGCTAGAGTTTTCACCCTGGACATTAGAGCTCTAATTTTATTTCAACTAACACAGTTTGCTTTTTCAAACCACACTCTGAGCGCTTCGTTTCAGTGCCGCATCTGTCCAGTGCTGTCCCCCGGACTGCTGTTTCCACGTGACTGCTCCTTTCTGCTGTTTGTTTGCTCAGCAGTAGTGTTTACCGTAATCGTAAAGTTTTGCTTTTTTCTGTCGCATCCACTCCTTTTCTTGGTTGTCTTTGTCATCCTGTCCTTTTAATCTGGGGGTGTCCTTAGTATGTGCAGTGAGTGGTTTTTTGTGTTTGTTTCAGAAGTTTCCCCACATGCCTGATTGCACATGTCCATTGCTGTCCTTCAGCGGTACTGTGGAAGGCAGTTGTCTGCCTGGGTCACATCTCCACCCTGCTGTTCAGTTGCGTGCCATCAACATCAGTAAGCCTTGGTTAGTGAGTGTACCATGTAGGCAATACTAGAGTCTACCTTACAAGGTTGGTTTGCGTACCACGTGAAAGAAAGCACATCCAGTGGTACAAATAGACCCGATCAGAATAAAGGTTTCAGTGGTGGGCATTTAGCCAGGTGGTTCAGACTGCATCACATAGTGGGGTAGCTGGGGTTGAGTCCCAGCCCTGGTCCCCAGCCCCTGCTTTCTGCCAGTGAGATCCTGGGAGGCTGTGGGGATGCCTAAGCTTCAGGCAGAAGACCTAGATTGTATTTCTGGCTACTGACTTTAGCCCCAGCCCAACCCTGTTTGTTGTGGGCATCTGGGGCGTGAGCTGGAGCTCTCTTTCTCCCCCTTTCCCTGTCTCTCTGCCTCTCAAATAAATAAATAAATCATATTTCAAGTGAGGGCTTTAAAAATGTAGCTGTGGTTGTGAATTTTTTATAACTCTTAATTCTGAACACTCTGAGCCATTTGGAAGGATTTTAAGGGAGAGGATCTCTCTAGATAAGGCTGGGTTAGATGCAGAAATTACTTTAAAATTATGAATGTGATGTGGGAACAATTGCCACAGAGGCATAAGATTTGCTGAGCATATCAGAGGATTCAAAATATGGATTCCAACTGAGAAAGCTTGTGTTGAATGCACACATTAGACACTGCAAGTGCAGGAATTAAGAATCACTCCCGCGTATTCTGCAAAGTAAACCAATGTTTTGCAATGAGGGTGAGACTAGGAAGCCCAAAGGGAGACAGGAGAGAATGGAGAAAGGCATTTGATCTGAGGGAACTGGAAAACGTCGCCTGGTGGACCCGCCAGCTGCTTGTTGAGAAGAGACTCCAACAGTGCTGCTAGGAAAGACCACCCCAGGAAAGGACTTGAAGTTATTCCAGCTGCTTCGTGAAAAATACGGATTTCCAGGGGAAAATCCTGCAGGCAGTATTTTAATCTTGGAGATTTATTCTTGCGGGTCTGTGATTAAAACATTAAACAGACTTCAAACTCCTTCAGCTCAGCATTTATCAACCATATTTGGTCACCAGTACATTTACTCAGAAGTTAAATTACGTCAGTGTATCACGAGGCTAATGGCCCTGGCCGGACACATGCGAGAAGCAGAAACTGGGTGGGTGCTCAGCACCCCGTGTCCCCAGCGGGGAGGCAGCCCCGTGCTAGGTGGGGCCGTCTGAACATGTACGATGCTGCTGTGCAGCACCTCACACATTCAGTTCAAGAGAATTTAATGAAAGGGTCAGCTAAAGAGATGTGGGCCAGGCTGAGAAACACAGAGGTGTCGGGTAGCGTGCGGGTTCCTCACCATCTGAAGCCTGAGCAGTCACAGGTTTGAGCTGCAGCAGGTGCTCGGAGCTCCCACTGACCAGTCACACCCTGTGGGGGGAAGCTGGGAGGGAACAAGAGATGGTGCAGTCCAGCCTCCCTCTGGGCTGTGCCTCTGGAAGCCAGCGGTGAGCGCAGCCCACTGCAGCTGCGGCAGCATGCGGCCCCCTCCCTCTCTCCCCCAGGTCCTCCACGTTCTCCTTCTGCCCTGACGCAGCCTCATCTCCAGGATGGTGGAGCGCGGAGTGGAAGGAGCAGGAGGCCACCGTCAGCGCCGGGGCTGCCAGTCACAAGGAAGAGGTGCACATCTGCCGTGTGAGGCTTAGATTTTTATAAAATTACATCAGCTAATGATCATGGCCTTGATTAATATACTAATCAGAAGTTTAGAGTAGTGATAAGCTGCCTTTACAGTTGTGTGTGTGTGTGTTTCTTAAACAGATCTTTAATATTTCGTGTAGTAATTTCATTCAGTGGCACAAAACATCTGGCGTCTTCCTAAAACCTGAATCCTTGTGCACGTTCAAGGGTGTCTCATCACACTGTATGTTTAACAGACAGATCAAGCGGTCAATTGACTGTTACCCACTGTCAGCCCAGATTGCTCAAGATTAGCAGTACCCTGCAGTCATCTGGTAAATGAGATACTGTAGATGGGACTGGATTGAAAACGAAAATTAGCCCAAGCACAGAACACAGGCTGTTTTCAACACCTACTACCATGCAGGTCTTGTGCCCAGATGAAACGTTTAGGTGTTCAGTGGCCGCAAGGATACAGGAGGCACAACCACTGCCTGACAGGGCACACTCCCGCCTCTCAGCCCCGCCCCTCCACAGCTGCGCCTGGGCAATGGCCTGCACCGCACCGCAGAGCGGTTGCCTGCTGCAGGATTTCTTGTTTGATTTTTATTGTGCATTCAGAGCGACTCCTCCCTGAGTGTTACTCAATGAAATATTGATAACATTGCAGACCATTAAACAAGCGAGCAGTCCCTTCCTGGGTTTGCTTGTCTGCCCTTAGTCAACCTTTCAGCCTTGCGAAGGTCATTCCTTGGAAGACCCCGAAGACAAGGACCTGTGATGAAATGTCCTTTTCTGCTCATCATTCTCTGTTTCCATCATATCACAGATTCTCTGACGCTAACTCAAAGAACAGGACGCTACATTACATGGGTGGCGGCTGGATTTCCTGGGAACGTTTTGCCACATTTGATTTACATGGTTCTTAAGAAACAAAGCCACAGTCACATTTGAAGTGTCATTCAAATCCAAGCCGTCTTCAGTCTCCAGGGAGGAAACACAAGGTTGATTCTTCTTTCTTAACTGCATATTTATGCTTTTAGGAACACTACATCTAACTAAAAGTATGCTTTCAAGTTAAATCCATGGTGGCACATTGCACAAATCCTTCTAACATTCAATTATTTATTTGTCATTTATATGTCTGTGTATTGCTTTAACTCATCCAGTTTGGCTACAACTTATAATTCCATGATAGGAAAATCGAGGGCAAATTCCTTGGGATTTTTTTTTATGCATGTGAATAAATAATGCAACTGTTCATTGTGAAGGGAAAATGTGGGGAGAAAGGAGTCGGAGCGGAAGGCCAGGTGAGCGCCGAGACGTGTTCCATGTGCTTATTTGATAGATGCATAGAGACTGGCATGGGCGCTGGGTGTGCACGTCGGGAGCCGAGGGGAATCGCAGAATTGGAATTTGGAGGGAGAGAGGCATTAGCATGGAAATGGAATTGAAGGCAAGGGAACTGCAAGGCCCAGAAAGTAATTATAGATAAAACAAAACATGTGTGACATCTGAGGCTTGGGGAATCTAACATGTAGAGATGGAAACAGGAAGAACTGCATGAGGGAACAGCAGCATCAGAGCAGCTGTGAGGAGGTGAGGCCCAGGCTGTGCGCAGCCGTGTGCAGCCGTGTGTAGCCATGTGCAACCGTGTGCAGCTGTGTGTAGCCATGTGCAGCCATGTGCAGCTGTGTGAGGGGGGTGAGGCCCAGACTGTGTGCAGCTGTGTGCAGCCGTGTGCAGCCGTGTGTAGCCATGTGCAGCCATGGGCAGCTGTGTGAGGAGGGTGAGGCCCAGACCATGTACAGCTGTGTGCAGCCGTGTGCATCCGTGTGTAGCCATGTGCAGCCATGTGCAGCTGTGTGAGGAGGGTGAGACCCAGGCCGTGTGCAGCTGTGTGCAGTCATGTGTGAGAGGAGTGAGGCACTGGCTGTGTGCAGCTATGTGGGTTGCTGGGGTCCCAGCTTTTGTTCCCTCGACCATGGAGTCACCCCTGTGCCGGTTTCTCTGTGTCTAAGTCATCGTAGCTTCTCTGTGAATCCCCGAGTCGTTCTCTCTCTGGAGCTAAATCCCTCTGTCTTGCTTCCCTTCACCGTTACGCTGGCGACTCTGGGCGACTCCTGCTGGGCCACCCCGGCTCTCTCCATCCAGTTTTCCCCTGTCCTTGCTTAGCTTGTCCTCAGCTGCCTCACCGCCCCCAGGACCATGAGTGTGCCCCTCACCAGCGACTGCAGCTCTCCCACGGCCGCTGCCCAGGGGCTCTCTGAATGAAGGCAGTGCCCCACGCTCGGGTACCACTGCCTTCAGAATCATGGCAGAGGCAGGGAGCTGCGGGGTCTAAGGGCAGTCTCGTGGCAATCTGTGGCACTGAAATGGTGATTTAATATCTCATAGTGACCTATCATTGGGACAACAAAAATTACTCCACTGTTCTTTTCTTGGTTACAAAGTAGCACTTTTCCAGCACTTTACCAATAAAATATATTTTTAAAGGCAGGAAAAATTTTAAATAATTATAATATATGTCTTACAATTATCGTTTTCATTTTTTGCTTTCTTTTCCTTTTGTAACTATTTTCAATTGGTATATTTGTCAGTTAAATTGTGAGTGGGTTTTAGTTAGTGAGGCATTGAGAATTTGTTATAAAAAATGTGATGACTTGGCCATAATTTTATCAACCATTACTCTCTTTTTATTTTCATTTTTTTACAGCTTTACTTATTAATTTCGAAAGGCAGAATTAGAGAGCAGGAGAGATACAGCTCTTCTGTCCACTGGTTCACTCGTCAAATGATCACATCATCCGGGCTGGGCCAGGCCAAAACCAGAAGCCAGGAGCTTCACCCCAGTCTTCGACACAGGTACCAGGTGCTCAAGCACTTGGGCCATCTTCCGCTCTTTTCCCATGCTCTTTGGCAGGGAGCTTGGTAGGAAGTGGAGCAGCTGGGACTTGAACTGGTGCACAAATGGGACGCTGGTATTGCAGGCAGCTGTTTAACCTGCTATCCCACGATACCAGTCCCTATTTTAAATATTTCAAATTTTATAAACCATAATACTAAATCACAAATATTTCAAATTTAATAAACCATAATGATATATCATAAATATAAACATGCCTCAAAACATTGTAAGATAAATATATATCAAGAAAAGTATGTTTTGAAGAAGATATTTTTAAATCAACTGATTAAAATGTGCTTTGAGCCGTTTGAGGTACTGGTGAAGACACCGTGTCCCCCGTCAGTGTGTCTGGGTCCTATGTTCCTGCTCCTGTCTCCAGCTTCTGCTCACGCAGATGCTGCAAGGCCGTGCTGACAGCGCAGGTGGCTGGATCCCTGCTGCCCGCATGGGAGCCCTGGGCTGAGCTCCTGACCCAGTGCTGTGGCCTGGCCTGTGCAGGTCTTTGCAGGAGTGAACAGTGCCCACTCTGCTTCTTTTCTCCCCTACCCTTTCCCTCTAAAATAAGTAATAAAAATTTTAGAAATTCCTTACAGTGTTCAGAAGTGAATAAAATATTAAAAGTATATTCAGAAAATATAAAACAATCATCCTTGGATTCTTGGGTCTCAGGAGGATGAGGGTTAGGATGCTAAATCTTTGCTGGACTCAGATTAGTTTAAATGAACACGTGCAGAGCTACCAGAGGAACCCCAGAGGGAAAATGTTTGGTTTCCCCATTCTGCACCTGCCCTCCCCCATCACTCCCTTCTCATCCTGCAGTGATGACGAATAATGGGAGTCCATGGAAACACTGATATCCTCATAAATGAGCCCAACATTTAATAGAGACCCACATAATCCATGGCAGACATTATCTCAATTATTATAATGACAAAAATGTGCAGATCCAGCATCCCTAATCTGAAAATTCAAAATCTGAAACTTCTTAAGCATCAACATGATTCCACAAGTGGAAAATTCCACACCCAGGAACTTTGTTTCCTGCACAAATTCTATGATGTTAACTGCACACTGTGTATAAAGAGCATATAAGGGGCCGGCACTGTGATGTAGCGGGTAAAGCTATCGCCTGCAGTGCCGGCATCCCATATGGGCACCGGTTCGTGTCCCAGCTGCTCCTCTTCCGATCCAGCTCTCTGCTGTGGCCTGGGAAAGCAGTGGAAGATGTTCCACGTGCTTGGGCCCCTGCACCCATGTGGGAGACCCAGAGGAAGCTCCTGGCTCCTGGCTCCTGGCTTCGGATTGGCGCAGTTCCAGCCATTGCAGCCATCTTGAGAGTGAGCCAGTGAATGGAAGACCTTTCTTGCTGTCTCTGCCTCTGCATCTCTGTAACTCTAAATTTCAAGTAAATAAAATAAATCTTTAAACAAAAAAGAACATATAAAACACGAACAAATTTCATGTTTACACTTGGGTCCTATGCCCAAGTTATCTTATCATGTATGAGTAAGTATTCCAAAAATCTGAAATAGAATCTGAAATCTGAAGCATTTGTAATCCCAAGCATTTTGAATGAAAGGGAGACATAACTTGTGCTTCACTGATGATGGAAAACTGAAGACTGATGGGGTGCAAAACACAGCAGTTCTACAAGACAGGCGATGCCCGGAGGTGCAGGGATCAGCTTCATCCCCAATCACGTCAGACATCGGACAATGAGACAGCAGCTTTACACCCGCAGAAACTTCAGTGAAGAGTTTCTCTAAAGTGCTGACACAGGACTCTCAGGTCTCAGGCCTCCTGGCTGGGCCACTGGTCTGCTTGCTACTGAAGGCTGAGAAAGATCTCCTCTGCCTATCAGGATCCCCAGGAGGCAACTGCTGCCCCTGAATTCAGCAACAGCTGCCTTAGGACGGAGGCAGCTGGGGCTGGCGCTGAGGCGCAGCGGGTAAAGCCGCCGCCTGTGACACTGGCATCCCATGTGGGCCCCGTTTCCAGTCCCGGCTGCTCCACTTCCCAAAGAGCCCCCTGCTAATGGCCTGGAAAGCATCTGAAGATGGCCCCTGCCACCCACGTAGGAGACCCAGAAGAAGCTCTTGGCTTCTGGCTTGGGACTGGCCCAGCTCTGGCCATTGTGGCCATCTGGGGAGTGTACCAGTGGATGGAGATCTCTCTCTCTCTCTCTCTCTCTCTCTCTCTCTCTCTCTCTAACTCTGACTTTCGGAGGAATACGTCTTACGCAGGCCCACATCCCAGTAGGGTCAAGCTTAAGGCATTCGGCTCTCGGGCAGTCCTGTGCGAGGACAAAGGGAGCGGAACTAGTTTCCTTCAACAAACACCAAATGCAAAAGTCAGCACCAAAATTTAACCTAGAAATGGAGTAACTGAAGGGAAGGTGAATGAAAAAGTTGGATTTTTGTCATCAGGAAGATTAAAAGGACGCAGCAGTTATAAAAAATCAGGTCTCTGGAAGGAAGGCTGAGAGGCGGTAAGCAGTTTCGGAAAGTCTGTTTTGAACAATCCTGGTCACCAGGGAAATCACATGTGGCAACAGTGGTGCCCAGGGCACTGCAGAAGTCCTGACCAGAACGCGAAAGACCAATTCTCTAGAACCTTCCAGGGGACTTTAAAGAAAATGACAAAGGAATAAGAATGTAAGACAAGCTAGACATGGTGGACATACACATACATATATATGTACTCACATGTATACACACACATACACACTCTCTACACACATACACAAAAGAGGGGTTTTCAAAAATTCATGAGAAATGCATAAATAAAAAATTTATTCATGGATTTCAAAATTTTTAGCACCAAAATAATTCCATTTCTCTACGGAGTTTTTAAGTATCCTCACACATACACATATATACATGCATCCGAAGAAGGCAGAGTAGGAAAAAAAGTAATATTTAAAGATTTAATAAAAGCAAAAAAACAGTGAATAGAAACACTTGAATTTCTAGATCAAAAAAGGTGACATATTACTAGGTGAAATTAATTATTTTGAAGCTATTTTTTCAAATTCTATAACCATTCTAGCAACAAATCAAAAGGATTACACTGCAGAGGGAAAATAATTGGACTTCTTCAAGGAGACATCTGATGCACAGAGACAATCCCAGGATAACAATTATTTCTACTCCTTGTGGTGGAGGTGATAAGTAACATGAAAATATATGACGGTGCCTGGCACAGCCCCCAGCAACAACCAGTGCACTGGGATACTGAAATGATTTGTTGATATTTTGTTAAGAAAGTTTTTGGGGCTCTCAGAACTTCGGACTTGACCTTAAAGTCAGTGAGGTGCCACCAAATACCCTGGATTCTGAGAGCAACAGCATTACTTCATTTCAGTGAAAAATCAATAAGACCACATAATTGAAGATGGAGAAATGGGAGTTTAAAGAAGACTAATTTTAAAGCTTTTAGGAAAGAAAAAAAGGCTTCCAGGTCTTTAGCCAGGTCTGTGCGGTGCAGATGAAGGAGGGTAAAAGGGAGACACATCAGAAGTCAGTCAACGGGAAATGCAAGTCACGCAAGGGGCAGGGCTGGCAGAGCAAGACCGTCTCCATCCCCAAGTATTTCAGGTGAAGAAAGCAAATGCAAGTGTGCTGTTGAGGAAATGCGGTAAACGTACGTCACTTTGTGTTGGTCTCCAAGCACGTAATGAAGTCGTCACAAAGAGCATGAGTTTACTTATTTTTGACTTCTGTGCCAACGATAGAGAGGCAAATAGACAGCCCTTCCCCCACTTAAGGGTGTGTCAGCACGGGGGAGCAAACACGTGGTCCCCATTCATTCCCCAGGATGTGCTCCAAGACCTGCTGTGGACGCCTGACAGTGCAGAGAGTACCAACCTGTGCCCATACTGGGCCTTTCCCACAGACGTGCTGACGGCAGGATTACCTGCTGGCCACCCTATTGATGTTGGGATAATCTAATCACCCCCTGAAAGGCCCCCCTGAGCACCATGGTTCTATTGCATTTCCACCTTCTTAATGCCGTTAACACAAGTCTTTGGTGACTGAACTCCCGAGTCCACGGTCATATCCCTTTCATAGCACAATGCCCATGTGCCAAGATGAAGACACGTGGTTGGCTTAGGCATCATGACTTAGTGTACCATTGGCAGACTGCATGAGGATTAGACACACAAGTGCTGGGCACTGTGGCTGTCCACCTGGCAGGGAAGACAGTGCCCATGTGACTATGGGGTGCATAGCAGGTGCAGCAGGGGTGATTTGTGCCTGGGGAGCACAGAGCAGGGCAGCATAAGAGTCCATCACACGACTTTCAGGGAAATCTGAAACTTATGAGTTGCCTATTTCTAGAATTTTCCATGTAATGTTGTCAGACTGCTTGACTGTGCATAACTAGATGGACCCAAGAAAGCAAAACTGTGGATATGTGGGGGCTGCTGTTTGCCAACGCATTTTTTTTTTGACAGGCAGAGTGGACAGTGAGAGAGAGAGACAGAGAGAAAGGTCTTCCTTTGCCGTTGGTTCACCCTCCAATGGCCGCTGCGGCCAGCGCGCTGCGGCCGGCTCATCCGATGGCAGGAGCCAGGTGCCAGGTGCTTCTCCTGGTCTCCCATGGGGTGCAGGGCCCAAGCACTTGGGCCATCCTCCACTGCACTCCCTGGCCACAGCAGAGAGCTGGCCTGGAAGAGGGGCAACCGGGACAGAATCCGGAGCCCCAACCGGGACTAGAACCCGGTGTGCCGGCCAATGCATTTTAAATGTGCCATGGTAGACACTGGGAAGCTCCATCCGTGCTGGGTTTGTACACGGTCGGGCCCTTTCATAAATGTGGGGAGGATACCTAGACATGGCATGGATCCTGCATCCTGAGAATGAATAGACAGTCAAGAGGCAAAACTGAATGGGAATGAGTCCAGGAAAAGAGAACATTAGGGACAAGAAAGGGTGGGCAAAGTTCAAATGGTTCACTGATCATTGGTAGCATGTGATGTTTGAACTGAAGAAAGTGAGGTTAGCTCCGTTGTATTACTAGTACCCCGCGGCTTACAGAAACTCCCACAGCACCAAACATTAAAACATTATGCACATGTTATTTCTTGTTTCCCAGTAGATATTTTACTACCACTGTGATGAGTGGCTGATCGATGGTGATGGCGATGATAGATGAGGATATATGTGGTGATGACGATGATGGTGATAATGCTGATGAGGATGGTGATAAAGATAACGGTGATGATGACTGTGATTCTCATATGGTGCTAATAAAAATTAATCTCTGTTAAATGTTTCTACATAAAAGTCACTGTTCTTCCCTTACTTAACCCTGAAAATAAAATCATATGTTAGGAAATTTCTTTTCTGGCACCAGAACTGTGGTGTAGTGGGTACAGCCGCCATATGCCGTGTTTGATTCCTATATGGGCACCAGTCTGTGCCCCAGCTGCTCCACTTCCCATCCGGCTCCCTGCTTATGCACCTGGGGAAGTAGCAGATGATGGTGCTTGGGTCAAGGGCTTGGGTCTCTGCATCCACATAGGAGACCCAGAGAAAGCTCCTGGCTCCTGGCTTCAGCCTGGCCCAACCCAGTTGTTGTAGCTATTTAGGGAGCGAAACTGTGGATGGAAAACCTCCCTCTCTCTCTCTAACTCTGCCTTTCAAATAAATAAATAAATCTTTAATAAAACGTTTCTTTTCAAAAAGATGTCTCAATCATGACTGACTGTTTCCTAATAAATAACGTAAGTGCTATTATTTCTCAACTAAATTTCTTTGACATCTGTCCCCATTGTTTTTTTTAACAGTGAAATTTTACATCATGTATAAAAATTCTCTCTGATAATATTAATTTCTTTCTGAATCTCATTTTATGAAGAAATAAAATTGGAAGATCAGTAGCCATTTCATAGCACAAGTGTAAAACTCCTTGAGCTACTTGAGTGACTTCCAGAAATGTTACAGATAAAACTGCTTTTCCTCAGAATTACTTTAATTTCTTTATTTCAGATCTGACAATAGTCATACTCATCAGATGTGGAGGTTTCAGGTGAGTTATTTTTTATGTGAACATTCTGAATCCGTATTTCATGGCTTTATTTTAGTCTACTTGAACCATGGTCACTTTAAAAAACTTTTTGTTAACAGTATCCATCTCCAATTTGTTCCCTGTTCAGTCTTCTGTGTCATGAGCACTGAGTGTGGACCATTCGCAAGATTGACTTTAGGTGCTTGCCTTAGGCTATATTTTATTCCCTACCTTAAATCAACCTAATGTGGTGAGGAAAGAATATCATTGAATTAATGCCTATGCACCTGGAGGTATGAATACATTTTTATTTTGAAGAATTGCCTTAAGGTCAGCAATAATTAACTCGGGGACTTTAATAGACATATTCCAACACAGGCTCAGTGCAATGAAGTCTTGCGGGCATGTTGTGTAAATCAAAGCTGTGAGTCTGTTCTCTTAGAGTGTATGGAAGAAAACCTTCGTGATTTCCAATAAAAAATTCTATAATATCTTTAATCTGGCCATGTTCCATCCCTACTTCTCTAACTTAGCCTTAAACTTTGACTAAGAGTACAACCTGGGCCTATGGACTAGGAGTTAGCATGTCTGAGTGCATAGTGTGTGTGCGTGCATGTGTGTGTGTGTGTGTGTGTGTGTGTATACCTCTGAGTTGAGGAGAGTTTTTGATTCAGATCTATGATGCTCCTAAGAAAGAGATCATGGCTGTGATCAAACGTCTGAGACTTGGAAATCACCTGTTCTGTTACAAATAACCCACCTTGTTCTCACAGAGAGACAAACCACAGACTTAGTGACAGGACTGATTCATTATGTGATATGCTGAGAAGGATCTGGTACCTGGATTATGCTCCGCAAATATTTGCTATTTTTACTTTTCCCATGGTTATTTTCTAGTTCACGGTCACATGTAGAGTGCTTGGTTGATAAAGTGCATTCTGTCAATTAATGAACTAGCAAGGGGATGACAACTCAGTTCACAGCTGAGGGTTCTGCCAAGAGAGGAAGATGCATGGCCATCCGTGAGGGAGGATTTGCCGAGGTGAGGGCAGGGTTGTGGGAACCTAAGAAGAGATGCCGAAGCTACAGAACACACTTCCACATGGCTCAGGGCTGAAAGCACGAAGGCAAGTGCTGGTTACCGAGGAGGGAACGGGAGCACGAGCCCCTTCCACCAGTCCGGGAAGGGAGGCACTGCTGAGTCTCCTCCTGGCACCAGGATTTACCCCACACTCCTCTCCCCTCGTCTCCTGCTGGTGCCCAGCTGGAGCGCACAGTCCCAGACATCCTGGACGTCTTGGTGGATGTCACCCCAAAAGATCAGTGTCTAATTCACAGAGCAGGGTGTGAACCAGGAGAGGCAAACCTGGAACCCGTGACACAACAGAGGACATTGTCCCAAACCTCTCTGGGGGCGCCTCACCGTCACGTGCTGGCTGAGCCACGGGGAAGCCACGGGACTTCTCTGCACTGCTGGGGTCGTTCTCCACGGCACAGAGAACGTCCTCTCTTGGATGGAGAGACGCGGCAGGCAGTGACGAAAGGAAAGGCTGTAAGGGAAGGAGTGTCTTTCCCCGGATGCGGCACAGTTCCCTGAGTCCCTCCTGCGCCAAGCACAGCACGCCGGCCCCGACCACACGGGCACACGGTGCACTTCTTTGTATTTGTTTGTTTGTTTTAGTATTTAATAAATGTGAATTTACAACGTGCAACTTTTGTATTGTTGTGGCTTCCCCCCATCTCCCTCCCTCCCACGGCCCTCCCCTCTCCCACTCCCTCTCCCATCCCGCCCTTCATCGAGTTTCATATACTGAAGATCAACTTAGTATATACTCAGCAAGGATTTCAACAGGCTGCACTGACACAACCGCACAAGGTACAGGGTATCATTCGACTAGCAGTGTTGTCGTTAAGTTCCATAGCAAAACACATTAAGGACAGAGATCCTACGTGGGGAGCCTGTACCCAGGGACTCCCGTTGTTGATTTAACAATTGGCACTCTTATTTATGCCGTCAGCAATCACCCCAGGCTCCTGCCATGAGCTGTCTAGGCTATGGAAGCCCCTTGAGCTCACAGGGTGCATTTCTTGTAGGCGACATCGTCTAGCTGTTTTTCTGCACAATTTCATTGTATTATAGGGAAGAAGGAATTTTAAAAGGGGAGAGCACACAACAAAGGCAACAAGTTTTGCCTCTTTTCACAATCGCATCTAAAGTTCTAATGCCAACTTGTTTTACTCAGTAAGATCCTCGCTTTCATCCTACTGCATTTTTAACAAAGATTTATTTATCCATTTTTTGAAGGGCTGAGTGACAGAGGGAGAATCAGGGATGGGGCTGGAGGGAAAGATCTTGAATTTGCTGGTTCACTCACCATGTAGCAGCAACAGCCAGGTCTGGGCCAGATGAAACCAGGAGCCAGGAACTCCATCCTGGTCTCCCACATGGGTGGCAGGGGCCCAAGTATTTGGGGCATCTTCCGCTGTCTTCCCAGGTGTGTTAGCAGGGAGCTGATTGAAAGTGGAGCAGCAAAGACACAGAACTGACATTCTCATATGGGCTTTGCGGGTCGTGGCTTAATCAGTTGTGCTACAATACCAACCCCCCCGCCCCACACACGCACTATATTTTAGTGTGGAGCAAATTTTATTTCCCAAGTACCCATTAATAACCTATTAATAGAAAGCATTTGTTAGTGTTGTTTTGTTTTTTCCAACCCTGTATAAAAATTTTATGTTTTAATTATACTTTATTTTATCCACATTTTATGACAACTATTTTGACTACTTCCAATTATTTATTTGTATTTTCATGCATCCTAGTTCTTTACTTATTTTCCTGTATAGTCTATTTATTTTTAGTTTTATTTTTAATGATTGCAAACTTCTTTTTTCTCATTTTTACTTATTTGCATTTTATTTGACAAAAAGATAGAGCCTGAGACAGAGGAAGAGACCACTCATTTAGTGGTCCAAGTGCCTGCAATGGCCAGGAGCCTGGAACTCCTCCAGGTCTCCCATGTGGGTGATGGAAACCCACGTGCCTAAGCCATCAGCTGCGGGCTCTCAGGGTGCACACTAGCAGGACGCTGAACTAGAAGCAGAGGAACTTGAGTCAGACACGTGGATGTGGGTTGCAGATGACCCAAGTAGTGACCCAACTCCTCCATCAAATGCCCTCCTACCATTTGCCGTCCCTTCAAAGCAGTCGGCTATGAGAAGTGTCTGAAGCTCTCACACCTGACAGCACGAGGTTCGTATCTAAATCGCCTGCATCATTGGGCCACATCTCAGAGTCTTATTTGCTTGTTGGCTAACATGGTGGGAACATCACCTGGTGGCCTGGTTGTGGGATTGACCTTCACGAAGCTAAGCCGTAAGGTAGGGCGTAGAGGAGGTTCACAACAGTGCCCCTCCCGTCCTGTGCCCCGGGGAGTGGCCTCCAGACAGGCCTTCTGCCCCCGAGAAGGGTGAACACTTTAACTAGACGCCGGGTAGGCCTGATACAGCTGCGCCTGGCAGAACTGGGGACCGGCAGGGCTGTGCTGACCGTGTGCTGATTGCACTGCCCACTCGTGTGTGATTTCAGGTTGTGCACTCTGGCCAGGAGGTGCAGAACACCGAACCGCTGCCACCGCAGCTCCCTCATTAAGGGACACTCTCTCACCCGGGGGGACTTGCAGGTGCTTACGGTGGAGTTAACGGATGTTATGAGTGAGCCTTCTTGGCCCTCCGGCTCTTAGAGTGCGACATGGGCCACCTCCAGTTTTAATTGCTTTTTTTCAGTTTCTCACTGAGGGGTATTATAGAAGAATGATTCAGGGGCTAATATAAAAATTTTAATAGAACACTATGAAATAACACATTAGTACTTCTTTAAAGCAGGTCTGCTCCTGTAGGAGACGTGTCACTGGATGGTGTTGCTTCTTTCCAAACGTTAAGCGAGACCCACTTAGGTGAGTCGTATAACAAGCAATGGAAGTTCGTGAGTTTAGTTCTTATTCTGTGGAATCAGAGCCCAGACAGTAAGAAATATCCATCAGCCAGCAAGCAATGACCTAACACAGCCCTGCCAATGTTGTCAGGACACTTTTGAGTGAGGTGATCTCAGCTAGGATCCATTATGCACGCTCAGATAAAGAGGAATTGGTAGTGTGAATGCTCGTGGCCATGGAGGGCTGACCTCATTCGAGGATGTCAGAGCTGTGCCGTCCAGCCCCCACCCTTGCCTTGAAACACTCTCAGCTGGCCAGTGTGTGGAGGACAGAGTCCACACTGGCTTCCCCGGATGACATGGAAGGTTTTCTGGGGGGAAATTCAGGAAAAGGGTGCTGACTCACCCACAAATGCCAACACTCAAGAAAAGTGGTTTGATCTAGCCTTGCTATAGAATTGTGCTAGTAGAAAGCATGGATACAGGAAATAGGCAGAAATATTCTCAGTTTCTATTTATAGAATGTTTGGCAAGGGCAAAAGAAAAATATATCACTTGAAATATGCTTACTGGATTTTTTCCATGACAACTCACTGGAGTCGGAAGTACTTAGGAAGATTTTCAAAAACCACATAATGTTACTGTAAGAAGTATTCTGTAATGAGCAATATGAAACCATATTTCAAAATTATTTTTAATTCCAACAGAACTTTTTTCCGAAACATCTTAGGAATCAACTTAGGAATACATTACTGGAGTAAAAAAAAATGAATGTGATTATACTTTTCCCACAGTGAGGAAGACTTATTGTCGTGTCATGTTTAAATACAATTAGCTATCATGGATCAAAGGATATTTCCCCATCAGGCGATATTTCCTTGAGCATATTTTTACAGAACATCTGCTGTAGATTCAGTATTGTGCTAGTGACACAGGTGACAGAGAGAGGTACAAGGCAAGCTCACAACTTTGTTCAGCCTTCAGTACCCGTGAGAAGGTAAGGGTGGGGGTTGAAAAATCCTGCATGCTGAACTATAGATAATCAAGGTCCCTACATGGACCCATCCACGACAATACAGACACTGAAGAGGAATGAGCTTGATGTGGTTCTGGTGGTAAACATGAGGGAGACAAGGACAGAGGAGTGGCTATTCGGCAGAGGGAAATCGCCTTATGGAGATGTGTTCCTAGCACAGAGAAGATGAAACAGCAGCTGGAGCGTTCTCGGCGTGATGTGCTCGCCGTGCTGGGCATCCTGGCGGGTCTTGAAAAGATGGACTGTGTGGTGCTCTGTTAATCAATACAGTATGTACCGCGGTTGGTGCACATTTTTGTTACTTCAAAGTAATTTTTTGCTAATATGAATAGTGCTTTTATGGAAATTATTGTATGTTTCTCTTTGTACACACATGCAATCATTTCTGGTCTGAAAATGTCAAGTATTAGAATTATAGGACCAAAACTGTCTATTTGTTATCTGGGTTTATTGTACAAGTTACAGACCTAACAGTAGTAGCCAGATTGTCATTGTTCCAACCGCTCAGCAAACACTTGTACTGCCAGTTTATTTTCCTTGGGCATCTTAGTGTTCTACTGTGATATTAATGTGAATATCTTTTATTAGTAAAACAAAACTCTTAAAGTTTATTTACACGGCTGTCAGAATCTTATATTCTGGGGGCCAAACCCAGCACTGGTGGGAGGCAGGACACCGCAGAGCCTTCCCTCACTGTACTCCCTGCCGTGAGGCCACCTCTGCCCCCACATGCACCCCACCCACTCTATCACTTGTGCAATTGCACAATGTGCACTGTGCCTACTGTTAGTCCAGCAGGTTACCTGTCGTGAACCCTCCTTTCTGCATCCTCTGTGTACTTCTCCTTGTATTTTCTTTTTAAAAAAAGATTTATGTATTTGAAAGTCAGAGTTACACAGAGAGAGGAGACACACACACACACACACACACAGAGAGAGAGAGAGAGAGAGAGAGAGAGAGAGAGAGAGTCTTCCATTTACGGGTCACTCCCCAATTGGCTGCAGTGACCGGAGCTGAGCTGATCCGAAGTCAGGAGCCAGGAGCTTCCTCCAGGCCTCCCATGTGGGTGCAGGGGCCCAAGGACTTGGGCCATCTTCTACTGCTTTCCCAGGCCATAGCAGAGAGCTGGATCAGAAGTGGAGCAGCCGGGACTCGAACCATATGGGATGCCGGCACTGCAGGCCAGGGCATTAACCCTCTGTGCCACAGCATCAGTCCCCTGTATTTTCTTAAACTGAGCATTAGAGTAACATTCTAACATTTTGTCAAGTTTCTAGTTTAATTTATGTCTGTGCTTTGTTGTGGAGAGTGGCCAATTCCGACCCACTAGAGGGCTGACCTGTGTGATGTATGTCCAGGTGTGGGCACTGCGGGCCTCAATGCCAGTGTTTTTTCCCTCATGGAGCTTCCTGGGAACCTCTGTTCACACTCGACCTCACACTTGCCTGCTCTACGCAGCAGGAGTTCTGCTGCCCACAGCTCTGAGGATTTTCCTTCCTCTCATCCTGTCACAAAAAGCTGACTTTGACCTTCTGGGCTTCTAATCACAAAACAAGCAAACAGTGAAAGCAAGAAAGAGTGTCTGATCCCATAATATCGGCTGTGCACAATGACTCAGTGAGGCTGCTTGGGGATGGGGCAGGTGGCTGAGAGGAGGTCACTCACTGGATTGCATGGTCACTCTGCTAAAGTCGCACTGCCAAGGCTACCGCCACTTGACCCCGTTAGAAGGAGCATGGCGAAGACGTCTGGAATAGAGGACTCTTCATCTGGGTTTGGTAGCTAGAGTTTCTAACAGAGTTATGTTAATTGCCCTTCCTACAGAAAAAATATTACACACTTTGTCTCTAGGTCTTCTTTAGATAGCTGATTAAATGCATCTTTGAGCACAGTGAAAATCTGAAGATTCAACTTACAAGTTTATTTTCAAAGACTCAGTTGCAGGAAAGCAGAACAAATGTCCTTTCCTTATCAATCCAATGTGAATTACACAGATTCACAAGCTTGTTGGGGACAGCCCTTATGCCCAGCCATGTTCTCAACTCACTAGTCCATGTGTCTAGGCTTCTCTTGCATCATGTGTGTGAATGTCAACTCTTATTGCTTGATTTTCAGTGCCCACCACAAGTGAAGGCCAAAGCGGCGCTCCTGCTTCCTGTGTCGGGAGCAGGCGTCCAGTCTGGCACTTAGGGTGCCCGCATTGCATATTGGAGGACCTGCGTTCAACTGCTGCCTCGAGTTCCTAAACCCAGCTTCCTACCAGTCAGAACCTGGGAGGAGGCGTTGATGGCTCAAAGAGCGGGTTCCTGTCATGCATGTGGAAGACCTGGATTATGTTCTTGGCTCTAGCCTTGCCTCAACCCCAGACACTGCACTGTAGGTGTTTGGGGAGTGAACCAGTGGATGGGAGGGCTGTCTCTGTGTGTATATTACAGGTTCTCTCTCTCTCTCTCTCTCTCTCCCCCTCCCATCTCCCTCCCTCCCTCTCTCTCATCTCTCTCCCTTTCTCTTCCTCTTTTCCTCTCCCTCTCCTCAAATAAATATTTTTTAAATATAACTTTTTAAAAAATTTTAGATTTTATTTATTTGAAAGAGTTACACAGAGAGGCAGAGAAAGAGAGAAAGAGAGGTCTTCCATCTGCTGGTTCATTCAACGGCCGGAGATGTGCCGATCCAAAGTCAGGAGCCAGGAGCTTCTTCTGGGTCTCCCACATGGCTACAGGGGCCTAAGGACTTGGGCCATCTTCTACTGCTTTCCCAGGTCACAGCAGAGAGCTGGATCAAAAGTGGAGCAGCCAGCATTTGAATCGGCACCCACATGGGATGCCAGCACTGCAGGTGGCAGCTTTACCCACTACACCACAGTGCCAGCCCCCCAAACTTTCTGTATAGACAGAAAGTACTTATCTCACAATATACAGCAAAGCATTAGAAAATGAAGCAGAAAGTAAAATATCTTCCCATAACTAGCTCTCTCAAGATATTTATAAATTATTCAAACATGCCTGTGTTCAATCCAACTAGAACACTTAATCATGTTCCTTTATCTGCCTCACGACCACATGCAGTGCACTCAGCTGTAACTTGACTTAATTGTGAAAACATGATAAAGTCTGGAAATCCTTCCTGCTACGGGCACATTCTCTGCTGGGGAGGGTTTGCATGGGGAGATAACAGGTCTTTTTGTGCCTGGATCAGACCATTTACTTGTCACAGCCAACAATTCTCCAGAACCCCTGGGTCTTCCCAGGCCTGGTATAATGTGGCACAATTATTTTCTACTTATTAAAAATAAGGACAGGCCGGCGCCGTGGCTCAACAGGCTAATTCTCCGCCTTGTGGCACTGGCACACCGGGTTCTAGTCCCGGTTGGGGTGCCGGATTCTGTCCCGGTTGCCCCTGTTCCAGGCCAGCTCTCTGCTGTGACCCCGGAGTGCAGTGGAGGATGGCCCAAGTCCCTGGGCCCTGCACCCCATGGGAGACCAGGAGAAGCACCTGGCTCCTGCCATCGGATCAGCGCGGTGCGCTGGCCGTGGTGGCCATTGGAGGGTGAACCAATGGCAAAGGAAGACCTTTCTCTCTGTCTCTCTCTCTCGCTGTCCACTCTGCCTGTCAAAAATAAAAAAAAAAATAAGGACAGGTCAGCTAGTGTGTGGACAGCAGGCAACAGTGTTCATGTCAAAATTGCAAAATAAAGTTCTGCATCTGTTTTATAAGCAAAATAAAGCACTTTGGTTACTATGTATATCACATACAAGCTTTTGGCTCCTAGACAAGCCTGAAAATGGCCTTGTTGTGGGGCCTTTTTTTAATAGGAAAAGTCAGATGGACAGGGTTTTCTCAGAACTACGTGAGCAGAGCCGGGACCCCAGCAGTGGATTCTGGGGAACTGCTCAGCAGCCTCAGACAGGCATCTCTGTGCACCTTTCCTCCACCTTGAGACACAGAGTAGCATGGCCAGGGCATAAGCAGCCATGACAATCAGGAATAAGAAGCAGATACAACACCAAGGTACCAGCCCAAACACAAGATCTGAACAAGCAAAGTGTTCTGAAAGAGGAGTTGTTCGTTTTGGCAGCAGGGTGATGTTCTTGAAACTGAATCAGTGGTTGTTAAGAAACAAAAGGGAAGAACATTTCACAACTCAGGCTGACAGTGTGAATCCCAGCCTTCTCTTCAAGGACAAATGAGGTACTGACATGAAAATGTCACCTTTGGATCAACCATCTGTAGCCTGAGACCATATTTCAGACAAAATCATGCAATCAAAAAGAAACGGGTAAGATTTATTTCTACAAAGACTCAGTAGCACAGTCTCCTGACAGAAGTGCAAAGTAGACAGAGGCAGGGGAATCGAGTGTGTGGGATGATGTGGAAGACGATAAAAATGCCCTTCTCCAATTCCACTCATAAACTCAGTGGAGCCATTTACTTCTATCCTGAGCATCACGTGAGGAAGGCTGGTTTTCAAAACCAACACCAAATCTGTGAGTACAGGCACCAGACTTCTTCAGGACTGGACACCAAATCCCTGTCCACACTTGAAGGGAGGAGGCAATGTGATACCCAATGTCTTCAATGACTTGAGTCTCAATTAGTGGCCCTGAGAAAAAAGATGAATAGAGTAGGTGTGCTGGTCTTTGCCACCTATGAGGTGATTAGATAGTCAAATAGAAACCAGATGTTGGGGCCGGCGCTGTGGCATAGCTGGTAAAGCCACCGCCTGCAGTGCCAGCATCCCATATGGGGCACCAGTTCAAGTCCTGGATGCTCCAAATCCAATCCAGCTCTCTGCTATAGCCTGGGAAAGCAGTGGAGGATGGCCCAAGTCTTTGGACCCCTGTCCTGTGTGGAAGACCTGGAAGAAGCTTCTGGCTCCTGCCTTTGGATCAGTGCAGCTCTGGCTGTTGTGGCCAACTGGGGAGTGAACCAGCAGATGAAAGCCCTCTCTCTCTCTCTCTCTCTCTCTCTCTCTCTGCCTCTCCTTCTCTCTGTGTAACTCTGACTTTCAAGTAAATAAATAAATAAAAAGAAACCAAATGTTATAGGTAATCACATGAAGTCCTTAAAAGTATTTAAGTGTATACCGTGGGGAAAGAGATGACAAACAAAAAGTCGTATATTGGTATTATAAAACCTTAAAGAAAGACAGATGTGCCAAAGCCTGTTGTAACTTTAAAAACCTAAAACTCTTGGTTTCCGTGAAGCAGGTAAAATCCTGGGCATGAGATTTCAGCCCCAGCTAACAGTATTTATAGTTACAGTGCCTGCAAACTGGCAAGAAGCTTACAAGCAATATCTGCTTGCATGATCTTATTTTATTTTTTCTCATTTATTCTCATTCTAATGTAATATTAGTACAAAGACAATAGATTCAATGTAGTTCATAGATATAATTCTTAAAAAAATCTATTGTATCATGTATATAACTTATGTAAATACAATGAGTATAATGGTCATCAAAGAGGAATAGAGAAAGTAATTGATCCAACTCTTTGTAGACCGAATGCCTTTCATATCCATCATTTGTGTTTGTCAGTAGGAAAGCAATTGCTGATGACTTATCAAAGGGCCTGAATTCAGGTCTCCTCACAGCTGCTAGAGCAGGGGGTCTGGAGGGAGCCTTAGTGGGCTCTCCAGCTGGGAGACCCACAGCACTGACTGCTGTTCAGCAACCAGATACCTTAGGTGCATGGCCATGGGTTCTGGTCAGTCTTTCTGGTTAGCCTCTGTTATGCCTTGTCATTGTTTATGTCTGCACCCCTAAAGGATGCATGCAGTTATGCAGTAATCACGTTCTGAGTAATAATAGTTAACAGATGACTAAACAATGGAGACTAGGTCCAAAAAGATGCCAACTGCTTTGAGTATCTATGATATGTTCAGGCTAAATGAGGATATACTACAATGAAGCTGAGGTGCTTATCATGGAAAAGGTTTCAAAAGCACAGAAATTATTCATCCTCTCTGAATTTAGTTTTCTCATTCATAACATGAGGGTTCTTCAAAAAAAATAATGGAAAATGGCACTAAAAGAAGTTTTGTGCAAAAAATTTTGAAATTCGTGCATGTGAGAGGTTGTCAAAAATTTCATGCAACAACTATTCAAGGATTTCAAAAAAATCTGCACCAGAATAAACTTACATTTTAATTCCATTTCCCCTGAAGTATCTGAGGTACACTCATATATGGTTGTTCATAATTACCATAGGAAATCATTGTAATAATTGGTTATAAAATATTTTGAGGGGCCGGTGTTGTGGCGCAGTGGGTTAACACCCTGGCCTGAAGTGCCGACATCCCATATGGGCGCCGGTTCTAGTCCTGGCTGCTCCACTTCCAATCTAGCTCTCTGCTGTGGCCTGGGAAAGCAGTAGAAGATGGCCCAAGTGCTTGGGCCCCTGCACCCACATGGGAGACCCAAAAAAAGCTCCTGGCTCCTGACTTCGGATCCACGCAGCTCCAGCTGTTGCAGCCAGTTGGGGAGTGAACCAGAGGAATGGAAGACCTCGCCGCTCTCTTTGGTTCTACCTCTCTCTGTAACTCTGTCTTTCAAATAAATAAAATAATTCTTTAAAAAATACTTTGGGAAGTACATGGAACACAAAGAAATGTCCAGTGGTTACAGATCCCCTCTTCTCGCCTCTTTCCCGTCAGATTATCGATCTATAGATCATTATGATCTATCACACAAATGAAATATCAAGTCTAACCAATGAGAAATTTTGTTACATAAAAACACAGAAAATGTTGAAGAAAAATCACATCGGTGTCTGATAACACATGCTGCATTCACAAGGTGTGTTCATAAATAGGTGTTCCTATGTACACATGTCTGAAGTGCACACGTGGTCTCCCTATGGATTGACAAGTGCACAGGTACATCAAAACATCCAATGGAAAACAGAATTGAAACGTAAGTTTATTTTGGTGCAAAGTAATTATGGAATCCATGCATAGATTTTCATAATATGCACATTTCATGGACTTTTTGAAGACCATTTCCTATGAAGACAAGAACAACTCCTAGGAAAACTGTAGTAGACCAGAGGCAGCTTCAGCCCTGTCTCAGACCACAATAGAATTAAGAAGATCTAAGTCTCTGCTCTCTTCATATTATAATTCTCAGAAGAAACGTCATTTGGAAAATACTATATGTTTGGAATTCATGTTTAAGTACCACAATGAATGACTGTATTTAGTAAATACAAAATGTAAATAATCCCAACCATAGCAAGTGTACAAAGCCAAGAGAGACTGAACGACTCACGGACAAAAGAAAATGTTCAAACACACAAACTGTGAGTTTTATGATTAAGACACCAGACCTCCCCTTGCACTGTTTAATAAGTCACAGAACTACACACATGGGTACTTGTCAATAAAAGGCCCACCAGGAGATCTAGCAAATACAAACCCAGAGCATAGCGGCCGCTGGAGCTCAGCGGGGTGGGCCTCGTGCCCTCACGGTGCAGAGCCTGGCCCTCCGTGGGGCCGGTGCTGCAGCCACGGGTCCGCCCTCACCATGACTGCTGGGCCTCAGCCCAGCCCGGGCCGCGGTCAGGGCCCAGCCTCTCGCCACCAGGGCGGCCACGTTATCTGGAACCTGGGCCTCAGCAGACAGCTGATGAGAAACGCCACTTAGTAATGCTTCAACGCCCTCTGTGTAGTGATGAGTACAGGAACCTCGTGCCTCGTGCCTCGCCCGACGGTGCTCCTGCTGAAGTGGAAAATCCACCTGCGCTGCCCACCGTGGCCTCTCTGAGGGAGATGACAGAGGATCCCAGGAGCCGGCCAGCCCAGGGCGTGCACTCCCTCTGAACCACCTAGTCTGGGAGGACTTCCCTTCTCACTCACCTCCTGGAAACAATGGGGAAGACGAATTCCTGCAAGTGCAGAACTCACAACAGAAGGAACAGCAGCAAGGCTTCAGGGCATGTTTGAAAGCAGAAATTCAAGTGTGGGTTCTTCACAACACATAATTCAGGGATCCTTGTGTTCCACGGTTTTTAACTGACTTCAGCTTGCACTGCAGGCATGGTATATCAGTGTCCTTAACATGAAGGGGACAGGCATAGCTGTCAAATGGAGAAATAGATTGAGGAAGGGTTGCTAAGCCAGGGTAAGGTCCACCCTCTCTCTGGGAGGTGACTGTCGGCCTCCCCTGTCACTGGCTGCAGCTACTACTTGGAGGATGAACTGAGGACTGCAGAGTCAGAGACATCAACGTGGATCTGCAATCACTTCAGGACAGAGAAGGATTCAGGACAAGACGGCAGGAATCAAGCCCGACTCCCTCAGTTCCCAAATTCCGATAGCAAATTCTTGGTTGTTCGACTTGGCTGGATTCCGCCATTAATCTCGTCCCGTTCCTCTGCTAGTAGTGGCTTTTAGGGACAGGAGTCCCTGAAAGGGCAGAGTCTGTGCTTAAACACGAGGCCGGCCAGGGTGCTGGTGTCAAGTCAGTCTAGGGGCCTCTGAGCCAGATTGGTGGGCGGGATTTGCAGAAACTTCACTGCTGATAACGCAGCATTGAAATCACGTATTAGGTCTGAGGGGCAGGTCACAGCATCACTGTAAAAGCCATCCCTGTTTTCTCAAACTCTGTTGAAGAACAGACTTTAAAAAAAAACTTTTTGTAGATTTGATTTCTTTTACTTGCTTGTTTTTATTCACAATACATACTAGATTGATGGACTTTGATATATAGTGAAAATGAATTATTAGAACAATAAGACTATTTTGAAAAAAAAAAAAACTAGAGGGATGCAAACTATGTCCTGATATTTAATGCCTCTATTAAATGAAAAGAAATTAACTTCTTTAAAGTCTAACCCAACTAAATATAAGAAAGAAAAAGAATTACAAAAGTCTGCATTTTGTTCCTTGGAATTGCACAAGGAGATTTTATAGATAGATTTGTAACATTTTATTGTCGTCATTCAATAGTAACTACCCAAAAATTATAGAAATTTTGATTTCTTGTATTAATGCATATATGAAATTTTGATAAACACTAATATTTCTTTTTTTAAAGATTTTATTTATTTATTTGAGAGGTAGAGTTACAGACAGTCGAGGGAGAAACAGAGAGAAAGGTCTTCCTGCCATTGGTTCACTCCCCAGATGGCTGCAACAGCTGGAGCTGTGCCAATCTGAAGCCAGGAACCAGGTGTTTCTTCCCAGTCTCCCATGCGGGTGCAGGGGCCCAAGGACTTGGGCCATTTCTACTGCTTTCCCAGGTCACAGCAGAGAGCTGGATTGGAAGAGGAGCAGCCCGCACTAGAACCGGCGTCCATATGGGTGCTGGTGCTGTGGGCAGAGGATTAACCTACTTTGCCACAGTGCCATCCCCAACAAACACTAATGTTTCAATATATAAACTTTTAATATGACTAATGAATGCATACCTTATTTGTTACTCTCTCTCTCTCTCTCTCTATATATATATATATATGTATATATATATAGTCTATTTGAATTACTGTATGCTACTAACACAAAATAATATCCATTAAACTATTTTTTTAATTTGGTACAAAAACACTTGATATAATCTTTCAGAAGTGTCTTGACAGGAATTGAAAACTAAATAAAATTTAAGGCAATTTCTGCGAGCCCAGAACCTTTATCTTTAGCTTTTATCTGAAATAAAACCGATGAAGTTTCAAAAATCATATATACATTAGCAGCTAGGCAAAACAAATTGTTAGGTAAAATTGTACGTCAGTTTATGTGATAGTTCTGTGAAAGAAATGGGTTGTACATTCATAAATTTCTTGTCCATGGATCTTCATAAGATGGAAAATACTTTTCAAAATATTCTAACAAATTCAGAGTGTTTACTGACAGTTTTCATAGTGTGCAACAATATCACGATGTACTTAGCTGATCCAAGAATTTCATTAAATTGCGGAACAAAGCATAACAACCTGCAAAAGTCCTATTCTTTAAAGGTTTTAGTTTTGCTCTCTGGTCATATCTTCCATCAAAAACATATCTAATTTCTTCCTAGCATGCATTTATTCAGATCGTTAAAAATGCAAGACCCCAGACAATATCTTGCAACTAATCTTCTTTTTGTACTTGTTCCTTTGCTTAAAGGACACTTAGAGACCATTCGTGTTTCAAATGTTCTAGACAGCAATTTTCTCAATGATTACTATCAAGCCTCAGCATTCAGTAATAGTCATTTTTTAATTTTTACATTGTCAAATGGATGGTAAGAATAATCTCAAATTCTAGGCAGTATGTCATAAAATTCACAGACTTTACTATGGTGTCATGCATACTCAGCTCGCTTTGGGCGTGAGGAGAAGACTTTCTCATTGTTGGAATTCTGAGGCTTATTTTTAATTTGACACAAGATCCATGATCTAATCGACAATCCTCAATATTTTTTGTCAGTATACCCATGCCATCTGAACACGTCTACAAGAAACGGGAACTTCGAACTACGTTGAAGGCAGGGCAAGGCTTTGAAGCTCTGAGCAGCTGAGAGCTGTTTGTCAGAATCAAAGCCAGGGAGAAATAATTTTCCTCCGTTCTACCACCATTCAGATAGTACATACCAACCAGAATACTGTCAGCCGTGTTTGCACTTCTAAAGGCTGCGTGGATGTGCACTGATCCTCAACTTTTCCAAACAGGCATGTTGTGTGCAGCCTTTCACTGATGATTTGGAAACTGGGACTGCTTAGGAACTAAAGACACCAGGTATAAGAACCTCTACAGCACCAATCTTTAGATGTGAACTACCAAAAATCCTGCTCTGTTAGCTCTTTAATGGGATGCTCTTCCTTTCCAAACAGTGTTTGCTTTGCAACACGCTTATTCACGCTGTGCCTAGGAATGCAGCCGGCGTTGTGATGGTCCTTCACCTCGCTGGATCGCCAGCAATACCACCCCTAAGCTTTGTGGAATCAGCCCTCAAGATGGTTCAAGTCAGGATAGGTCATGATACATAAGACTGGGCAAAACAGCTTTTAAGTTAGCGTGTATTCACTACAAATGAAGAGATTAGCTAGATTGAAGGGTTAGGAATAAGGAACTAGTTACCTTAAGTAAGTTTGTTAAACAGATTTTATTAAAAACATTTTTTTTGAAAGGCTGAGTTACAGAGAGACAGAGACAGAGAGTGAGAGTAAGATATCTTCCCAAATAGATGTTTGGGTGTGGGTTAGCAGGAGGGAAAGAGAAAAACCCCTCGTATCCACAGGTCTTGCCTTTATTCAGGGCTGGGGATTATACGTCTGTGTACATGAGAGAGTGGGAATCTTGGACATAATCCTAGACGTCTGCTTGTAACAAAGGCTAACTACACAAATCATGGACTAACTGCAGGCACTGGTGAATATGGATAGCTTGAAACAAGGAACGAAACAAGCAATATTAAATAGTCATCTACAATAAACATTTCCTGGACACCTTAGTCGGTGCTATATGACAAGAAACTGAAATTAGGTTTAATATGTTAGAATGACATATGTTTATATGATAATATTGTTGGAATGATTGTAGCCAAAATCATGAAGCATGCACGGGTGAACCATGAGACTCAATCTATGAAATTAGCAATATCATAAGATACAGTGCTATATATCAGCAACTACAAAATTATTTTCATATGTTATCATTTATAATTGTGTCAAGAAACATCAGAAATTAGGAATTAATCTGTAAAGTATAAGATGTCTACACAGAAAAAGATATTATTATATATCATTATATGTTTTCATTATCTAGAAGTATTATCACAGATTATATAGTGAATTATAGAAATTATTAAATATATTAGTTATACATGTTAGATTATCATTGATATATTATTTGTTTTTTAGTATTTATATATAATTCACCTTAAATACTATTATATAGAAATAATACATAATATATTACTATATTTAGGTTTAAATAAAGTTAAGGATATATTATTTTCATAAATTGGAACAGCAATAATTAAATATATTAATTATCTTCTATTAATTTATATATTCAATGAAGTCCTAATGAAAATCCATGTAAATATTTTTGTATGGAAGATGAGGAGCTAATTCTACAACCCATGTGAATTCTACAACCCATGTAAATTCTACAACCTTCAAGAACACATTTGGTTCTTGAAGGAGTCCTCCTGAATTCTCCATCTTTTGCTTGTTTCAATCCATGGGGCATAATTTGCAGTTTGATTCCTCATACTAAGTCTTTATTATTCATGTATTTTCTTATTCAGTACTGATCTACAATACCCACTCATTTTGTAGACAGAGACCGTGGTGTACTACTACCCACTATATGTGGAGAGGCAAGGGTTTCAAGTGTTACATCTGCAGAGACAAATGCTGGACAGGAGCTAGAAATGTTGACAAGTGGAGAATCCCTGGACAGCAAGGCAGCCTAAGAAGTAATTTTTGCTAAGTCAGGTTTTCCCTCCACCTGAACGCTACCATAACCTGGACTCTCACTGTGAAAAAGGTAGTAAGAGCACATCTTCCCAGCAGTTGAACAGTGCTGAAACGTCCTCTGGCAGTGTGGGTGATGTTGGATGTGTGTACACATGCTATAATGTTTGGCAGGAAAAATCTGATTTCTGGGTTGAATGTCAAACCCTATGCTGTATTAGCTTTGTGACATTGAGTACTTATTTAACCTCTTCTTTTTTTTTTTTTTTTTTTTGACAGGCAGAGTGGACAGTGAGAGAGAGAGACAGAGAGGAAGGTCTTCCTTTGCCGTTGGTTCACCCTCCAATGGCCGCTACGGCCGGCGCACTGCGCTGATCCGAAGTCAGGAGCCAGGTGCTTCTCCTGGTCTCTCATGGGGTGCAGGGTCCAAGCACTTGGGCCATCCTCCACTGCCCTCCCGGGCCACAGCAGAGAGCTGGCCTGGAAGAGGGGCAACCGGGACAGAATCCGGTGCCCTGACCGGGACTAGAATCCAGTGTGCCACAAGGTGGAGGATTAGCCTATTAAACTATGAATGCATATGATTTTAGTACATACTTTTTCTCAAAGTATGTATGACAACAAATAGCTAAGACAGAAAGGTGAGGGGTAGGAGAGCCTCTGGTCTGTTTTGTTGAGACAAGTAAACTTCATTCTGTAGATTCCAGCTGTAGCAACACTCACTGGTGGAGCCACGATTCACTGCATCTGCATTGAGGGCCCACACATGTGTTAATCTTTAGAGTCTCTTGAGTATAAATCTCATTTTATCTAACTGAAGAGAATGAGGGTCCAGAACAAGCGAATTTCTGTCAAAATAACTGAATTAATCAACAGTGTTACTGGATAGAATAAGCACTGAATCGAGTTGAGCCCAAATTCTCTGATTTGTTCCTAAGTCCAATGTTTGTCAGTTAAAAAATCAAATTTAGTTGGACATTGGGCTAAATTATTATAGAGCTCTGTTTTCTCTAATAGCAGACTCACTTTCAAAGATGTATCTTTGGCTAATTCATGCTATCTCCAGTAGTCAAAAAAAAAAATGCCACGTTCATCTTATGCTTGACATTTAGGCATCTTACATAATGTGTTTGTTGAACTCTTCTTACCAAAGTCTCTTAAAATGACTAAAAATACCAAAATGCATAAGAGCTTAAGCAACACAGAGCAGGAGAGGTGACCATTGGAGGTCTGTTTGTTTGTTTGTTTGCTTTGGTTGATTTGGTTTTCTGCAGCAACAGAGCACTCAGTAGTGGACTGCACACAGGCGATGCTTGTAGACTTGGTCACTAGTGGGCTTCAGGTGGACATCGGGGGGTCCACAGTAGCTCCATGCTGTCACTGTATGCTGGCAGTAGCTCCATGCTGTCGCTGTATGCTGGTCTCTGAGGTCCTGGCTCCTCCTAGCCTCTCAGCACTCTCCTTTGACCCCTCGGCTCTCAAGACATCCTCTCTTGGCACTGTGTCCAACAACAGGTAGCAGGAGCGGAGCATCTCCCCGTGCTACGGGCGTCACGGCCGCATCCAGAACACTGGAGATCGTGGCTCTCCTGGGGTTTCACCGACCACTTCCTGTTGGCATGGGCTCTGGAGAGAGGGAATAAGCTGCAGAGGTGGATAGTCACGGGATGCTGCCTGTTGCACTCAATGGGATTCTTGTCTGCTTGCTTCCAGCAAATTTCATGTCTTTCTAACCACAGTCAAATCGTACATAGACATAATATGAAGGTGTGACACTGACTTTCTTCAGACCCACTGGCCGTGGTGATCTATTCATTACTCTCATCTTTAAATTAATGCCCATTGTCTTCAAGCAATAAGAAATTTTAGTTGCAAGTACGGAAGTCTCCTTTTACACCTGGTTTTGCTAGCAGGCCCACACTTTAGCCTTGTAGAGAATGTAAATAGAAAATGCTTCGAAAGTCGATTTGGTTCTCTGGGCAGCGGAGTGTATAGTGCATCCTTGTAATGCTTTATTTTAGGTGATATAATTCAGCAAATCCTTACTGTTTTCAACTTTTAGTGTTTTGACATCCTACCTCTACCGAATGTCCTAGCTCTGTTAGAGGAGTTTAGACAAACATGTATGAAGAATCCAATACAGGAAAATATTTACCAGTTTCTGTGTAATCTTTTTAATTTGTGTGTATGTGTGGATTAAAGAAGTTTTCTCATGTGTGTAGAGAGGAGTATCTTTTCAAGACACAGAACTTTTCCACTGTCACAAGGATACACTCTGTCAAATCTGATACAGTCGTGAGCCTTATAAAGATGTCTTGGTCAACTAGAGATTGCATGGACAGTGATGGTCCCCTAAGATCATACCATCTAGTGATGTCCTAGCTTCTTAGTTTGTGTAAGTGCACCCACCGTGCTTGTCCAGGGAAGTTCTGCCTGATGCTGCATTTGTCCCTATCATGAAGCTGTACACACTTGCCCCAGCCTCAACTCCAGCCACCTGACTGTTCCCTGCCACTGATGTTCGTCCCATCGAGAAGGTGTTGCCAAAGAAATAGAAGAGGATACCAAAAAATGGAAAAATCTTCCATGCTCATGGATTGGAAGAATCAACATCATCAAAATGTCCATTCTCCCAAAAGCAATTTACAGATTCAGTGTGATATCAATCATTCAGTGCAATACCAAAGACATTCTTCTCAGATCTGGAAAAAAATAATGCTGAAATTCATATGGAGACACAGGAGACCTCGAATAGCCAAAGCAATCTTGTACAACAAAAACAAAGCCAAGGCATCACAATACCAGATTTCAGGACATACTCCAGGGCAGTTTTAATCAAAACAGCATGATACTGGTACAGAAACAGATGGATAGACCAATGGAACAGAATAGAAGCACCAGAAATCAATCCAAACATCTACAGCCAACTTATATTTGATAAAGTTTTCAAAACCAATCCCTGGAGTAAGGACAGTTCAACAAATGGTGCTGGGAAGATTGGATTTCCACATGCATAAGCGTGAAGCAAGACCCCTACCTTACACCTTACACAAAAATCCACTCAACATGGATTAAAGATCTAAATCTACGACCTGACACCATCAACTTATTAGTGAACATTGGAGAAACCGTGCAAGATATAGGCACAGGCAAAGACTTCTTGGAAAAGATCCCAGAGCA
This sequence comes from Sylvilagus bachmani, assembly GCA_015711505.1. NCBI lineage: Eukaryota > Metazoa > Chordata > Mammalia > Lagomorpha > Leporidae > Sylvilagus > Sylvilagus bachmani. Next base: position 57,380,253 of record CM027392.1, on the reverse strand, counting down.
CAGGTAGTCAAAGCCAAAATTAACAATTGGGATTGCATCAAATTGAGAAATTTCTGTATGGCAAAAGAAACAGTAAGAAAAGTGAGGAGGCAACAAACAGAATCAGAAAATTATTTGCAAACTATGCAACAGATAAAGGGTCAATAACCAGAATCTACAGAGATCAAGAAACTCCACAACAACAAAACAAACAACCCACTTAAAGAGATAGGTCAAGGACCTCAATAGACATTTTTCAAAATGAAATCTAAATGGCCAACAGACACAATGAAATAATATTCAGGATCACTAGCCATCAGGGAAATGCAAATCAAAACCACAATGAGGTTTTACCTCACCTCAGTCAGAATGGCTCACATAGAGAAATCAACTAGCAACAGATGCAAGCAAGGATGTGGGGAAAAAGTCACACTAATCCACTGTTGGTGGGAATGCAAACTGGTAAAGCCACTATGGAAGTCAGTCTGGAGATTCCTCAGAAACCTGAATATAACCCTATCATACAACCCAGCCATCCCCCTCCTTGGCATTTACCTAAAGGAAATTAAATTGGCAAATAAAAGAGCTGTCTGCACATGAATGTTTATTGCAACTCAATTCACAATATCTAAGACCTGGAATCAACCTAAATGCCCATCAACAGAAGACTGGATAAAGAAATTATGGGATATGTACTCTATAGAATACTATACATCAGTAAAAGAAAATGAATTCCGGTCATTTGCAACAAAATGGAGGACTCTGGAAAACGTCATGCTGAGTGAAATGAGCCAGTCTCAAAGGACAAATATCATATGTTCTCCCTGATCTGTGACAACTAACTATGCACATACAAGGAAACCTACTTATAGTGAAATGGACACTATGAGAAACAATGACTTGATCAGCCCTTGTTCTGATTGCTGAGGAATAACTTACTATTTTATTCCTATTAGTATTTTTGTTCTACTTAATACCAATGGTTGAATTCTTTAATTAACACACAGTTATTCTTAGGCTTTTAAATTTAACTGAAAAAGTGATCCCTGTTAAATATGAGTGGGAATAAGAGAGGGAGAGATGTACAGTTGGGGACATGCTCACTCAGACTTACCCCTAATTGTAGAGCTAGAAACGTGCCAGGGGATTCCAATTCAATCCTATCAAGGTGTCATGTACCAATGCTATCTTACATGTTAAAGTGAGCAGTTTAATTTCATAATTGATCAAAAAGATAGGATTAAGTGTCAAAAGGATTACATAAATAAGACCAATGTCTGCAAATAATAATTGATAGAATTAAAAAGGAGTGAATGATCCTACATGGGAAGCGGGATACACAGCAGACTCATAATGGCAAATGCCCTAAACAGCACTCTGTCCTCAGAATCAGCCCTTAAAGTATTCAGATATGGCTAAAAAGCCCAGGCATGGAAAGTCAAGATACTGTGGTAAGGAAAAAAAAACCTAAATGAAAGTTCTCTTTGAGTGAGATCTTAGCCGGGGGAACAGGCCATCAAAGAAGGCAGTACCTTTCTCGGAAGGGAGTAGAGAATTTCCACTTTGAATATGGCCCTGTCTAAATAAGGACAGAGTTTGTGAACTCAAGAGGCTTACATAGCCTTTGCAGCTCATGACAAGAGCCTCGGGTGATATCTGATGTCATAAATAAAAGTGTCAATTGTTAAGTCAACAACAGGAGTCACTGTGCACCTGTTCCCCATGTAGGACATCTGTGTCCTTAATGTGTTGTACTATGTGAATTAACGGTAAAACTACTACTCAAACAGTACTCTATACTTTGTCTTTGTGGGTGCAGTCTTTTGAAATCTTTCCATAGTATATACTAAGTTAATCTTCAGCATGTAAAGATAATTGAAAATGAATCATGATGAAGAATGGGATGGGATGGGATGGGATAGGGAGTGGGAGATGGGATGGTTGCAGGTGGGAGGGAGGTTATGGGGGAAAAGCTGCTATAATTCAAAAGTTGTACATTGGAAATTTATATTTATTAAATAAAAGTTGAAAAACATAAAAACTGGACTGTAGTAGCAATAGCAAAAAGCAGGAGACAGGAAGAGTCTATGTGATGAAAACTAGTTAGTAATACTACTAATATAGAAAGATTATTTATAATGACCCCTAATACTTACAGGAAAGTTATATTTCCTTTAACGTTCAGAACCAGCATAATAATACTCCTAAACTATGTCTCTCTTTTATTATGGCCAGAAGATCAAAAATTGAATCTTCAGCCAATTGTGATGCAATATAAAATTTTTCTTCTATCACATCCCCTCAAAAAATATAATCTTCAAAGACTTACACTCTACTTGTTCATTTCCCACTTCTGATACCACTGTTGTCAGTATTTCCGACTCTGTGCAGTGAAATTCCACTTTGGTCATTTCCTATCTGCTGACATGTTTACACATTTGATGCCTTCCTTTCTCTCAGATATTTTTGTGCATCAACTCTTATTTTTTTATGACAGATAGAGTTAGAAAGTGAGAGAGAGAGAGACTGAGAGAAAGGTCTCCCTTCTGTTGGTTCACCACACAATGGCCGCTACAGCTGGCGCGCTGTGCCATTCCAAAGCCAGGATCCAGGTGCTTCCTCCGGGTCTCCCATGCGGGTGCAGGGCCCAAGCACTTGGGCCATCCTCCACTGCACTCCCGGGCCACAGCAGAGAGCTGGCCTGGAAGAGGAGCAACCGGGACAGAATCTGGCACCCCAATCGGGGCTAGAACCCGGGGTGCCGGCGCCACAGGTGGAGGATTAGCCAAGTGAGAGTGGTGCCAGCCCACATCAACTCTTTTGAGATCATTCTACTTCTTACCCATGTTTGGATCTTGTCTCTGTCACATTTGCCTGTCATTAATCTCTTATTAAATATTAGAGATATTAGAGTCAACATCTACACATGCCCATGCAGTTATGAGTTGACTGAGAAGAGAGGGTGGAGTGACCCAGGCACAATGTTACTGGAACTGGGATAGGACATTGCCTTGTGGGCAGAAACTGCTCTGTGAGTCCCACAGTGTTAGGATGGGAGAGGAATGAGGGCACGATTTCCACAAAGAGCAGCAGTCATGCAAAACTCACACAAAGCAGAGGTGGGCGAAATTCTGGAAACAGAACATTTTCATATTACCAGATTATTTGTTTCAAGAATAATTTAACTATCGGTACATTCATTTTTATGTAAAACTAAGGGTTTTATGTAAAACAAGGGTTTCACTATGGAATCTTCTAGACTCGACTAATAAGGAGGTCATGAAGTAGTTGATCACTCTGTTAAATTACAGGCTTTCCAAACCTGAAGTGTTCACACAAGTCTGGCATTTTGTCTAGGAGCACAACTGCATTTAAATCCATTTGGAAGAAGATATTTCCAATCATCATTTCTTTTCTCTGGTAATGTTAGAATATTCGCAATACAATTCTACAACTGTCCTCTGGACTCTAAGTTAGTGACTTGGAAATTCTTTATACAAACAATTTCTTAGCTCCTTGTGGAGGGACCTAGGAATGCATTTTCCTCGTGGAGAATCTGCAAATAGCATCTTTAAGTAAACACGGTTACCAGCTCAGGATTGTGCGCCTTGACCTGCCATCTGCATGGTTTGGCGTGTTCAAAAGGATGGTTAGGAAGAACACAAATGCCACATTGTCAGTTAACTGACACATGAAATACATGTGCAACAATAATAAATGGGTTTCCTAATGACATTCAGTGCTATTATCAATGAGAGCAAAGGTTTCTTATGAAATAACACATGGAAATCATTTATAAACTGTAAAAACAAAGTACATGGTACATTTACTTAAGAATTTTCTGTATTTGTAGCAATCATTCTTTCTCCATTTTCAACAAATATTTACTAAGTACTCCATAGGTACCAAACTCTAATCAGAGACCTGTGCCACTGTGACAAGCAAACATGACCTTCTCTGACCTTGTGGAACACATGGACCAGTGGGAGAGACAGAAAGTAACAATGAACAGAAGAGGTGACTTTGAAGCTTATTTCTAAAAGGAGTAAGACAGAGTGTTTCAACCTTCCTATCAGAAAGTCTCAGATAAAATATGTGAATGCTATTCCTTCCAGAAAACGGCGTGTAGCATTTCTTTCATGGAGGAAAATCTGGATTTAGGGACGTTTTTCCATGGGATGAGGTATGAGAAGAGAAAATAGCAACTTTGCACAGAAAGTTGACAGATGCCACCGTCACCAAGGAGTCAAGGGTCACGTCCCAGCGATGAGTCACCTTGGTCTCATGGCTGCCAGGTCACTTGGTGAGGAGCAGGGTGCTTCCCCCACTGCCTTCCTCCCCCATTGCCTTCTTCCCCACTGCCTTCTTCCCCCACTGCCATATCCCATGTAATTATGAGAAAAGGTCAGACACACACGCAGATTCGAGATGTGTTTTTGGGGTAAATTTGTCAAGATGTGGAGATGGACTGTAAATAAAAGGAGACGTTAGCCACCCCGTCTGGCTTGTGTTTCAGGTCAAGCAGTGGTTTCTGTTGGTTTTGTCACTGATGTCGAGAAAGCAGGTTGGCACTGTTTTGGTTTGGGAGCTTCGCAGCCTGCCTGTAGCATCATGAGGTCAGGTGCCTAACCTTGCTGTGACCACGGTGGAGCTGCTAGAACAGAAAAGATTCAAACCCCAGGAAGGGATGAAAGGTGTCCTCGGAGAACAGGTAGGGAAGGGACAGACAAGCAAAGGCAGCCGGGGAAGAAGATCAGATGGAGCAGCAGCTGTCGTCCCTGCATTGAATGCAGGCAAGAGGAGGAGGAGGGAGGAAGGTCTTCCCTGCGTCGTCAGGCTGTGGGGTGGGATGGTTCATCATGAAAATCCCATGAGCATGATTTGGGAAGACGCCCAAGTGGCCTGAAGTTCCAGGGAGAGAGAAGCCAGAGCAGGGTTTGTCGGCAAGGCTGAGAATTCCACAGAAAACTGAGGGCAGCTGGAGAGGAATGGGGTCCGTGCTCGGACGCTGGCTTGTGGGGGTGGCTCCATGCTTGGACGCTGGCTTGTGGGCTTGTGTGTGTGAGGTGGGACTTACAGAGCACGCTTATCATGCACAGCATGGAAATGACTCAGCAGTGTGAGTGACTTCCACACACCTTGCAGGGATTGGATATCACAGGTCAGATACATTTTAATGAGACGTACACTATGATTCTACTTAAAGATACAAGAAATGTTCATAGAGATTGATTATATTGCCAATGAAATGAAATTTTTAATAAATTTTAAGAAAGAAAAAGTCGGTCTGGTTATGGTGTGTAAGTCTTCTAAGACTTAGAGGTAGTAACTCAGTTGTTTTAGATTTTTTTTACACTTGATGCCATGAAACTATACACCACTTGATAATTTTTCATCCATGCATTAATTTCCTTTATACTTTTATATTTTTCTTTCTTCTCGGAGCCTTTCATTAATATGTCAGTTCCCACTTTGTTAATCTTTGGATGCATATGCTTCTTGTTAAAGCTTCCCTAATTTACTTGAAAAGAGTCAGAGGATAAATAAATAAAGTAGCTGAGGTCATATGAACTGATTTAATCACCAAGACATTTAAATACCCCTGATTCACAGCCATTATGATAAATCACTTGTAATTTACAAGTGAATATGAAATAATTATGAATTATTTCAAAGAGCAGGAAAAATCTTGATGGTGCAATTAATTTAAAGTATTTATTTTTTCTTAAGGATTTTACTGGGGAAGAGATTGAGCCGCTGACGCGTGGTGGTTTCTCCCCATGCTGGGAATTTTAATGACCTATTAACAGTTAACGTTTTACATCAGTCATGAAAAATATGCCGCACTTATATAATTAAACAAAAACACATTAATCAAATCTAATTATGTTTTTGCTCATGTGATATATGATTATACAATTGTATGATTGTGTCTAATTTATAAAGAACTAGAATTAGTTGAGGAAATATAGCCCTGTCCTTTGCAAACAGTATGCACTTTATAACAGAATGTTTCAATAGTATGATAGTTCCAGTGAAAATAAGTAGGATAATGTCCTACTCATCATGTTATCTGACATCTAGCAACACACTTGGTCACACTTGCTGACAGATGAGGTTTTTGTCTAATCTGATCCTCCCACAACATGAGAAGGCTAGTGCTGTTCTCTTCTCTACAGAATCAGTGAGAAAACAAAAGATCATCATTCTGCTCTGATATATGTAGCTAATATATTCAGAAAATCAACATGAATCCAGCCAGCCTGATGAAATAGGAAAACAAGTTTTCTGTGAACTAAAAGTGTCCAGACTGCCCTGTCCTTTGCCCCACTCACCCTAGCCTAGATAAGGTTGTTAACTTTTGACCCGTGACTTTAGCATCCAAACCAGCGAGGATGCTATAAACGTCTTCACCTTCCATCTGAAGCAACTGACCTGTGACATCTCTACTATGCACTTAGCCTTCCGTGGGCCCTTGATTGATCCAGTAGACGTTGCCTGTTCTTGTGCTGGCCAATGGCCTTTATACATTTTGCTCCTGGCTCTTTTCTAGTCTGAAATCTTACCTAAATCTGCAAAATGGGCCATTTCTATATTAAGAGGCAATTTGGTCCCCATCTCAAATGACTTTTTAAATTGTATGTGTTGGAAACTACTACTCAAGCTTCCAGACTTGGTGGAAATGCCCAAAAAGCACCCCCAATTTTCCCTGGAAGTGTTCAAGTCTTCTTCCTCAATATCCCATTGGCACCTTATTCATTTTGTATTTTGGATCTTCTAAGATTGTAAGGTGAAGATTAGTGAAAGCGTCATTCTATTCTCATACCCATGGCGTAAAGACAGGGGTGCAGCCTTATTCCTATTTATAGAAAGAAGGCTCAACACAGACTGGCTTGGTGCAAAACTCAATACACATACTGAGTGGTATTTGCAGGTCAGAAGAAGAGCAGCTGGCCAGGACTTGGGGAGCCAAGAATCACATAGGTGGAATCAGCTTTCAAGCCGAAGCCAAGGAAACAGAGAGCAGAAGTGAGGATGGAAGAACAGGCAAGGACATGGCTGGATCCTCCCTTGAGCTCCTGTGGTTCTCTCCCTGAACTGTCTCCTGGGCACACACAGCTCAGGCCAAGCCTTGGGCAGGCTGCGAGCACCCGTGTATTCATATTCCGGGAAGCAGCTCTCAGCCAATGGAAGCTCGATATCTGGAATTCTGCGCTCCCAGCTGAGGGATCTGAGGGTTGTTTTGCCCGGGGCCTCCAGTGGGATCCTACCCATGAGCCTCATCAACACACCCAGAAATTGCTTTTCTTCCCCTTCTCCCCTACTATAATCTCCTAATTAAATTGGTCTTTTTTCTTGTGTGTGTATATAAATATAGATATATATATATACACACACACATGTATATATACATATATATACACACATACATACATTTGGTTAATATATATATATTTGTTTGAAAATATATATTAATATCTGTTTAAAATGTATATATATATATATATATATATATTTGAAAGGCAGAGTGACAGAGAGAAAAGGAGAGAGCAAAATTTTTCATCCAGTGGTTCACTCCCAAAGATGGCAAAAACCAGGTCTGGGCCAGACTGAAGCCAGGACCCAGGACTCCATCCAGGACTCCATGTAGTAGCAGGGACCCAAGTACTGAGGTCGTCATCCACTGCCTTCCAAGGCACATTGGCAGGAAGCTGGACTGGAAGCAGAGGAGCTGAGCCTCAAACTGGTGCTCCAATGTGGGATGCCAGTGGCCCGAACCTCAGCTTGAGCCTCTGTGCCCAAATACTGGTCTCTAAAGAGTTATTTGAGTTTAAATCCATATCTGAGGGTCAACTTCTGTGAAATCCAGCATCACACAGGCCTCTTGGCAAATCAGTTCACGTACTGAGAGAAAACTAACTCCTCTTGGGCCCACTTTGCAAGGCTGCACGTTTCGTTGGCGTCAGTGTTTGGGATAAAAATTCACAGGTGGTGAGCATAAGACAGCAACAGGGATCGGATCGGATGAGCCCAGGACCTAAACTAGACTCTGATGGCTCTGCCTCCCATGCCACAGCAGCATCCGCGGTGACGCTTCCTGCCACATGAAAACCAGCTGTGCTCCTGAGATCCCCAGAGGGCTTCTCGGCAGCTCTCACACGGTTTTCTTAACAGCCACTTACAGAACTGAATCGCATTGCTGCAATGAATGTTAGGAAATGGTTTAGAATTAATTTAAAAGCAAACTAAATAGTTATTTTGGAAACTTCTCTGTGACCATTCCGACAGCCATTAAGTAGCTCTTTGTATGCTGCCACGTCATTTAATCTCGCTGGGTTTAGTGTCTACCTATGAAGGAGACAACAGAATGCTTAAGTGTGATGTTTATAAAATACCCAACTGCTTAGTGGATATTTTATAAATATCAAAAGACATTAAGAAGTAAATAAAACCTGGGGCAGGCACTGTGGCGTAGCAGGTACAGCTGCCACCTGCACTGCTGGCATGCCATATGGGCACCAGTTCAAGTCCCGGCTGCTCCATTTCCCATCCAGCTCTCTGCTGTGGTCTGGGAAAGCAGTAGAAGATGGCCCAAGTCCTTAGGCCCCTGTATCCATGTGGAAGATCTGGAAGAAGCTCCAGGCTTCTGGCTTCAGATCAGCTCAGCTCTCACTCTCTCTCTCTCTCTGCTTCTGATTCTTTACAACTCTGCCTTTCAAATAAATAAATGAATCTTCAATAAATAAATAAAACCCTTAGTAAGTATTAAATGCGTCTTTGTTAAGGGATATTTGCTTTCATTACTTCTGAGGACACAATGTCAACATTCCCCATGTCTTGATAGGTAGTTAGATCTACTTTAAAAAAGAAAGTCATGAGTTTAGATAGATGAATTTTCTCCACAGGTAGGTTTTGTGCTATTACAAATTCTAACATCTATTTGCTATGTGTAGTGCCTCCAATTGAACAGAAAAACTAACCCTTATTCAAGCACGTGAAGACATCTGTTCATTCACCATTGAAACTTTGCCAGGTGAAAGACAACAGGTGTTCATCCTATCTGATAATGGAAAGTAGAAGAGAGAAAATGTTTTGCTGTCATAAGCAAACTATACTTGGGACTGAATTTAGTGGATACTCATGAGTTACTGCCAATACTCAGAGCTTTTATTATCATTCTGTAATCATTATGTTTTTTCCATGTTCATCAGTAATCATTCATTCAAAAATATTCTCAAGCAAGTCTAATTGTCAAATACTTATAACATTATGAGAGGTATATTTTCTGTTTGTCAGATACTGCTACCATCATAAGAGGCTCAATGATGGAATAGGCCTGGTCCTGGCCCGTCCAGGGTATGAAGTCTGTATATTACAAAAAATAGCTAAACAATGTGATATCAGGGTTTTTAAAGAGAACCGGCTGTGTATGGGAAGAGATCATGATGGTGACACATATTGTAAATTGAGTGGTCAAGGCACGCCTCTCTGAAAAACTGTCATTTTAGCAAAGAAGAGAAGGAAGGAGTGTGTGAAATACTTGTGGAATGATAGGGCTGAATGGCCGATGCCTAAGGGAAGGGTGAAGAGATAATAGCTGGACATAAGCTCTGAAGGGCTTCGCTCAAGTCATGAGGGTAAACCACACATGCACACTAATCAATATGATGGCATTTGGGACTGATGGGGGATGGGTAGGCAGAAGCAATGTCGTGGTGCTGTAGAGGAAGAGAAAATTCCAGCATGGAGAAAATGCTGCCATTGAAACTCCATGTAGCAGGAGGTGCGGAGAGTGGAAGGCCGGGCCTGGAGTCGGAATCACAACACTGGGGAAGGAATTGTACCACCTGTCCAGTTGATGGGTTCAATAAAGTGAACAGCGATTCATTTTGGTTGGAAGGTGGGAGAAATGGAAGACAACAAATGGAGAGCATCTCTATATTATTACATTGTGAAATCCTCTGTGGCAGAGTGTCTCTTCCTTTCATAGCAGCATGGCCTGGAGAATGGTGAATGTTCAAAGAATCGCGGAGTGAAAGGATGGAGCTTCATGATAAACAAGCTCAAAGACTGGGGCTTCCGCTCTGCCTCCAGCACCCACTGCCGTCCACAAGCGACCTTCGACAAGCACGTGACCTTCCCAGAGTTTCCACTTCTTTGTGTGGAATGGCATTCTGAGAAAATGTGTGCAGAATCCAAGGAAGTCACTGAAGTGACTGGGGACGATCTCGAGGTATTTTCAGATAGTGAAAGGCCCCAAAACATCCTATCACCGTCCTCCGTGAAGAGACGACAGAGGGCTTCTCTAGAGCAGCAGTCGGGAGACCGAGCAGAGTGAGACGCCATCCTGTTCTAGAACGGCCAGGAAAGACATGCGGGCAAGGGCATTTAACATGAAAACACAACAATAATCCATAGACAAAACCTATGTGATTGGGAAACTAATGTGTAATCGTCCATACTAAGCAACATAAAAACTCACATCAAGGCCAACGTCTGTATTTGCGGGTCCCTTTGAAAAGTTTGTGGAGAATGGAATTAAAAGATAATTTCTTTTGGTGCAAAAAACTTATGAAATCCCTGTGTAATTTTTTCATAGTATATGTTTTCACGAAATTTTTAATGATTCTTTGGGTGTACCACTTCAAAAAATTTTCTCAAAATAAACATCATTTCATTCCACATTCATCTTTTAAAAATCTTTCTATATACTATACACACACACACACACACACACACATATATATATATATATATAACTATCCTAAATGGAGTTCTGCCTTTAAATCGGCATCATTTCTAATTTCCTACAAATCGGTATCATTTCTAATTTTCTACAAAATTTTTCATTTTTAAAAAGATTTTATTTATTTATTTGAAAGGCAAATCTACAGAGAAGGAGAGGGAGAAACAGAGAGAAAGATCTTCCATCTGCTGTTTCACTCCTCAAATGGCTGCAATGGCTGGAATGTGGCTGATCCGAAGTCAGGAGCCAGGAACTTCTTCCGGGTCTCCCATGTGGGTGCAGGGGCCCAAGGACTTGGACCATCTTTCACTGCTTTCCTAAGCCATAGCAGAGAGCTGGAATGGAAGAGGAGCAGCTGAGACATGAACCAGCGCCCATACGGGATGCAGGCACAGCAGGTGGAGGTTTAGTCTACTGTGCCACAGCACCAGCCCCTTGATATTTTTCATACTTACAAAGCCTGTTTTTGGGTTGTCAGGAGAACTGAACTAATTAAAGTGCTATTTCATGTGTTGTGTGCACATTGTCTGTGGAGACTATTATTCAGATCATGAAGCAAGTTGAGCCAACACAGGGTGTAGTGGATAATCCTTCACAAGCATAAGACTTAAGTGCAGAGAATTTACAGTGGTGCCCAGTTGAATAAATAACACGTTATTAAATTGGATTTATAGCAGTTGCAATAACATCATAGATTCCAAGGGTCACTATCGTTGAGAAGGGATGGCCCTAAATTGCCATCATAGCTTAGAAAGCCAAAAGTGTGCAATTCAATTGCTAAGCTTTGTACTCGAGTGAAATATTTGGGGGCGTTGATCTCACAAGTGCAGTGGGCGGATCACCTGCCAGAGAGTCCCTCGTAGTTGCTGTTACAACGCCAGCGAGTGAGTTTACTGAACTTACCGCAGCGTTAGCAGCCAGGCATCTGGCTCATATTCCCAGATGATTCTTAGATATCCAAAAGTTTAAGAACAGCAAGTTTAAGCACTCTACTAGTTATCATTTACAATTACATCAATTCAATTTGATTTTCTCTTGTGGATTTTGAAATTACGATCATCGTGATTGAGCTGCAATTTCCTGTACTTTGTAAGTCTCTTTGATGTTCACTTGTCTCTCCATCCTTCATGCAACATTGTGTTTCGGTGTGGCTGATTTAACAAACAGCCCTGTGGGCCCCAGGTTGTAGGAGGTTGTATTCCTTGGTTCAACACCTGGGTGCTGCTGCTTAGGAGAAAGCTCTGACAGCAAAACCACCTCACAGCCGTGATTTTATTTAGTTTGATGCCGTAATATTCCTGTTACTTGCTTAGCAAATCTGCACACACCAGTGTCCTCACACGTAGATGCTTCACAGCACACGTAAGGAATACCCGATACTGAGATACAGGTGGTCACTGCGGGATCGACAGGTGTCTGTATCCTGGAAGAGGTGTTTTTTTTTGTTTTTTGTTTTTTTTTTTTTTTTGACAGGCAGAGTGGACAGTGAGAGAGAAAGACAGAGAGAAAGGTCTTCCTTTGCCGTTGGTTCACCCTCCAATGGCTGCCGCGGACGGCGCACTGTGACCGGCACACCGCGCTCATCCGATGGCAGGAGCCAGGTGACAGGTGCTTTTTCCTGGTCTCCCATGAGGTGCAGGGCCCAAGCACTTGGGCCATCCTCCTCTGCACTCCCGGGCCACAGCAGAGGGCTGGCCTGGAAGAGGGGCAACCGGGACAGAATCCGGTGCCCCGACCGGGACTAGAACCCGGTGTGCCGGCGCTGCAAGGCGGAGGATTAGCCTGTTGAGCCACGGCGCCGGCCGGAAGAGGTGTTTTATAGACATCTCAGAGAACTCTGTGAGCATCGCACTTTGAAATTCTCTGGACAAATGGATGTCATGTGTGTCTAATGCAATTCAGTAAACTCCATGTTGAAGACGAAGTTGGAAAGGGAGAGAGGGGGAGGAGAGGGAGGGGAAGAAGAGAGAGACAGAGAGTTAGTTAGTTCAGGAGGCAAGTGTGTGCCCCACGGTGTAGACATTTTGCAAAAGATCCAGTGGAAAAAGACCTCTTCATTCCAGTTTAGTAACAACTGGAAACATCAACAACTAAAACAAAAAAATCATTCAGAAAAAAACCATTATGCCTTGTGGAAATTACAGTTTTCAACCATCTTAGATCAAAAGTTAATTGATGTTTTTATTTAACCTAGAAATAATGAAAACTAGACAGACAAGTTTTTGGGATACAACTAAAGCAATGCTCAGAGGAAAACTGAAACTCCTATCAATAAGAATATTTAAATTTTTTATTTTTTAAAAAGATTTGTTTTATGAATTTGGAAGGCAGAGTTACAGGGAGAGAGAGAGACAGAGAGAAATCTTCCATCTACTGGTTCACTCCTCTAATAGCCACAATGGCAGGACTGTAAGACTATTTAAACTTTAAAAAACCCAATATGCAATTTAAAATATTAAAAACATAAAAAGTCAATAAAATCAACTTACAAGAGAGAAGTGAAGACTAAGAAGTTAGACAATTTGAGGTAGAATCCAATAGTAAGACTAACCCCAAAAGATAGAAATTATGAATTATAATGTTACTGGAAATTCTCCTTCTGAACCCAAGATGAGGCGTGTACTGGCTACCGCTGGTGTTCTGTACAGTGCTAGACAGGTCACGTCACTTCTAAGCAACGTGTTAGGAAGTGAGTGCCTTCAATTATAAAGTGGAGGTGGACGGACGAAAAACAAATTCAATCTAAATCACAGCCAAGAATCATAGAGACGTCAAATGCACCCACCATGGTTCAGTTCTCCACACCTAAAGGGAGAATTCGAAACATCTGTTTAGAAACCTACGTTTGCATGTCTGCAACTGAGTTAGAGGATTTTGAAGTGTAAGAGAATTATAAGTGTAATTCACTTGAGAAAAAGGCATCCTGAAATATTTTAACATTTTCTCTTTTGCTGTAATAGTGAGAAAAAAAAAGAAAAAGAAAAAACAACTTCCTCATCCAAATGGCAAAGGAGGTAAGATTTTAGCAGGTGCATTCCATTTAGGCTTCTCAAATGACTTCAAGAACTTTGTGCCTGAACTTCTAGCATCTCTGTATTGGGAGGCACGTCTAGGTCAGCATCTTTCACTCTCACACTGGGTCACACCTGAGTCCGTAGCCGGGGACTCTGCCTCCTTCCTGTCAGGAGGGAAGATCTCCCGCACTCAGGAAGTCAGACACAAAGTGAGATTCTGGGTCACACTGCCCAAGAGGCTGACGAGGGCTTGGTGGACTTCTTCTTCTCACAGTGGGCAGTTTCCCAGTCTTTTCAGATGTGCAGCAGCACTGAGGCAGGTGTAAAGCAGCAATGTTGAGACCAAGTGTGTGTTCGGAGAGGGTGGACGTGGGCAGGTGCTGGGGCAGCCTGGGCCTCAGCCCAGAGAACGCATTGGCAGTCAGAGCTCTGCCCCAGGCCTGATTCCAAGTCCTGTAATCGGAGGTTGCTTCGCTCAGCCTGCACACTCGACCCCAGACGACTTGTCCCTGTCCCTCCTGTTCACATTCACCCACTCACACGTTTCTCCATTGACATCGCAGCCCTGCCTTCGTGTGGTCCTGGTGTCCATGGCTTGGTTGGCACCATCACTCACTCCTGCTTTTCTAGCCGCATCACCGGCTCCTGTGCCGGTCCGCAAGTCTGGTACATCCACCCTGCTCTTGGCTAGCCCCCTCCAGGCTTTTGTTTTTAGCTCTGTGCAACAAATTCCTCCCTCCGGCTCTGTCTCAGATGGTTGACCACAGGAGGCACCAGCACTTGTGTGGGGGACGAGCTGCAGGTTGTTGGCCACGCACGCAGGAAGCCTGTGGATGGCTCATTATCCGAGTCTCAGAAAAGCGGCAACACTGTAAGGTTTATGATTTGTTACAGAATGCCATTTAGTTGTGCTTAATTGAGAAGAAAGAACTGTAATGAAATGATTCACACACACACATTTCCTGCACTTGACAGCCTTGAGAAGTTATCCATTCCCATCAGGACAGAGGAAACTGGTGACATCTCTCCAGATGATCCATATAGCTCGGCCCCACGATGGCTTTGCCGCCACAGCCACCAGGGCGTTCCATCTGACGCTGCAGCCCCTCCCAGTATTTCATTTGAGCTCTGCGCTGCGGCCATTGACCTGTGGGGTTCTCCTTTGTACATCATTTGTGCAAGTCTAGGCTCTGAAAGTATGTCTCAGGAAATGCTACTTGGGCTCTAAACACAGCAATACTCACACAGAAAAGGAAATTGGCATAACAGAGTGTTTATCGGGGTTCCATTATGCTAAAAAATGTGAAATTATTTACATGTGGGGTAAATTTAAGTAAATTATCACACATATTCCCAATAATAGACACTAAGATAATTTTGTGAATTATTTACAATAATGTGTTCTATTATAATAAGAGAAGAAACATAATGAGATGCATAAAAGTTTTACAGCTAAATAACACATGCATAGAAAAGACTAAATGGCATGGAAATATTAATAAAGATGATGGAATTACTGCCAATTTTTAAATTTTTATTACATAAGTATTTTATACCAAATTCTGCTTTTAAAAGCTGAATAATAAAATAAAATTGAATTAGAAAACACGTATTTTAAAAAGGAAAATGTAGAGTCTCCTGAGAAGAAGAAATAAACATGATTTCTTCCACCCCACCCCCACTTTGAACGGTGCAAAAGTTGTGTAAAGTACAATTATTCTTAGGTGTTTAAATTTTAACTGAAAAGTGATCCCTGTTAAATATAAGAGTGGGAATAAGAGAGGGAGGAGATGTACAATTTGGGACATGCTCAATCAGACTTGCCCCAAATGGTGGAGTTAGAATCATACCAGGGGATTCCAATACAGTCCCATCAGGGTGGCATGTACCAAGGCCATCTCACTAGTCCAAGTGATCAATTTCAGTTCACACTGATAGATCTAAGAGTCAAAGGGATCACACAAACAAGACTAGTGTCTGCTAATACTAACTGATAGAATCAAAAGGGGAATCCTGGGAAGCGGGATACACAGCAGACTCATAGAATGGCAGATGTCCTAAAGAGAACTCTGGCCTCAGAATCAGCCCCTTAAGGCATTCAGATCTGGCTGAAGAGTGCATGAGAGTATTTTAGGCATGGAAAGCCAAGTCACTCTGGAAAAAAAGAAAAAAAAAGAAGAAGACCTAAATGAAAGATCTCTGTGAGTGAGATCCCAGTGGAAAGAACGGAGCCATCACAGAAGGAGGTACCTTTCTCTGAAGAAGTCAAAGTGGAGAGAACTTCCACTTTGACTATGACCCTGTCGGAATAAGATCGAAGTCGGCGAACTCAAAAGGCTTGCATAGCCTTGGCAACTCATGACTAGAGCCTAGGGAGATTACTGATGCCATAAACAAGAGTGTCAAATTGTTAAGTCAACAACCGGAGTCACTGTGTACTTACTCATTATGTAGGATCTCTGTCCTTAATGTGCTGTCCAATGTGAAGTAATGCTATAACTAGTACTGAAACAGTATTTTACACTTTGTGTTTCTGTGTGGGTGCAAACTAATGAAATCTTTACTTAATATATACTAAATCAATCTTCTGTATATAAAGATAATTGAAAATGAACCTTGATGTGAATGGAATGGGAGAGGGAGCAGGAGATGGGAGGGGTGCGAGTGGGAGGGAAATTTGGGGGGGGGCATTGTAATCCATAAACTGTACTTTGGAAATTTATATTTACTAAATAAAAAAATAAATAAAACATTTGTGTGAAATAAAAATAAACCAGACAATGTGGTCTCCCAGCTCAGGGCAGTGCCAATGATGTCTGCCCACCCGAACACTGATCTCCCAGCTCTTCCTCCTGTCAGCCTGACGCAGCTGTGAGCACACGACTAGGTTCTCTCTGATGCCTAGCCAAAGGCACTCAGTAATAAAGTGTATGTTTCTTTAAACAGATGGCATATTTCTTTTTAAAATAGGAAGAACATACAAAAGAAATTATCAGGAACATGTCAGTGATAGTATTGCTTTTCTAACTTAGAATTGTAGGGAGAAAGGATGTAAGTTTCTCTCCGACCATGAAGTTCTCAGACATGGGGACCTAGAAGAGAAGGAGTAAGATGCAGGAAGAGATCTGTTTTCAAGGACATTAACTCAGAGAGAGAAATGTAGGTCCAGGACTTCAGTGAGTTTGTTTGAGAAGGCGAGCCCCATCTTAAGAAGGCATTGGGAACAGAGGATGCAGGTGAGCTTGCGTCTGGGTGAGGACAAGTACACACTGGTGCTTCAATCAGGCAGGGAAATCTTTCACAGAAGAAGCGGGAAGTGACGTTCAGTATAGCTGAAGAGTTATGGAGTTTCTTGATAGAGGTCTTGGTCTGCGTATTAGGTTAACTACAGGATCAAAGAAGAAATGACCTGCCAATGGGCTGGCTGAAGTCCTTGAGAGTTTGCCGGACGTCCACTTGCTATAGGGAGCCAGATCTGCATCAGCATCCAGCAGTGAGATGATGGCAGCAGACATGGCTGGCATGAGCATGATGTTCTAACTGCTCAGGGCCCCTTTGCAATGCTGCTGATTTCTTCAACGAAAAACTACCTGGAGTAATGAAATTATTTGAAGGAGTAAGGCATGGTCTCCACAGGTATGTTTTGCTACCTCAGTCCAAGTAGCTATTCACCAACAAAGAACGGGTCGTGGTCTCTTCAAACCCATTTACATAAGTACCCAAGTTCTTCTGAATTCACTTCATAGCTCAATTTATGCGCCTTTGCCCCTCAAGCTATTCCTCTTTGTTGTGTTTTGTGCTTGTTGATGGAGCACCTTTTTTGGTTGAAATTTTATAATTGCTGTATTTCTCATTAGTAGATTTCCTGTCTTGAAAAGAGAAAGCTATATGTTAAATCACCACAGTGAGATAGTCAGAGACCACAATGTGGACAGTTACAGCTCTCGTCAGATAACTCAGTGTGAGAGGCATTGGATCTTGTTACTAACTGTTTCACAATGTGGAAGGCACAGCATTGACTTTAAATTTCAGGGAATGTGAGTACTTGGAATTATCTTCAGTTGCTGGCATTCGTAATAGAGTACACCCTTGACATTTGCAGATTCAGCGTGCCAAGTTTTGTCTATTCATGAACCAATATGTCATGTTGTAGCTTGTAATTTTGCTGAGGCATGAACTTGAATCGCACACACTGCAAAGGCTCACAGTAACCCTTGTTCCTTTGTATACATGATGTTGGATGTAGCCTAGGTGACTGGAATAGTGAGGAACTGGGGGTTCTTGCAGCTCCCACCATGAGTTGTCCAAGTCATTCAAATGAGCTTTCCTCTGCATCTTCATAATTCTTATGAATGAATGAGCAGTGGATTGTCCATCAAATAAAAATAGATTACTGCTTAGGATTGGGACATGGGATATTTCTGAGACGCAACAAGTCTTAGGGGAAGGAGGCAGGATATGAAGAAGAGACGTTCAGATGTAAGGGGTTTGTAATTTATCTTGAAGCCTAAGTAGAACTTAGATAAGTGCTTGAGGATATTGAAAACCAGAGTTCTGTGTTGATTACTTCAATTTTCCTCTGACCCATGTATAAGATCTTTTACGTGAAGCCAGTCATTTTGTTTTGTGTTGTTTTAGGGCACGGTTCCCAGTTTCCATAATATCTTCTTCTAGCTGCCTGAGACGATACAATTCAGCCTGTAAATTTCAGATTTAATCATCCACGTGTCAACTGTCTAGATAATAGTCTTCCTTCTGGTAAAAATAATCTTTGAAAAGCCTAGAACTGTATTTACTATCCAAATGATAAAAGAAAATTCCAAAAGAAACTTCCCCTGCTAGAGGACTCTTTCTCTTCATGTGTGTGAGTTTCTTTCTTTCTGTTTTTCTCTTTTTCATTTTAGAAGTTTTAAATTTATAAAAAGAAATTGTGAAGCAGTACAAAGAGTTCCCACTTCCCTCACACCCAGCCTACCCATTGTTAACATCTTATACAACTATGAAATATCTTCACAACGTTGGGAAATATAATAGTCTCCTAATTTATGTCATAGAGAAGAGTTTTTACCATTACTTAGAAATTTCAGCTTGCTTTTTGGAATCCAGCCTTGCTGACTATGTCTATTGTTATTGAAACTCTGCCTTCCACACTAATCCACTGTTGGTGGGAATGCAAACTGGTAAAGCCACTATGGAAGACAGTTTGGAGATTCCTCAGAAGCCTGAATATAACCCTACCATACAACCCAGCCATCCCACTCCTTGGAATTTACCCAAAGGAAATTAGATTGGCAAATAAAAGAGCTGTCTGCAACTCAATGTTTATTGCAGCTCAATTCACAATAGCTAAGACATGGAATCAACTTAAATGCCCATAAACAGAAGACTGCATAAAAAATTATGGGATATGTACTCTATATAATACTATACAGCAGTAAAAAAAAAAAAAAAAGAAATCCGGTCATTTGCAGCTGATTCTGGCATCTGGAATCTGGAAAGCATCATGCTGAGTGAAATAAGCCAGTCCCAAAGGGACAAATATCATATGTTCTCCCTGATCGGTGACAACTAACTGAGCACCTAAAAGGAAACCTGGTGAAGTGAAATGGACACCATGAGAAACAATGTCTTGATCAGGCCTTGTCCTGACTGTTGAGGAACAACTTACTATTTTATTCCTTTTAGTATTTTTTTGTTCTACTTAATACCATTGGTTGAACTCTGTAATTAACACACAATTATTCTTAGGTGTTTAAATTCAACTGAAAATTGATTCCTGTTAAAAAATAGGAGTGGAAATAAGAGAGGGAGGAGATGTGCAGTTTGGCACACACTTACTTGGACTTACCCCTAATGGTAGAGCTAGAAATGTGCCATGGGATTTCTAATCTCATTAAGCTGGCACGTACCAATGCTATCTTGCTATTTAAGTGATAAGTTTAAGTTTATAATTGATCATAAAGATAGGACTAAGCATCAAAAGGATCACATATGCAAGATCAGTGTCTGCTAATAATAACTGATAGAATTAAAAAGGAGAGAAAAATCCAACATGGGAAGCGGGATACACAGCAGACTCATGGAATGGCAGATGTCCTAAACAGCACCCTGGCCTCAGAATCAGCCCTTAAGACATTTGGATCTGGCTAAAAAGCCCATGAAAGTTTCTCAGGCATGGAAAGTCAAGACACTGTGGCAAAAAAAATAAATGACCTAAATGAAAGATCTCTGTGAGTGAGATCCTAGTGGAAAGAAAGGGCCATCAAAGAAGGAGGTACCTTTCTCTGAAGGGAGAAGAGAACTTCCACTTTGATTATGGCCTTGTCTAAATAAGGTCAGAGTTTGGGAACTCAAGAGGCTTCCATAGCCTTGTCAGTTCACGACAAGAGCCTTGAGCGTGTCAATTGTTAAATCAACAAATGGCAGTACCTGTGCACTTATTCCCCATGTAGGGTCGCTGTCTTTTATGTGTTGTGCTAGGCAAATTAACAGTAAAACTAGTCTTCAAACAGTACTTTATACTTTGTGTGTCTGTGCAGGTGTAATCTGTTGAAATCTTTATTTAGTATATACTAAGTTGATCTTTTGTATATAAAGATAATTGAAAATGAATCTTAATGAAGAATGGGATAGGACAGGGCGTAGGAGATGGATGGTTTACAGGTGGGAGGGTGGTTATGGGGGAGAAACCACTATAATCCAAAAGTTGTACTTTCAAAATTTTATTTATTAAATAAAAATTAAAAAAAAAAAAGAAACTCTGCCTTCTCCAACTGTTTGTGTGTCCTTGTAAAATGGAAGCACCCACTATGAGAAGACTATGAGGATTAACCACAGATCTATCTTACATCTCTGACATTGAGCTTCTCACAGCGATTCCCTGGACTGTACCAATAACACTGCACACTGATTGCATTGTCATCGTCCTTGAATCCCATGGGTTCTAATACAGTGTCCACGGTAAGAGTACTCAACAGAAGTGTGCGGTATGTCCAAGATATGTTGCAGATCAAACACGCTTGAACAAACTGGCTATTATCTCCATAAGAGACATTTCATAAATTCTGGCCTCACCACAGATGTCTTCATTCAGATGCAATCGCCCATAAAATGTTCTTTATCAAGCCAAAGTATGAAGATTCTCCCAGAAATAGCCTTTTGATGAGCAGTTGAGATTCACACAAATGTAATGATAATATTCTGTGTGTTTGAATTGTAACTCTTGATAATAAAATCACTACCATTATATACTAGTCCATTCAAAACACTGTGGCTAATTAGGTTCATACACCTGACAGATGGCTTTTCTCTCTTAAATTGATTAAATGCAATTTAATTACTGACAAAAAGAATTCAGAGCTAATTCAGGAAACAAATATGAAATTGATTCATCGGATGAAAGCAGAGCTATAAATTGGCACCTGAATATAGATAGCAAGTGTTTTGCTCTTTCTCATTGCAAAATATTCATGCAAGAAGAAAATTGTTGATTGATTCACCAGCACCTCCAATGTCTCAATAATTAATTACGTCCATATTTACAGAGCAAGATATCAGAATTGAGCCAAACGAGTTCTGCCGGCTTCAGCCAGTTATTACTTAGTGAAAATTTAGATTGAAATTTGAGTTCAAGGACTTACTTGATTTGAAACATCAGACAAGTTATTTAAGTATCCCAATGTCATCGACTATATTGGGGGCTAATGATTCCTTTCTCAGTAATTTTTAAGAATATTGGATGGAAAAGTACACATAAGACACTAAGGCTCTAAGCAGAAAGCATTAGAAATAGGTTAGCAATTATTGCTTTTATGTTTTCATGGTTATTATTCCTGTAGCTAAAATAATATTTTTAAACTGGTTTAATGACAAGAAGTAAAGTTATTAGGAGGTAAAGAAAGCTTACTGAGTGTTTGCAGTGTACAGACTGGGCATAAAATAGTACCGTGAAAGATATTTAAGCTATAAGAAATTAAAATTCTAGTGCAAAATAAAGACTGAAGTACATGAAAAGATGGATCCTGATATAGGCTCTGAATCCAAAGGTCAGTATTCAGAGTGAGAGCTGCATGCCAGGAGGCACCCGGGGAGGAAGTTGAAGGGAAAGGGAGAGGCCAGAAAGAGCAGACAGAAAGGACATTCTGGGGAGGAGGCAGGACTGACAAAGAACAGGGTGAGTGGGATTTCGAGTTCTCATGGTCTGAATCTAGGACTGAATCTTGCCTGGGTAAAAATCGCCACCCTGGATGAGCTGCGATTTCAGCACTGACTAACATGGACATAGAATGTGTCAGTCACCCGGCAGTGATGGGCCTCAGTCAGCTCATCTGAGGTCACTCAGAGAGTTCAGGAGAGGTGGAATTAGAAATACGTTTATTCTGGTGCAAAAAAATTTAAGTCCGTGAACAGCTGTTTTTCCTAATGTGCATTTTTCCATGAAAATTTTGAACCTCACTCATACTGGGAACGTTGGGTGAACTGACATTGTGAAACCAATACTGCTATTGATGTCAACTGTAATTCTGATCATTTCTCATTGTCTCTGAGACTCAGCTGCATGTCCAGGTTGTAGTAGACTTCCAGAATTGCAGACACTCATGGACCACGCCCTTGTCAGCCCAGGGGGTTTGATTAGTGAGCTTGCTCTCTGGGGAACAGAACATGTGAAACCCTGAGACTCCAATGCCAACATAGACCTTGTGTTTCCTGCTGAAGCTGGATCTGCTTCAGACCAAAATGGAACAGTGGGACTAGAGAGATGAAGGTCCCCTCTGCCCACCACCCCACAGTGCATGACAGTTGTAAAGGGGAGCAACAAGGCGGACTCAACCTTCCCCCGAAGAATCATGTCCTCCACTCAACCCACCCCCGGTGGAATCACGTCCTCCCAGCACACAGGTGAGCCTGTGGATGTATCACCCCATGAGGTCTCCAAGTCACCTCAAGTGACTTCTGGAAGCAAGACGACCTGGAAGGGCACAGTCACCAACATTGCCCCATACGCACAATCACAGTCTGTCATGGATCAAATGACACGAGATCACACTTGTGAAATACTAAATATATCACCAAGTATAGAGCAGGCATTCAGCAAATGGTTGCTATACTGGGCTAGAATGCAAGGGAAGAGCTGTGGAGAAAATGGGTCTCAAACAAGTCCTAGAAAGATCTTCCAGATGTATGCAACATACAGTGAATTTCCTGGAAATATGCATAATTTTCTCTTGAACACTTAACAATGTGTGAATATTGTAACATCTTCTTCCTGTGTCATGTTCTCCCTTTTGGAGAGATAAACACTGAGTTATTGAGAGAACAAATGAGAATGTTTGAAATCCATCAGCAGGGACTGTGGTGAACACAATGTGTATTTGACAGTGCAAGCCCAGGGTGTATAGGAGTCTACAATCTGTTTCGTATGCACAGTGGACCATGTCACTCAAAGATTTCCTGGATCAGTAATTTCCTCTTTGTCATCTTAACAAATCATTCCATGCTGTAACTGCTGGCAGCATCATTATCAACCGAACCCGTGAAGAGAGGGTGCCAGTGCACAGAATCTTCCCACTGTTGTGCAGTCTGGTGACACGTTGCCACACAAAGATCCTGTCTTCTACAGTTCTCCTCGACATACTGGGGTGCGCAGCATCAGCCTTTCAGTGTGCCGAAAGCCCTGCTGGGTTCAGAATGCCTTAATCAAGCTTCTCCATGGAGCACTGTCGCTGCCAGGTAGCCTCAAATTGATGAGAAAAGCAAGAAAGATTTATCCAAATCTCAGAGGAAGCAAATTACAGCTAAGACTTTGGGATGTAAGTCTCTAAGATACTGTAAATAAACCAGCTTCCCTCAAATTCTTTAAAACCTAATCTCAAGAACCAAAGCCCTTCTTATAGACTTACGCTAGTTCTTTATGAAATAAATAAAATAAAAAAGACTTACCTTCGGTAAATAATGCCTTTACCATGGTTTCTCAAGAGCATTTTTCTTCACCTGGAAAAGCAGACTTGGTTTTAGGAATTTATTGCTCAGTCTGTTCACTGATGAAAACGTATTTCTCATCTGCCTCTCCTTAATCCAAGCGTGTGCACTGCCTGAATGAAGTACCAATTATTCACATGTTCTTAGAAACAATCAAGAGGTGTGGTCTACGAGGAAGGAAACAGCACCTGTGGCTCCTTCTGCAACCCCGTTCTATGTCAGTGTGCACCCTGGCCTCTGCCTGTCCTTCGTCCTGAACTTCACGGTCTACACAATGGCTGAAAGATGCTCATGGGGCATCATGGCGTCTCTGCATGCTTCCAAGGGAAACGTAAGAAGCATCAAATCTTGGGTGCCAGTCTGAGACCAGGTTGCTCCTCTTCCAATCCAGCTCCCTGCTAATGTGCCTGGGAAGGCAGCAGAAGATGGCCCAGGTCCTTGAGCCCCTGCACCCACGAAAAAGATTCAGAAGAAGCTCCTGACTCCTGACTTCAGACTGGCTCAGTTCCAGCCATTTGGAGGGTGAACCAGCAGATGGAAGATTTCTCTCCATCTCTCCTTCTTGCTCTCTCTATAACTCTTTCAAACAAATAAATAAATCTTAAAAAATAAAGAGGGACAGAGCATCAAATCTTTGCTGTAGAAAGCAGTTCTGTGTGGTCTCCAATCCCAAGTCTTTGTTTTCATAACTGTCACCGCATCAGAAAATCCTACCCACTGGAGCTACTGATCATGCACATGAGCTGAGTATCCAAACTGAACAGTGGTAGCTTCAGACCCCAGGGAAGACAGCATCAAATGGCAGGAAACATGTTGTCGTTGGCTTACCTGGAGGGAAGGCACTACCCCAGCCAATGAGAGACAAATCCCTGCCATCTCTCAATTTCTCCAAGAGAAGAACTAGTGAAAGCCAGAGTTTGAAATGTGGCTGCAGAGGGTGGTGATCAAGGGCACTGGTTTCCAGTTATGACTCGACCGTTGGTAGCAGAAGGACTTAGAGGAAGTTACTAACATTGATCAAACTGCAGTTTCCTCATCTATGAAACAAGCCTAAAAATAAGATGAGCCTCAAGTAACCCATGAGATAGAATAGGGCAGTAGTTTGCCTTACCTGTGTGCATGACATGGTATCAGTGACTGATCAGTTTAACAGTGGCAGTAAAAAACCATCGCCTTCCCCTATATAGATGAGAGGATTTCGTTCCCGACTTGCTCTTCCTTCTTGCAACTCCGTGCCTGCCTCACCATTCTTGCGCTGTTTCTGTGGCAAACCTCAGTGAGCGCGTGCTATCGCTCCAATCTCCAAGCTTCTTCCACCACCTCTCCACTGCCCTGCGTGAAGACTGTCAAAGTAGCTGCCCGTGTTTTCTGTTCATTTCACCAGTTTATCAAGGTCAAGCGTCACCTGCTCTTTGAAGCCTTCCTGATACTTTAGGAAGAAGTACTTCCCTCACCTGATAGCAGGAACTTTAACCGCTACCTTGCCAAACTAACTGCAGTCTTCTATCACCTTATCCGAAGTCCTGAGTCATTGGTGGGTGGGGGGTCTTACGGAGCTGACCAGTGACTTCTTCACTTTCAACCAATAGCTGAACAGAGGCATCGTGCTGATCAACAAGTGTCTTGTCTGTAAGACAAGGTGAAAAGATTCCCGTGTGTCTGCAGCTCCTTGTACGCTGCTTGAATCTCCCTGAGGGCATGACTGCACGTGCACAGCGACAGGCACGTCTCTGGAAGACGTTTTCATTCAGCCATGTAGTCACCCTGTGGTCTATTCATTTCTTTGTCCGAGTAATATTTAGTAGCTCTTATGTAAATATCAGTGGGGATACAAAGTAATCACTCATATCCAATAGACAAAGACTGAGAGCTTCAATGTGCAATTACCTAGATAGCTACATATAGAGTATAAGGCTCTAATAGAGATAGACCCCGTGTATTTGAAAACACACTGGGTGGAATTTTAAGTATTACAAGAGAAGGCATGTTTGAGTTAAATCTGAATGATGGATATACAGAGTACAAAAACAATGTAATGTACGTGAGTGAAATTGACATTTTGAGATATCAGCATTGCTTACAGCCCTTGTCTATACTCTTGAGGATCAGCAGTTTTTCTGGCTTATGTTTGTTGAATCTTTGTTTAGTGAAAGGTTAAGCTTGTGATTATAAAGTAAATTCAAAGTAAGACATTGTAAAAATTAAAAGAAAAATAAAAAGAAGGGAGGGTAGGAAGGAGATAGAGTAAGATAAGAAGTATCTTTATGCTCCTAAAACTTTATATGTGAAATACATGAAATCTACTCCCTATATATATAAATTAAAAAGTACAAAATAAGCAGGAAACATATTCTCATAGAGTAAATAGCATGCACATCTCAAAAGATTACACAGGCTGGCGCCGTGGCTCAATAGGCTAATCCTCCACCTGCGACGCCGGCACACAGGGTTCTAGTCCTGGTCAGGGCGCCAGTTCTGTCCCAGTTGCTCCTCTTCCAGCCCAGCTCTCTGCTGTGGAGGATGGCCCAAGTACTTGGGCCCTGCACCCCATGGGAGACCAGGAGAAGCACCTGGCTCCTGGCTTCAGATCAGCGTGGTGTGCCAGCCACAGCGGCCATTGAGGGGTGTGAACCAACGGCAAAGGAAGACCTTTCTCTCTGTCTCTCTCTCTCACTGTCCACTCCGCCTGTCCAAAAAAAAAAAGAAGAGAGAGAGAACACTATTAAAATCATTGCACACAGACCAAGACACGTGAAGCCCGAGGTTTAGGAGGAAGTGGAGAAATCACCGTTGCAGTTGGCACCGCAGTGAGCTCCTTCCCTTTGGCTCTCCCCGGCATGCTCTGGAGGTCCCATTTACTAGCAGTGGAATGTAAGGAAAGGTCAGAGGATGGTTCTGGGAGTTCAGGAAGGAACATTGGTAAAGAGAGAATTTGGAAATCATTGCAGGTTCGTGACTGCTGTAGGCTCTGGGGTATATGATGTATATGATGCTGTCCAGGACAGTATGTAAATTGCTTTGAAACGAGGCTGGATAGGGAGAAACCGTGACATTTAAGAGGCATCCAGGAGCCCAGGTGTCCATGACAGGGCAGCACAGGCAGGAGACAAACCCGCACGGGGCCCATGGCCCAGTCCCAGTGCCAGAGCAGGGCACTCAGCCGAGCCGCGCGACCTGTGCACACAGTCCCCACGTGGAGTCACCCCCACAGGGAGGTGGGGGCCTGCAGGTCTCACATCATTGCGATGTGGCCAGTGTTATCTTCAAATTGCTATTTTATAAGAAATTCATTAATGTCATCTTGAGAAGAACCCCATAACGCTTAGGTATTAACACATGTGCACACTTGGAAATTTTGACTTAGAAGATGTTTCTCTTGTTACCTCTCTGTAGAATATTATGTTAAATCTTCCGTTCAGTTTCTTCAGTTTCTCAAAGAAATGCTTTTACAATCACCTTGAATAAACTGTGACTTCCTCTTTCCTGTCCTTATTTCATAAATTACCTCATCATGCGTTTGGCGGAATGAGGACTTCCAACTGCAGGCGCAGCTGGAGATTTAGTTTTTATCTCCTTCCCCCTGTTCTTGCCTAACATGAGCTGCACAGGCAGCCTGGAAAAAAATCAATGAGCGAGCATCTATCCGTGGAACACTGAGTACACTTACTTTATGAATAAGGTTTTTCCTAGTGTTTTCATGTCCTCATTTCTTTTCTAATAATGTTATTTTTCTTAACCTGTATTGCTAGAAATATGATACCACTAAATTACTTTCTAAGCAATAAACTGAGTTCTTGCATATTCATTTTTTTCTATTGAGAAAAAAGAAAAATAATCTTCATGCAGAATCTTAATTTTTGGAGGGTAGGGCCTACTGCTTCTCAGATCTCCGAGGAATAATTTGTTTCTGCCCTCCCACTTTTTCTGGTTCCCCTTTATCTTTAAAATGAATTCCTACCATTTATCCCCATCACTTTGGACCAAGTCAGTTGAAGACATACTGCCTATGGTGTATAGACCCATGTTCCAGTTTCATTTCAAAATTAGAATAAAAAATAATGCTTTGCTGTGTAAACTCCTCATGAGTGCTGGAGTGTCTGCCCCTGCACTGTCTCCCATGGCCTTGAATGTCCAGGCAACAGTCCCAGTGTAAAAAAAAAAAAAAAAAAAAAAAAAAAAAAACAAGAAATGAGGGGCTGGACGCAGATCAGGATGGGATATGGCTGTGACCCTCAGAATGGGACGGTGCCATGCAAGAGTAGCAGCTGGGGCTGAAAGTTGAGAGAGCTCAGACATGCTATGTAATAATATACATACAATATGCTTTGTATATATAATATGTCATATATTCTTTGTATGTCACATAATACCTACATAATAAATATTTCTATAAATGTAAGTATCTATATAAATATAAAATATATAAATATTCTATAGAGAGATGGCAAGGGAAAGAAAAGCGTATATCAAGCAATGTATTTTCCTTGTTGAGGCAAGTCTTGATTCACTAAGCCCCAATTTTATCTGTGAAGAGGTAATAACAACAACAACTTTACCCCGATCATATTTTCGTAAATCAGTGATAGAGTGGTGGGCAGATGCTTCTCCCAGGGGCGCAAGTGCTGAGCAAGGACACAGCTGTGACCACCAGGTGGCAGGAGCACACAGAGGCGTTTACGTGGGCGATGCTTTGACAAGCTGCAGTGCACAGGAAGTCCCTCCCAGCCTTAGACCTGTGTGGGTGCTGAGAACCTGAAGACAAGGTGGGTGGAGGAACTAGCTGGGTAGAGGAGGGCTGGAAACAGGGTTCGCACGTGCCGCTGCAGCTGCTCAGGCGCCCAGAAGTCTCTGGGTCAGGGGCTCTGAAATCCAGCAGTGGCCTAGAGGTTGTGCAAAGCTGGAGTTTGTTAGGTAACAGGTGTTGGTCAGTGTGTCGGTGAATGCAAACTGGGGATCAGGATTCAAAGCTAAGAGGTACCAGCCGGGTGTGAAGATGTGAGCAACACTGAATCCTTATAGAGAGGCCATCTTTGGCTCATTGATATCCAACCACTGCAAGAAGAAAAGTAAAACGAATTTGCAACATTGTCACTGCTGTAAAGTTTGCATTTTGATTGATGTGCATACAAATACATCACCATCTTTTTGTGTTTCTTTTCTTTACAAATTATTTACATGTCTTATAATAGAAAGCATGCAATGATGTGGTTCAAAAAATAAGCAATACGAAATAAAGAAGAGCGTGAGTATATGCTAACAGTTCAGAGACAAAAACCCTTGATTTATAAAACTAAAGCTTTTTATTCATTAAAACCAAATATTACCACTCAAATGTTTTATTATGGTGGAAATATTTGGTGAGTGCAATTCTAATTCATAACCAAAAAGACTGAGATTAAAGCTTTTCCCCTAAGCCCCAAAGCCAGCTGCCAGTGGGTCCAGACCAGCAACCCCTGGGGGCACCCCCAGCACGCCCTAGCAGAGATCATCTGGAGGCAGAGCACAGCCCCAGTCACAAGTGTGCAGGTCCCACCTTGGTGCCCGGTACGTGGAAAGTACTAAATAACTAGAATCTATATGAACACTGGCAATATTAAGATTTAAAACATGTTTACTCTAAGTATAAACAAATATCATTTTTTAAAAATTACAGCAGGAGCTGGCGCTGTGGCATAACAGGTAAAGCCACTGTCTGCAGTGCCAACATCCCAGATGGGAGCCAGTTTGAGTCCCAGCTGCTCCACTTCCAGGCCAGCTCCCTGCTAATGTGCCTGGAGAAGCAGCAGAGGACGATCCAAGTGTTTGGGCCCCTGCACCCATGTGAAAGACCCAGAAGAAGCCCCTGGCTCCTGGCTTCAGATCAGTCCAATTCCTGCCATGGTGGTCATTTTGGGAGTGAACTAATGGATGGAAGACCTGCCTCTCTGTCTCTTCCCTCTTTCTGTAACCATGCCTTACAAACAAATAAATAAATCTTTAAAAAATATAGAAGTTATAGAGGAAGTTGAAAAAGAAAGTCAAGAATCAAAGATAAATTTTCTCAAGATGGGGAAGTTTTGCTCTGTGGGTTTGTACATTCTTTGGCCATTTGACGATCTAGGCTGCATGTGTGTATTTGAAGGGTCAGAGTCCACAGTAGACATGTGTCTCATTAACCACAGGGCACTTTGTCTCCATTTGAAAAACAATTCCATGACGTACATCCAAGAAGTTGCTTCATTTGAAAAGCTAATTTACAAATTCCCTTAATAATGCATATTTTTGACATTATTAAATATTGCTACCTTTGTTTCTAAACTGTCAAGAATCTCTCCATTTAAATACCATTTTTGGAAAGCTCTGACTTTTGTTTATTTTCCTTACTCTTAGTGATGCCTTTTGGCTCTGACTTCTTGCCGTGAGTACTTCTGAGACGAACTCAGCCAAGCATGACTTTCAATAATTTCAAGACATTCCCTCTCAGTTTCAGATGGCTCTGCTTCTATTCCCTCTTGCTGAATAAAATGGCATCAGGATGGGTGTAATATTTATTTTCAAACAAAGAATCCGGTTCCTGCGTTGGGACAATAAGTCAATCTCCTTCTAGTTTCATAGTTTATCCACTTAGGAGTCTACCAAATTGTTTTCATCGTGGAAGGAGGGAACCAGGTTTATAGTGCAGTGCAATACAATAAAATTTCATTGCTGAAATGTCTGCCAGTGCCAGACAAGGTCAGTGGGTACAAAGATGATTTTGAGCTATGGTAGAAAAGATAAAATGTCTTTTCTAAATTCTTTCTTTCGGACTATCAGTCTTTGTAAGGACCTGAGGGAGGGTCCAAATAATAATAATAACTATCATAGTAATGACTGCCCCAAAACATAACAAATTTAACTCAAGAGCCTTGGAGAAGCATAGGTAAGTGACATTTTAATGACCAAAGTGTCACTTGTGTCTCATAACTGCATGATGTTATTGCCCCGTAAACAGTGTGGCTGTCTCATTACTTCTGAAACACTGATCACTTGCTTGTTCCTTCATGCTAATAAGCAAGGTTGCAATGGAACCCATGCAAACACTGTTTCTTGGCTGATTCTGAGTTTTCTTATGTTAATTTCCTTGTTACTTGAAATTGCATTTATGCTAATAATATTCTAAATCTAATAACCATATGTTTATAGAGCAGCAAGGATGAATACAATATGAGTTAATAACATAATACAATACCCTGGAAAATTGCTGACACAATAGAAAGTATCAGCTTACTCTAATTTCCCCAAACTCCACTTGACTACATTAAGGACCCAGATGCTGACATGAGCAAAGCTAACGTAGAGCTGTATCTTAAAGGTCGTATTATTATTCATTTGCCTCCTCATGTCTCCATTTCTCATTCTTAAAACCTGTGATAATAAAACTATCTTAACCCTCGCTGAAATTGTGATGAGGCTGTGGGATGCTGGCTTTAAAATAGTTTCGAGAATATGCATTGCACGCATCCAAGTGTCTTAGGGCATAACTCAGACCCTCTGTTCTGAAACTTCACAGAATTGATTGGAAGTCTTTGAGGCACAAGAATCACAAACCTTGTTGGCCCTGTCTCTCTTAATCATAGTGTGACCCCAAACCACCGGAAGTTACCTCTCACAGAGGGCTGTGACCCCAAACCACAGGAAGTTACCTCTCACAGCGGGCTGGAACCACACACGGGGGAAGCCGTAAAGTTCCTCATGGAGAGGAACAAGGCATGGCCTTTCTGCTGCAGGAGTGCATGGACACACAGAGAGCCTAGGAGGTCAGTCGTCACCCGGCAGCCATGCAATACCCGGAGCGCAGAGCTCGGTGCAGCCGAGTGCTGCACAAGAACACCCAGTGCGCCAAGGCTGCCATGCGAGGAGCTCACCATGGTGGGACATTGGCCTGACGTTTTCTTGTTTTATTTTTTTAAAGATGTATTTATTGATTTTAAAGTCAGAATTACACCGAGAGAGAAGGGAGGCAGAGAGAGAGAGAAAGGTCTTCATCTGCTGGTTCACTCTCCAATTGACTGCAACAGCCGGAACTGTACCAATCCGAAGCCAGGAGCCAGGATCTTCTTCCAGATCTCCCACATGGATGCAGGGGCCCAGAGATCTGGGCCGTCTTCTACTGCTTTCCCAGAGTAGTAGTAGCAGAGAGCTGGATTGGAAGTGGAGCAGCCAGGACTCAAATCGGTGCCCCTATGGGATGCCGGCACTACGGGCCGCAGCTTTCCCCACTATGCCACAGCGCGGGCCTGTCTGACGTCTTCTATCGTGGAACCTGGATCTTATGAAGAGAAGAGCTTCAGAGCTGCACAGAGTCACTCTCGTTCTCAGAGTGGGTGTGCACACTGTGTGCCTGGATGCTCTGTGCACAGACTGAATAAAGTTGCGGAAGGACTGGGTTTTAAGCGGTCCCAGATGTATTTGCAGGTATTCCAAGCCTAGGAATGTTAGAAAGGCCCATGGAACCACTATCATAGAAACCAAAGACGAGTCTTGTATGTAGAAGCAGCCAAGGAAGGAAGTCAGGTGGATAAGTTAGTAACCTGTTGCACCAACTAGCTACAACATAAATTAGGGCATGATAAGACTATGGAAATAAGAGATATGTTAAAGCCATATCTATTCACTCCAAAATGAATAATGGAGTAGGTTGAATATACAGCAAGAATATAGAGGAAGAAAATAACTTACAAGAGAAGTCAGTAATTAGTGTCTGGTACAGAAGAAATTTTACATAGAATGTTAGCAAACATCTACATGTACTTCTTATCCTGTAGCTAATATGGAAATATTCTAAATTGCTCTTTCAACTATTCCCAGTCTATATATGTATGTGTATGTATGTAAACACATTTATATATATATATACAGTTACATATTATATATATACAGTTCTTACATGTGTGCATGTATATAAAATAATTTATGTAAATAAAACTCCTACATGTGTGCATGTCTGTAAATGTATTTGTGTGCATACAATTCCCACATGTGTGTATGTATGTAAATGCATGTGCACATGTGTTTGGGGGTGAAAATACCTGCTGGATTAAAGCCTGATGCAGGAAACCTTCTGGGTCACTCTGTGCATTTTGCAATAAAAAGCATGAAGTTCATAGAAAATGGAATTAAAAGATAAATTTACTCTGGTGCTAAAAAGGTTTTGAAATCTACGTGTGTGACAGGTCTTCTAAAAATGCTTGAAAATGACTTTTAGAATGAGCTATAACACATAGATTTCAAATTTTTTTTCACCAAAATAGATTTGTCTTCTAATTCCGTCTTTCCATGAATATTTTGAAGTGTAAATATTGGGGTAAAAATAAGCATTTTTTGGTGGCATGTGGGCAGTTTAACTGAGACTTGTCTGGCCTTCACACAGGGAAGGTCACTGTAAGGTCACTGGCGAGGTAAGTTTTGGATCCTGAACACAGTCAGTCTTACCTGGAGAAGGGAGAGAAAGAGGCATCTTAACCATAGCGAATCTCATTTAAACAGCCAACTGGCGGGGAGCCGTGATCTTTCTGTCACTACTCAGATTTCATCTGGGCCCATTTTGCACCCACAATGTCCCACAGGGCTTTTTCACAGTTGGTGGCAAGGCCCCCGATCCCCTTATTATTCTCTCAGGGCTCAATGACCTTATGGTGTGGGAGTTCCAATACTGTCTATGAGAGGTATCGTTCTGCGAAAAAAATTCTACATGTATTCTTACGTGCAGAAAGCACACAGCGATACAGTGAGGATTTTTAATCTTATTAAATGTGTGACTGGTAAATTGTATTCTGGTTCTTTTTTAAAAAAATATTTATTTATTTGAAAGGCAGAGTGACAGAGAACAAAAGGAGATACAGAGAGGAAAAAAATGAAATCTTCCACCCACTGATTCACTCCCTAAATGACTACAATGCTTGGGACTCCATCCAGGCCTCCCCTGGGGGTGGGGGAAGTCCAGTCCCTGGGCCAGCTTCTGTTGCTTTCCCAGGCACATCAGCAGGACGCTGTGTTGCAGCAGAGCAGCCAGGACTTGAATCGGCCTAGCAGGGGGTGGTGCAGTTCACCTGCTGTGGGCAGTGGCCTCACCTGCTGCACCACGACACCGGCCCCTATTCCGGTTCCTAACGTGCTGAACAGCGCGGCTTCTGGAGTCCCTCTCCCTGATCAACCACAGACAGGGCTGCTGAGCGTTCATCAGGACGCAGCTGCATCCTGCAGGATGCTTTCTTGGTCTGTGTGGAGCATTGACTAGGAAAGCAAGTTGGAGTTTCTTTGTTGGCCTCCCTCTGCGGTCAGCTGGTGTAGGTCCACGATCCAGGGAAAAGCCGAGGCGGCCGGTGGAGCTGATCCAGGAGCCCCTCTGCCCTCCCCGAGCTTTTCTCTGAGTTCTCTGGTTCCAATCCTCCTGCTTCGTCTTTCATTCCAGTTGGCACAGGAGGGAGTGGCTGTGGGCAGGCCCACTCCACCGGCCGCAGCGTCCTCTGCTGGGTGCCCCACTTGGATTGTTTGTGGCACCTCTGAGTCCTCTGCTAGCACTGCCACCCTGGGTCGACAGGCGTCTCGTGTTCCAGTACTGCAGTCACGCACTAGGTAACAGTGCCGGCTTCCCACTACCACCACGGGCACAGAGACTCACCCCACACCCAGGGAAGCCGTGTCTGGAGAGTCAGCAGCCAGCGCTGCCCAAACAAGCACACTGGAAGAAATTCTGCCTTCCAGAAAGCCCGTGGCCGACTCCCAGGACAGTCCCCGGGGCTCTGTCCGGGAAGGGAGTTTGTGTGCCTAAGGCTTTGGACCACTCTGACTGGGTGACTCTCAGTGATTGCCAATGTTTTCTTTTGGTTTCTGAGATTTGAATAGTTGGGGTCAGTCCAGAGATTGCTGCCTGCCCGTGTAATTAATCCCAAATGAAAACTCTGGGGACGAAGGCTCGCTGGAGCTTCTCTCATTGGTCACAGCACTGCTGTGTGGTCACACACCACTTCTGAGTTAATCGTATCAGTTCCCCACGCAGCTCCACTGGGGCAGGGACACCTGGAAACTCACAGCCCTCCTCCCGGATTTCTCCTTCCCTACTTGCTGATGCTAAACTGTGACTGTCCACGGTCATAAACTGTGGCTGCGCCTGTCGCAGCTTCCTCTGGGCCCTGTGAGTCCTTCTGATGAATCCTGAGGGCTAAGTGTGGTCTTAGGAACGCCCACCCCAGGGAGAAACCCTAAGGACAGAAACTGACCAGGTGGGTCGGCACTCATACAGAAGCCACTGACTCCAGCGTGTAAAGTATCACCTGGAAACACCCAGCATCACAGAACAATGGCATGAACTGTCAAAGACTCAGTGAGTGGACTTGTCTGGAAACACCATACCAAGGATTTATGGCACTGTCTTGCAAGGTGTACTGACGTACCTTTCAGGCAACGGTAGCTTCAGGGCCTTCTACAGCCAAATACTTGAGTCTAAAGACTGGGAGACAGCAAGTGCAACTGGCCCCTCTCTCCCTACGTTGCTGTGACTCTGGTGAGTGACAAGTTAGTCCATCCACAGGATCTCGCTTCTCTATAA
Organism: Sylvilagus bachmani; assembly: GCA_015711505.1. NCBI lineage: Eukaryota > Metazoa > Chordata > Mammalia > Lagomorpha > Leporidae > Sylvilagus > Sylvilagus bachmani. Next base: position 57,344,969 of record CM027392.1, on the reverse strand, counting down.
TATAAAAATGCCTTTCTTTCTTTTCTGTAATATTACTAATAGAGTGTTTCCACCAGGAATGCCAGTGACACTTCCACTGAGCTTCAGATAAAACCACCACCTGTTACTCTGTGATCTTCAGGGTGGTGGTGGTGGCTTAGCAGGAAAAGATGGGAGAAACTAGAATAGCAGGGTTAACTGGTCATAATTACTAAATAATGAGGGCTTCAGTAATGCTAAATAATGGGAGATTGTAGGCAATAAAGGAAATAGCAACGGCAGCAACAATGCATGCGTCATAGAGGCAAAAAAAGCAGCAAAAATTCTGACGGATCCTACTGTCAGCCCATTCTGCCTTGCAGAACTTCGGGTCCTACTGTCAGCCCATTCTGCCTTGCAGAACAACTTCGGATCCTACTGTCAGCCCATTCTGCCTTGCAGAACAACTTCGGATCCTACTGTCAGCCCATTCTGCCTTGCAGAACAACTTCGGATCCTACTGTCAGCCCATTCTGCCTTGCAGAACTGGCCCCTCGATTGGGATGGTGGCCTTTCTTCTCCCATGGGTCTTACATACTCTGAACCTTTCCCACCAGAAAGGCAACCTAGACCAACTGAAACACTGACTGAAGATGGAAACCTAGGACGGAGACCATCACCAGCTGCAGCACAGGAAAAGGTCACTCTGCTGTTCAGATTTCATCCCTTGGTCTTCCCAGTGACAGCGATTGGCTGAAGGAGAGCATCAGGCAGCTGGCCTGTGACTCATTTCCCAAAGAAACCCCTTTCCTCAAGTGGACGATTGTAACGGCAGAACTCGAGAGAAGCTGACTCATGCTGAAACCATGCCTTGCAGAGACGAGAGATGGTGAGAGGGTGACCACCAGGACTGTGTGTTCCCCTTGACCTCTCACCTTTCCTCCTCCTCCCCTTCTCTTCCTCCTACTCCATCCCCTCTCTGCCTTCTCTCTCCAATAGTCTCCTCTCTCTTCCCCATCACCCTCCTTCCCCCTCTTCCTCCTCTTCCTTCTCCTCGCCCTTCCTCCTGTATCCCATGGGCTTTTCTCTCCTCGCCTGTCCCCTCCAACTCTCCCTCCTGTTCTTTCTTCTCCTTTGGAAACAAAGCACATACAAACCATCTTCGCTCCAGAGTCTCACCTTTGAAGGACAGTTGTTTCCTACAATGCTCTGAGTTTCCCTTTGACATCTTTGAGAAGTGACTGGATTCTCTCTGTGAGTGAGATCACCAGTGGGGAGCTCTTTCTGGAGTTGCTCCCATGTGGCATGGACGTCACGCCAGATGTTTCCTTCTACACCAGTAATCTTACAAGTCACCACTAAAACAACTTGCAACATTCCCATGAAAACTACTGAATTAGTCTGCTTGGGCTGACATAAAAGGTGCTATAGGCAGAGTGGCTTAAAGCAGAGAAGCTTGTCTTCCCATGATTCTGTGAGCTGAAAGTTCAAGGTCAGAGTGCTACCAATGTGGTTCCTCTCTTCCCGGCTCGGCGAGGGCCACCTTCTCAGGGTTAGCGCGCACAGCCTGTCTTCTGCAAACACAGAATTCTCTCTGCCGCTTTTTGCACGATGGTGCTGAGTAGCAGCAGACTGAAGCTGCACCCCATGACCTCATTCAACCCAACCACCGCAAATACCTTGGAGAGGTTCTTCCTTTTTTCTCCTGTTGCCACCAGGAAGTTCGATGAGGGCAGGAACTTCGTCCATGGCGTGACACATTGCATCCCTAGCAGCTGCAGGTGTCTGGTACAGAGAAGTCGATAAATACTCACTTACCGTATGAATTAACAAGTTAATAAACACAGCGTGATCATCACTTAACTGATAGAATCCACTTATGAACTCTACGAACTTTGCACAGGGAAATAAGAAATGACTCAGCATAAATGTAAATGTTGGAGTCATCATTCCTTGCCCTATGTCATTAGACAAGAAAAAAATCAAAATTAAAGGAGTTATCAGTGGAATCTAAAGGAAATAACAGGTAAAGCATTCTAAAGCAAACATCGGAGGTCTTTGCCTATCACCACCAGGCAAAGGCCCAGGAAGACAGAGACCATCACAGCAATGAATCCTGGGGACAGTGGAGGAATGGGCTTTCAGAGAAAAGTGTTTTATCTAGGAAGTTCTGTTGCCTAAGTGAGGAACCCAGAAAAAATTTTACATTAGTGACCAATAACTTCCGATGTTATTGACTCAAATAATGTATCTTTCAAAAAGTGGTAGTAGAGATTGCTCACTATATTCTAAATATGTAATATGTGACCATTTATTAAATTATAATTTACTTATATCCCCATTTTGCTCATCACACAACTGAGTTGAAAGGAAAAGCGTTTAGCACAGCATCCCAGATGCTAAGTAGGACACCTGCGTCCAGCACCCTAACATCAGAGTGCCTGGGGTCAAGTCCTGACCCGCTCCAGATGCAGACTTCGTGCGGCTGCACACCTCGGGTGGCGGGAGCAGGAGATGGCTCCAATGTAGGATTCCTGCCACCCTCATGGGAGACTTGAATTGTTTCCCTGGATGCTGGTGAGGCTGGCCCACCTTGACTGTTGCAGGCATCGCACAGTGAACCAAGATCCCTGTCACTGCTTCTATCTCTTACTCTCATCTGCCTTACAAATAAGTAAATAAATTAATAGTTTAGAAAACCCTGAGTTGTAGAAATATGAAATATCAGGCCCCAAAACACACACCTAGATATGATGGTGCTGAGTTCCCACTTGTGGAAGGAACACCATAGCCAGCTCCGCAGATGTCAAACTCATCTTTATGGAAAACTGCAAATCATACCATGTCTGTCTCCTTCCATGGTGACCTAGCATAGATATACACTAATGCTCGTTGGTGGGTTCATTTGATAAGCTAATCATATATTTTCAAATCAGTTGTCTACGATGTGCTTTAATATTCTTTCTAAAGCCCGTATGTATGTCACTATGACTTCTAAAAATACCCAAACCGCTGACAACCCCCAGGGAAGAAAGGGCACAAAGCCATCCCTGGCTCAGTGTCAGCTCTTCGCTGGGTTGTGTTGTGAGGCTTGTCCCAGAGTGGTGGCTACTGTGGGGGCATTGCCAAATGAGATCAGTTTTTTTCTTATGTTTCTCTCCTTGTTCTGCCAGATGGATTAACAGCATTATTTCGGGCCTTAGCGTTTGTTTATAAACATTTATCTTATAAAGGGAAATTTAAATAGAGTTCAGCTCTGGTGCATTGTGAATCTGTGTAAAATTGCTTTGTGAAACTTGGTGATTTATCCAATTAGTTAAATAACACTCCTAGAACTGGCCAAAGATTGATTGACTTTAACTACTTGAAAAATTCCTATAAATAACCTTCTAAAATACCTATTTGTAAACATTTTAACCAAAAGATCCATGCTATCCCTGGGTGGTGGGCTGCGGAAAGAAGATTAAGTTTCTGAACACTAAATCATCCTTAATAGCCAAAACACCACATGGAGCTTCTATCTTCAAGCCATTTCCTTCCACTGCGTCTGAGGGGTGAGTTCCATGCAAGGAAGTGCTAACCAATGCAAGCATGAACTGGCTTCCCCGTAGCATTGCTTTACTATTCCTATGGTGTTGCGTAATAATCTACAGAAAATGTGACAAAGCCTAAGTCATCACCAGTGGCTGTTTCAGAAAACTATTTTGTTTCCATTCCATAACTCCAAAGAGGTCATCTAGACTTTGAAGGAAAAACTTCTATTGTGAATAACAAAGGCCACAGAAAACATATTTCCTTCAATTGCTCATGCAACGGACTGATAAATCACAATGGGGAAATTAAATATCTCTAAAGGTGACAGGAGGAGGGCAAGATGGCGGAATAGGAAGGCAGCACACTGATAGTCCGGGGAGAGACAGTTTAATAAAAGTGGAGATACTGCAGGTTCAAGGAAGAGTAGGGGCAGAAACAGCAGAGGAAACTCTTCTGGAACTGGTGATTCACAGTGGACCTTCGAGGAGAGCGTGGGAGCCCGCAGTTCGGGACACCAGCGGCAGAC
>CM027392.1:57270084-57340451 GCA_015711505.1 Sylvilagus bachmani | reverse complement strand
CTGATGTTCACAGTTCCGTTAAATGATGCAGGCAAAAAGCTTATTCCCCTCAGGTTCAAATCAGAAGCTTCCGACTCGTGGCCCTTTCAGTGGCATCACATACTTGAACCTCACACCAGGTCACTTCTTCTTCTTTCCTTTTCCTTTTTTACTTCCCTCTCCTTGTTGAAGGCTTGGATCACCGCCTCCTGCTTTTTGCATCCTTGTTTTCAGTTTAGGTATCATTTCTGCCACATACAGCATTACTGACTTACGTGATGGGAACTGCACAAGACAAAGGCTGCCATCTTCCTGTTTGAGCTGGACCCGGACTCTGCCTCTGTACTGAACATCACGATTCCATTCTCTAGAGTACATTTTATTTTTCTCAAGAAAAACATTAAGTCCAACTGCTGAGCACACATCTTGAATTTCTGTAGCTGTAGGATTTTCAACAGCCTTGCTGATGGGGATCCGCCTCCCCTCCGCGATGGTCTTCTTGTTGTTCAGGTACGCGGGGTAGATGCAGATGAACCTGTCCTGGTCGGCCGGGGACCGCGCGGCGGCGCAGGCCATGGCCACAGAAACACTCGCACCGCGTTTCCCCTGGGGCTCACGCACCCACGCGTCCTCCCCCTGGGCGCGTTTCCCCCGGGGCTCACGCACCCACGTGTCCTCCCCTTGGACAGAGTGCACTCTGCTCGTTGGGCTCGGGCTCTCCCATTTTATTTCTTGGGTTCTGGCTGCAAGAGATCTCCCCCACGGCCCCTTTCGGGACGGTCATTCTCTGCTCTTCGGCTGTCAGTGCGAGTCCCTCTTCCTGGCACAGTCATCGTTGTACCTGTGCCCTGTGCTGCGACAATTGCCGTGGGGAGACCAACAGAGGTTAGGATCCAAGATTAGAAGCGCGTTGCCTACACCTGGTCTGCGGCTCCCCTTGGATGCATAGAGAGGCGTCGCGGGGGCTTCTTTCTCTTCCATTACCTCTCCAGGAAGGGCTTCAGGGAGGGGTCTCCCCGCCCTCACGGCTTCAGCGCAGGCCAAGTGGTAATTGATACTGGTCACATTCATTCCTAGGAGATGAAGATGGAATCTAGCCGAGGAAGCCACGGGAAAGGAGGAAGGGAGGGAGGGAAGAGGGCGGGAAGTCTGATTTGAGGCTCACTTCCGCCGGGCTGCCTGTAACCAGCAGCGCTTCCCTCTGAGGTCGTCTACCTGCAGGGCCTTTGCTAGAGCTACGTGTGTTCTCCTGTGGTCTGTGAGCTCTCCTGCGAGAGGGAAGAGGACAAGGGCCTCCAGTGGCCGTCTTTGCTGCATGGACGTGACCTGCAGCCCTCGGGCATGTGGATTCCAGGACCCGGGCCGGGTTAGGGCAGCTGCTCCGGGCGTCTCCCACGGGAGATTTGCTCTGGTCGCTGCTGGCCATTGGAAGCCTGTGATAACGGCATGAGAAATCGTCATGACACTGAGAGAATTTTTAAGAATCTTTTTCCAAGTAGAAGGTTTCACTTTGTTATCACAGTTCATGCCTGTCACTTTGGAGTGTGTTATTTTAATATCACTAAGTTAAAAGCATCCAGGTTTCCAAATAAAAGAGAAAAATAAGCCTCTGTAAGTTACAGCAGTCAGGCAACAGTATGGAGACACTGTTTTTGTCGATAGTTGGAAAAGTTACAAAGCTGCTTCATATTGGAAAAGACACATCATTCTTCTCTAGTTTTCTAACTATTCTAAAACCGTGGCCTGCAGCTGTCAGTCCTCTGCTTCTGTCTGTCTGCTGTGTCCTCTTGGACTCGATGGTTGTCCTGTCCTGAGAATGCTGAGGACAGGTTAGTTATAAAGAGCACAGGTAAAGGAATAGAAAATGCATTGATTTTTGAAAATATGTCACTTTACTTGCAAAGAAATCCTCATATGATTTTGAACAAACCCTGAGCTTGACCAGACTTAGAGAAATGTAATGTCATTGCCAAGTTTGTAAGCAAAAACACAATTGCATTTGTTCCTGCTTCAAAGTTAAAATTGACTGTCTCCCTGGTTCCGCTGGGTTTGGGGTTGGCATCGCAAATGCCTGACGGTGGAAACGCCCTGAACCATTCCTACCATGGTACCAATGTGCCGTGATAATCATATACCACAGAAAACAGGCATGGGCTAAGGAAAACACAGAGAATAGCGAGTGGGAATTCAGGATGCGTTTCATATTTCAATAGCAAAAACCAGCTGATTGATGGTTGGCTGCACGTTCGTATTCATCAAGGAATTCGGGGTTATGGACAGAAAGCTGTGAACATGGTTCTTCCTCACCCCTTCTCATCCACACTTCCATGAAAATATACACTGAAACAAATGCAGAAGAAACTCCTGATGGCATAAATGGCTGGAGACACTTCTAGCAGCCAAGAGTTAGCAAACACAGAAACAGGCAGAGAAGCCTCGAGTGGCCGGAGTCATTTCAGCTCCCAAGACTCCACTGCCTGTGAATAAGCCTCTTTAGCTCTGATACGGCTATTTCAGTCTCCAGAAATGCAACGGATCCACTGCGGGACCTGGGTGACAGATGGGGCTTTGCTGAATTCCTGGACTAAGTGTCAATGAGATAGCAGAGCCTGGAGGGAATTGGGTAGATGATCAGTTTCAACGTTGCAGGTGTGTGTGTGTGTGTGTACATGTGTGCAAGCTTGTGTGTTTAACCCAGTGTTTTTGCAAGAGATGGAATTACTTAGACTACATACTACTTTAAGTTCTGCAGAAATAAACCCTATTTCTCATGCTGCATTAACAGGGTAGTAGGATGAAAATGACTCATTCCTAAGGCAGACAGAATCATATGCAATCAAAGACTGTGAAACTCAATTGATCATAATGATAGGACCAAGAGTCAAAGGGATCACATAAATAAGACTAGTGTCTGTTAATACTAACTGAAAGTATTAAAGAGAGAACGATCCAACATGGGAAGTGGAATACACAGCAGACTCATAGAATGGCAGATGTCCTAAAGAGAACTCTGGCCTCAGAATCAGCCCTTAAGGCATTCAGATCTGGCTGAAGAGTGCATGAGAGTATTTTTGGCATGGGAAGCCAAGACACTCTTGGAAAAAAAAAAAAAAAAAACCTAAATGAAAGATCTCTGCAAGTGAGATCCCAGTGGAAAGAACGGGTCATCAAAGAGGGAGGTACCTTTCTATGAAGGGAGAAGAGAACTTCCACTTTGACTATGACCTTGTCTAAGTATGATCAGAGTCAGCGAACCCAAAGGCCTCCATAGCCTTGGCAACTCATGACAAGAGCCTAGGGAGATTACTGACGCCATAAACAAGAGTGTCAATTTGTTAAGTCAACAATAGGAGTCACTGTGCACTTACTCCTCATGTAGGATCTCTGCCCTTAATGTGCTGTACATTGTGATTTAATGCTATAACTAGTACTCAAACAGTATTTTACACTTTGTGTTTCTGTGTGGGTGCAAACTGTTGAAAGCTTTACTTAATATATACTAAATTGATCTCCTGTATATAAAGAGAATTGAAAATGAATGGAAAGGAAGAGGGAGCGGGAGAGGGAAGGGTTGCAGATGGGAGGGAAGTTTTGCAGGGAGGAAAGCCATTGTAATCCATAAGCTGTACTTTGGAAATTAAATAAAAGTCAACAAAAAAGACTGTGAAGCTGTAGAAATTAAAGCAAATACAGATTATTAACTCTCCATGTTAATAACAGAATATAAGTAAGTATTAGAGAAAGCACGACATGATGTGGCAAGTGTTGAACAATCAGTGTGAAACAGCTACCGAGCTCTCAGGGCAGGTCTGAGCCCCATGGGGCAGGGGCTGCCATTGCCCTGGCTTGGAGGAAGTCCTGTGTCCCCACTCCCTGTTGGGGCAACTCTGGTCAAAGCTGAATGGACCACTCTGTCTACAAGAGATTCTGGGCCCACCCAGGCCCCTCCTAAGGATTAGATAAATGGAAAACAAAGCTAGATCATGCATTTGACAGGGAACTAGGCTAAACTCAGAATGTATTGGAAGCACACCCTTTGAGAAGAAAGTGAAAATAACAAATGTCTAAAGGAACAGAAGACAGTAAAATCCCTGTGAGCCCAGCACTGAATCCCATGTGTAGAACATCCCGACAATGGCCCCTTGAGTCTTAGCTGAGAATACTGAGGGTAGGTTCTCTAAAATGCCTTCAAGTCCAGACCTCAACCCTGAGTCCAGCGATGTCGCTCAGCCCCTGTAACCCCACTGTCGGGGAGACTTGAGCATTGACTGTTGCCTTCTTCCTTCCCTTCTAGAATGTCTGGCTTCTGTGGCTCCTCTGTCTCCCACTCCCACTCCGCCTGCTTTGCTGGTCCCACTTCTCTCAGCTCCAGAGTTTCAAGGCTCGGTTCCTGATCCCCACTTGACTTCTTGAAGTGGCCACCCTGTTGCTCTGCACCAGGCCCTGTGCCACTTCTTGTGTTTCCCTAGAAAGTGATGGTGAGGTTTTGCTTCATAAGGTGGTGCTTTGTGTCTTCCTCATCCCATAGCCTGGAGAGTGGTCACCTAGGAGCAGGAATGCATGCGGATTCTCACGAATTTTCCATTAGGTAAAGGGACAGAGTCGTTACGCATCTGCTCTTGGCAATATTTTAAGAAAAGCGAGGCAGAATCGAGGTGGGAAAAGGTTAAATCTTGATCTGCTGTCTGCTCTCTAGCACTCAAAATCCAGAATTTGAGGTGATCGCTCCCTCCGTATTGCTCCTTTCTTGGTCCCTGATCTCCCTCCACAAATCCACATTGCAGGCGGTGGCTTCAGCGAGCCAACACCAAATGGCAGAGTTTTGGCTTCTTTTGCTTTCAAAGTGGACTTCTTCCCCTGTGGTGTTGAAATGTAACCACTTTAAAAACAGTGGCACTTAAGAGCTGAATCCATTATCCTTTGCTACCTCGAAATCAGTGATAACAACTCTAATTTGGTTAACTGTGAAATCAGTGGACAGAGAAATATCCTATTATTTCTACTCGTAACACGTAATTTAAGTGCCAAATCAATGTAAGGTATTTTTCAAATTTCTGAGGGTTAACAATCCCCTATTAATTAGAAATATTTTAATAATGTAGCCATTCATCTTGTAAAATAAAAGATTTTGCACATTTCATTTTAAGTTGTTTGATGGACACAAAGGGACATGACAAAGGGACCTTTGCTTCAATTATTCTTTGCAAGGAGAGGCAGATCCCAAGACCTCACAAGGTAATCTGTAAGCCAACATGCTGTCCCCTGGAGGCAGTGATTCTGTGTCCTGCCAGTTTGTAAAATGCAATCGCTGTGGTTTAATGTAATATAAATTATTTTATGCACTTAAATGTCAAATTCTGGAACATTTGGAACAGCTAAATATTATCATTAATGTACTGATACTTAAGAATACCAAGGATGCCCCACAAGTTTTTTTTTTTTTGATAGGCAGAGTGGACAGTGAGAGAGAGAGAGACAGAGAGAAAGGTCTTCCTTTGCCGTTGGTTCACCCTCCAATGGCCGCTGTGGCTGGCGCGCTGCAGCCGGCGCACTGTGCTCACCTGATGGCAGGAGCCAGGTGCTAGGTGCTTTTTCCTGGTCTCCCATGGGGTGCAGGGCCCAAGCACTTGGGCCATCCTCCACTGCACTCCCGGGCCACAGCAGAGAGCTGGCCTGGAAGAGGGGCAACCGGGACAGAATCCAGGGCCCCAACCGGGACTAGAACCCGGTGTGCCGCGCCGCAAGGCGGAGGATTAGCCTGTTGAGCCACGGCGCCGGCCATAGAATCCACTTTTACATCATAGGATCGTGTAGGATCCTCTTCAGGATTTCTTGTAGAGCTTGTCTCGGGCCTGTGACACTAACAGCTGTGCTTTGAGATGTGGATGGGAGCTTCCCCAGGTCCTTCTTGATGGGAGTGGATGATGCTGGGGTGTGTAGCACCGGAAACCCGAGTCTGAGCGCGGGACTATGTGAAGGGGATCTTGCCCAGTGCCCACAGATAGAATCCAGGTAATGCTGGTGACTGCATTCTCCACATGGGTCCAGAGCAGTGGAATGCAGATAGGATCTTCCCCAGTCTCATTGGATGGATCTAAGAGACTGAAAAGTAGACTACTCATAGTCCCATTCCCAGAGCTGTGGGACAGAAAGACCAGAGGCTGGGGTGTCTCGGGATGACAGGGATGAGAGGAAAGACCTGTACTCTCGCAGGAGGAAGAGCAGGTGCCCAAGTTGAGATCAGACTTCAGACAGCCTTGGAAGCTCTAGGAGAGAGACTTTGCAGTGCTGGCAGTGGGGACACTTGTAAACAATTTTGTTGAGAGTGTGATGGGATTATCGGTACCTTTGGAGTAAACCAGTCATACCCAGAAACATGCTAAGTATGATATTTCTAAATTATTTCCACAACAGCTTCAGGAGGCACAGTAAGTTCTGTAAGGGAAACATCAATTTAAAATGGGAAGCAAGACCAACCTGTCTTTCAAATATGAAATGATGAGACAATCAGATGCAATGGACATTATTCTACAGATGTCCCTGTGCAGACTACTTGAAAGGTTCTTCCTCCTAACTAACTAGTCTTCTGCCACACTGGGTGAGGGTGAATTGAGACTGAACTCCGCATTAAGCAGTATTTTTACGTGACAGAAATTAGCATAACTTTTCTCTTTCCTTCCCTTTTTTAGTTTTTGGCCCGAGTGTAGCCTATTGCATTCCCATCTGCTGATTTCCTTTGATGTTCCCGGTAATAAGTGATCGTCACTTGGGCCTCTCAGCTATCATTTGCACAAATAAAACCTGACACAGCTTTCATAAAATAATGTCAATACTTATAAAATTTCTCTCAACATGGGCCCACGCAGCTGCAGCAACCGAGCAAGACAAAGGCTGCTTTCAGCCATAATTTATACAATCATAAATGGAGTGAAATGCTCTCCTTAAAAAACAGCCTGGATACCCCGTAAACAAGAAGATAAATCTCCACGGAGTCATCGTTTGTTTCTTTTCCTTCTTTTTGAAGACTTTGGAAAGATGCTGCTGCTTTGTCGTTTGCTCACTTTGTAGCCAGCTCTGGTTAGGTCGTGTGTGTAGGTGATTCATGTTTGTTTAGACATGCTTTCAAAATCACATGACTTCATGGAAATAGATTCATATTTGGAAAGGTAAAAAATGCACTTATTTTTCTATTGCCATGAAAAACTTTCTGTATTTTATTACATTTCTACGGCTGAAATGGACTATTAATTGTATTTAGAACATTCAAAAAATTGAAGACAAGTCCAAAATTAGGGCGTGCTATGGTTGAAAGGTGAAAAGATGTGTGGTCCGTGCTACAAAACCAGATGCGTATAATCTGGAGGGAAAGAGGCTGGGAGAGATCTGTTCCTTTGTCCCCCTCAGTTTCTAGAGCGTCTGTGACAGTGGATCCCTGCACAACCAAAGGCTGAAGCTCCAAGCGTCATTCTTCTGCGATGGGGACTGGATGCTCATCACGATGAGGAAGATGGAATGAATCGCAACAGCACCTCCAGATGCAGAGACCACTGAGCCTGACGCGGAGGAGGCCCACGGACCTCAGAGTCGGCCTGTCGTTGTCTTCATAGTTGGGCAGAGGTTGTATCAGGAAGGAATGCGAGTTAGAATGGGTGAAAAGGTCCTGCACCTGCCACTTGGGTGACAGCACGACAACAAAGCAAGGCAAGCTACACGAGGGTGGACCTTAGAGACTGGAGAACTGTCTCAGAAGAAATATGAAGATGGAGAGCATAGGTGAGTGGGGAGAAGAGTGAAACCTGCTTAGACATTGGAGAGAAGTCAAGATAGGAAACTCAAGAGGTGGTCTAGAGACCTTCTTCCTAAATTGTTTATAAAACACTGTTTCTATAGTTTGAACTATCAGCTATCTGCAATAGTAAACTTAAAACGCACTAATTTAAATGAGGCAAATATGTTTTCTCTTCAGCAGAATGTATCCACTTCTTTAATAAGAGGGTTTACAGAAAGTTTGACAAAAAATGGAATTAAAAGATGTTTATTTTGTTGCTTTTTCATAATATGCAATTTCCATTAACTTTCTGAAGCATCCTAAGATAATAATAGCCATTATTACTTTCCCAGCAAACTGCTTGCATGTAAACTTTCCCAACCCCATTTGTCCAAAAAGCCACTATTTTTCCCCAAAGAAACCATTTATTTGGGGCTGGCGCTGTGGCATAGTGGGTAAGGCCACTCCTGCAGTGCTGGCATCCCATATGGGTACCGGTTCTAGTCCCAGCTGCTCCACTTCTGATCCAGCTCTCTGCTATGGACTGAGAAAGCAGTGAAAGATGGTCCAAGTCCTTGGGCCCCTGCACCCATGTGGGAGACCTGGAGAAAACTCCTGGATCCTGGCTTAGGATTGGCGCAGCTCCAGCTGTTGCAGACATCTGGGTAGTGATCCAGCAGATGGAAGATTCTCTCTCTCTCTCTCTCTCTCTCTCTCTCTCTCTCTCTCTCTCTCTCTACCTCTCTGTAACTCTGGCTTTCAAACAAATAAATATTTTTTTTAAAAAAAGCAAAACCATGTATTTAATGAGTACAAATTTCATAAGTACAACTTTGGGAATATAATGATTCTTCCCATCATACCTGCCCTCCCACCCCTACTCACACCCACCCCTTCCTCCCTCTCCCATTCCCAGCCCCATCCTCTATTAAGAAAAAAAAAAATAGTTCCTCGACAGTCAAGACAAGGGCTGTTCAAGTCTTCACTTCTCAAAGTGTTAATTTCACTTCAACAGATTTCCTGTTGAATTGATCCCTTAATCATTACAAAATGTTCTTCTTTGTCTGTTTTAACAGTTTTCGTGTTCAAGTTTATTTTGTCTGATATTAGGATGGCTAAATCAGCTCTTTTGGTTTCTGTTAGCATGAACTAGCTTTTTCCTCCCTTTCACTTCCAATCTGCATACATGTTTGTTGGTGAAATGTGTTTCCTGTAAGCAGCAGACGGTTTTGCTTTTTAATCCATTCAGCCAGTCTGTGCGTTTTAATAGGTAAGACCATTTACATTCAAGGTGACTATTGATAAGTAATCATTTTGACCTGCCATTTTTCCAAAAGTATTCTTTTTTTTACTTTGGATTTCCTCTGTAATCTTACTGTGAGCTTTCTTTCCTTTACCTTCTTTCGTATTGATGACTGTGCTTCTGTGTTTTTGTGTGCAGCACAGCCTCTTCTGCAGGGCTGGATGGATAATGACAAAATCTTTCAATTTCTGTTTGCCATGGAACGTCTTTATTTCACCTTCATTCATAAATGAGAGCTTTGCAGGGTATAGTTTTTTGGGTTGGAAGTTTTTTTCTCTTAAGACTTATATCTCGCCATTCCCTCCTAGCCGCTAGGTTTCTGATGAGAAGTGCGCTGTGAGTCTAATTGGAGACCCTCTGAGAGCAATCTGGGGTTTCTGTCTTGCACATTTTAGAATCTTTTCTTTATGCTTTACTGTGGAGAGTTTGATTACAATGAGTCGTGGTGAAGATCTTTCTGGTCATGTCTATAGGAGTTCTAAGTGCTTCCTGTACTTGGATGTCCCTTCCTTTCTCCAAATTGGGCAAATATACTGTTCCTATCGCTCTCAAAGGGCCTGCTAATTTTTTCTCTCTATGGGGCTCCAAGCAGATTCCCTCTAGGCTCTTCCTGCAGCTTTTCTTTCAGTGGCTTAGGCTGCCGCAGGCTGGTCTCATCTCGCTCTCCAGTGCTGTTGTGGGGGCTCTCAGCTGGTTGGGTCTTGAGTTGTGCCCGTCTTTGTCCTCCACATAGGTCCACTCTGTTCCTCCAATTCACATAGAGTTTCCTCTGCTGTTTTCTCCATAAATCTTCCTCTAGGGAGCCACTATTTATAAATGTCTTTGAAACTTCCAGAACAGCTAGTCTGTTGCACACAATCTGGAAAAAAATGATTTCTAAGGATATGATGAATCCTTATTAATACTGGTTTAGGCAGTATTTTAAAAAAAAGAAGAAGACAAAGAAGCAAATTGAACTATAATCTATGCTGAAGCAGAATTTCATGGAAATCTTCAAAGACCCCAGGCAAATATTTGGTCTCTAACCTACTATATACATTTTTTCAAGAGACATAGTTTCCATAAAAGCCAATTTTGTTAAAGAATAATCACAAACCAAACTTTAGTCTCACGACCTAAATTAAAGCCAGAAAGATTGCTATGTCCAAGGGTTTTACCAGAGTCAAACAGAACTCCAGGCAGGTCACGTCCTGAGGGGAGGGGTCCTGCTCTGCTGCAACGAGGCAGGACTGGGGGAGAAGCCGGTGGGTGGACACAGGGCTGTCAGGACGTCCTCCAGCGGCCCAAGGCCCTGGTCCTCAGCAGCGTGATTCTCTCCGGCCTGGAGCATGCAGGGGATTGGAGTCAAGTGTCCTGGCCACAGCTAACTCTAGGTCTGACCACAGCAGGCTCTGGGGGTGGGTGAGTCAGTGCCGCAGTGCTGGCCGCCGCGGCCGGAGGCGTGGGGAGATGACAGGAGAGCAGGAGCGCTGGCGCTCAGGAGGGAACCGGCTCCTCACAGAGGAGCTCTGCACATCCGGAAGCCTCGCCCCTGCAGCTCGTCCTCCAGGGCCCTGCTCCCTGGAAGCCAGGTGGCGCACCCAGCATCCTTCGTTGAGGCTGGCAGAGGCTCTAAGGTCCCCCTAGAGACCCAGGTTGTCACGGAACACACCGTCTTTACATGTCATTCAGCACACCCTCCGCTCTCCCTAAGTCATGGGGGCCTTAGGATCAAGGAGAGGATTTTACAAAAGCCATCTCACAAAGGACTAATGCTGGAAGGACAATAGCATTATCTCATTGTTTCTGGAAGGCTGATGAATGTAAATACCCACAGCTAATTTGCATGCTGATTCTCCTGCGGCTTAGGCTCTGTCTCATTCTTTTAACTTCTCTTCCTCCTTGTGGTTTACAATCTCTTCAGTAAGCAGTGTCTTATCCTCCCAGGCAGGTTGTGGGTGCAGAAGCCCGTGGCGTGTTCATCCATTGAGAACCTGAGTCTTCTGACCTTTGTGCCCGAAAGCGCTCTTTTTTTAAATTGGGTCTGAAATAGAAATAACAATATTTTTAATTCTGGGAAATAATAACAGTAGGAGGGAATTAATGACGGGAACAAGCACTAAGAGTCAGATGTCCTAGTAGCGCTTCGGTTTAGCTGTGGTCAAGCAGATGTGTGCTGGGCACGGCTTTAGCTCTCCGTTTCTAGGGCTGCCAGAGGAAATTTTCCTCCTCTGAGATAATAAGAGGAATGTCCCTGAAAACAGCTTTTCTCAGGCTTCCCTGGGAAGCCGTCAGAACAGGATGCCTGGTTCAGGAACACGATGTATGTAAAACCTCCCTCTCTCTGTCTTCCACATAAATTGGCAAATTCCTTTAAGTAGAATCGCAAAACTCTCTCATGGTTGTTTTGAAATATTTCTTACGAGCATTTTGACTCTGAAGAAAAATAGGAAAGTCAGCTGAGCACTACTGGGCTGCGTTTCGACACAGCAGCAGCTGACAGGAACGTGTGCTAAGCAGAGAGGACTGTGCCCCGTGGCTTTCTCTGCAGGAAGGCCTGGTGGCGTCGGGGCCACCGACTGCCTTTGGCTGCCAGAGGCGCAGTGCCGGCCGAGACTCCATTGCCATGAGCGTACCTGCAAGGCAGCAGTGCCTTTCATGTGTGGCTTGGACCCGAGAGGCCAGCTGCTCTGTGCTCGAGAGAGCGTGTGTGACAGAACGCACGGGCCATTCACATTCTCAAAGGCTAGAAAGGCATTCCAAACGCTAGTTCAGACAGGAAAATGGAAATGGATGAACTGAGAGGAGGAAACAGAACGACCTGCTACTCTCGTAATTCCACCCCCGGGAAGGAAGGAGGGGACGAGTTTCCATTGGCTCCCTCTCTGAAGCCTCCCATGCTCACTGTCACACTCCTGAGGACACCGGTGGTGTCCTGCTGAGGACCGCCCTGAGTCCCTTCCTGGAGGCCCTGCCTGTGTGACAGCAGGTGCAGGAGCCCATGGAGCCCTCTCCCCAGGGTGGGCAGAAACCCGGCTCCGATTCGTCCCACTTCAAGATGCTGCTGCAACTGGGTATGACCCAGGTTCCCCCCGGGCGCCTGAGGGACTGCTCACCTGTTTTGCGTGCCGACAGTGTGCCAGACAGTGGCAGGACTGTACACAGAGTCACACGGAGTCCTTGTAGCCACCCCCTGAGGAAGACTTTAGTGACACTGACAAATGAGGAAACTGAGGCATGCGAGGATACGAACGTCGCATGTGGTGGTAAAATGATTTGTCAGCGGGGCCAGGCAGCACACTACGGAAAGTGCTGCTCTCCTGGCCAGTGCAGGGTGCTAGGGGACGCCTTACCCACAGGGCTGGCCAGTGCAGGGTGCTAGGGGGACGCTTTACCCACAGCGTCAAAGACCCGGCTCATGCCAGCCGCTCAGTGTTGTCCTCAGAAGGAGAGCGTTCCTCTTCTATGAGGACCTGTGCTCCCTGGGGTACCGCTCTCTTCTCATCTCAGCCTCGACGCTGAAGTCCCGAGGGCTCCATGTTATGGACCGACAGACAGCAGCTGTGATCGGGCCTGAAGGGTGGCCGAGCACTGAAGCCCCTCCCCTCCGTGGAACGGGGCAACCCAGGGGTTGATGGCCTTACAGCGGGATTCTCGTGGGTGCCTAGGAGTGGGTTTCTCGGGTGGACGGCGTGGGTGGCAGAGCTGTGAGGTCAGTGGCTGAGAAGCACTGTCAGGTCTCTGCAGGTCGTTGCCAGCCCCCGGGATCACAGGAATCCCATACACCTGGTGGGACAGCAGGCTCCACAGGACCGTGCTAGCCTGCAGGATGGGGGGAAGGCATGGAGAGCTCCACCCGGCTGCTGTCCAGGGTGGAGGCGAGGAGCCCAGCTATGCCAGCTGTATCCCATCCATCCAAGCTTGGTGTCTCAAGTGGCATGGGTGTAGGCATGCTCACCTTACAGTGTGTTCCTCCTCTGATTGTATCTGAATGCTGTCACGTGGGTTACTCCTTGCCTCAGCTCTGCCACACAGAGGCACTATGGGAAGCAGTGACTTGATCAGTCTTTGTCCTGACTGTCCAGGAACAGCTCACTATTTTATTCTTTTTATTATGTTCTTGTTATACTTGATACCATTGGGTGAACTCTTTACTTAACACAGAATTATCCTTAGGTGTTTAAATCCAGTTGAAAATTGATCCCTGTTAAAAATAAGAGTGAGAATAAGAGAGTGAGGAGATGTACAGTTTGACACACACTTTCTCAGGCTTACCCCTAAGGATAAAGCTAAAAACATGCCATGGAATTCCAAATCCCATTAAGTTGGCAGATACCAATGCCATCTTACTAGTTAAAGTGATCAGTTTAAGTTCATAACTGATCATAACGATAAGAATAAGTGTCAAAGGGATCACATAAATAAGATCAAGTGTCTACTACTAATAATAGATAGAATTAAACTAAAAGGAGAGAATGACATGGGAAGCGGGCCATACAGCAGACTCATAGAATGACAAATGCCCTAAACAGCATTCTGGCCTCAGAATCAGCCCTTAAGGCATTCAGATATGGCTAAAAAGCCCACGAGAGCATTTCAGGCATGGAAAGCCAAGACACTGTGGCAAAAAAAAGAAAAAAAAATCTGTGAGTGAGATCCCGGTGGGAAGAAGGGGCCATCAAGAAGAAGGTACCTACCTTTCTTCTTTCTTTCTTTTTTAAACTTATTTATTTGACAGGTAGAGTTATAGACAGTGAGAGAGACAGAGAGAAGTCTTCCTTCCATTGGTTCACTCCCCAAATGGCCGCTACGGCTGGCATGCTGCGCCAATCCGAAGCCAGGAGTCAGGTGCTTCTTCCTGGTTTCCCGTGCGGGTGCAGGGACCCAAGCACTTGGGCCATCCTCCACTGCCTTCCTGGGCCACAGCAGAGAGCTGGACTGGAAGAGGAATAACTGGGACTAGAACCCCGGCACCCATATGGGATACCGGCACCGCAGGCGGAGGATAAGCCAAGTGAGCCACGGCACCAGCCCCATGAAAGAGGTAACTTTCTTTGAAAGGAGAGAGAACTTCTTTGATTATGGCGCTTTCTAAATAATGTCGGAGTTTGTGAACTCAAGAGGCTTCCATAGCCTTGGCAGCTCATGACAAGAGCCTTGGATGATCATTGATGTCATAAATAAGAGTGTCAATTGTTAACAACTGGAGTCACTGTGCTCTTGCTCCCCATGTAAGACCTCTGTCCTAGCCGGCGCCATGGCTCAATAGGCTAATCCTCCGCCTGCAGCGCCGGCACCTGGGGTTCACCCTGGTTAGGGTGCCAGATTGTGTCCTGGTTGCTCCTCCTCCAGTCCAGCTCTCTGCTGTGGCCCGGGAGTGCAGTGGAGCCCTGCTCTTGCATGGGAGACCAGGAGAAGCACCTGGCTCCTGGCTTCGGATCAGTGCGATGCACCAGCCGCAGAGGCCATTGGAGGGTGAACCAACAGAAAAGGAAAACTTTTCTCTCTGTGTGTGTCTCTCTCTCTCACTGTCTAACTCTGCCTGTCAAAAAAAAAGAAAAAAAGACCTCTGTCCTTGATGTGTTGTACTATGCGATTAATGGTAAAACTAGTCTTCAAACAGTACTTTATGCTTAACTGTTGAAAGCTTTCCTTAGTATAGAGTTGATCTTCTGTATATAAAGGTAATTGAAAATGAATCTTGATGAAGAATGGGATCGGAGAGGGAGTAGGAGATGGGATGGTTTGAGGGTGGGAGGGCAGGTATGGGGGGAAGAATCGCTGTAATCCTAAAGTATTTTTCAAATTTATATTTATTTAATAAAAGTGTTCTATAAAAATAAATAAATAAATTTTAAAAAGAAGGTAAGCTCTTCATAAAAACAGAGTAATCTGCTGTAGATTTATTGAATTTCGAGTCTTGCCTGCAGTTGCCTTGGCAGGGCCAGGCCAAATGGTTTCCTGGGCATTATATAATGGCCACGGGCTGGACATTCCCCACCCAGGACTGAAGCAGCTCCGGGTCAGAATCATCTCTCTGGATTTCCCTCCCCTCTCAGGTTGGCAGCTTATATATCCATGAGGCTGTTGTAGCGTGGGGGTCCTCCCAAAAATATTTATTTCCAATATATCAGGTCCAGTTTGTGTATTTGTTGTTAAGAGAGTGTTGGTACAAAGAAACCAACCAACCATTGCTGGAAGCAGACATTTTCTACCCGTTATAATTATAGAAAATGGTACTCTAACCCACTGCTGGTGGGAATGTAAACCAGGACAGCCATTAAGTCAGTATGGAGATTCCCTAGGAACCTGAAAACAGATCTACCATGAGACTCGGCCATCCCACTCCTGGGAATTTACCCAAACCTAAAGAAATCAGCATATGGAAGAGTTATCTGTACCCCCTTGTTCATTGCAGCTCAGTTCACAATAGCCAAGACATGGAATCAACTCTGACCTCCATCAGTGGATGACTGGATAAGGAAAATGTACTACACACACACACACGCACACACACACACTATGGAATACTACTCAGCTATAAAAAAAAGTGAAACCTCATATTTTGCAACAAAATGCAACTGGAAACCATTATGCTTCGTGAAATAAGCCAGTCCCCAAAAGACAAATACGATACATTTTCCATGATTGTGATAGTTAACAGATATTGTACTAAGAACTATAATATATGTGAGTAAAACTGAAATTTTGAGACTTGATTGTCATTGACAGCAATGTCCTCACTCTTCAGAAACAGTGGTTTTTCTACTTGTTACTTGTTGAATCCTTTATTTGGTGGAGGGTTAAGCTTCTGATTATAAGTAAACTGAAAGTATGTCATTGTAGAATTTAAAAGAGAAAAAATTAAAAGGCAAGAGAAGAGAGGGTGGAAGTGTGGCAGGAGGGAGGTGGAGTGGGAAGTATCATTATGCTCTTAAACCTGTATATAGGAAATATCTGAAATTTGTTTACCTTATATAAATAAAAAAATTAAAAAGAAAAAGAAAAGAGATATCTACAGCATCCATGCTAATTAGTTAGGGCTGGGGCAGGAGAATGAAAATTAAAGATGTAGAAAGTGGAGAAATATGTGTAACAGGCTCAAGTGGGAATGCAGCACATTATGCTCTAGCTCCTAATGTCCTCCGTTTATAAGTGCAATGTGATGAAATTAAAATATTTAGGATAGATTATTACAGTAATTGCTATAAAACTATGGGAATATTTTCTCTAAATTATTTAATAGTTTAATGTAGTCTGAAATAAATTAACTGAAGATGTATTATTTTCTCCTTTGAAGTGGAGTCATTAACTGTATAACAGAAACTCTACAAATACAATAGGAGAAAGTCTGACAAAATAAATCATTGGCTTGAAGGCAGCACAGAAAATTAGACCTGGACAGGATAAAAAATTATTTATTTTTCTAAAGTACCATAAATTTTCTGTTAATCAAAAGACAACATTAAGAGAGCGAAAAGCCAAACACAGATTATGAGACTACTTCTGTACTACAGTCAATTTTCATTAATCAAAGCAGTTACATTCTATAACTCCATTGCACTTAATTAGTGAATAATGAACCATTGTTTTATCGATCTCACTTCATAAAGATGATAACCTTGAATCCTAAAATGACTCATCTTAGCATATGAGGTTCAGAGTGTTAAGTGGCCAGGTCAAGGCCCCTCAGTAACAAGTGCCACCATTGGGATTCACATCCCATCAACCCAGTCCCGCTGCACTGTCCCCTCCCTCTCAGTTCTCTGAGCATACGAGGCTGAATTAGGAAGCAGAGGCTTCATTTGTCTAACCTCAGCTGGGAACGTGTGTATTGGAAAACCACTCAATTTGTTCACCACTGTTCACACATACTTGCATGGGAAGGATCACGAAATGGCTGTGAGTATTGATATTGAGGTTAGAAAAGAATTGTAGTGATATGAGTGTGTAGAGAACCTGTGACAAATGAAGACCGACTGACCTGATCTTAGAAAGGAATCATCTGCAATCATGCAAAGAGCTCCTTCAAATCAGCAAACTCCAGTTCATATACACTAAAAAAATAGCAAGTGTTCGGTCTAAGCACTTCGTCAAGTGGATACCAAACTTCCCAGTAAGCATAAAGTTTCTAAACTTCATTAGTCCTCAGAAAAATACCAAATATAATCACAAAGCTCAGACTGTAAGTTCTGGAGGATTCTGCCAGGAAGACCTTCGGGCAGTGCCCCTAAAAGATGAAACTAGTACAGACACTTGGGTAAACAGCCATCTCTTCTTTTGCTGAACAAATTCACCTTGTACATCCTAGCTACACTCCTAGGCATGCATGTACAAGGATGTTCATTAAAAGAAACACACAAAAACATTTACAGCAGTATAATTGGAAACGTGCCCACAAAGTGAGAAGAAAATGAAAATCAACAGTAGAATGATCAAGAGCATGCAGTATGTTTATATAATACTGCAAAAACCGCAAGAAGGAAAAAACGCTCATCTACTAGGATCAACATCTCCAAGTAGCAAGTCAAGGAAGCTGATACAAATTGTGCTCTGAGTAGGATTCTGTTCACTCAAGCTGTGAAACAGGTGAGCTGATATGGATATTAGAGTTCACAAGAGTGTATCCTCTGAGCAATGAGTATTGGGCAGGGACCGCTCTAGTTGGGCAGCATTCTGCTTCTTTGCCATGCTCAGGTGATGGTGACCTGGCTTGGAGTTTTATGAAAACTCACCCAGATGTGCACTTCTGTCTTTTGCACCTTTATGTGAAAATGCTTTCCTGTATGCAAAACATGCCAGCAAACTTCACAAAGAACAAGTGAGGTCTGTTCTTCATGAAGATTATGTTTCTTTCTTTAAAATGTCACCAGGTTTCTTGTTAAAAATTGGAACTACCCTAACTGTGTGAAAGAAGCATATGATTCAAGACAAGAAAATGAACTTCAATATGTATCATACGTCCTAGAAAACATCCTTGAAAACAGGTATTTAATGGACTTTAGAGTGTCTTAATTACTTAAGTGTTTACACAAATGATAGAATTCAAGAGCAAAACATTCAGTGCAAATAAAATTATTTAATATAGACAAATGGGGTGCAGCACTGTGGTGTAGTGGGTAAAGCTGCCGCCTGCAGTGCCAGCATCCCATATGGGCGCCGATTCCAGACCTGGCTGCTCCACTTCCCATTCAGCTCTCTGCTACAGCCTGGGAAAAGCAGTGGAAGGTGGCCCAAGTGCTTGGGGCCCTGCACCCAAGTGGGAGACCTGGAAGAAGCTCCTGGCTCCTGGCTTCGGATCGACCCAGCTCCGGCCATTGTGGCCAATTGGGGAGTGAACTAGCAGATGGAAGACCTTTCTCTCTCTCTCTGCCTCCATTCTCTGTCTATGTAACCCTGACTTTAAAATTAAAAATATAGACAAACGGGACTTCGAGGAAAGGTGATGGGAGTGAGGGTGAGCGCCACCCTCAGTCTCACACAACTATCTGTAGCCTGCAGGTTCCCCACCTGCCCAGAGACTCAGTGGATGCTGTTCAAAACATGTTCCTCACGCAGTGCAGCAGTGTGCATCCTCACTTTGGAAAAGACCAAGGGTGTGGAGATACATTTTATGAACAAAGATGAAGTGATCTGGTGTTTCGAAAAACAAAATCCTGAACAGAATGTTTAGCTATCTGCAACCATGTATTGGCCATTACATGAGAAACAAGCTGTCAGTTTTTTCTCTGCTCTCCAAAGAAGAGGGGAGAATTTGATTGACTACCATGTGGAAGCTTAGACCCCACCTTTGACAGTGCTGAGAACTCAGCTGTTGGCCAAAGGACCTGGGAGCAGCCCCCCTTCCCCTCCCCTCTCCTTCCCTCCCCATGTGGGGAATTGTAGGTGAAGCTGGATTAGAGCAGCCATGCATGTCTGCCTTTTGTCTAAGACTTGTTCCAATTTGGTGTCCCACTACACAGTATGCCCATTTATTATAAAATATAGTTTAAATAATTTAGTTTGATGGCTTTTTTCCCTTAGAATCTATGAGAGAAAATAGTGATTCTTAAAAATGTAACTTTCCAACTTACATTTGACCAAGGAGCTAAAACCAATCCCTGGAGCAAGGACAATCTCTTCAACAAATGGTGCTGGGAAAACTGGATTTCCGCATGCAGAAGTATGGAGCAAGACCCCTACCTTACACCTTACACAAAAATGCACTCAACATGGATTAAAGACCTAAATCTATGACCTGACACCATCAAATTATTAGAGAACATTGGAGAAACCCTGTAAGACATTGGCACAGGCAAAGAGCTCTTGGAAGAGACCCCAGAGGGACAGGCAGTCAAAGCCCAAATAACAAATGGGATTTTGAGAATTTTCTGTATGGCAAAAGAAACACTCAGGAAAGTGAAGAATCAACCGACAGAATGGGAGAAATTATTTGCAAACTCTGCAACTGATAAAGGATTAATAACCAGAATATATAAAGAGATTAAGAAACTACACAACTACAAAACGGACAACCCAGTTAAGAAATGGGCAAAGGACTTAGCAGACATCTTTCTTTTTCTTTAAAATTTATTTATTTATTTGAAAGTCAGAGGTACACAGAGAGAGGAGAGGTAGAGAAAGAGGGAGGTCTTCCATCCGCTGGTTCACTCCCCAGTTGGCTGCAACGGCCAGAGCTGTGCCAATCTGAAGCCTTGAGCCAGGAGCTACTTCCAGGTCTCCCACGCGGGTACAGGGGCCTGAGGACTCGGGCCATCTTCTACTGCTTTCCCAGGCCATAACAGAGAGCTGGAAGTGGAGCAGCTGGGACTTGAACCGGTGCCCATATGGGATGCTGGCACTGCAGGCGACGGCTTTAACAGTGTGCCACAACGCCAGCCCCAAAGAAGACATTTCGTCTTTTTGCAGCCCTATAGCATTAAAATGCTTAACCTGAGTTTAGCACAGGTACAAGGGATCTTCAAAAGGTTCGGGGAAAATGCATACTGTGAAAAAAATCAAACAAACTATGCATGGATTTCAAAAGCTTTTTGCACTACAATAAAGTTTTAATTCATTTTTTCCCCACAAACTTTTCAAAGAATCCACCTGCAAGGAACAAGTCCCTTTATAGATGCCATAGCTGCTTTTGGGTTCTAAGAACATGCTTAGGCTGTCAACAAGTTAATCTGAGCCTATCATTTTGGATCTCTAAAATTGTAACACTATCAGGACAGCTGTCATCACTCACACACTCATCATCATTGAACACTTAGCAAACCTGATCTCCCAACCTCCTGCCTTCC
The DNA here is from genome assembly GCA_015711505.1 of Sylvilagus bachmani. Classification (NCBI taxonomy): domain Eukaryota; kingdom Metazoa; phylum Chordata; class Mammalia; order Lagomorpha; family Leporidae; genus Sylvilagus; species Sylvilagus bachmani. The sequence goes on along the minus strand of CM027392.1, from coordinate 57,320,137 downwards.
ACGTCTACGATATTCCAATGAAGCACAGATCAAGACCTGAGTAAGTAGGAACTGCCACATTCCAGGGGTTCCTGCCCTTCCCCTTACTATAAGCTAAGGGCCCCTGGTTGCTAACAGACAGACCTGCAATCCAACTCCAAAATCTCTTCCCGAGAGTTTCAGTTAAAAAATCTACGCAGTGTTGGCTGGAGTACCAAAGCAGCAGCTGACACAGCATTTCCCGCTATGATTATTACAGAGAGGCAATCCTGGGACTGGACTGCGGGAGCGAAAGGGACGTTTGAGAGGGAAGGACAGGGATCAAAACGGGCAATGTGGGGCCAGTGCTGTGGTGCACTGGGTTAAAGCCCCAGCCTGTAGCACTGGCTCCCATATGGGCACTGGTTTGAGTCCTGGCTGTCACACTTTGGATCCAGCTCTCTGTTATAGCCTGAGAAAGCAGCAGAAGCCCTTGGGCCCCTGCACCCGGAAAAGGTCCTGGGTCCTGGGTCCTGGCTCCTGGCTTTGGATAGGTGCAGCTCTGGCAACTGTGGCCAACTGGGGAGTGAACCAGCGGATGGAAGACCTCTCTCCCTCTCTCTGTGTATGTGTCTACCTCTCTCTGTAACTCCGTCAAATAAATCTAAAAACAAAAACAAAAACAAAACAAAAAAAAAAGTGATGTGCTGCTGTGCTGGTCCCTGCTTGACGGTGAGCTATGGAGTGGCAGGGGCAGTCACTGGACAGGGAGCCACAAGCCCAGGGAAGCGTGTAGACAGGACGCATGGAGAACTCGTGCTTCTGCCCAATGCGTACATAAAGGGCTGACCATGAAATTTATCTTCTGCTCCCTCGCTTCCTTGGTCTCCTGTAGTCTAAATTCACCTTGAGAGCAGATGACTCTCCTAAAATTTAGGGTGGCTTCATCTCTCCCCTTCAGCAGCTGCCGAGGAAGGGAGATATTTCATGTCCCAGAGGTGGCATTTCATTACAGCCTGGATGCTGCGAGAGCCACTCCCAGAAGTCCTACTGCTCAGGAGCGGAAGCTGGAGGCATCCAGAGGAGTCCCTGCAATGATACAAGATCCTGCTGGGGAGACAGGGTGTCGGGAGTGGGCTGGGGGCACATGTTTTCCAGTGGGCCCAGACCTCAGTAGGCTTTAATTCTAATACAGGGATGACTGGCTACCTAATGTTCAGGGCTCAACAGAAACATAAAATCATGGGGAATTCTTAAAGAAGAAAAATACTCAAATACTCTTAGAGATACTAGAATATAAAGCTGTCCCCCTCCTCCCATTGTCTCTTTCATGATTTGTCATGGTGTTTTATACCTGCTAGTGAGTGATCTAACTCTTTACAACAGTAGCAGGAATTTTAGCATTCATCGTTATATAGTTCAATAAGAATTTTACATGTGAGTATAAACATTTGATGCATGTAGAATCATCAAAATTTTGCAACCTGTATTTCATAACTTGAACATATATATGTACACATATATTCCTTACTTTCAAAATACGTAACAAGAATCCAACTGTTTTGCTTTGATTTAATTTCACTTGACACGTGTGCACATACACATGTCCACCAACACGGTCTGCTCTGGCTAAGGGATGAGCCCCACGGGACTGGCAGGGAATGAGCCGTGTGCCCCTCCCTCCGTAGTGTATACTTCAGTGTAAGTGAGTGGCTAACACAAGTAGGAGAGCACACGGCGTGGTCTGTGCCCATCCATGTCTCTCAGCCACCTCTGCCTCTTTCCTACACTTAGCACTTGTGAGTCAGAATGGGGTGTGTCCTCTCAGGGCTTCCAACCCTTCTCCGTCAACACAAGAGACCCTGTGCTTTGAATCTCGCTAAACTCCGTGTCCACTGGAAGCGAACATACGATAGTTTTGAGATCTATGCTTAGGTCACCCCCACCTCAGTCAGGTGATGAACACTCCCACCACCCAGGAAATCTCCCACGCGCTTCCTAGTCCAGCCAATTCCACCCCTATCCTCGGCAAACCAACCTCGTGCTGCCCCCACACAGTCATCTAGCCAATCTAGAACTCCAGCAAATAGATCCCCACACCATGTACTTTTGTGTTGTGGCTGGTTTCTTTTGTTTAGAATGTTTTCATGAAGAACCTTGTAGTTCTGTGCCTCAGTAGTTAAATTCCGTTTGATTTCTCATTAATATTGTATGAATTTACTACAGTGCTTTTATCCATTTACTTGTTGTTGGACATTTGAATCATTTCCAACTTTTGTCTATCACGAGCAAAACTACTAGAAAGATTCAGGTTCGATCTTTTTGTGGGTGGGTGCTTTCCTTTCTTTTGAGGAATGCCCCAGAATGAGAAACGTGTGTTCTTCTGGTAAGGGTGTGATCTAATTTATAAGAAATTTCCAATTGTCCCCACAGGTGGTTATAGAATTTTGTAATGCCACTTGTAGTATATGAGAGTTTTATTTGCTCATCAATATTGATACTGTCAGTTTTTTAACTTTCATCCCAGTTAGTCAATATGTACTAGTAAGCCAAATGAATAATTTAATCTTGATGGCCAATGACAATGAATATTTTTCATGTGTTTATTGGCCATTTTTTATCTTCTTTTCTGAAATGTTTCTGAAAAATTTCACCTACCTTTTTCAAACTACATTATGTTTATTATTTAATTATAAATTTGCTTATTCTGGATGTAAGTTCTCCGTTAGATGTTATCCATTGCAAATATCTTCTTAATGGTGGCTCTCTGAGGTCAGATATTTTTAATTTTAGAGTCCAATTGAACACTTCCCCTTAAGAGTTGACACACGTTGTGTCTTGTCTAAGAATCGTTGTCAGCCCCAGGAATTCCCGAGGTTCACAGGGATCTGGATCTGTGTTGGCTGTCAGTGTGCTGCCCTGCTGGATGGGGGTGTTGGTCACAGTCACGGAGGGGTGCTTCAGCATCTAGGAGTGCAAGCATTACCCCTCCGCTTTCCCTGACACAGGAGTAGTGCCAACGTCACGGCCTTAGCAGGGAGTAAAGGCAAACACACAGTCTGGGCACTTGTGCTCGCACTGCGCGTCAGTCCGGGGTCATCCGTCCTGCTCCCACCTGCCTGGCCGAGGCGCTTCTGCCTGTAGCCCCGTGTCTTCCGGCTTGCGGTTCCCTCTCCTCTGCATCGCGGGGGCACTCGTGCCATCGGCCTCGCGCTGACCGTCCTCGCGCCACCGGCCTCGCGCTGACCGTCCTCGAGCCACCGGCCTTTCGCTGACCGTCCTCGCGCCACCGGCCTTTCGCTGACCGTCCTCGCGCCACCGGCCTCGCGCTGACCGTCCTCGTGCCACCGGCCTTTCACTGACCATCTAGTGCGTCTGAACGCACACTCCTGCCGGCGAGACTCCTGCAGGCGGGACTCTGCATCTCCCTCACTTCCCCTCCACACTCGAGGACTGTGATGAGCACCCTGTGATGAGCACCCTGGCTCCTGGCTTTTTTCCTTGAAAAACCAGTGTCTATTTTACTGTACCTCCCACGGCAGGAGCTGTACTAAGTTTAGAATGATCTTTTTTTTGCAGTATACACAAATATCATTTTTAAACTGCAGGGTTAAAATGGCACATAGCTATTTCAATGTCTCTAAATACTGAAAAATTAAAATAGTATCAAAAAAAGTCTCCGTTCTCTATCTCCTACTCATTCATCATGAAACACTTAACACCTACTCACACATACATGCCACTGGATGTGCATCACAAATAAGAAATTAATGTGTTTAGGCAGGTGTTACTTTGTAGATAAATTCAAATTAAAAGTAATATTCAACTAAAAGAAATACCAACTACTCAAATATCATTCAGATAGCTTTTACCTATAAAAAAAAGAAAACGTATTCTTAACTTTAAGTATTCTTTGGCAAGAAAGTGATTTGGTCCTCTGGGAAGTTCAGACTCAAGACCTTCATTTCACTGTCTCACTAGCCTATTGCTCTCCCCCCTCCAAAACACTAAGACCTCTTGGGAAATGGTAAGAGTTGTACACCTGTCTGTGTCTCTCCCCTTTCCTCCCCCACTGACACAGCACAGAGTTAAGGAAGCAACTACCCAGTACCCAACTGTAGAAGGCACGACATGAGGTAGAGATGTGCTGCTTCCTGGTGTGAGTAATCCATGTGACTAGAACCAAAACCAAGTTGGAGATACTTCCAAATTTTCTATTCAAAGTGTCCAAGAGCTGCACATTTGGAGTATGCAAATGTTTCCTAGTCACCAAACATGACAACAGTCTACCAACATCCAAGATCTAAGACTGGGTTGTCATGATTAACCAAGTCCAGGTGTAACTTCATCTTAAATAGTCCTATGAAACAAGCAAGGCAGAGACACTCATCTACACCAACCATGTTTGTGCAGACCCCTGTGTTTGTACACGAGTACCCTGAACGCCAGCACCTAGTTCACGGTGGGGCAGAGGAAAGCTCCAAACGGTGGAAGGTGCCACGATGATGAAGGTGTGTGGTGTGGTGGTTAATGATGAAGCTGTGTGGTGTGGTTAATGATGAAGGCATGTGGTGTGGTGGTGAATGATGAAGGCGTGTGGTGTGGTGGTTAACGATGAAGGCATGTGGTGTGGTAGTTAATATTCAGAGGGATCTGGAGCGTAGTCCTGCTCTCTAGAGACTGGCTGCTCCCACTGGAGATGCTCTCTATGACCGGAAGCCTTCGTTCTTCCTGCTTCACACTGACTCGGGTCACAAGCTGCGCAGAGCAGCGCAAGCTGAATAGCGTCGTCTCATATGCATAGATGTTCTCAGCATCTTATTTGTCTTCTCTCCTCTCTCCTCAAGTGGCTTATTCCATTGTTCTTGTTATGAACTGGAAAAAGAATAATTCATGTCTGGTGGGAGTTTTGTCATACAGCCAGTAAGGATGCTGTTTGGGATGCTCACATCTCAGGATGCGTGGTCTGAACCCTAGCTACTCTGCTTCTGATCCAGCTTCCTGCTAATGTGCGTCCTGGGAGGCAGAAGATGATGGCTCAAGTACTGGGGTTCCTTCTACCCAGGAGGGAGATCAAAATGGAGTTCCTATCGCATGTCTTTAGTCTGGCCCAGTCTTGTTTGTTGCAGGCATTTGTGAAGTGAACCATGGATGGGAGTGTTTTCTTACTCTTTTCTGTCTCTGTTTCTCTCTCTCTCTCTCTCTCTCTCTCTCTCTCATTCTGTCTTTCAAATGAACATATATTAAAAAATAAATATCTAAAAAATAATTTATGGCTGATAAACTTGTTAATAACAGAAGGCTTTCCCTGCCTCAATAACATAATTATACCACAGGAGGACACCTGGGAAAGTTCGTGGAAAAGTTATAACATAAACTATACATAGATGTCAGATGTCTTTGACACCAAAATAAACTCATATTTTAATTCCATTTTTCCATCAATGTTTGGAAATGCCTTCCTATTTGCCACAAATAAAGAAGCTATTTCTCAGGATTAAGTAGCACCCTTCCTCCAGTTATTATAAAATATCACTTGACCAATAATGTATAATTCGGTATTTAATACAGACGGTAATTCCTTTCATTATGCAAGGGTGTATTAGCATCATATGTGAATATCAGTGACACCCAGTATTCTGACTCCTTCTACCCATGACCTGACAATTTCTGAAGTACTTTGTAGATAAGTCATACATTTTCTGAATTATTGAAAATAAAGAAGTTTAATGAAATTTAAAACATTTATGTTTTCTCTTGAAGACAGGGAAATGTTTCTTCTCTTTAAGTAAATTTTCTGGTAGAGCACTTAGAAACCCTTGGGTATAGCCAACAAATTGTCTTTCTGTGTCTATATTTTTTCCTAAAGAAACCTTTGATTTAATGAATATAAATTTCATAAGTCCAACTTCAGGAATATAGTTATTTGCCCCACCATATCCACCATCGCAACCACACCCTCAACCCTCCCAGTCCCCATTCTCCATTAAGATTCATTTTATTTCTTTTTTATTTATTTGACAGAGTTACAGACAGTGAGAGAGAGAGACAGAGAGAAAGGTCTTATTTCCACTGGTTTACTCTCCAAATGGCTGCTATGGCTGGCGCTGTGCCCATCTGAAACCAGGAACCAGGTGCTTCTCCCTGGTCTCCCATGTGGGTGCAGGGGCCCAAGCACTTGGGCCATCCTCCATTGCCCTCCCAGGCCACAGCAGAGAGCCGGACTGGAAGAGGAGCAACCAGGACTAGAACCGGTGCCCATATTGGATGGGCAGATTAACCAAGTGAGCCACAGCGCCAGCCCCTAAGATTCATTTTCAATTAATTTTGTACACAGAAGACCAACTCTATATTAAGTAAAGATTTCAAAAATTTGTGCACACACACACACACAAACTGTTTGAGAACAAGTTTTACAGTTAACTCTCATAATACAACTCATTGAGGACAGAGGTCCTGATTGGGAAGTTAGTGCACAGCGACTCCTGGTGTTAATTTAACAATTAACACTCTTATGCGTGACACCAGTGACCACCTGAGGCTCTTGACATGAGCTGCCATGGCTGTGGAAGCCTTTTGAATCCAAGAACTCTATCAGTATATAGACAAGGCCATTAGCAAAGTGGAAGTTCTCTCCTTCCTTTAGAGAGAGAACATCCTTCTCTGAGGGCCACTTCTTTCCACTGGGGTCTCACTCACAGAGATCCTTCACGTAGAACATTTCGTGCCACAGTGGCTTGGCTTTCCATGCCTGAAATTCTGTCATGGTGGCTTTACATTCCCACCAACAGTGGATTAGGGCACCTTTTCCTCCACAGCCTTGCCAGCATTTATTGTTTGTTGATTCCTGAATGAGAGCCATTCTAACTGGGATAAGGTAAAATCTCATTATGGTTTTGAATTGCGTTTCCCTGATGGCTAGTGATCCTGAACATTTTTTCATGAGTCTGTTGGCCATTTGGATCTCCTCTTTTGAAAAGCTGTCTGCTGGGACCGGCAAGCTCCCCGAAACGGTGCCCCGTGAGACAGTGCCCAAACTCTCCCCTGTGCTTCCTGGGCCATCACCAGAGTCCAGATTCAGGGGAGCTTGCACATGGACGTCACCTTCCCAGACAGCCTCCAGGCGTTTTCCCCCATACACGTGCTTGAGTGCCCAAAGTAGCTGAATAATCAGAGACCAGTTGTCAACCCCAGCACTTCTTGCTGTGTGCTCCCCACTGAGAACAGTGGCAGAGCCATCCAGCCTCAGCCTCAGCAGACCCCAGCTCCACGTGGAGACCCCGGGTCCCCTGTGGGTCCCCTGCCCTGCACTGCAGCCTCAGGGCGCTCCCCAGACTACACCCTGGGCAATGGGCTGACCCATTTGTTTCTCCTCCATCAGTGCTCTGCACTTGCTAATGACCGGTGTCTGAAACATCTTTACTTGTATTTTGTCTGGCTGAAAAGTTCTCTCACAAAACACAGTAAATCTGGGCCCCCTACGCCCCTGTGGACAGTAGCAGAAGGCCATGGTGTTTTATTTTTAATTATTTTTTGACAGGCAGAGATAGACAGTGAGAGAGAGAGAGAGAGAGAGAGAGAGAGAGAGAGAGAGGTCTTCTTTCTGTTGGTTCACCCCTCAAATGGCTGCTACGGCCAGCACACTGTGCCGATCCCAAGCCAGGAGCCAGGTGCTTCTCCTGGTCTCCCATGGGGTGCAGGGCCCAAGCACTTGGGCCATCCTCCACTGCCCTCCCGGGCCACAGCAGAGAGCTGGACTGGAAGAGGAGCAACCGGTTACTGGTTCACTCCTCAGGTGGCTGCAATATCTGTGGCTAGGCTGATCCGAAACCAGGAACCAGGAGCTTCTTTGAGAACTCCCATGTGGGTGCAGGGGCCCAAGTACTTGGGCCATCTTCTGCTGCTTTCCCAGGTCATAGCAGAGAGGTTGATTGGAAGAGGAGCAGCCAGGACATGAACCGGCGCCTGTATGGGATGCCATTGCCACAGATGGAGGCTTAGCCCACTATGCCACAGCACCGGCTCCTTCATAAATTTCTGATGGTTGTATTTTTTTGTCACCTAAAATATTACTGAATTGTCTTCTTACCTCTATTTTTACTCTACTTCTTTTGCTTAATGTTGTTCCTATTAAGTACACAAGGTGACTTTTCTTCTTTAATATTATTGTTTCACTTAAACTCACTTCTGAAAGTAATCTTTCACTGTTTGTAAAATTCTCACATTTCTATTACATGCTATTTTTATGCAATTCACTGTGTACTTTCCTTGTCTTAAATTAATTAACTACATTTGATATAGTTTCATCCTCCCTTTCATATCTTACATTCTTTTACTTAAATATACATAAGTATTGCTGGTATCCTCTGATCTGCCAGTCCATACTTCTTTTAAATTCTTTTAAAATTATCTATTTATTTGCAAGGCAGAGAGAGAGAGAGAGAACCCTTTTGTGCTGATTCACACCCCAAATGCCCACAACAGCCAGGGCCTGGGCCAGGGTTGAAGCTGGGAGCCAGGAACTCAACCCAGGTCTCCTCAGTTGGGGGCAGGGACTCAGCCACCTGAACCATTACCATCGTCTCCAGGGTCTGGGAGGACGTCAAGAGCTGGGGTCAGGAGCCAACTCGGGGATTGGAACCAGGGACTCTGATGTGGGACACTGGCTTCCTCACTGCTCGGCCAAGTGTCGGCCCCGCCGCTCAAATGTAAGGCAGCTTTGTTTGGTGAGATCGTTGTCTCTTTTTCGATTCATCTGTGACCCGATTTCTCTGAATGACAGTGTGTGTATTATTCTGTTTCTGCTACTTTGTTCATGATGATGTTTTGGTTTGTTATTCTCCCTTGTATTCATCTCTGCTGTTTGTTAACGCCCTTTCAGAGTTTTCTTTTGTATATAAAATCTCATGAGAGTCGTTGATCTGACAGTGGAACTTCCTCCCCTGGGAGGTTTGATTTTGTCTGTCACTTTACCAACCTCTTTCTCCATGGATTTCCCTTTTCTTGGCAATTCTGGCATCAAGGAATGGTGTAAGTTTTGACTACCTCTACATGTTTAGGGCAGTTTCCCGTCTGCGTTCTTTTATGATTATTGCTCTTCGTCCCTGCTCAGGACTTGAGTATGGAGACACTCCATGAGCACTCCCTGGGAGAGAGAGAATAAGTGCGTGAGTCCTCCCTCCCAGAGGGGACACAGGAGTCCTCCCTCCCAGGGGGGCAGCCCCTTGAGAGCCGAGCCTATGCCTAAGCTGGTTTCCTGCTCCACAGACTAATCAGTGTCACTCCTGGTTTACTCACTGCTGTGGCCTCTGGATGTCTTTTTTTTTTTTAACTTTTATTTAGAATATAAATTTCCAAGGTGCATCTTATGGATTACAATGGATGTCTTTTTTTTTTTTAAGATTTATTTATTTATTTGAAACTCAGAGTTATACAGAGAGAGGAGAGGCAGCGAGACAGGTCTTCCATCCGATGGTTCAACTCCCCAGATGACTGCAATGGCTGGAGCTGCACCGATCCGAAGCCAGGAGCCAGGAGCCAGGAGCTTCTTCAGGGTCTCCCACACAGGTGCAGGGACCCAAGGACTTGGGCCACCTTCTAGTGCTTTCCCTAGGCCATAGCAAAGAGCTGGATCGGAAGTGGATCAGCCAGGTCTCAAACCAGCACCCATATGGGATGCCGGCGCTTCAGGCCAGGGCATTAACCCACTGTGCCACAGTGCTGGCCCCTGGATGTCTTCTAATATTTCTAGACCCACACTAATTTTTGTTGCATTTTCAGATTGAATAGAATCATAGGAAACAAGTTTAACCTGCAATCCCTTGGTTATGTTCCACCTGCGCTGCCGCTGCTCAGTGCAGTGGGGGAGGTGGGGGCAGTGTTTCTAAGCTGGAACACCTCTCCACATTGAGTTGTGGTGACTGGAGCCGGAGAGAAGGGTAGAGGGTGCAGACGGAGGGCGTTTGGATAGCAGAGGTCATGTCAGAGTTAGGAGTAAGTTCCCAGAGTCACGCGGCGCAGGGGTGTGACTGGAGTCTGTGAGCATCTGATGTGTATTTTCTGAGCAGAGAGCAGAGATGAGCTAAGGTCAGAGCAGGGAAAATGTCACCCAGATTCGACCGGTGCATGCATCATCTACACAGGTGGTGAAAAGCTGCACTCTGCTCCCTAAATGTGTACAATTATTGTTCATCAAAAATCTTTATGAGGCCTGTGCTATGGCTTGGAGGGTAGGGCTACCACCTGTAGTGCCGGCATCCCATATGGGTGCCAGCTGCTCCACTTCTGATCCAGCTCTCTGCTATGGCCTGGGAAAGCAGTAGAAGATGGCCCAAGTGCTTGGGCCCCTGCACCCACGTGGGAGACCTGGAGAAAGCTCCTGGCTCCTGGCTCCTGGCTTTGCACAGGCCCAACTCTGGCTGTTGTGTCTGTTAAGGGAGTGAACCAGCAAATGGAAGACCTCTCTCTCTCTCTCTCTCTCTCTCTCTCTCTCTCCCTCTGCCTCTCTGTAACTACCTTTCAGGTAAATATATGAATCCTTAAAACAAAACTTTACAGTCTTAAAAAATAAATGAAAAGCAAATAAAATCAACATATTGGACATAAAAAGAATTGCTGAAAATTAGTAAAATTAGTGCTTGGGCAATAAAATTTATGATCAAAATTCATCACTGTAGGAGCAATAAGAAAACCTAATTTCTTTTTTAAAGATTTATTTATTTATTTGAAAGGCAGAGTTACAGAGGGAGAGAGAGGGAGACAGCTCTTCCATCCAGTGGTTCACTCCCCAAATGGCTGCAACAGTCATGGCTGGGCCAGGCTGAAGCCAGGAGCCAGGCGCTTCATCTGAGTCTCCCACATGGGTGCAGGGGCCCAAGCACTTGGGTCTTCTGCTGCTTTCCCAGGTGGCAGGGAGCTGGAGCAGAACTGGAGCAACAGGGACTCAAATAGAGTGTTGCAGGAGACAGCCTAACCCCTTGTACCATAACACCAGTCCCACAAAGCAGCCACACACCAGGAATTTAGGCTATGTGTTATCCGACTGGCCTAAGAATGACTGCTAAAACCGCAGCCCCTTGCACACCACAATTCACATTTTCTTATTTCAGGAAACTTCTAAGTGGGCTGTGAGTAAATGAGAAAAATCCAACAAAAGCATAGAGGTGAGTGACACAAACTTGTTTCCCCCGGACCCTCATGATATATTTTTGGACTGTGTATTCCACTTGGAGTTACGTTATGAAACGAAACACCTGCGGTATCTCATGGCTTCCATCTGTAATCAGAATAAACTGCTGGAGAAAGTCACATAAATTCTGCCTGTGAGTGTGTAAAATTTCATTAGCTAAGATTTGGTCTGGGAATAAAACAAAGTCTTGCTCATAAATGCAATATGCTTGAAATGAATCCTCCTGACAATGAAATAAATCAACCATTAATTAAATTAATGCAGTTGGTGACACCATCCCATTATTAAAGAATGAACACTGTTGGCAAAAATTTATTTTCATAATTTATAAATACAGATGTTGCGGATTTTTTCAAAGTTTATCGGGTTGAAAACTATAAAGCGCATCTTTCACTGCTCGGTCCTTAGGCACAGAGGTCCATGTCCACTCTGTTCTCTCAGGGGTCTGGTACGAGCCTCAGACAGCTCTCTCTAGTTCTGGAAGGATCTCTCTCCCACAGCGGCGCTGATTCTGAGTGATGGGGTGCAACCCAGGTGACGAATGCACTGCGATCTGAACAAATCACTCACTTCTGATTTTTTTTAAAGATAGAGAAACTTAAATTATATGATTTCAATAAAACCACTAGACCAGTAACCAAAGGGTTAGGTTTGATTTAGTGCTATAAAATAGTCATTTTTTTATGATTTAGTGTCTCTAAATTCTGGTCTGGAACGTCGTCCTGGCTTAGTCTTCAGTTGGGGTCCATGAGGACTCACACTGGTAATTACTCATCTGACGCCCACTGTAGAAGGCAATCGCATCCCCAAGGGAGTCGACAAACCGAGGAAGATTATGTTAACTCTCCCTGGAGTCGCAGTGAAAGGCAGCAGAGGAAGCTTTAATTAATAAATAAATGTATGATGCCACAAGGGTTCTACTCACCTGCGGTCACTAATCCTATGAATTCGTGACATAATTATACTGTGTTTTATTAAATGAAAATGAAACAGACCCAGAGATATCAGAAAATAAGTTCAAGTTTAAATAGAAAGACTTAACTGAGACAAGTCGTTCCTGAGCTTAAAACTGATTGCTTTCTTCTAATATTATTTCCAGAGGAAGACTACAAATACGTAGAAATACATAGAAAGAGCACAAATTTCTCTGTGGAGTAAATTTTTATTCTCCAAAATAGAGTGTCTAGTGTGTAGTCACTAAGAGTTTCCTGTCTGAGAACAGCTGAGGGAACCGGAGCAGTAAGAGCTCGGGCTTTGTTGACGTTCGATTTTGCTCACGCGTGCCAGCCTTGCACCTGCTGACTCTGTGAGACAGACAACAATGCTGTATTCTTAAAAAAAAAATGAAGAGTTGAAGGGTATCAATAGGCTGGGAAAGGAAGTCTGGAAGTCTGCTTTTGGTTTGAGTCAGCGATCTTATACACAGCACTGTCATATGCTCACAAATATGTTCCACTTAAATGTTTCATAAAGGAGCCGGCGCTGTGGCATAGTGGGCTAAGCCTCCGCCTGTGGTGCTGGCATCCCATATGGTAGTGGGTTCTAGTCCCGGCTGCTCCTCTTCTGATCCAGCTCTCTGCTATGGCCTGGGAAGGCAGTGGAAGTTGACTCAAGTCCTTGGGCCCCTGCACCTGCATGAGAGACCTGGAGGAAGTTCCTGGCTCCTGGCTCCTGGATCTTGGCTTCAGATCGACCCAGCTCCAGCGGTTGCGGCCGTTTGGGGAGTGAACCAGCAGATGGAAGACCTTTCTCTCTGTCTCTCCCTCTCTCTGTAATTGTACCTCTCAAATAAATAAATAAATAAAATCTTTAAAAATTTTTTCATAAAGAGATTCAAATCTTAAATTGATTGTAGAGTGATCCCAGAGGAATAACTGAATGCTTATCCACACAGCACGCGGACCCGGTCCCACAAAAGGCATGGTTTCACTTTTACCCTGCAGAGAAATGCTGAGAACAGGGTCCTAAATTAGGGAAACGTCTGTCAGCAAGGAGGAGCCAGACAGGGTGTTGGAGCAGGGCTGAGGCCGCTCACCTCTGTGAAAGACACGCAAATGGGAAAGAAGACCCAGGCAACAAACAGGGCAGTCCTCGCTTCCCGCTCACAAAATCCGCTCTAAGGCTGGTGCAATCGTTTTTCTTTGCTCGCGCCTCGTATCCTAGAGACATGTTCTTGGACAAGCAGTGGCCAGTGACGCAGGTCCCACCCAGGTCAGGCGAAGGAGTTACCACTTGCTTAGGAAGCCCGATCAGCAAGTGAACTACTTCCTCGGAGCTACAAGCAAAAGCGAGGGTGGCCAGCACTTGCAGCAACCCAAGAGCATGAAGAAAACCCAGGGTGCGAAAGTGGGAGAAGCAAACCCAGGGCTGGACACAGGAAGCAGGAAGGGGAGGACAGTTCCGCACATCCCAGGAGATCCTAGTGAATATCACACCGGAGAGACAGCATTCAGTGAAGTTACGGGCAATCAGAAAACCAGCAGGATGCTTTGGACACTGGAAACTCAATCTCTAAAAGAAAGAAAATTAGGTAAAATTAAAAAAAAATACAACAAACACTGGTAAGTGTGAAATGACTCTACCTGGAAAAGTTTTTAAAAATTCCAGACATTCACACAAAAATGAGAAATAATGATGGGGTGGGGAGGGGATAATGTTCAAGGCAGGAAGAAGAGCTTGAAGAAACCCAACACTTGATCCAGAAGAGAACTTAAGAAAGACGTGATTTAAAAATAATCTACAAAAATTCCAATCTGAGAAAAGACTTTTTTATTTGTATGTAATCACCTGCTTGTCTGTGAATGCTCCCTTTTACTGAGTACCTAACTTTCAAATGTACTTTGAGACGTTTTGTTTAAAATATGGAATAGGAGTAAGCATGCCAGAGAGATCAGCGTGGGATATTTTACACATTGAAACAAGAAACTGGAAGGAACTCTTCGCTCTGTCCTTCAAAGAGGTTTGGAGTCTTGCCCTTTTGACAAAATCTTTGGCCTTAAGCATATCCTTTACCTATAAAATGGAAAAGGGTTATTTCCCCCAGTATGATCACAAAACACGTGGTGCTAACTGCTACCCTATGATGCTTTTCTGGTGCTTTCGGTGGGGACAGAGCTCTGCTCCGTGATTCCATCCGTGCTGTGGTCCTGACACAGTGTGAACAAGCCAGATCCCACCTGCAGCAGAACGACCAAATTCCTGCTTGGAATTCAGATGGAAAAAAATCCCATTTATCCAAGTGCAGATGTTTAAATTTAACTTGTGAGAGTACTTCAAAATGTTTGTGAGGAAATGGAATTAAAGATTAACTTTATTTTGATGCCAAGAAAGTTGAAATTCATGCATCATTTTATATACATATTTTCCATCAACTTTTTGAAGGACTCATGTTTAGACAGAAAAACTTGTCCTAAAGCATTGACATTTTATAATACAGTCATATAATATAAGTTACGGGCTACATGAGACCATCAGCTCCTGAAGAGGTGCATAGCCCAGGCATGTGAGGTCGAGCTAACATATGCTACTAGGTACGTGATGCTGGTTATCATGACTTATATTAACAAATCTGCCAATAGAAGAAGAGTAAGGCAATCAGATATTCCAGCTCCTATGACCCACAAAAGGCCATGCCTGGGCCAAGAGAGAAATCAGAGAAACAAATCCCATCCTACTCCACGGGACATGGTGACAGAGCGGCTCAGAGGCGTACTCTGAACCAACAGCTCTCTAGCTATGAGGAACCCAGCTGGTGGTGCTGCACACCGATGGCCCTGGGCCTGATGTTACAGTTCTCAGGGTGTGCTAGGGAGCCTTCCAAGAGTCTCCCAGAGGTTAGCCAGAGCCCCTGCTGACCCTCCACACGTGGGTCTCACCCTGTTGAGTACTAAATGCCAGGGGGAAGGATGTAGAAAGACACAACCAAGACACAGGTCTGCCCCCTTCCATCAGGAATACGGAAGGGATAGAAAGTGCTGTTAGCATTTGAATTTGGCAGCAAAGTATAAAGGCAGGACCATCTCTATCCGTGAAAGGTTCTAATCCAGCTTATTTTATGAGACTTTATACTTAAAGTAAATACCTCTTCTTTCTAAAATTCAGTGCAGAATTATCAAAAATATGTAAGCACTAGTAAGCACTATTTTAATTATCTTGTATAAATGATAAGACCATATTTTAGGCTGATTAAAATAAATATTCAGTTTGTCTGAATATCTGCTAAGTACAGAGCTGCAGAGTTTGAAAAGAACAGTAGGCTACCTTCATCTGAAACGTTTTTAAAATTCTATGTTTTCAGTGCATCTTTGCGTTGATATAGTTGTTGTTTGTAACACAAATGATAAGATAAAAAATCATTTGGCCTGCATTTCTACCTGGCCAAAGGGGAAGCACCACCAGGACAAGAGACCCTGAAGGGTGTGTGAGTGCAGAGGTGAACAGTTCACTGGGAAAAGTCCACACTACTTAGAAACCACCTCCTAACACGGTTGCTGTACATCTTTGTAAAGGAGAGAACCCATCACAGGGAGGGGGCTATCAGACAATGGAAATCAATGCAGGCACGGGGGTATTCAGCAAGTTCACCCTTCTATGTTTAAGACAGAACCAATAATCAAAGATTCAGTGAGCTCACTAAGCCAGCTACAACAGGAGACCTTAGTATTTGACAGTTATCCAGCTAAATATTTATTTCTTCTAAGCTACATTTATTTTCAGTGTCTTCTTTTCCCTTTCCAAGTGGAGCACATCAGAAAATCATATTCGAGGAATGAGGTAATTCTGCTCGGAGGGCTTATGATTTGTGGCAAGGCTGCTGATTGAATAACCGTTATGTAACCCTGCTCTAAACTAAATCTTCCCAAGCAATCCCATTGTGTGTTTTATGGAAGGCATCAAGATTTAGCACTGCTTGCTCTCAGACCTGAAAAACCGGAGATCATTGATTAGCGCGTTTACAGAGCTGAGCTCCAGGGTGTCAGACAGGGAGGATGCCGTCTCCCGGCTCCTGCATCTGCTCCCCTTGCTGTCACTCCCTCTCCTCTCACCTCCCGTCTGGTACCGAGGACTGTGATTCTATCATGTCCCAGCTCCCCAAGCTGCTTTGTTAAAATAGAACTTATTTTCTGTTACCCACTTTGCCTTCTTTTCTCTTCTTGACTCCTGGTTTTCTCTTACCAGCATTGAGGATTTTCAGCAGAATACTGGGGATGTTTCACAGATTTCCATTTTTCAGACTACACACAAAACAGGCTGTTTGACTCTCACCACCCATGAGGTATCTGCAGCATATCTGTCATTGTAAACCTGTTAACAGAAAACGCACACTCACCAATTATTCCTATTTCAAGAAGTCTTCTACGAAACACCAGGAAAGAATTTCAAGCCAAGAGCCCTGGTGATGGAGAGGAGTCAGAAGTTACATACTCCAGGCTTGGGCCTTTAACCCAGTGGTGAACACGCCACGTCCCCTGTCAGAGGGCCTGCGTTTGATTTCTGGCTCTGGCTGCTGACCCCAGCTTCCTGCCAATGCAGACCTCGCAGGCAGCAGTCATTGGTTTTCCGTCACTCACATGGGAAACCTGGGTTGTGTTCCAGCTCCTGCTCCGTTCCTGGCCCACATCAGGCTGTTGTGAGCATTTGAGGAGTGGATCAAGGTATGGGAGATCCCTTTCTCTCTCTCTCTCTCTCTCTCTCTCTCTCTCCCCCTCTAAAGTAAAGTAAAAGCTGGATATTTTAATAATCGATTTCTTCTTATTTCTCAAGCTTTACTCTTACATATTGCGCAATCTATAGAAAGCTACGAATATGCATGAGGTTTTCAAATACTGTTCTCAGAATTCACAATGAAGAAGTTATTGCTCTATTTTAGAGACAAGAAATCCCAATTTCCGGAATTAGACAATGAGAGTTTTGTAATTTTTCTTTGCCTGAAAGTGTGTTTGGTTATGGTGTCTTCACTTAGTGTGGTCTATTGCTGTGTCTGTTTAAAGAACCCAAGAGTCATCGTTTGACATCATCCTGAGTTGTCTCTGCTGCTTTTGCAGAACCGAATCCCTGTCTCCTTGTCGGCACCTGAGCCTGTCTCACCTCCAGGCCCACGCGAGAGGTGCTCTCCCATCCCCAGATGCTCTTGTGTCTTGACTTGACTCCAGGCGTCTTTCCCGTGGCCCAGTGCAGACCTGGAATACCCATTCCAAGGACCACAGGAAGGGCTTAGCAACAGCAAGCACCACTGCTTGGGGAGATGTGCAGGGAGGCGTGGGTCACGTCAGGCACTCGGTGGGTGGAGGGGTTCTCGTGTCTTTGTTTACTCTTACACATCAGCATCCCTTGGTCCTCAGTGATATTCTTCACAGGATGAAATAAAATCTGAGTTTCTGGCCCCAAACTTGTTGGATTATAATTTGTAAAAGTTGTTCAAACTATAAATTATAAATTTTAATTAACTTTGTGCCATTTGTTTCTTAAAAGTTTATGCAAAGTTATTTCAAAGAGTTCATGGGAAATGGAATTAAACGATGTTTATTTTTGTACCAAAATATTTGAAATCCATACACATATTTTTCAGAATATGCATTTTCCACAAACTTTCTGAAGACTTCTTACGTGCATGGATTTAAAACATTTCTACACCAAAATGAACTTACCTTTTAATTTCATTTTTCCACAAGCCTTCTGAAGTATCCTCATAAGTCTTTTAAGACCGCTTCTATATGGGTTTAGTTAGGTTCCTCCAGCGTGCTCTTCTTTCTTGATTGTTGATTGCTCTCTTATGGATCTGGAGTGAGAAACTGAAGACACATGGCCTGTCACCTGACTCCATCCGTTACAGTCATTTGCTAGGAAGAGCACCAGTCAGGACACCGACTCACTCATTGTTTGCTGAGGACATCACCCTGGCGTCACCCATCTTTTCACTTCCTGAAATCTCTACTGAAAAATAGACACAAAATGTTATGATAACTATTCTTAAGTAAACTTTTGTGGAACAAATTTATTCCCTTTAGTTTTTGAACATTTTGTCTTAACTGAAGCTTGTTTTTCCATAATTATAAATGTATTTCCTATGCAACTACACCAACCAATAATAAATGGGGACTTAATTTCTAAAGTGTGTTACAAAGGAATACAAAAGCCTCTGAAATCAGCTCAATGAATCTTGGAGCTTCTGCTTTGTTGCTAGAAACCAACCTGACCAGGGCTGGTGCCATGGCTCACTTGGCTAATCCTCCACCTGCGGCGCCAGCATCCCATATTGGCGCCGGGTTCTAGTCCCAGTTGCTCCTCTTCCAGTCCAGCTCTCTGCTGTGGCCTGGGAGGGCAGGGGAGGACGGCCCAAGCACTTGGGCGCCTGTACCTGCATGGGAGACCAGGAGGAAGCACCTGGCTCCTGGCTTTGGATGGGCACAGTGCAGGCCGTAGCGGCCATTTTGGGAGTGAACCAACGGAAGGAAGACCTTTCTCTCTGTCACTGTCTAACTCTACCTGTCAAATAAGTAAAAAAAAAAATCTGAGCAGACATGATGTACATTCTGAAAGAAGAGGATGCCTTCTACTTTTTTTCCTTTGGGCCTGTCCTAGCTTATATAGTATCTAATGCTTTTAGTAGAGTGTTGTTATTATAAAAGATGCAAGAAATTTATTACTTTTCTGTAACAATTTATATGTATTTATTCCTTAATTCATTTTTTTAACCTTTATCTGACAAGGGTTATTGAGTATAGCTTATACCTCTGTGAAGCCAGAACAAAATCTAACTAATCTTTTATAAGATCCTACATTAAAATGCAATATAACCAGACAGTAGAATGTATTAACACACCTCAGAGAGTTTTCAATTTGTCATATCTTTCAAGCAGTTGGGAAGATGTGTATTCAAGAAGTGATTTATTTCCTGGGAGGGAACAAAATCACTCAACAAAAAAAATGGAATTAATTATTTCTACCCAATTAAAAATGGTCAATACCTACGTAACAACATGTTAAACTGTAGTGAAACTAAGGAGCTCTATGGACAAGCAGAAATGGAGCCCAGACAAAATTGGGATAGTGATGAGCCATAAGACAGTGACTACTGCTGATAACTTGTAAGGAAGACTAGCCTCAGCTCTGAACCACATTCCAGATCGGTAACTAGGGTGGGTCTGTTGTCAATTACTGTTATCTTTGTGTGCATTCATATCATCTGTTATAGACTGGCAAGGCAAGTGTCTACTCAGACAGAGAAACAACCATGTCCCATGAAAATGCTGAAGCCATGCATGCAATTAGGAGTAGAAATTTGAATATGGATATTTGTTTTAGATAAATGGATGCTATGCATTGCACAAGCTGCCATAAATCGCTCAAGTTCCCCAAGAGTCACTCACCAAATAGTCTAGAAATTGTGTGATGCTGTCTTCCTCGTGTGTCTCTGGCCTCCCAAGGGGCCCAGTTGGTCAGATTGGAGGTGCAGGGGTGCAGCCTTGGGGCATCACAGGTTCTTTCGACTCACATATCCTCTCACACTGTTTTGATGCCACGTGCAGCTCGTGGCTGCATGGGATGTGACTTCCTGGAGATCTGCTGTAACGTGCTGTGAGCGCTGGCTTTCGTCCCCTTGTTTGTTCTGCCTGGCTTTCAGAGGCGTTTGAGAGGTTTAAAATTAATTCTGCTCAAACAAACACTATAAAATTGAAACTATGCGATGGATGTCCTCTGTTATCAATGGAATATAATTAGAAATCAGCAACAGAAAGGAATTTCACGAATTCCAAGTGGGGCCTGCGCTGTGGTGCAGCGGGTTAACGCCCCAGCCTGAAGCGCCAGCATCCCATATGGGCGCCAGTTCTAGTCCCAGCTGCTCCTCTTCCAATCCAGCTCTCAGCTATGTCCTGGGAAAGCAGTAGAAGATGGTCCAAGTCCTTGGGCCTCTGCACCCATGTGGGAGACCCAGAGGAAGCTCCTGGCTCCTGTATTCGGATGGCGCAGCTCTGGCCATTGCAACCATCTGGGGAGTGAACCAGTGGATGGAAGACTTCTCTCTGTGTCTCTACCTCTCTCTGTAACTCTATCTTTTAAATAAATAAAATAAATCTTAAAAAAAAAGAATTCCAAGATACCAGAAAATTGAAGAACACACTTCTTTAACCGCTGGCTGAGAGAAAAACTCATAAGGAAATTATCATGCACATTCAGATGCATGAAAACAAAAGACAGCACTCCAAGAACATGGGACGCTCTGGAAGCTGTGTGAGAGGGAAGCAGGAGAAGGATTTTTTGTAAATACTTGCATTTTAAAAGGGCAACATCTAAATCAATAACATAAACTTCCTCCTTCAGATGCCAAGAAGACCCAAGAGAGTGAGGGGAAGGGAATAAAGGTTGGCAATAATGAAATTCTCGGAACAGTAAAACAATCCTGAAGAAGCAGCAGGTGGCAGGAATTAAAATTCCAATGTGGAATATCCCATCAAGTTACACAAATCAAAACCATGTGATAGTAGTACGAGGACAGATTCACATATCAATAGAATGAAAATCAGGTTCCAAAAATACACCCAACATCATGATCACAAGCGTTTTGGTGTCTCAGATTCAGATCCGTTGACAAGCTGCTCTCTACGCTAAAGCTGAGGGCCAGGATCTTGGAGCGGCAGGCTCAGCTACTGCTAGGACGTGGACACCCACGTGGGAGTGCTAGTTTGAGTCTTGACTGCTCTGTTTTCAATCCCAGCTCCACGCTAACGTGCCTGGGAAAGCAGTGAAAGATGGTCCAAGTCCTTGGGGCCCTGCCACCCACCGGGGAGACCTGGGTGGAACTCCAGGCTCCTGACTTTGCCCAGCCCAGACACAGCAAAAATGAAGTAAAAACGGTAAAGCAGGAAATCCACACCCACACCCACATGCACACAGCCACACGTCTAAGAGTGACATCAGAAAGGGCTGCTTCGTGAGCAAGAAGAGACACCAGTGAGAGCCACGCGAGATTCCACTGCACGTTCACCAGGTGGTCAAAGAGAAAAGGCTGGGATATGCCAGATGCTGGGGAGGACAAGGATAGGCTGGAGTCCCAGGCACTGGGGTCACCCAGTTTGGAGGACCCGTGATGCATCCGCTCACAGAACTGTGCGTGTGGACCCTGCCTGCATATCTAGTCTCACACTGAGCCAACGCGAAAAACAGACTCAGAAAACGCTTGCACGTTGACTTCCTAGTTTTGTAAGATAGAACCCAAGGTCAATTTTACCCTGATGGTCTGCTGAGCACACTGACCCTCAGCTATAGAAAGGCCTGTTTGTTCTGGAAAGATCAAAGCTTCAACAGCTGTTACTCTAGTCCTGAAACTCCTCTGCAAGACCGTGTGTGAGAGGAAAAGCTGTCGCACAGAACAGAGGTCTCCCATGACTTGTCGGAT
The DNA here is from genome assembly GCA_015711505.1 of Sylvilagus bachmani. NCBI lineage: Eukaryota > Metazoa > Chordata > Mammalia > Lagomorpha > Leporidae > Sylvilagus > Sylvilagus bachmani. The sequence goes on along the minus strand of CM027392.1, from coordinate 57,298,595 downwards.
ACCCTCAGTCCATCCACAGGAAGAAAGGAACCAGTTTCATGGGGACAAAACACTTTAGCTCTGCATCCGTTCTGAGCAGAAGGACGGGGTGGGGGTGGGGAGCTGCTGTCTCCAGGGAAGGCTGATGGCCGTGGGTGCCAGAAACACTTGAGCAGGTCTCCCACCGTGCCCATCCTGCCTGCTTCCTGAGGTCCCTGAGGACGGAGCCTGCAGCGCTGGGTTAGCCCGCCCTTCATCAAAGTCGCCTTCCCCCGGGCGTTGGATCCCTAAGTCCCACTCCTGTCTGCCATCCAGGATGAACATCTCTGCCTTTGTAGTGAAGCTCTTGTCTCTTGTTGTCGTGCATACAGAAGCCACCCGAAGGGGAGAGAGGACGGGATAGAGGGAGCGCTTCCATCCACTGGTTCACTGCCCAAAGTGCTGTGATGTCCGGGGCTGGGCCAGGCTGAAGTCAGCAGCCAGGAGCTTCATCCGGGTCTCCTACGTGGGTGCAGGGCCTGAGCACTTGGGCCATCCTCTGCTGCACTCCTAGGCACAATAGCAAGGAGCTAGATTGGAAGTGGAGCATCTGGGACATGAACTGGCACCCATAGGGGATGCCAGGGTTGCAGGCAGCTAGTTAACCTGCTGTGCTACAATGTTGGCCCCATGATTTCGTTTTTTATAGCATTTTATTGAAATCCTGTGTACATGCCAAGAAATGTGAATAAAAATATAAATAAATGAGTTATTTTATCATGTAATCACACTCATAACCAACACCCAAATTAAGAACAAAGCGTTACTAGTAGGGCAGTTAAAGTGTACAGAAGCGCATCTTTGAGTTCTGAGCACTCGTGCTGCCACAGAACGGTCCACGGCTTCCCTAATTACAGCCTTCTGCAGGGTAATTTGTCAACACCTTCCCAAACTTAAAAAAAAAAAAGTATATATTTTGGGACAACTAAAAAAAATTACCTCTAGGAGTGTATTGTGTCTCTTATGGCTATACTCCCAAACTACGTGCCAGCAATCCATCAATCCACCCAACATAACAATGGGCTTAATTAAAATGTTTATCAAGAGGAGATTGGTTATAAAATTAGATTGTGTTCCTCTAACGGAACATTTGATGGCCTACTAAAGTAGATTTCTATGTCATGACATGAACATATATCCATAATGCGTATTTTAAGACAAAAGAAAGATCAGAAAAATATGCCTCGTGTGGTGTTTTCTTATCCCTGACCCTGTAGATGGGAGCAGCGGGAAAAGGAGAAGAGCCGGGCGTGTATGAGAAGCATCAGTACAAGTTTATGCATCTCAGTTGCTTTTTAAGAAAGGAATGCAAGAGTCAAATAATCAGCTTTGGGATCCTGGAGAACGTAGGAGGCAAGGAGCCCTCTCCTTGAATTGTCTGCTTTTCTGCACAATTGATGCTTCTGTTTTATGTCTGTCCCTTATGACGGCCCACAGAATGATCCAGGTGTAGGTACCATGTGTGGAGTTTTGTTTCGTTTTTACTTCTTGGTACCAGAAATACTAACAAGTAGTCAAACCGCTGCTGCACACAGCGCCTTGTGACTCTGACGTCACGCAGGAGTGACTGCTGCACTGGGTGGAGGCGGATGTGCAGGTGCCAAAGGCGCTGGCCCTGGGATGAGCCTCTCTGTGCTTCCCCAGCACCCTGTCTCCCACAGGCTGCAGTTCATTCTCCCTCTCCCCTGCTGGGACCCAGTACTGCCAAGGGGCTACTTGTCACAGGCATCTTATTCTCTTGTCACCCAGCAAGGACCTGGCACCTACAGACCTTTATTTAATGAGGCATTGGACGGATTCACAGAGTGGCTCTGTTCTCACCATCTTTAACTCCCCACACGGGGAGAATCTTGTTGAAGACACTTTGGCCGTGACAAAGCCGCACTTTCTTGGCAGGTGTTTATTTCCCGAACTCAGATGTCTAGGTACCATGCAGTACCCAGGAGAAGAGCTTGGTACATTTTTTTATGAATGAATGCCATTCTTGGGCACAATCAGTCATGGGTTTAATTTAAAGGGGGCCATGATACTCGAGTTAAGTTACTGCTGGGGGAGTTCACGGAAGAGCCAGCTCCTGTTTGTTCGCTGTGTCAGATTGTGGGGTCATTCAAAGCATCCGATGACCACTTCCTCCTTGAATTTTCCTCCTGAGCTCTGTGGAAATTCTACAGTGGAAACTATCTGTTGCAAAGAAGACTGATTTGAAAAATACATTTTTGACAATAATTAATCTTCCCCATAAGGGACCAGAAGCAAGCTGCTTCTTGCCTGTGTTTATAGACTTTGTGTATTTTATTTAACAGAGAAGATTAGCTTCAGCACACCTGGGCAATTCCTTTTCTCTAGGGAACACCTCCTCCTTGTGCTTTTTGACGTTGGATCTCCACAGCTTTTCTTTCAGGAGACCTGCTGGAAGCCTCCTCCGATACAGGTCTTGCAGATCTTGGAGACCCACTGGCTGATTTTGTTTTCCAAATTCAAAAGCCCCCACTGTGCATCTCATTGAGCACCAGTCTTTCTCTCATCCTATCCTCCGAATCCTAACCTGTCAACTCGATTTCAGATTTTATTATGAGATTGAACCAAAGAGCATAACAGCGTATTTGAATAAGTGCACGTGAGCATATTTGAATATCTCATTTGCATAAGAGCAAGTTGAAATTGTAATCTACAGGAATGGCGGCGTCCTGAGACTCGATATTGTCCCTAAAGTACCACGCTGTGCCCAGCTCTGTCGGGAAGCCTTCTCCCCACACCCAGCCTTTCCTCTGGTTAATCCCCACGCCCCATCCGGCTTGTGATTTCGCCGTGCTGTCATCAGAGTCCACTACCCAGCCAGAGGAATCGGTCTCTCACGTACCCTCCTGCTGGACGAGACCATGGGAAGGCTTTGTGCCTCCTCCAGCAGACTGGAGTCTGTGACATTGGGACTGTGTCCGCTTCCTCATTCTCTGAGGCTCCAACCTAGGAATCAAGTTGGTACTTGGTTCAAGGTGAAGGCTATATAAAATGCTAATGCATGGATGACAGCTTAAGCCTATAGGCATATAACACATGCGTTTAATAAGGACAGTGCACAGAAATAAAATTGTCATCTAATTCCAAGTACCATTTTTCTCTGCTATGTCATAGTACATAAAGACAACTCAAACATATTTTGAAATAAATTGTTGCAGCTTAGAACGTTCGCAAACTGTGTAATGAAGAGAGCACCTTGATGTGACAGCTTTATCACTGCCAGTGCACATATTATGGGATATGCAAGGCGTTTTCAGACACTAGGGCAGATGCAAACTCCAGCCAGATCCACATTCTCATTTAGAATATTCATAGACGGGGAGGGGTGAGAGACAACAAAATGAAAAGTAATCAGTGTCATAAAAGAGGTATAAGTGAAGTAGCCCAGGTTTACAGAAAAGAATCAATCATTTGCAGTCAAAGTAGATTGCTGTGAATTGCCTAAATTTAAGTGCACATGATAAAGCCCCAGTAATTTAAATTTATTTTTAATTTCTTGCCCTGTTCTACATACTACGCATGCATGGATCTCTGCATTTTGAAATACTGTGTGACCACCTGCAATCCACATCCTTTGTATGCGTCTTGCCCTGAGATAAATCTAGGCATCCCTACATCTTAGCTAAGGGACTGAAGTTTCAAACAGGAAATAAAGAAGGCTGTGACCCCTACTAAGATCACTGGGAAAGAATTCCAGGTACTCGTGTTGAAAATTAGCTGCATGATAGGAAACTGAACGCCCGAGAAGAATGCCCGCTCTGGGAAGTTGGTGTGGAAGTCTTTTCTTCTTCCAGGAAGCTGGGGCACTGGAAGCCTGGTCCCCAGGACCCCATCGCTCGTGAGCAGAGATCAGGTGCTGGAGGCTTTGCCTCTTGGCACAGGGTTTGTTCCTGGTGATTTGATCACGGAGGCTGAGACCTAGGGAGTTCCTGGGCCAATGCTTGTCACTAGACGTCTATAACTTTATGAGGACTCTCTGAGTCCATAAAAATAGAGCACTGCATGTCTTCAATAACAAGAACCACTGTTTCCTACCAGCTCCTGAATCAAAAGAGGGCAGACAAGACAACCTGGCACTCCAGTATGGGGCAAGTGGCTTAACCAGCTGTGCCACCATGCCCACACTTTTAACTCGCACTTTTAACTCTTTTATCATGAATTTGTTGAAGGAATTTATATGTGTGTATCCTATTTTCTCTGTTTCTCAAGAGAATCCTAACTAATGCAAATTAAGCCATCCCTCATGTCAGATATCCCTTATTATTCTGCTCACATCTCAGCGATATGTGAACCTTGATTATCAGCATTCGAAAGATGAGTATCTTGTGCTTCAAACCTTACTAATGGCACCACAATTAGTTACTGAGATGCTGTTAAGCAAGACACTTAGTTACAGGAAAATTGAGTGTGGACTTCCTTGAGGTGTTGGGAAGAGTGCTGTGGTTTGTATGCCAAGTGTGCCATAAAAGGGGTTGATCTCCAGGGTGGTGGGATTGAGAGGTGCTGTGTTTTAAGAGGTAGAACCTCAGGGCCGGCTCCACGGCTCACTAGGCTAATCCTCCACCTGCGGCACCAGCTCCCTGGGTTCTAGTCCCGGTCGGGGCGCCGGATTCTGTCCCGGTTGCCCCTCTTCCAGGCCAGCCCTCTGCTGTGGCCCGGGAGTGCAGTGGAGGATGGCCCAAGTGCTTGGGCCCTGCACCCCATGGGAGACCAGGAGAAGCACCTGGCTCCTGGCTTCGGATCAGTGCAGCACACCAGCTGTAGCAGCCATTTGGGGCGTGAACCAACGGAAGGAGGACCTTTCTCTCTGTCTCTCTCTCTCTCTCACTGTCTAACTCTGCCTGTCAAAAAAAAAAAAAAAAAGAGGTAGAACCTTAGGGGAAGTCCTCAGTTCCTGAGGTCATGCCTGCCAATGGGGCGGTGGAACCTGTTCTCTCATCTTCTCACCTCTGTCCTGGTTGGCGATGGGAATGCTTGCTCCCAGGTGGAGCTCCACCGCCCTATCCCCTGTCTTCCCAGGGGTTAAACCACTTAACTTTGAACCTCCAGGACTGTGAGCTACAGGAAGCTTCTCTCTTTACAAAGTGAGCTGCCTGGAGTGCTTGTTATAGTAACACAAAGCTGAGTAATAGAGGGGGAGGGGTTAGGGATGTGGTTGGTGTGGAAGTCACAGTGGTGGGAGAGCTACCTCTGGCCATCAGTGACTCTGGACGGGTACATAATGTGAGGGTCGTGACCTCCCTCTGGGCTGGTGCAGGCCATTTTAATAAAGGTCTTCTCAGGTATCTGTTTCAACTCTGCGTGACACCCTGGACAGTGGAAATGTCCGACAGAAAAGCCCTCAGGGGTCGCAAAGGGTACCAGACCAGCACCGCAATGGGTACCAGACCAGCACTCGTGTGAACTCATCTGACATCCAAGGAAGCTGACAGAAGCGGGTGGGTGTGACAACAGTGAGATTTTTACAAATCTTGGTTTCATTGAAAAAAGTTCATGACTCAGAGTAGAATGGGAAAAAAGAAGGTGGAAACATAATAGGAAATTCTAGCAATGGCCAAGCAGAAAGCTAATTATAGGAACAAGGGAATGGAGGGGACGTTTGAGCTAAGAAACAAAGCATGGAGCTTGTGCAGTCAGAGCAGGCTGGTCAATTACAGAGCAGGAGAAGTGGGACATGTGAGAGGCACGGTACCAACGCCGGAAACCAGGCCTGCGCAGCAACTGTGCCAGGTCGCTCGTGCCTTCCCATGCTCATCCTTCCAACACCTTTACCAGGGCCTTCACACCATCTCAAACGTGAAGACCTGGAAACAGAGACTCCTGAGTAATAAACGCTCCATAGTGGATAAATTCTCCAACCAGGACTTGTGGCCCAGACTGCTGGAGACAGAACAGGAGCTCTTGCGTCCCTGAGGTCGGTGCACCCAACTATTGTGGAATCATGGCATCTGTTACATAGGAAAAACAAGGCTAGTATGGGACAAGGGTGAACCCCCGGGAAGCGGTGACTGCTGAAGATGCCATGACGGTGAAAGGAGGTGGGCATGTGATGAAGATGCGGATGATGGTGAAAGGCGGAGGACGTGACCTCCCGGTTGGCTGACCTCAGTCTCTGGGAGGCAGCAGAACACAGTGGAACCTGGGCCTCAGGGAGACTCTTGGTTCTTATGCTGGGTTCTCACTTGAACATAACTCTGTCTCCTTATTAGGAAAATGGCTTTTCAGTAGGAATATTTTAACTTCTGAAATTGGATTTCTGGTTAATAGAATGCTCTCTATGACAACACGAAGCCTGGGAACATTGGGCTCCAGGTGACCAGGCTCTGGGGCCGGTTCTCTGCTCTCCTCCTGACTGCCTCCTCTGCAGTCCTCACCCTCAGCGTGCTGTGGCCCTGGCATCGCCTCCCCTCCTAGCAGGATCCAGAGAAAGGAAGGAGACTTCGGCATCCTGCACACAAAGAGCAGGGGATCCTTCAAAGGATCAGAGACGAGCAAGTGCTCCTCCGCAGTCCATCATCAACAAGATACAGGGCAGCCAACTGTGTGCAGAGAGCCAGCCTCTGCACCTGCGCCTGGGATGGAGCCATCTTTCCCTGTGACACCAGAGTGGGAGCGGAGTCAGATTGTGCGAGTGAGGAAGGGAAACTCATGCCGGGAGGACGGGTGGTCCTTACTGTGTAGAGCTGCTGAGACAGTCAGCCACATGCTGCATTTGCAGGACTAAAGCAGTTTCTTGACACCCAACGTTTCCTCTGTGAATGTCAGTCATTCCCTTTGTCAGATGCCCAGCCCCGAGCCCCCGCTCCCTGTGATCCGTCCATCACCACCAGTCCAGCAAGAGTGTAAGATTGTTTTTTTTCTGTTTTGCAACTGGAAAGAATACACTCAAAAAAAAAAAAATCAAACTTATGAGAGTCACAAGTTTAGTCACGAGAAAAGCTGACATATTAGTGTAGGACTGAGCACAAAACACCTAACTTGAATGTTTCCCTATAGCAACCTCACAGAACCGAAAATTAAGCATTCCGCCAGGATGTGGTATGGCACCCCTCTCACCACGAGCGTGGATGTTCAGACAGCCGCGCGGAGCCACGGTTGCTGGGAAACCAGAACTCTGAGACCTGCTTCCAAGGTGCATTTCCTCACGGGCAGTTGTTGTGTCCACGAGCGTTGCCGACGAGACATCATTATCTGTCTCTTTCTAATTAACAAGGCACAAGGAATCCTGTCTAATGTTTTCTTTCCCCTTGTCATGAAAAAAATAGATAGAGCCATGCCCCTGCACTTAGCAGTAAAAGACTACACAGGGATGCAAACTGAACAGTTAATAACAAAGGGATATGAATGATCTGTACTCATTTGAAGATATTTGCTGCGGCTCACTAGGCTAATCTTCCACCTGTGGCACCAGCACCCCGGGTTCTGTCCTGGTTGCTCCTCTTCCAGGCCAGCTCTCTGCTGTGGCCCGGGAGTGCAGTGGAGGATGGCCCAGGTGCTTGGGCCCTGCACCCCATGGGAGACCAGGAAAAAGCACCTGGCTCCTGGCTTCAGATCAGCGTGGTGCACCTGCCACAATGGCCATTGAGGGGGGTGAACCAACAGCAAAGGAAGACCTTTCTTTCTGTCTCTCTCTCACTGTCCATTCTGCCTGTCACAAAAAAAAAAAAAAAAAATCAGGAGATTTATAAGGTCGATTGCTGATATGCACAAGGGAAGCACTGCAATTACTTTCAGTCTGTGAAGGTTAAGGTCCATTTTCTCCCTGATAAGCTGTTGTTTACTCATTCGATAAGCAGTGAAAGTGACGCACCTGCTCCTGTCCTTGTGTAAACCCCAAAGAGATACACTTGCCCGTCTAAAAGACACTTGATTACAAGGAATTTTCCAACAAACCAGACATTGCAATTGCAGAAATTCTCACTTTCCCATAAAAAGGGTTCTGATAACCATTAAATCATTTGAATTTCAGCCTACAAAGGCAAATTTATTAAGGCCTGGGTGTCAGATATAGTGTAACAGTGGCTAATTTTGTCGGGCAAAGAAAATCATTTCCACAGGGTGAAAACAAGTGAGTAGCTAGGTAAACAAATAAACAACAACAACAAATCAAATTAGTAGATCTAATTCACATTTCAATATAATGTCAAATTTTAAGTCTACAAGTTTCAAATTTTGCTTTGGAATGACCCTAAAGCCCATTATCTAATTCTTTATGTATTCATAATGATTACTTTCCTAAGTTCTAAGCTCAAGGAAAAATAATAATAGATGAAGGGTCTTGAAAATATTAGTGACAAAATGGCATTAAAAGATAAGTTTATCTGATAAAAAATGAAAATTCATGCATAGGTTTTTCAAAATACACTTTTTCCATGAACTTTTAGAGGAGTGTGCTGAGTCTTAAATTTATCCTTCATTTCTTTGGTTCCTCAAGTCAGTTGTTTATGCCCAAAGCACATTACCTAATTAGGCTTGTGAGTAATGACCACACATACGTAACTTGATGACCAGTGCCAGGCATCAAGGCCTTTGTATTTCTTAGCTCTTTAAACCCTCGACAACCCTGCAAGGTGGCCAGTGGTAAAGAGCTGTCTGGAGACGAGAGGGGAGGAGCAGGGACTGAAGCTTTCCTGAGACCTCAGAGGCATCCAGAACAGGGCGAGGGTGGCAACCGGCCCGGGTCAGGGCCAGTCCTGGGTCCTCGTGAGGGTGTGGTAAGTGAACAGATTTAACGGAGGAGGGATGCCTGGCAGTCAGACTTCCAGTGGTTACCTACAAATCCTTGAACGTTATGTCGCTTCCAAATCCAGTGGCATCACACTGATGTGAACTTATCCCACATTTACACCATCATTTGTGAGGGGTGAGGAGCTGGCTTTTCCACACAGGGAATCAGCTAGGAAGATCCTGGGATTCCAGCCAGCACCCTGTTCACACGGCTGCCAGAAAGTTAATTCCAGGTGAGAGCCAATACACTGGCCACCAACAGTTACACAATAAATATATCTTAAATAGCAGTTGAGAGCTAAGTCACATTTAATTTTCTGTGTGCCAATAGAGAGTTCAAAAACCATCCCACATAAACTAAATTGGCAAGAGACCCAATCATGAGGCAATGGGAGTCTGAAAGTTGCAAATAAAGCATAGCTTTTTAATTTATTTTTATTTTTTTTGACAGGCAGAGTTAGACAGTGAGAGAGACAGACAGAGAGAAAGGTCTTCCTTCCGTTGGTTCACCCCCCAAATGGCCACTATGGCCAGCATGCTGCACCAATCCGAAGCCAGGAGCCAGGTGCTTCCTCCTGGTCTCCCATGCAGGTGCAGGGCCCAAGCACTTGGACCATCCTCCACTGCCTTCCTGGGCCACAGCAGAGAGCTGGACTGGAATAGGAGCAACAGGGACAGAACCGGCACCCCAACTGGGACTAGAACCCAGGGTGCCGGCACCACAGGTAGAGGATTAGCTGGCCAAAGCATAGCTTCTGGTCTTGGGACAACTATAAGCGTGTGTACAAATCACTGAAAGAGAAACCAAAAAATTCTCCCCATGGGGCATAAATTGAATGATTTGGGAGCACAGAAGGAAGGCTGAGGATGCATTGCACAGAATCCTCAGCTCAGCAGTTACGGCAGCCCAGTCCACTGGAGCCATGCAGCGTGGTCCACTGGAGCCACGCAGCCCAGTCCACTGGGACCACGGCAGCCCGGTCCACTGGAGCCCTGGCAGCCTGGTCCACTGGAGCCACACAGAGCAGACACATCACCGCTGGAGGTCTCTGCATGCGTTGCTCCCAGTCCACCTCCAGCCTCCTCCCCAGCAGGGTTATTTCCAGAGCCTTGAAATTGACCCCTGAGCTTCTATGTTTGTCCACCTGTGGTTCATTTCTAAAAAGGATTAAAATGCACTTTTAAATATAAAGCAAAAGGAGCACTTCTACGGGCACCTCTCATAGGTGTGATGAAATCTGTGTTCTTCCCCGTGGTCCACAGGGCTGCCGGGTCTGATCCCTCTCGGATCCGTGGCCTCCCTGCCACTCCTCCCGTCCTAACTGTCCAGTGAGGGATTTGTGGCAGGGCCGCCTGTCAGCCCCTTCACATCTGTTCCAGTGTCAGTCTCCAGGCACCTCTCTTCTTGCTGCCTAAAATGTCCCCTTGCCAGAGCTTCTTGTGGACGATTGCTCTTAGTTCAGGAAAGAGGACACACCCAGGCTGAGGGTCCCCACATCACCTCTCGTCACTGCCCATACATGTGTCCTCCTTCTTGCTTACTCTCATGTGGCCAGCCAAAGAATATCGTACCTACATCACTCATTTGGTGTAAGAAAGCTAAATAGATGAGGAAATTTTGTCTCTGCCCAGAGAGCTTGCTCTGAACGGTGAGGCCAGCGTGCAGACAAGGTCAGTGAGTAGGATTGCACCTGCTGCAGCTCCTCTCCGCCTCCCGTCTTTCTGTGGCTCACAGTAGACCCTGGGGAAATGAAAGGTCGAGGGCCACTTGGATCACATCTGGACATGGATCAGTGCATGCCAGAGAATTCCACTGACAGTTCCTCCGTGCTCATCCTCAGGTGGAAGTAGCCCTTGGCATGGCCCAGATCGGGGCAGGTGCTGGTTCTGGATGGAGCATACACCAGCAGTCTTAACCCAGACTCCGATTTGACTTGGAACAAGGGTGTACTGCAAAGTGTAGTACCTGGGAAACTTCACTTGTGGCTTGGGTGCTATTTCCAAATCATTTTGTTCCCTCTCCACAGCCAGTTCTGATTCTCTCAAACCTTAGGTTCTTTTTCCATTTTTGGCATTAAAGATCTCCTTTGCATTCAAGTCCTTAATGGAGACTCGGTCTGTTTGGCTTCACAGTGAAGCCCACAAGGGCCAGACCAGGCTAGCTCACGTCTGCTGGTGACCAGGACATCCTGACACCCACGGGCTGTTCTGGGACCTGTCGCCATTCTACCATGTTGGCAGTTACAGAAAAGCAGATGTACCCATTTAAAGTGCAATGGGCTTTGACAAATGCATGGAACAGGGCAACCACTACCACAATCAGGATGTAAAATAATCTCACCCCCCACAATTCTTCTGCCCCACTCTCTGTGCTTTGTCTCATTTGGCCATTTCCTGGCCCCTGGCTAACCTGAACAGATTTGTCACTCTTCCGTTTCCTACAACTTCATATAGGTGGAATTGTGCATTATATAGTATGTACTCTAAGGATATAGAAAAATCAAGATAATACCAAAATAAGTATATATTTTTTAAAAATGTATTTTTGTTTGAAAGTGGAGAGGCAGAGACAGACATCCAAAAAGAGATCCTCTATACACTGGTTCACTTCCCAGATGCCTCAGTCTAGGTCCTTCACATGGGTGGCAGGAACCCAAGAACCTGGACCATCAGCTGGTGCTTCCAGGGGTAACAGCAGGAAAGTTGAATCAGTAGCAGAGCTGGGAATGGTTCCAGGCACTCAGATATGAAATGTAGGCTTCCCAAGCAATGTCTTAACTTCTGCACCAAATGCCCTCCACAAGAAATACATTTCTTAACAATTAGAAGGAACAGGTGTCGCATTGCTTTCTTGAGTACCTAGGACATGAATATTAAGCACGAGTACATTTAGGACTGAATAGACTGACCAATCCAGTTTTGGGGTTTGGCAGTGAAATAAAAAGAGCATCTTAAAAGTTTGAAAGAAAAGACCCTTACTTAGATAAAAGAACATGAATAAATTTTAAAGATTCTCAAAATATTTGGATGCATACGTGTTCTGCTCCCCAAATGTCTGATCCCACTCATATTGGTCTGGATTTGATTTTTCTGGTAGTATTTGCTTTTGATTGTGTATGAGCCAAATGGAAACCTTTTGACAGATTCTCAAATAAGCAGACACGGTATGAGAATGTGTTCTGCACTCATTTGCAGCCAGTTTGGTCTGGGTGTCTCCAAGAAGCACCAGGTTCTCCCCGACTGGGGAAGCTGTTCTCCCTGAAGCAATGCTTCTGTGACGAGATTCAGTCCAATCTGACTGCAAATATGCTTTAACACACGCACCGTGTGTGCTCAGAAACTTCAATGAACGCAAACTATGGAAAACTGTTCTCAAAATAAAATAAAGCGAGCTTTGATAGATCCCATTTAAAAATGAAAAATGATATCAGGAAACTCTACAGTTTAAGCTTCATGTCATGTCCATTCATAAATGTGTGCGAACTCATTTGAACTCAGCAGTGCCAGTCTCCCTGACAGCCGGCATGCTTTCTTGGCTTGCTTTTCATTTCGTTTGGTTTTGTTTTCTGATGACCATGTCTTATTTCCTAGTATTGACGCATTGGCTGGCTTCTCTATTCCTATGGTTTGGCTAATTCAGACGTTTCTTACCACTGGAAAGATGCCTTATGGCATGTACTTATTTATTTTAGAGCTTTTATATCTATTTAATGCTAGCATTAAAGGCGTCTACAACACTGAGTGTATGCACGAGAGTTTAATGGAGAGAGCTGGGCTGGAGATGGAGCCTAGCTCCTTCTCAGCAATCATAAACTGCACACAGAAGTTAAGATGTAATCTTTCTGATGATGGATTGTAGTCTTCCTGAGGAGCTGTTGTGTGGAGTATGAGATACTGCAGGTCGAGTACTGGCGTGAACAGAATAATTACCTACACGGAGGGTTAGTCCCCGAACATGAGACAATTTTATCTTGCCTCACAAAGGTGACTTTGCTGGTCTGATTAAATTAAAGTTTTGCAGGGGGATTGTCCCAGGTTATCAGGGTGCCTGCTGTGACCGTGGTCTCTGCACCTTCCTTCCTCAGCTCTCCTCAGTGTCCCCTTGTCGTAGACACTTTTCCACCAAAATCTCACTCGGTGATGCCCAGCAGGAGCTTACTCGTGCTGCCCTCAGCAGAGATAGACCAGGGCCCTGACTGGTGTTCGCTCTCAAAGATGGCCCATGTCCTTCTGGGAAATCTAGGAACTCCCTCCTCCTGGATTGGATTTCATTCCTGGAAGAGCCATTATTTGTTTCTAGGGACATGGGCTCCAACTGCTACAGCTCCAGCCTTGTGTTCCGCATCCCAGGCACATGGAGCCATCTCTCTTTCCCAGAATTTATGCTTGCATTTATTCTCTCATGACATTTACAGAGAAATATGTATATGTGTATTTCAATTGAAAAATGGTATCTGATTTCCAAACATTTTTTTAACAGATAAAGCCTTGGACTTAACTCATTAGTGTCTGTGGAACGTTAAGATATGATCAACAGAGAGCATGGTTGTGTTACAATTCAGCCTCTTCATTGTTATTTTCTACTGAACTCTGAGCTGATACTTTCTGTAACTACTACTTCAGGATAAAAATCTTTCGTACCATGCTCTGTCAAAACTAGAGGAAGCTTCAAATTCATATTTTAATCATTAATTTCTTCTAGATATTTGTAGATACTTTCTGGTTGTATTGTGTAGGTTTTTCTTTTGGTTCTAGGGTCATTATTTTTAGGCACCACAAATCATTCTTTAAAAGGTATATTTTATTTATGTGAGTGCAGAGTTACAGATGAGAGAGAGACAGAGATGTCTTCCATCCACTGGTTCACTCCTCAAATGGCCACAAGGGCTAGAGCTGAGCTGATCAGAAGCCAGGAGCTTCTTCCGGGTCTCCCATGAACATACTGGGGCCAAAGGACTTGGGCCATCTTCCACTGCTTTCCAAGGCACATTAGCAGGGAGCTGGATCAGAAGTGGAGCAGCCAGAATTTGAACCAGCACCCATATGAGATGCCAGCACTGCAGGTGGTGGCCTGACCTACTATGCCACAGCACTGGCTGCAACACCACAAATCATGAGATTTGATTCTTCCTATTTGGATTATCTCTTCATATTGCTTTTCTTCTTAACTAATAAAGAGTGTCTTTCTTATGCCATAATGCTTAAAAAATATTTTATAGATGTAAAATCGCAAACTCATTTTCCCCTTCAATATTTTAAAAATACTGCTGCAATATCTTTTGTCATATTGTGCTATGATTTAAAAGTCTGTTGTCTTTATAATTCTTATCAATTTTAATGATCTCTTCTGTCAAGTTTTGAGAACCTTCTTTTGTTTTTGGTTACCTTAAATTTCACAGTAACTCAGCAGGTACAGGTTTTCCTTATTTCTCTGTACACAATTTAAATGAAAGACATAATATCCTCATTTGGCTGGGAGTGAGGATGGTCCAGTCATTTATTTTCTGTTTCCCAGATCTACCATTTGTTAATAGTCCACTGACACATGACCTAGTGTCATTCACCAGTGACTCAGTCTGCTCGCTGTTAAGACAGGGAGAATAACTTTCAGGTAGGGCAACATGTAATAAATAAATGGAACGATATTTCTGGAAGGTGTCGTATTTCCCAATATTTAGTTCCTTTCTTTTTCCCACTTCCAAAGTATTTATATTATGTGTATGATTCCCATCCTCTCAGCTCATCTTTCAAACAATAATTTAGAGGGTTAGGAAATCAGAAAAAAAAAATTTTAAATATAGAGGGTATTGGTTTGGGTTACAGAGATAAAGAAAGGATATTGATGAGTTTGCTTCCTTAAAAGACAATTTTAAATACTAAAATATGTTTGAAAGCAACAAATTCAAGTTTTTTTTTTTTTCTCGCTTTACTGCCATGTACCGCTCCCTTCTGAGATGTGGTTGTTTCAGAATAACACATGTGGGGCAAATGGAGTGATCTCTGGTTTCTCCCTCACACACATGGTGTGCAGGTGCACACAGGTAGCCAAACTCTCAGCTATAGCAAGGTTTTAAATCTCCAGCTTCCACTTTCTAAAGGGCTCCTCCGAGCCAACATTTTTCATTCCCCAGGCCCATCACACATCATGTTCGTGACAGGGCACTGTTATTAGAGTCCCGACTTACTGCAAACTGTCATGACGTTTGAGATGCACATAATTCAAAGGAGGGAAATAATAAGGTGGATTGTTGGCTGAAGTTCTCATCAATCACATGATTTCATTAGCGCAGAGTTTATTGAAAAACTGAAAGAAATACAGTTACAATCCAAAGAAAATGCAAACAAAACTCTTCACTTCGATGAGTTTGTGAGCTCAGTCTCGCAGTTTGTGAGAACAAATGGATTTTTAATGGGTTTGTTATTTTTCTAGTAATTTAGTTATTGCAAATTTTTCGAGTCATCATGCTCGCATTTCTTTTTATTACAGTCTAAATTAATCAATCTCTATTGGCTAGAAAACTGTAGCTCTGTGCCATATCATTCCATTCACAATCTCTTCTGGAATGTAGCTTGCTTCATCTCTACTAATAGCTGTAAACTTTGACGTTACCAGAGTCACCTGGGAGGCTTGGGAAGAGCAGCGCGCCCAGCCTTGGTCTGAATCAGCGTGTGAGCAGTGGCCCGTGGTGCTGAGCTGCAGTCCAGGGACCACATCCTGGTAATCACTGGGCTAGATCCTAAGATACTGGTGGGTCCTGAGACAGCGTTTCAATAATGTTTCAATGAGTTTTATTTTTTAAAATTCATTTTACATGTGAAAAACTTGGGGAGCGAATGAGAAGAGAGGTCAAAACGCTTGCTCACGTCCAAACCAGCACGCAAGCGCTCTCAGGTGGGAGAGCCTGCTTGCATCTCACGTTTGCTCGGGGTTGGTTGCGGATCTCTCCTGGCCGTGCTGAGCGTTTTGGTTGCATCCGGTGGCTCTTGCACACTGATGCTCCCCAAGCCCAGGTGAATCTGACATGTCTTCTCCTTTCTTTCTAAATTAAACAAGCGCATTATGCAGTCATAGGAACCTCAGCCCCCAAACTCACTTAGGGAAGTTTAGCTTCCTCTGATTGTCCAGAGTTCAATTTAGTCTCCTTTTCAACCCCTGCGTCAGCTGGAGGACACAGCTCTGTGTCCTGACACCAGTGGCCTCTCAGTTGCATAGGAGTTCAAGGGGCTAGCATTGTGGCAACACACGGGGATGGAGAGTCCTCTGAATCATTTGTCTACACTGCTGTCACTGAGACTTGCAAAATTCTACTTCTACTTCAGTTATCAGCACATTATTCCTACCCTCAAAGATTCATTAAGCCCCATGTTTCTGATGGTTTCCTGCATTGTCACATTGGGGCAGAAAACAGAAAACGAGGAGGCTCTGTCAGGTCCATCTGTCCAAACATGCTCCTTGGCTACCATTTCTATTCTGGGGATTTTTTGAACCCCATGGCTCTTGTCTAGTATGAGGTCCCACGTTCTTCTGATGGATGGATTATTATCCTAGCCATCTGGGACTGGACTGGGCTGTGGGGAAGGCAGATCTGTTTCTCTCAAGTCAAATACCATGGGGGATCCACATTCCATTCAGAGTGTGGGAGGTGTTGGTCTCATGCATCACAGGTTTTTACAAAATTAATGTTTCATGTTCCAAGTTCTGTGTCTTGAAAACTCTGTTCTGTGTTCTCCTGATGTAACATTAATTCTTTGTAGAAATAAATTCCATAGAATCTACCAGCCTGGACTGGGGCATAGGCAAAGGGACTCAACAGCCTAGGGATAAAAACAATACTAGTATAAGCAAACGCTGTCTGTCCATCTGGTGACCAAGGCCAAGTGAGTGATGACCTGCTTGCACAATTTTCCATTCAAGGAGATGTGTTCCTTCCTTACCCAGGATTCTGTGTTTTGCAGTTCCCTCACCAAGTGAGAAAGGTTGGTACATTGTAGTAAAATGTTGAACAAAACCCGGGAGTGCAGTGGAGGATGGCCCAAGTGCTTGGGCCCTGCACCCCATGGGAGACCAGGAGAAGCACCTGGCTCCTGCCATCGGATCAGCACGGTGCGCCGGCCGCAGTGCGCTGGCCGCGGCGGCCATTGGAGGGTGAACCAACGGCAAAGGAAGACCTTTCTCTCTGTCTCTCTCTCTCACTATCCACTCTGCCTGTCAAAAAATAATAATAATAATAAAAAAATCAAAGGAAACATTTTGTGTTGGAGTAGTGTTAGAAGATCTTTTCAGAGGGAGACATGTATTGTAGTCAAAGAAACACAGGGTGTCAGCTTGCGGAGGAGAGAGAGGTAGGGAATATTGCAGTAGTGGGCAGTGGCTCAGATGGAACAGAATTGTGCATTAACGTGGAAGAGATCTGCAAGGTGACCAAGCACCTTCCTCCACTAGGGGGCAGCGGGAAAGGAGTGAGGGGACTCCCAGTGGTCATCTTCCACCTGGGCAAGAAGGGGTAGAACCCTTGGTCTCAACCCATGCTGCTCCTTGCTGTACCTCACCCATCACTGCCGGACAGCTTGTGTTCGACCTTTCTTGCTAGCATCAATGTCTGTAATCCTGACATTCCTGTTTCTGTCTGTTTCCTGCTGTCTAGTGAATGACCAATAACTTCCAGCAGGTGCATCTCGGTTACCCAGTTTCCACTTCACCTTGTGGTTTCACATCCTTTTGTCTAACACATTTGTAACTGTCTTATGCCAATCCCTATTCAGTGATATTTTGTAATGAAGACACCTGAAGCATCATGTTAATGTAACAATCAAGCAGATAATCAAATTTGTGTGTTTAAAATAATAAAGCAATATAGCAGGTATAAATGACAAGACAGAATATCCTCTAAGGTGATTATTTATATAGCATGAATGCCAAAAAATATAAGAAAAATGATCAGTTTGACTTCTGAAAAAATAATCAATTTTATGTAGGAAAGCTTGGAAGCATGGCTGGATGACAAATTAACCAGGGGTAAAAAGGTTTCTGTTAATACGTGTGGTGGTTCAGAAAATACATCCCCTGATTATCTAGCGTGGCTTTTACCTCACAGTGTGGACCTGAATTCCCTTCTACTTAATTGTGGGTGGGCTCAGGCGCAGGTTTCCAGTGAATAGAACACAGCAGATGGTCTGGGGTGTGACGGCCGATGTTTGCTCTAAGAGACTGTAATTTCCATCTGACAAGGGTTCTAGTTCTCAAGCTGTTGGTTAAAACCAGCTGCTTCGTAAGGACACGGGAGCAGCTTTGTAGAAGACCACAGGGCAACTCACTGCAGTCTTGTGTCAGGAGCCATCAAGGACTCACGTGAGTGACCCTGGAGAGGATGGCCACCAGGCGGGCTCTCAGCAGATGCCGCGTCCCGTCTGATAGCGGGACTCTACTTCATAAGAACTCTTGCAGAAAGTGTGCATTTGTTTATTTAAAAGGCAGACAGAGAAAGAGAGAGAGAGACAGAGAGAGAGAAAGAGAGAGAGAGAGGGATTTTTCTTTCATGCACTGATTCACTCTCCAAAATACCTGCAACCACCAGAGCCGACCAGGCTGCAGGCAGTAGCGGCAGGAACCACAGGGCTTGATGCTCCTCCCTGGCCTTCCAGGGCGCCTTAGTAGGCAGGGAGGTGAGCAGCAGGGGCAGCCTCCGAGCCGTACTCAGATGTGGACGCAGATGTCCCCCGTGCAGGCTTAACCGGCTGTGATGCAACGCCTGCCCCTTGTGTGCGCTCTTGAGGCAGGAGCAGCCAGATAACTGCCTGTGGGATTCCGATCCACAGAAGTGCGGAGTAACAAGTAGTTACTGCATGAGCCACTGCGCAGGAGAGTACTTGTTTACAGTTGGTAACAGCACAACACCTTCAGCTAAACGCTATTATCAGGAACGGCTGCCGGGCATAAAAACTTGGGAAGGCAGCACCTTAAGATGGGCAAATTAAACAGCTTTTCCTCCGAGGATAAAAGTGCTTAGAAACATAAGCCCATAAAGTTTATTCAAAGTCATTACTAACCTAGAATATGCAAATTAAAGAGTAAGGATGTCTTGAAAGACACAAATGTTCAGAACTCATCAAGGAAGAAACAGACCTGAATAATCTTATGTCCACATGAAAGCTAATTGATAGTGAAAACGCTTCCACAGAAGAAAACATTTTAGGGCCAAGAAGCTTAACTGACAAACACGGTGGGTAGGAGAGCTGGGTAGGGGACACTCCCATCCACTGGTTCACTCCCCAAGTGCCTGCAAACAGCCAGGGCCAGGCCAAATCTAGGTGCCCAGAACTCCAGCCAGGCCTCCCACCAGCACTGGAGCCCTCACTGTTCCTCCCAGGGTGCACATCACCAGGAAGCTGGACTGGCAGCAGAGGCGGGATGTGGGCGTCCCAAGCAGCCCGGCAGTCTGCCGTTGTGTCTACCAGCAGGGGAGAGCAGGCTGAAATAGAAACCGATTCAGCTTCCTGAGTCTAAGGGCCAGGGTCTGACTCCGTATCAGTGCAAGCAAGCCATCAGGGTCCTGTGGCTAGGGGGAGGTTGAGGAAGCCACGTGACGCATCGAGCTTCAGACCAGGTGGCTGCAACTGCGGGCCCAACACCTGGCTGAGCACCTTGTCCGCAAGCACATAATTGAGATAAACACACTTAACCGGATTGCGCCGCTGTCCCTCTACTAAGAGCTGCTAAGGCACCACGTGTCCGAGCTTCAGAGATTACTGTAACGAATGACCACAGATGCACAGGCTTTCCCTGCTCTCCCACCATCCTCTCACAGCGTAGAGACTCCAAAACCACAGTGTCGTCAGGGCTCGCCCTCTCCGAGAGGCGATCCCCCAGGTCATGGTCCTCCAGCGATCCTCCTTGGCCCTTGGCTTGTAAGCTCATCACTCTGAACTCTGCCTGTACATCGCAGGCCACTCACGGGGTGTCTGTCTCTGTACCCTCTTCTGGCAGGAACACGAGGCCTGCATCAGGGCCCACCTGAATCCAGTGTGGCCCCATCTTTTTTTTTAATTTATTTGACAGGTAGAGTTATAGACAGTGAGAGAGAGAGAGAGAGAGAAAGGTCTCCCTTTGCCGTTGGTTCACCCTCCAATGGCTGCTGCAGCCAGTGCATCACACCGATCCGAAGCCAGGAGCCAGGTGCTTCTCCTGGTCTCCCATGGGGTGCAGGGTCCAAGCACTTGGGCCATCCTCCACTGCCCTCCCGGGCCACAGCAGAGAGCTGGCCTGAAAGAGGAGCAACTGGGACTAGAACCTGGCACCCATATGGGATGCTGGCGCTGCAGACAGAGTATTAACCTAGTGAGCCACGGCGACGGCCCTGTGCGGCCCCATCTTAACTTCACTGTTTGCGCTGCAAACATGCTCTTTCCACAGAAGTCCAATCCCGAGGCTGTGGGTGGACGTGCGTTTGGGGAGGACACTGTTCTAGCCAGCAGGTATGAACCAAGTGCAGGCGCTTGAAGCCACTCGGCTTGCTCCAGCACACAGGGGAAGATTGCACACCGGGAGTGATCATGGAAACTGACATACTGGTGAAGGACTTAGTGCGGGACTTAAAACTCTGCCCCTTAGTGTGGTGGAATGAGAAGGCCATGCCAAGGTGGCCACTGGCAAGCGAGCGTCAGTTACTCAGGAACGGCTTTGAAACCCAACTGGCAACGGAGTCTGCCTGGCAACAGGCTGTGATTGGTTGGGGCATAGACTGCCCCTTGACCAGATTGGCTGGTCTTGGCTATATAAGATGTTGAACCAACTGAAATAAACCAGTCTGTGGGCTGCTGACCTCAAGCCCGCTTTCACCGGACTCCCGGGGTCTGTGTGTTGACTCCGCGCCTCTTGCCCCCACCACGCTGCTCCTCTCAGAAATGAATCCACTGCAACATTGTTGAGAAATCAACTGCCAAGTGTGACCCTGTGGCTGGCTCTGGGAATCAAGTTTATTGGAATATTCACACACTCTTAAGTGTGTGCACCGTTCCTGGCTGCAGACTGAGCCGTGCTGACAGAGACCTTGCGGCCTGCTACACCTGAGATACTTTCTCTCTGACCCTCTACAGAAAAATTTGCCAACCCCCGACTCAGATGATACAGTGCTGATTGGCCTGGTCTCTCACCCATGAGGCTGACTCCTGCTAACACCACACAACGTGTAACAGATGAAGGTGGTTATGGAAAACGTGACCAGATGGTATAGGCATTTTTAAATTTAAATTTAAATGTAGGTATTTTGAATCAGCTGCTGTGCTGACGTGGGTCTTCCCTGAAGACAATCAGTGTAACTTGTGGTTTTCCTTATGCAAGGTGGAGTGAAGTAGGAGGTGGACGTTATCGGAAGGCTACCATGAATGTCACTTAGGCACAGGCCCCGGTGCAGCTTGCCAGTGGCTCTGAGTACCGGCAGAGACTGGCTGGCCACCGCCTCTGCGAGGACTGCACAGCGGACGGACTTGTGTTTCGGGCAGGAAGAAGCGCATCTCGTCCTCACCTGACGCCCACGATGCGTTCCTATGGAACAAAGAAAGGGAAAGATCTCCTGGCTTTGGACAACAGTGCACGGATGACCCGGGACTGTCCTAACCCGTGCTGATGTCGTGAATCAGTAACGTGGGATCCTAAGCTCTTCTCAGCAGAGGCGGTGACGGAGGAAAGCGTCATTTGTTGGTTTCTATCCTCTCCCTGGGAACTACGCTGTGGTAGTCAGCTTTCCATCCTTAACAGGAAACACCTGAGGTAACTAACTTTATGAAGAGAAAGGGGTTTTGAGGCCCAGGCCAGGTGTCACCCTTGGCTTGGCCTCTGAGGAGGGTGGCAGAGGACCCGTCACAGGTGAGCCAGGAGCAGAGAGAGGGGCTGGGCCGTATCCCAGGCCCTTATGGCCACCCTCTCACAAGGACTTCCTTCTGAGAAGTCCTGCTGAGGACCAAGCCTTCAGCATCTGGGCCTTCCGGGGCTACCCAGACCAATATCCAAGCCATTGCGTAAGCCAAATGATGTTTTCTTTCAGTTTTGCCTCGCCGTGGCACAACTATCACAATACCCATTTCACGGAAAACAGAATTATGTACGAGAAAGGCGCACGAACGTGGCAAGGCACGGTTCAGAGGCAGGAGAGCTGAGCCTTAAGCCGCACTGTTTCCGGAAGCTCTGACCTCCACCAGGCCTGGCCCAGGCCAGCACGCCTGCAACTGGGGTCATGAGGTGCTCCCTCCGGACGACGTGAACTGCGTGAAAAGCCCGGATGCTCTCAGGGCCACGGGGACCGGGAGATCAGTGCTTGGGCCTCAGGATTTTCTCCGTTAGTTTTGTGACCTTGAGCAGCACATGTGCCCGACCAGACGTTAGCTTTCCAATCTGCGAAGGAGGGATTTCACCTAGGCGTTTTCTGAGCTAAATACCTGCTCAGTCTAAGATTGTGATTCTGAAATACAAAGCAAAATTGTCTTATAATTTCTTGGTGATTTGGGGTCCAGGAGTTGCAAAAATATTACTCGCTGCAACTCAGCAGCAGCAGTCCAAGGGCACTTGATGTGGCGTGTTCGATATCGCTAAGGAAGGGAAGCTGAGCCATGGTTGGCACACATGCCAGCAGAAAACTGAAGAAACACTAGAAATCACATCGGATTCACTTGAAGTGGAGAGGTATGGAGAAAGGTATCTCTGTGCGTGAGCCATGATTAAGGAAAATGTTGCAAGAAGAAAGATAAGACAAGAGAAAGAGCTTTGGGCATTTTTTCAACCCACGACATCTCTTTGTCCCTCTCCTCTGACACCTTGAGCTACTTCTACTAATGCACACCTGCAAAACCAATCGGAATAAAAAATGGCTCTTCAAGATCCCAAGGGAACAAATTATTTTTTTCCTCCTGCCTTTGAATTTGTATGTGATTGAAGACCTTTGATTCTTCCCCTGGCACCGTCCTCAGTGGGTGGTGTGTGTGGGTAACAGAAAGGAGGAATTAAGCGTGCTTTCCAGTGAATTCCCAAGGCCAGGTCCAGAGGGCGCCGTGGGTCCCACCTGGCTGGCTCTGGCCTGAATCGCTCCTTGTGTCCCGACAAGGATTCCTCCCCACCAGTGGGCGCCCGTGAGCACGACTGTAACAGCACTTATCTTGCAAAGGTTAAACATTTGCATAATTGTCTTTCTGAAGAAGAGATAACAGGATGCATTTAATTAATAGGCTGATTTGTTTCTGCGGAATAAGGAAAAAATAAACACTGATTAGCTACTTCAACAAACATACACTGTGATCTACTGCACATCAGGGACCATAAAATCCAACGTGGAGAAGAAAACCCAGCCTTCCTGGTCTTCAGATTGTCCTACTCTAACCAGTAGGACGTACACGGAACCCATCACCACGGAGTACTGGAGAGGCGTGAGTTCAGTCTGTTTCGAGAGCGAGAGACCAACCCAAGCCACGTGCAGAGACGCTGACGCAGAAATAGCTTTCTTGGCACACAGGGCCACACGGGAAACTGTAGGCAGGGCGTCAGGTGGCAGGCGGTAAGCCACGCCCTGGTTGTGCAGAGTCGCGGCTGCCGCACCAAGCAGTCTGAGTTTTCCTGAGAGCTGCAGGGCGCCATTTGATTTTCCAAGACAAAAGCCATAAGTTAATTTCCTTTGAAAATTATAGGCAGTGTCAAAGAAATCTATTCTATTAAAAAGAACAATGACTTCAGAAACCGGAAGAAAACAAGCCTGCCTTCAAGTCCTGATTCCCCTAATTTCCTGCGGCACATGGCTTAACCTCTCTGAGAATTTACTTAATAAACCAATGCATTAATTTATCGCTTTTACAAGGTGGAAGCACACCATGTGCATAGCAACGTCGCGTGCCTTCTCGTGGTGTGTACTTACTGAATGCAGAGTGAATGTGTGGTGTTTTCCTCTGTGGAAGCTGCAGGGAGTCCAAGGAGTAGATAGCAAGCAAGTGGCGGGGCAGAGGAGGACCAGGCACAGAGCCCTGTCCTTGGCCCTGGCCAGCCGTGACCGCTTGAGCTGTGTCCTGCTCAGCCGGGCTGCCCGGCGGCTGGCTCGCCTCTGTCCTTGCAGCTGGGATTCCTGCTGGGTGCCCAGTGCCGGGAGCCCGCTCCTTGCGTGACTGAGCGTTCAGCCGGGAGAGGAAGACCGTGCCCTCTGGCACTCCCGTTCTCAACACATGGTTGTGTGACCCCTCTGGGGCCAGCATGTCCCGCCTGTGCATTCATGCGCCGAAGCCCTGCAGCCATTATTTACAAGCCTGATCCTCACCACCAGCTTTCTGGTACAGATGCTGCTGGCTTTTCTTTTGCCTGAACAGGATCGTTAAGTGGTAAAAAGCTCAGCATTTGATGAATATCTACTGTTATCCAAACTGAGATAAATAAAATCAACCCTTATCCTCAAGGCCATCACAGACCACCAGGTGAAAAGAAACATGGATCATGAACGGCCAGAAACAAGAACAAGAAGCAACACACATGCACCTTATGTTGCAAGTCCAAAGGAGATGGACTGATTCTAAGGGAACTGAGGGTGATTCAGCACAACTCCCGGGGAGCTGAGAGAGGCCTGGGCGATGGCAGGTTTGGCAAGCATAGGTGTGGGCAGGGTGGGTGGCAGCCGGGGTGGGGCAGGCCCAGACCACGTCCGCAGCAAGAGAAAGACAGGCAGCAAGAAAGTGCAGCCGAGTGAGCCCCACTGCGCGCATGCGCACCTGCAGATGGCAATCTGGGCCTGCACCCAGCCAAAGTGCACCGCCGTCCCCTACCCACAGGAGTGCATCTCAAGGCCTGGGTGGACGCCTGGAGTAGCAGAGAACAGAACACTCCAGAGCTGGCTTTCCCTGTGTGTACTTAGCTCCCTGTAACGAAGTTTGATTTATACACCAGGCTCAGCAAAAGCCGAACAATGCCTGATAATAAACTAGAGCAACATCCGGCGCCCCGGCTCACTAGGTTAATCCTCTGCCTGCGGTGCCAGCACCCAGGGTTCTAGTCCTGCTTGGGGCACTGGATTCTGTCCGGGTTTCTCCTCTTCCAGTCCAGCTCTCTGCTGTGGCCCGGGAGTCCAGTGGAGGATGGCCCAGGTCCTTGGGCCCTGCACCACATGGGAGACCAGGAGGAAGCACCTGGCTCCTGGCTTTGGATCGGTGCAGTGCGCTGGCCGTAGCGACCACTGGGGGGTGAACCGGCAGAAGGAAGACCTTTCTCTCCGTCTCTCTCTCTCTCACTGTCTAACTCTGCCTGTCAAAAATAAATAAATAAACTAGAGCAACGTTAACAACAGATGACATATATGTAAGAGTTGTTAATTCCGAAGTTGTCCATTTAAACTTTTGGGACTGCTGTGGGTCACAGCGAGTTTAACAGCAGATAAGACAGCACGGATGGATTTCCTGAGAAAGGTGCCAGACTCTGATGTGGGCCCAGCTGGCGAGGCCAGCTGGAGATGAGTCCCTACTGTGTTCCCCAGTCTGCATGCAAATCTGGCTACACCATTGTCTCATATCTCTCCAGGGCATCTGTGACGTGCAGGGTCTGACAGATGAGGAGTCACATGCAGAGTGTGAGCTCCGGTGACCTGGACGAGACAGGTCCCCTGCTCTGCCTTGGGTCCACAGTGGCCTCCTGCATCCGCGCTGCTTCCCCGGGGGAGCACAGATGTTCCCTGCTGGGATTCCAGATCATGGCTACACAGGCATAATCTCAGGGCTCTCAAGTTTACACGAGATGAATTCATAAAAATCAGAAGAACACTGAGAAGTGTTCAGAAGTGTCTGTTGCCTGGGTGCGCCTGGCTGCCCCAGGGCTTATCTCAATGCACATATCAGGAAAGGCCAGACAAGAGGAATCCTGTAGACTCAGGAGAGCCCTGAACAAGCCAACGAAGGCGACATCAGACCGGTGAAGCTGTGTGAGGCCGGTGAGGCCAACGGTCCAGGTCACCACCACGTACCTGCAGCGATTTTCTCCTTGGGAGAATCCGGGTTCTAGGCGCACAGAAGACCTCTAATGAGAACTGATGCTCGTAAGGTGGTTCTCGCCTACAGCATGAAATGGAATACCCCACTTTCCACGGACAGTCCCAGCAGGCTTTACACTCAAGGACTACTCAACTGTTAAAAAATTTATTTCAAAAATCTTCAGTGTCTAACAAAAGAAAGCGTGCTCGGGCACCTGCTGGGGGAGAGGTGGTGCTTGGGGAAGAATGAGAACGTGGCTGGAGGAGAGGGGGCCGAGCTGCGGCTTCTGTGCCGCTCCCTGCTCCATCACTTTGTGTTTTGGTTTTTGGGGTTTTTTTAAGGTTTATTCATTTATTTGAAAGTCAGATTATACAGAGAGAGATGGAGAAGCACTTCCCAGTTGACCACAATGGCCGGACCTGCGCCAATCCAAAGCCAGGAGCCAGGAGCTTCTTCCAGGTCTCCCATGTGGGTGCAGGGGCCCAAGCACTTGGGCCATCTTCTACTGCTTTTTCAGGCCATAGCAGAGAGCTGGATCGGAAGTGGAGCAGCTGGGACTTGAACTAGTGCCCATATGGGATGCTGGCTCGTCAGGTTAGGGCGTTAACCCACTGTGCCACAGTGCCAGCCCCCTCCATCACTTTGGACATGGCAAGCAAGTGACAGGAGGGACAAATCTGTCTTCTGGGGAACCCCAGATGTCATCCTTCAGTGTGGACTTTAAGGCTTAATTTGGAGGCTAAATCTTGGTTGAACTGTAACTTGTAAGTGGCACGTTCTGGCAAATCAATTAAATCGTCATTCTAGAGAAAATCGAGAACCCAACACGAACCTCAGAAGTTCTGGAAGAAATAGATGAGGATACAGAGAGGTGGGCACTTCACAGGGTGGTGATGTGCTTGGTCGTCTCCGGTCGCGTCAGCTGTGACCTCCTGAAGATCTGGACGCTCCAGCTGCCCCAGCAATGGTTCATCCCAGGAGGTGGGAGAGCACCGTCTTCCAGTAGCTTCCTGAGCTGAGCCACATACACAGGCATGCTTAACCTTAGACAAAAGAACTACAGAATCCTTATGGGATCTTTTTCAAATTGTGCCCTTTCCATGAACTTTTTGAGATTTCAAATGAACTTTTCCACAAACTTATTGAAGTGGTCTTGCAACACAGTACAGCAGTCCTATAAATCTTCCTTACGACTGACTTCAAAAATGAAGAAAGCAACGTGCAAAGACATCAAGTGACTCAGCTGCATTTGTGCAAGGAAGATCCAGGCTAAGCCGCGGCCCCTGGGGTCTGACTGTTGGGCTGCTCCCCGCGTGCTCTCTGTCTCTGAGCCCAGGGCCCCCTGTGTGGCGTCTGGAACATCCCGTCATCTGCTTCTGCATTGTGATCCAACACTGAACCTTCCAAACGGCTGATGCTCTGACCAATTCTCCTACATCCTGTCATTTCCTTCCATTGCTTTGCTAATTGACCCCATTCACAATCCCGCAGCCAATCTTCAGTCTAGAAATCACCTTCACACAGCTTTTCACTCGCAGCTTCGCATTCTGTAAGACCCAGGAGAAAAGCCAGCCTGGGCAGCAGGTGCCTCTGCACTGTCATTTGCCTCCTAACTGGTGCCCCAGCCTGCTGGTGCCCAAGCCACCGCTTCCTCGAGATGCTTTTTCAACAGAAACCTGCTCATATCACTTATTCTTGTTCTTGTTTGGTTTTGGGGCCTTGGGATGGGGATTTGTTTTGTTTTATTTTTTGGTTGGTTGGTTTGGTTTTTGCTCTGAACCTTTGGACAACTTCCTATCCTCCATATTGAAGTTTAAGGGCTGGGCCAGCACTGTGGCATAGTGGGCTAAGCCTCCACCTGCAGTGAGGGAATCCCTTGTGGGTACCAGTTCGTGTCCAGCTGCTCCTCTTCTGATCCAGCTCTCTGCTATGGCCTGGGAATGAAGCAGAAAATGGCTCAAGTGCTTGGGCCCCTGCACCCATGCGTGAGACCCACAATAGACTCCTTTGTCCTGTCTTCGGATAGGCCCAGCTCCATCTTTGCGGCCATCTGGGTGGCGAACCAGCAGATGTAAGACCTCTCTCTCTGTCTCTCCCTTTCTCTGTAACTCTGCCTCTCGAATAAATAAATTAAATATTTTAAAAAATGTTAAGGGTATCTCAAATCCCAAACTAAGTCTTTTTCCTGTTCCATTTCCTACCACGTTTCTTCCATGGTGTTTAAACCTGACAAAACAAAATTACCCACTTTTTTCTTTGACTTGCTTGGCATTTATAACTGCTCACCAGTTTTCTGGCATGGCCTTGTGACCTTTCTCTTTCTATAGAGACCCAGCTCTATTAGCGATATTTTATTTCATTTGTTTGTGCAGTTCCATGCCTCTGTATCTTACTAGGTCATGAATTGCATGTGCATAAAAGCCCAGGAATCAAACTATTTATGTTAAATAAGTGAATTTATTTGTCATGCTTCTGCTGAATCTGTCAAATATTGTTTTAGGTACTTATTTCTTACTAGCAATATATTGGAGTGATTTTGGAAGGGGTGTTGGACAGATCTTTAAGACGTTTATTCATAAACCAGTAACAGTGGTCAGCAGCCACGTGATTTTTCGGAGTTTTAGTCTATACCAGGCAGAGGCAAAATGCCGAAAAGATTCAATAGCCAGAAAGAACGTATTCACTGAGCACCATCAGAGACGGACCTAACCCTGGGCAGGATGTGAACCTCTAACCATAAGGGGGCACGTTCTTTTTTTTTTTTTTTT